>NC_051170.1:45315430-45907930 GCF_013339725.1 Rhipicephalus microplus | reverse complement strand
AGGAATGTATTTCAAATGGCGGAGCGAAATTTCAAGAAAGTTGCCGTATCGCAAGCGTCCAAGCGGCCAGAGAACAAAGAAAGAGAAGCGCATGGTGGCGTAAGTGGTCGAGGGGCAAGAGACCCTTCGTTGTTCTCGCGGTGCATTGGACGGGGTGCGGGGCAAAAGAGTCGGTGGTTTTCGAGGGGGCAGGAAGCGACAGCAAGTCGGCTTCGAGGAACGTCGCGGGGTTCGGTAGCAGGGCGATTGACGCGTGTTGTAGACCCCGTTTCTCGAGAAAATCGTTCCGGGGCGCGACCACCGCGAGTTCGACTCAGAGTTGTTGCGAACAGCTGTAGCCTCTCGGAAAACGTCGACTCGGGACTGTTGAAAGGAACATTTTGTTTGTTTTTGTGATTTTGTAAATAACTCGTTTGTACCTTGTTTTCGTTAGCGCTCTATCATTTTGGTAGCCTATATACGTTGTATAGATCTATTGGAAGGATAGTGACACGCATTAGAGCGTACAGAATTAGGCGTTTGTCATCGGCACCGGAGTTGGTTTGTATGCGTCCGAGCCGCCGGACAAAACGAAAAAAAAAAAAAAAGCACGTTGGGTAGAAAGGCAGACCCTTTCGTCGCTCTATCGACGGCATGTTTGATGGACTGCGGGAGTGCGAGGTACTCAGCGAGAGTAAGAACGCAGGTTGTCAGCGCAGAGCTTTGCGGGGGTCGGAGGCGAAGCGAATGGGTTTTGCCATTGTTCCATTTCCCGTTCGCCTAGAAAGACCCACAGGACGCGACACCGCGCGTTAGTCCCAAAAGGAGTAGACATCCGTGAGCTTTTGACGATGGTCATTAGTGGATTTAGTTTGTTTTGAAATTTGCTTTTGACTGTTTAAGTTGTTTTGGATTTTAATGTGTTTTTTAAGAATCTCGTCTACCAAATAGTGTTTAGGTAACACAATTTTGGTTTGTTCATTTCTTGGGCGTTGTACGTTTAGCTAAGGTAAGCGTTGTGCGATTGCATAAACGACACGCATAGGAGCCTGCGTCATGGTAGATACGTGTAAATGAGCAGGAGCAACGTTATGAACTAATTATGACTGAGCGTAGAGACGCAAAGTTATTGCTTGCGAGATTTTTCAGGATTCATGCGAAACTTTTTTTTGTTGTTCATTTAATGTTTTGTTCGCATGTGTCCGGTGTGTAAGAAAAGCTAGCTCGTGAGTTTATATGTATGCTTTGTGAAAGTGGCAACAGCAAGGGAACGATTAGGTGGTATCTCATCCAGGCAGGAGCACTGTGATGTGCGTTTGCGGATATATAATAAAGATGTTCCTAATGCAGGTGCAGCACGGCAGTTATGCTTTCGTCTTCTCAAAAGGAATTGACGACTGGCTTTGGCGGCACTAAATTTCGGGAACTAAAAGATAGCGTGAAGTAAAATGCTTTATTTATGAGTATGATACCTGGTGGGTTACGGCGGATTGCTCACGCAAGCACTCGGGTATGCCACGGTGAGCGCATCACTTGACAGTTAGTTTTCTTGAAAGCAGTTTGATGGGAAGATTATTATCGGATCGGGATTAGGAGTTTTGGTGAAACCTCAGAGAAACGTCCGATTGCTGCTTTGTGTTTGGTAATACCGCTTAAGTAAGGTTGCTTTTGGATAATTTGTCGGACTCGACGTGTCTCAGTGCGGGCAGGGTGCTCTCCCGTGCCTGTGGTGGTGTGTATGAATGCTTTTCCCAGAGGGGAGCCACAAGGAGCGAGAGGGAAAGAGTCCTTGGCTGAGCGTCATCAGCAGTGGCCTGGAAGACAGCACTACACAGCGACACTTCGGGCAACCTGTGCAGCTGGTCACCCTCAGGTCGCTTCTCCCGCCGGCGGACGAGCTGTTGTGACCGGCGCCAGAGCGGAAGAGGGAGCGGCGCTCCTTTAATCTTCAAACAAGTAACCGAACGACCGGCTGCCTACTGTTAGGACCGGCGCCAGGTCTGACAATGGATCGGCGTTCCTTTTGATGTTCCTTTTTAGTCGCCAAACGGGTTGGCGGCCTGTGTCCGCCATGTATTGTTCCCCCCCTGGCCGGAGGGTGCGGCGTCTTGCCGCCACGACACCGTGAGCAGTTCGGGAGACCACAAGTGCCGCTTCTTCTTTGGAAGATGACGGCGGCGGCGGCGGCCGGAAATCGTCCCGCTAATTGAACGAGTCGTTCGGCGACCATTTGAAGCTTGTTTACGGCGGCCCTTTCGATGGATGCAGTCATCAACTTCAGACCCCTCGCCCAGCGACACCCCTTGACGAGGAGGAGCCACGTTCGTGCCACATGGCCGTGCAGTGACCACGCTTCAATTTTGAACGTTCACGTGGACCGTGCGTGCTCGTCACCCTCGCGGGTAATGTGTGATCCGTGGTTGGACGGTGCCCTCTGTACGCGGTCCCCGATCTAGGGATCTGGGGAGGACAGACCCTTTATAATGAGCCCCCGCGGCTCATTCGTGTGTGCTTTTTTCGAGAGCAGAACCGAGCAGAACCATGTAGAACCAAGCACCATGTAGCGCTATGTTAGGAGACATGTAGAGGCCTGCCACGTTTGAGAGCTCACCGTGTAGGGAGTTCGCAATGTACATATTGTAAATAAACCCTCTTCAAGTCTCTCTTCCTCCTGCCTCGACAACTTCATCCCGGACCTCCGGTGTCTGGAAACCCCGGTCGCAACACCTGTCAATTGGCCTAAGAGAGGGGGAAGTAAAATCTTCATATCTTAGCTTTAGAGGGCGGGCGCTGTGATGACCCCCCCTCCCTCCCTTCATCTGGAACCCTACGCGTGCCTATTTCGAAAGGTGTTTACTTCCTAGAAGCGTTATCTCGGATCTTCCTTGACGAGTGAAAAAAAAAAAGGAGGGGTCGGAAGGAAAGAAGGTTGAAGAAATGCTACGGAGTGAAGCTCTTGCTCGTTTCGTATATATATGCGAGCACAACACCCTGCATACACACTATGGCTGCTTCAATGTGATATGAAATTCGACGGCGACAAATTGTATATGTCGTGACTAGGGAGGACGACAAATCAAGGAAAGTGGCTTTGACTCCGGGTAAAGCGATATAAAAACGAACGGAAATGAGTGCGATGGCGTTAAGGCGCCCCGGTGGCGCTCAGAAGGAGCATCCCTGCGATCTAAAAGCGGGCGATGGTGAACATTTTAGAAAAAAAAGTAAATGGGTAAGCTCGGTAATGGAGAGAGAGAGAGAGAGAAGATGCGGGGATTGCAGCAGAGACGGCTAGATGGAGCAGAAAGTGTTGCGGCGTGTCGCGTTTCTGTTCCCTGGGCGCGAGCCAGCCGATGGGCATTTCGAGTTTTCGACGGGCGCGAGCCGGAGTCGCGGCCTCCCACGCGTCGGCGCCAGGCGCGCGCTGTCCGACGGCGGGTCTGGCGGCGCCCCGGCCGACCGAGGGGAGCCGAGGTCCCCCTCCTTTTCGGCACTGCCACCGCGGAGGCAACTCCTGGAGTGGACACGGCGTCGCCGAAGCGGCGAAGACGTGGACGCCGATTGTTTGTTGGTGGGCCAGTTTACATACTGAGCAGCGCGCCAAGACGAGGCAGAAAGCTAAAAGAAGCACACATACACAGCGCTAAGAACTGATTTTATTATCCCGAGGCGGGTAACAAATGAGAAAAACATAAATTACATCACAGCACTTGCGAAGCGAAATGCCCCACACTCTTAACACCTGCACTCCGTTCTCGAGGAAACTGATTTCTTTTTTGGAAGGGGCAACGGAAGGGGAGTTGTTTTCTTTCGTGACTCTCGGAGGCTTCACGAAGATCTCGACTCAGCCTATCCGCATACCGGCTTATCACCCTGCACTCTTCGAATGAAGGTCGGCACGCGCAGTCTGCAGCATGCTCGGCTGAGGTGCCCCCGTTGGAATTTCGGACGGTGAATGTGTGTTCAGGGACACGCATGCCATTGCACATCCCAGCTGGTGCCGACAATGTTGATTCCACTGGATTTATTTAAGCGTCTACGGGATATGTAAAAATGACACGAAGGAGACGCACAAAACATACGATGAGCATCAGCTTGCGCTTCAGTCAATGACCCTTGTTGCGGTCGACGACAACGCAGTAGATACGATACCTGCGTAAGACATGCGAGGGGATTTATAGAACCTAGTTTTGTTGTGTATGAAGTGCTACATTATAGAAAGTTCGACTTTACATTTTACATTTTACACGTACACACTGCTTCCGTCATCATTCTGCGTGTTGCTGCTTCACGATGCGATTCGACAACTTATACATGTTCGCAAAGTTCTATCGTGGGTATTTTGGGTAATACGCCAATCATTTTGTTCCTGCTAACTATCCTTACTGATTGTCCTCGACAAATGTTTCTGCTACACATGGTGTGGCGACGAGCGCAAATTTAATTTAAGAGATTTTCCTGTCCGGCGGAGTGAAGGGGAGTAAATTGGTTGGATTGAAGGCTTTAGGAGTCAACAACTGGATTCATTCTGGAATCTGTCTCGCAGACACGTAATTTACTCAAATCCCGTTACACGGCTGTATTATTTGTCAGAGTTGATTGATTGGTTGATTAATTGATTAATTGATTGATTTATTGATTGATTGATTGATTGATAACTGTGTTTTAGAAACCGGCAGCAGCGAAGGCCTTTAGGTTGATGGGATAACCTGGAAAGCACAGTTTGAACAACCTACGTCCTATGGATTACAAGCGTATAAGCACGTTTCAGAGTTCCGCAGTTTGATCTTAGCTCTAAGCCTTCGGTGTTTACGAAAGTACGGCCCCTCCAGTTGCTTTCCTGTAATCTCCCTGGTCGCCGCCGATGGGTGGTGTCAATTGGAAACCAAAGCGGGCGCCGCGCGCTTTGCGCAAAGCTTTCCGGGACTCGTCACGCGAGTGTGGGAAAATGCGTGTTTGTTTGTTGCCTTTCTTCCTCTGCCGCTTCAGCGTGTGCCGTGTCCTCAGTGAGGCTTGTGATGCATTTGCCGCGGTCAGGGCCAAATAAACAATTCGAACAGTGCCGATTCGTCTCACTCTTGCACCGCCAGCCTCTGCTGTCTTTTGTTCTTAGATGCCCTCATTATGGCACTTGACTCCTGTTCTTCTCCCTCAATCCCGTTTCTGACGTCTTCAATATTTTGACGACAGCTTGGATCCGGTTCGCGGTGTTATGCACGCGGATTTATTATTATTATTATTATTATTATTATTATTATTATTATTATTATTATTATTATTATTATTATTGAATCGTGAGGCAGGTCACTTGTAAACGTTGCCCATTATTTCGCCCACTCTGTCGAGCTGAACATTCCACGGTGACACAAAAGGAACACCGAAAAATCATCGAGGAGAGACTTCAAGCAACGACAAAGATAAAGCATTGCCTCTACCACTTTTCACTCCCTCGTACGAGCAGGGTGCAAATGACGGAGGTTGCGGCTGCAGAAACGTCTGCAAGAAAATGCAGGATCGCCCGCAAGCACAATCGCGCAAGTGCGGCGCTATTCTGTATACGAATGTATATACACAGCGACAGCGGTTGTGGGGAGACGTAAAGCGTCGCCAAGACGCGACGGCGGGAGGCGCTTCCTGTCTCGTACGCTCGCGCGAACAATACTACACGCGAGCGTGCACTGGCAGTAGGCCCCGGTCCGACGGGGGAGCGGCGACTCCGAGCCGAGGGCTCGCTGGCGCGCGGGCCGCCTCGGACCAAGGGGCGACGGATTTATGGCTGTTTTGATTGGGGCCGGAGGCTGGCGTGCCGCCACTCGGGATAGTCGCTGACTGATGCCCGCCGACGCCACGACTCCCTTCCTCTGCTGCATCCCCCATTTCTCTGTCCGCCGGCAGCGTCTCTGGCGACGCAAAGTCTGGAGCATAATTTATGCCGCTGATGAAACTTTGACGTTCCACCCTCGCTCTCTCTATATATCCCTCACTGTTTATTTTTACTTTTTTTGGTTGCAGTGAAAAGAATGTGTGCGATACGGGTAGCTACAGTCCGCGCGGTTCTTGGCGGTTGGCGCCAGCCACACTATACGCCTGTCCTTGCCCGTATTTTCGTTATCTCTTTGCGTAGTTTATTGGTTTCGTGCGTTTTGTCTTTTCGCTTCTCGGTAGGATATAACCGATGAGTTATACGGTGGGAAATTGGTTCTATGCCCCTCGGTCACCGCGATATAGTTATCTCTTCGCGAGATTTTACTCGATTTGGCGGCCGTCCGTGTTTCACCGCGCCACCGCATCGTGATGACGACCAGCTCGATCACGTGACCAGTACCACAGCGTTTACCGGTTAGTATAGTGTCGACAAATGATAATTTCTAAGCACTGGCAGTGTTAATTTTTTCCTCGACCGTTACTAACGAATTTGTATTTAGTCTTAATTTTCATATGCCGTCCACGTGATACTATAAATTATCGGGATATAAGCGAACGACCACAAAGTCCTCTCAAAAGTAATTTTTTGCAAAAGGCGAATTTACGCTCCTGGTTTCTTGGCACAAACGTTTACAATCTCTAAACACACAGAGATGAAGCTGATGACCTACATCACTTGCTCCGTATCTCGTTTCTTTTTAGCCTAATTAAGTTTCTGAAATGCGGTAATGTGGTAATGTTTTCTTTTCGTAAGCACATAAGAATGAATGTTAGACGTGGTCACAGCATTGCTTTGCTGCAATCTCTTTTTTTGCCTGCGTAATTATTTCATATCACATCAAGCCGTCGTTTCTGTACATTGCGAATAATAATATACAGACGTGTTTTCCCACATGAAACTTGTATTCGCCGTTAGTGTTCCATGCCATTGAAGAAAAACGTTTGTACCTACGGTATTTATTTTAAAGCGGGCTTCACCAAAGTAAATAATGTACTGCAGTGAAAAAAACTTACGGGTGTTACTCGCGAGAAATTGCATCAGCGTAGCCGAGTTTAGCATTCTTCTGAAGGAAAAAAAAAAGTATATAAGTCTAAAACAACTTGGCTTATATTTATTAAGTGTCATAGCAGCTCCGCCATTTCTTTAACAAACACCACGCTGTCAAAATATTTCATGTTTGTAAACAGCTGCAGGCGCCGTCGATATACTGAGGCGCTTATAGCGACGTCGTGGCGCGTGGGCTCCGCCCAGCCCAAAGCTTGCCCCCGCTTTCTATGATCACGTGACATTTTTTACAGCAGCTGCAAAGCAGCCTCCGAGCACAGCACTCAATCAATCAATCAATCAATCAATCAATCAATCGTGAGTACTTTTGGCTCAGCGAAGTTTAGAAAAGCCAACGTCTGGAGTGAAACGGTAGCAGATATATCGGCGTGCAGGTGTGATGTTGCCGACATGCGTGATAATTTTTGTTGTCGTCGTCATCGTTGTTGTTGTTATTGCTGCTGCTGCTGTTGTTGTTGTTGTTGCTTTCCTAAAATGCGGGTTAAGCTCCATTTATGGACTGCCCGTTGAGTTTTAAGGTTAAAAAAAGGGATGCCAAAATAGAATGCACTGAACCACAAATAAATAATAAATAAATAAATAAATAAATAAATGTCACGCGAGATCAGTCAGAGTACCAGGTTGGTTCCATGTCAGTGCTATGTGAGCCTTAATTTATACTGTCGAGGGTTGACCATCAGCCAGTCGTCTTCAAGTGTCAGTGCGCAGCTGTACAAAGGTAAAGGTCGAATGGTCTGAGCACGCTCGCAGCATTTCCTCAGTACAATAAAATAAAAAATGTTGATAATGGCACGTCCTTTGCGTCGAGCATTGCCGCAAGGAGATCGAGGTGTCATTGTACGTTGGCTCAAATCACACTGCGGTCAACAAATGAGTCATCCTTCGCCCGTTGCTCCGGTACACACATTTCTCCAACACCGGTATAAGTCGATTAATTTGAAATTAGACGCTACATCATCCTCTATTCGGGGAGAGTTGTTCTTATGAGCGAAAGATTTCACTATAGCATGTATTTAGCGTACAAATTTTTAAAAAGTGGCAAGGTTTCTTATGATAAAAATCACGTTCTTCCTTTCCTTATCATTCGATTCTACTTATCAACTTTTTACCAAGCTACGAGGTCACACGATTACGTCATCAGGTGACGTAAGTGACGTGATGATCATGCCACAGATTCCGGAAACCTGTGACAACATGATGGTGACGTCACGTGACGGTGATACTTTGCATCGCCCGTGTTGACGCTCATGGTCACTTTTGCTTGATGATATATAATGGTGTCATCCATTGGCAGATTCGGAGCACTTCCGGTAATACTTTCGTCTGCTCCATGTGGAGCAAGTCTATTCCATTGGCAGATCCAGAGTGTTCCCTGTATGTTTCATTGGCAGGCTTGGAACAGCTCCGTCGCGAGATGGCACTCCACGGAGCAACTTTTCTGCTCCGCAAAAATGCTAATTCGACCGGAAGTCGGAGGTGCCCCGCGCCTTGAAACCTCTTGAAAGGATTCAAACTTTGGGCGCGCCAACAGACGCCGGTCGCGTTAGTTGCGCCTCGCGTCGCAGCTCACGTTTTGCTAGCGTAGCGTCGCTGTAGTCAGCGTGCTCATAGTGTAACTCTATGGCGAGCCCACTCATGCAAGAAGAGAGACGCGCGCACAGCGTTCCATTCTGACCCTGCTATTTGCTCCAGAGAGAGCGCGTGTGCTCCATCGGTATATTATCTTCTGTTGCCCTCCGCCAGGGTGGAGTGTTCCAGCGCAGAGTGGTCGGCCCCACCGAATCGGCCAATCTATGACACCATAAGGCCTTGATGAAAAAGTATTCACGCATGCTCCACTAAGCTAGAGAAGCTTTACAAATGTTAGAGCAGAAGTAAGCGGGGCCACTTCTGTACAAAGAAGGACACACGATTTTTTACAGCGAAAGCTGTTATGAGATCACTTTTCGGGTCACGCGTAACTGCATGTTGTCCGTCGCCGCCGCCAGTGTCCATAACCACATCGCGCAAAATGAGATAAAAAGCTTGCACAGATAACAATGTGGAGCTTGAACCCGGGTCCACTGGGTGCCAGCTTAATATTCTACTAGAGTTACGCCAGTGCTTGTAACCTTTAGTCAAACTTGTTTGATGCAGGTATGACCTAGCACCAATGACACAGTGGGGATCGAACCCGGGTCCGCTGGGTGCCAGCTCAATATTCTACTAGAGTTACGCCGGTGCTTGTAACCTTTAGTCAAACTTGTTTGATGCAGGTATGACCTAGCACCAATGACACAGTGGGGATCGAACCCGGGTCCGCTGGATGCCAGCTTAATATTCTACTAGAGTTACGCCGGTGCTTGTAACCTTTAGTCAAACTTGTTTGATGCAGGTATGACCTAGCACCAATGACACAGTGGGGATCGAACCCGGGTCCGCTGGGTGCCAGCTCAATATTCTACTAGAGTTACGCCGGTGCTTGTAACCTTTAGTCAAACTTGTTTGATGCAGGTATGACCTAGCACCAATGACACAGTGGGGATCGAACCCGGGTCCGCTGGGTGCCAGCTCAATATTCTACTAGAGTTACGCCGGTGCTTGTAACCTTTAGTCAAACTTGTTTGATGCAGGTATGACCTAGCACCAATGACACAGTGGGGATCGAACCCGGGTCCGCTGGATGCCAGCTTAATATTCTACTAGAGTTACGCCGGTGCTTGTAACCTTTAGTCAAACTTGTTTGATGCAGGTATGACCTAGCACCAATGACACAGTGGGGATCGAACCCGGGTCCGCTGGCTGCCAGCTCAATATTCTACTAGAGTTACGCCGGTGCTTGTAACCTTTAGTCAAACTTGTTTGATGCAGGTATGACCTAGCACCAATGACACAGTGGGGATCGAACCCGGGTCCGCTGGATGCCAGCTTAATATTCTACTAGAGTTACGCCGGTGCTTGTAACCTTTAGTCAAACTTGTTTGATGCAGGTATGACCTAGCACCAATGACACAGTGGGGATCGAACCCGGGTCCGCTGGGTGCCAGCTCAATATTCTACTAGAGTTACGCCGGTGCTTGTAACCTTTAGTCAAACTTGTTTGATGCAGGTATGACCTAGCACCAATGACACAGTGGGGATCGAACCCGGGTCCGCTGGGTGCCAGCTTAATATTCCACTAGAGTTACGCCGGTGCTTGTAACCTTTAGTCAAACTTGTTTGATGCAGGTATGACCTAGCACCAATGACACAGTGGGGATCGAACCCGGGTTCGCTGGGTGCCAGCACAGCATTCTACCACTGAGCTACACTAGTGCTTGTGGCATGTCAAACTTGCCTTAGGCAGGCTTGATGTTGGGAAAGCGATCTCGTTAATACGACTTATAAAGCGTTTTACAACAGCAGAAGATAAAACAGTCGTCGCACAATGAGAATAGCGTAACGAGTGGGCCGTCCAATGCTCCAACCTATTACCAGAGCTTGTTCTTGTTTTTCTATGAACTGTGGTGCATACCCACTTCAGCCATAATTCCTCATCGTTTTCAGCCACTGCATGGACAATAGGCACACAATTCCTTGCAAGTGTTTAGTGCACACTATACGTTTCTCAGAAGAATGACGAAAAGTTGCATAGCGAATGCCGGCCTACTAAGAGTTTATTACTAATTCCCTAGTGGATACCAAGCAAGTGTGCTTGCAGTAATTACCCAATGAGTGTTTTGCAAAGGCTCTGAAAGGCCGCTCTTCTAGCTTTCGCTGTGACTGTGCTGCGCCTACCGCGCAGGCCTGGTGTTTTTATTTTGAAAGACTGCCCTTTGGCATAACAAGCGCACATAAAAAACACGAATTTGAGTTCTCGGCGTCCGATAGCGAACAGTGTTCCAGCACTTGCAGCAGATGTGACGTCATGGTTTATTGACGTCGGAATGTTCACGAACATCGAAGAACGTCAGGAGCGCAAGAACGGCGCGTGTCAGGAGGCCCAAAATCCAGGCAGACGCGAGTCGCATGTCTTGCTTCTCCTGCTTCGTCGTCGTCTTCTCTCATTCGCTGTACACACCAGCAACAAAACAAAACTGACCCTCACGCATTCCACTAAGATTACTGGAAGGTGAAAGCCATCCCCTTTTTTTCTCTCCGTCGATGTACTGGTCGTACCCCGCATCCGTCCGAAAACGTTTTTCACGCCTAAAATGATAGTGCACAGGTCGCGGGGATCCGGCTGCGGCGGCTCTATTTTCGATGGACGCGAAAATGCTGTATTCCCGTGTGCTCAAATTTGGGCGCACGGTAAAAAAACCCAGATGGTCGAAATCTCCGGAGCCCTCCACTACGGCGTCTCTCATAATCATATGTTGGTTGTGGGACGTCAAACCCCACATATCAATCATCAACGTGATAGTGCATTGCCTCCAGGATAGGAGTCATTGCAGGCTTACTGCCCCCACATACCCGGCACGGTTGTCTAGTGATTAAGGTACTGTTGACCCGAAGGTCGCGGGGTCGGATCCCGGTCACGCCGGCTGCATTTTCTGTGGAGGCGAAAATGCTGTAGCGTGACCACACGCACCTGCTTAGGCGTGTCAGCGCATGAGCTTTCTGATGCTAAGGTCCCTAGATGAAACAAGGCAGCGTCACTCATTGTTCTCGAGCCGTCCTCCTCCCTCTCTCGATTACTCCTCTTTTTCTCTGCCATCCGCGTCTGTAATTGGTGCATTACTTGCTAGTGATCTTGCAAATGGCTGGTGCTGTTATTTATTATTATGCAAAAGGTTCAAAACGAGTACGCATGCGCATATGGCTCCAGCCGGATTCTCGCCGTGACCAAAGACAAAATCGTAGCCAGAACATAAACTGAAGAGGAGGAGCGTTTCGGTGTGCGCTAAGTCGACCAAGATTGTTTCGCCATGCTCGTTCAATGCAACATCTGCGTTTTTCAGCAATGCTGCGTTGCCGTAAACAACAGAAAATGGTTTCGCTCTCTTCAACTTACCTCGTGCTTTCCGAGATGAAGCGCACCATGAAGTGCAACTATGAACCATTTCACGCGAATGCTTTCGTGCAACTCCGTCAACGTATGTCGACGCGGATCTGCGAAGCGAGTTCACTTGTCGGTTTTTATTGAAACGCCAGGCGCGCGTCTAATGCGTGTCTAGTGCATGCCAGTTGGTACAAATACATGTGGGTATGCACGTACACAGAACAGCAGTAGGTTGTAATCAACGCACCTTCAGGAACATTTCACTCTTGACCAGTTCCCGCTTGAGCCGAAACGCGCTGCTTCGAGACACCTCACCAGTAGAACTCTCACTTTTCAGGAAATTCCCAGCACCGCATCAGAATCACTTGGCATCACGATTGTCCAAATGGGCACATTTAAAAAAAACGTCATCGCAGTGCTGCTGGACGAGTGTTCGTACCAGTCTGGTCGTAGTTTTTTTTTTCTTGCGTGTGCACAAGCCGGTTGTAATCAATCGTCACAACGTCATGCCCTGTGGCCACTTACAGGATCCAGCAAGAAGCACGTTCACTGTGTCACAGCACGAACGAAACACAATCGGAGAAGTGGACTAGTTAGAACTGGACGAAATACCGCGGCCGTGGAACTAAAATATATTACGCGAGATGCCATGGCTAGTGGTGTAAAGTATAGAACTGCTGCCCAACGTTGCCGGTTGAGTAACGCACATCCCGCTTGCTCTTGTGTTGTGCCGTTTATGTCCATAAAGGTAACTGTTTATTCTACGTCTTATTTCGTTCCATTTTGTTTCATTTACATCTATTTACCGTAGCAACAGAACCCAAACATTCGCTTTTGGATGAAAGTTTTAAACCTTCTAGGGGGCGCTTCAGGCAAATAAGCGAGGAGGAAAAGGGAGGGTGTCGCTACCTTGGAAACTTGTTTCATCTAGGGACCTTATCCCTTATCTGACGCAGCGCCGCATCCTCTCACTTTGTAGGGAAAGGGCATAAGGCTACGCGAAGCTGTGCACCCATCCTCTCCACAGGGAGAGGGTGCGGCCATGGCCTCTGAGATGGCATGCGTGCGGCGAGACCCGCCGCACTCCCGCCATCTCGGAGGCCATGGTGCGGCGCCGCGTCAAAATACTGCGTGCTGCAGCGGGTGCATGCGTGTGGTCAGGCCTAGACTCCTTGTGCACGTTGAAGAACCCCAAGGCGCCCGAGTTTCCGGAGCCCTCCACGTACGGCGTCTCTCAAAATAGTATCGTGAGGTTGGGACGTTAAGCGCTGAGAATTATAATTACTGCACATACCTGGTTTTTCACTGCCTCCGTGATCAGTCCACCTTTGACCAACCAATCGTGTGATATGATGACGTGTCACGTGACGTCACTGATTTTGGCGACGCGTGTCAGCGCCAGGAGGTAATGTCACCACGCGCTTGCATCACTCGTTTTGAAACCGTCGCCACGGGACCCCGACGGTCAATTTCGGCATTCGACGAGACATGTAAGGCTTTCGCCTCAATAGATCAAATGTACTTCGATGTTTTTTTTTTTTTTACAGTAACCTGCATTCTGAATTGAGTTTAAGTTATTCGACCCGTCTTTCAACTTCCAAACCAATTTAACATTGTGCCAACAATTCGTCACCAGCTTTCAACTGAGACACGTTCATAGGCTGCGTGCTATCTTAACGACTGCTTAAGTCTTCGTTTCGGCAAATTAGCTTTAACTGCCTCCAACTTTTCAACTGTGAAAAATTTATACCGCGTCTTATGTACCAATGGTCGACACACTTTCGTTTTGTGATACGATGTTCGATAGTTCTTCCATCAACCTTTTCCCAATCAACTATCAACAATTGTCTTCAGCACCCTCTGGAGATCGTTTCCTAAGGGATTCCTAATTCGAATGAAGCATATTCATGAGAAGTCTGTTCACATCCTTGCTCTCCAACTCATGTGTTTTGACTCCGTATTTGCAGCAAGCAAAGTTCAAATATTCACTTTATGTACGCTCTGCTAACATTTTACAAACTAAAAATGACATTTTTCCAGTATACGTACGTCAAGATCTATGCAGCTAAAGACGTTTAGCACAAAAGAAGTTGCAGAAAAAATGTATGCTACCTAGCAACGTTTCGATGAATTCATCAAATCATTTACTACATCATTTAATACCTGAAATTTGAAAACGGCACATTATGTGACGTGGCAGCTATTAGAATAGTTCTGTAGTTTGAGCTTGTTGTGGTGAAACGAGCTTTGTATTCGGAAATACATAAGAAAATCGTTCTCGCAACTGCGGACGCTTTCTCACGTATACTTTTAAACTATGAGGGAATGTCTATCAGAGTTGACACGCGACATAGCATCATAAAAAAAAAAGGGGGGGGGGACGTATTTCAGTGGAGAGGCTAATCGTCACCAGACAACTTCAATATGATATGGCACATCTTAAGGATAATATGGACATTTTTAGCATGATAGTCGTCACTTCTTTGTTACCTTGATGACGGAAAGTGTATTTTGCTTATCAATGGCTCGGTAACACGTGAACTGTAGAAAAACGTCACGCGTGACGTCACCGGTAGAGCGGGAAGCCACTTTCAGTCAATAGGCAATAATGCCTAGTTCACACTGAAACATCCGCTTTCTACAGCGACCGAAATTCCCCTGCCGCCGAAACACAGAGTCGTTCGCACTGGACGCGGTCCGCGCCGCCGAATCTGCCATTTACTACGGGGCGAACACGGGATGGATGCGCTGTCACCCGGTTGTTGTCGCGGCTCGCAAACGCTACTACGCTATCTGGTAGTGTATACTTCGACGATTCTCGTACGCAAGAAGCAAGAAAAGACAGTACGGCTTACTTTGCTGGCAAGTGGCTGTCTTGCAATGCACAAAGAGCAGAAAAACCACCGACGCCAGTGGCGTTAGTGGGTTCGTTTTGCTGTGCAAGACCGCAACAAGCTCGGTCATGCCAACAGCAAGCTCGGTCACCTCTTTCACGAAATACGGAGGCGAAGTAGGCACAGAGTAGGTTAAACTCCCGTTGGTTTCAACATTCAGTTACGTGCACTGCAGCATAACAAGTGAGTAGGGCTTGGCCGCCATTTTTCAAAATTCGTTGACTAGCGCTCCTATTGGTCCGCGGTTACCGATTCGGCGGCAGACGCCGCAAAAATCAGTCCGAGAGCGATCGGCGCGGGGAGGGCCCTTTCGGCGGATCTCGCCGCCGCCGAACCGGATTCGGAGCACTTTCGGCGGCCGGAATGCTCAGTGTGAACGCGGGCTAATGGCGACAAAATAGAGAGAACCGGGCGGTGGCCGGACGTGACGCGTGACGTTTCCGTTCACGTTACGTGACGACGAGTTGATGTGTCCGCACTGAAGCAGTGTTTTGGACTTGGGTCGAAATGTATAAGGAAAAAAAAAAAGGCTACAGTTTCAGGCCGTGAAAGCCATGATGTCGGATAGCGAAGCTCTTTGGGGCGCGGATGTCTTTGATTGCCTAGCGAGATCACGTGAACATCGTCATCATCGTCATCTCAAGGATCATCGTTTCGCTCTATTTATTTTTTATTGACTTTCCTACGTTGAATGTGTTGCGACTTTTACCGACTACTACTACTACGTAGTAGTAGTAGTATTGCTGCTGCTGCTGCTGCTGCTGCTGCTGCTGCTGCTGCTGCTGCTGCTGCTGCTGCTGCTGCTGCTGCCACTACTATTGCGAAGACGACGCCGACGGCACAGGGAACCTAAGACAGCTCCGCCATAAAATTTAGTGGGATATACCTATTATTCACTCCAGGGCACCTGAAAAGAAGAAAATGAAAAACCGAGTCCTCTCCCCACAGAAACAGCAGCAGCACAAAGAAGATGACGAACGAGAAATGGCAGTGTAGCTGTTACATAGCGCTATGACATGTTCATGACGCATCGTCGTGAGGGTCATCATTGCATTGAGTCACGGTCGGTGCAGCCGTGCTACGCCGAGCGTGATAGGTCGTCGGGCGGCTCTGAGCGGCCGCGGGCTGAGAGTGCGGACGTCGACCTCGGTCGGATGCTGCGGCTCGTCACTTGCCACCTCGGCTATGACTCGGCTGCGTACTACTGCGCGGTCAGTTCGGCTTCTTCCGGGGGTGAGGGCTAGTTGCATAGGCTGCAGCGAACAGGGCGTGCCTATATTGGGAGCGTTTTCGAACCTATAGGAACCGCGTGTCTGACGGAAACAAAACTCACGTTTGCAGTTCGCGAATACACCGCAGACATAACACCGGAAATGTAGGATGTTGCTTGAATACTTCTGATATACTTCATAAAATGCACAGGCCCTTCAAAGAAATACTCGGCCCTTGACACCTGTATATAGGTTTTACACTAATTTATAGAGCCTTACTTGCCCAAACTGCAATATGAATATGAGGCGCGTCGAAGTGGAGGGCTCCGAAAATTTCCGAACACCTGGTGTTTTTTAACAAACATTGACCTCGTACAGTACACGGATTTCTAGCATATATTGCCTGCATCGAAAAGCGGCCGTCACAGCCGTGCTCCTTCATCGTGTATCAATGTAAACGAACGCCTTTACGAAAGATTTCCCCTTACCTAAAGGTCTGCATATGCCTGAAAGTCGGACACCCTAAAGTCCACTGGAAGAAAGGATTATCTATAATCTCGCTCCTGGAAAAGTTCCATTCTGTGAAACCAGATCCCGCCTCTGCTTTTCGAACTTTATCACAACCAAGGAATGTAGCTAGCCTTTCAACGGAGGCCACGGTGCTGTCATAATCCCATCTGGAGCCGTTGCGTAATCCCCCCCAAAAAAGTCCCACATGCCATAGCAACGGCGTGTTCATCAGAGGAACCGAAGCTAATCACAGAGGCCACGAACCACCTGAAATGCCGTGTTGCGTTGGCGCAACTTTCCGCAAAGCGTCCTTCGCACTCATAAAACTTGGTTACAGAAACGCACTCTACTTTTAAAGGGCTTGGCACCTCAGAATACCCCCTTTTGTGGAATAGAAGGCTCGTTGAGACCACGTTCGGCACTTGGACGGGCCGAGGCCAAACGCCAGCGACGATCTGCACGCACGGCGCTGACTAGGTGACGTCACAGGTGCGTTGCTTCTCCTCCTCTCCATCGCACTCCGGAATGTTCTCACTCGCTGAGAAATCAGAATGGTATGTGGTTGCCGCCGCTAGTGAATATAGCATACAGTTGGTGCAGTAAATAACCGTATCCTGTTTGGCAAAAAGTAAAAAGACACAAAGCAGTGCAGTTGCCGCACGAACTAATTGAGTAAATCCCATCATGCTGTAGGCGCTGAAACCTGCCATAAATTCGTTAATTTGCAAGTCAACAGCAAATACAGTCATACTAGTCTATATATAAGTCGGGTAAATCAAATCATTCTTTATATTAACCTATAATTAAACACGGCAATGCTTCAACATCAATGCGCAGAAAAAAAATAAAAGTACCGATACATCGAACAAAAATAGGCGCAACACTTCAGGGGCGTAGGTTGAAATTGTTTTCGTGGGAAGTGGGGGGGGGGGGGGTACAGGGGTACACCCTTGAAATGGTCATTTCTCGCTCTTCATGCCATGACAAAAAAAATTGCGGCGGAAGAGGCACGGACTTGGTGTGCCAACCCTGGCTACGACAATGGAACACTTCATATACCAAACAAACGCGAGAAGCACCTATAAGTTGGCTTTCCCTCGCGAATATTTGGCTTTTTTACGTTTAAGGGGACCTTTCCGCAAACATTTGGGAGAGCGAGCGACGTGATTAGGCGGATGCTGCGTGTATCCTCTATAAGTTAGTGCCTGTCATCACGTGGTTACTTGGACGAGTCTTCGTCGTTGAGCTGCCGGCCTGTGGTGGCGTTCCCGTCTCCACTCGTTTTGTTGACGCGATGGATGCCGCAAAGCAGAGGGAACTGCTGTTCTTCGTAAAGCTGGCGACAGTCGAACATTGTGAAAAGAAGCAGTACGTCGCTGCTGATTAGAGCATCCCAAGAAGTAAGCTGCATTTGAAGACAAGGCCGACATTGTGCCAATGCAGACTAGACGTTTCCAACTCCCGATGAGTGCACACAGCTAGACATGACGATGTTGACGCGCTATTTAGATGGATACCGCTTTTTCTATTATTTTTTTTCAAATATAGGTCACTCTTGCATATAACCCTGCTTTTCAAATTATAAACAGAGGGAAAAAAAGAAAACAAAGAATAAACCCCGCTTATTGCTTTGAAGGAGTCTTCCATATATTGTTATCTTCGGGAGTGCAGTAAAATCCAACTTGCACACCAAAAGTCGAACCGAAAACACATTAAAAACTTATATATCAAATCATCCGATATATCAAACTGATTCCCGTTATCGTGCAAGTCCGATGTAGGTGGTTCCGACTTTAGTACGATGCCGTTTGAGCGTTAACTTACGATTGATTGAATTGCGCTTCAGGCCACTGATAAACTGCACACATCTTTTGGAGAGAAGCGACCACGCACCAGCACAAGACGAAATTATTCCAAAATCTGGTCAAAACTGAGCGACATAATCGTTTTTCGTATAGTGTATGGATATTTATTTATAAGGGCAAACGCCGTGTATCCTATAGCTGCAAGGACCATGCTCATATCACGACAAGATCTAAAACTTAAAACCTAATTTCTGTTTGGTAGCCAGTGAGGCACTGAAGAAACAAGCGAAGGTCTTCAAATTATAGATCAATTTGGTTCTGTGAACCAGTGCGACCGCCACAATATAGCTAACACAAATTCAACTTTAAATCAGTCGACAACACAGCCCGTCCTATGCCGAATCTCTATCTTTTTATTTTATTTCCCTGAGTTGACATCTGACCAGTTAATGGCTATCGGTGTCAGTGTCAAAAATCTTCTAATAAAGATATGTACACAAGAAGGACAAAACGCAAGCATAGCAAGTTTCGGGAATCGCGCAAACATCGGGCCAATGGAGCCCCATCATCCTGTGGTGGACGTGCCCTGTCGTGTATACAAAAGCAAACTTAAGATCGGGGAAAAAGAAGGAGAACGTGAGCAGCTGATTCATTTCACCGCGATGAAAGATGGAGCGGTCCTTGGGTACTTTTTACTTTTACTCCTGCATTTCGAGAGGGCCAACTATCAGAAAGATCATTCTCCACGGCCAGACAAACGAGGCGGTTCGGGCAGCGATGCCTCAATAATCGGCCAGCAGCCGCAAGATCACCGCGAAGGAAACAGGACCAACAGGAACGAACGAACGTGAGCGCCGTAATCACGGCAGCTGGAGGTAATTTGATCTGTCATTTGCGCAACTATCAGCCCTGCGCCGCCGCCGCCGCAGTCGGTCGGTCGCTTTCGAGGAGGGGGCGAACGCCGCCGCCGGCCAGTCTAGACGGCCGACGACACGCGTGCATTCGCCGACGCCCCCTCTTCTTCCCAAGGAGCTCGAGAACCGGATGCGTCGTCGTGCAAGCAGTTGGGCCAGCTTTCTTTCGCGGCGATCGCGGTGTGCGCCCTAAAGCAACGTGCGTGGAGCAGCCGGACTCGAACAAGCAAGGCCGGCCCGGAGTCCGAACTCTGAACCCTGGAGAGGAGGCGGAGCAGCAGCAGAAAACGGTGCTTTGACCTCGGCGCCGTTTCGAGCCGTCGCCGACGGGGGCGCGACGGCGCGCCGAGGGCGAGGAGGACTCGCCGGCGCCAGCGGGGTCTCAACAGACGCGCCAGTCGGCGTCTTGCTATGCGCCGAGATCCGTTGTCGGACGACAGCATCTACCGTGTGGGGGCGCGTCGTGTAGAAGCAGCAGTCATGGCCGCCAAGCTGCATCAGAAGCGTGTCTCTTCGGCGGCGGACCCGTGCCCGCGTGTGTAGCGGTGTGGCCCGGCGGCAGCAGTGTGCAGCAGTGGCGACCGTGTGCATGTGGCGCGGTGCTCGCGGGCGGCCGTCGAGCCCCAGAGCCGCCGCCATGGGGGCCGGCGGGGCCGCACTGGGGCGGCGGCGACAGCGACAGCGGTGAGCAGCGCGTCCCGCTCGGCGGCCTGTATGCCACGGCGAGCTGGGACGTCTCGGCGATATGGTGTGCGTTCATGTTCGCCAGTAAGCGGTGCAAATTGGTGAAACGCCTGTGGGAAGAAAGCCGCAACCTGGTGGTGTCGTACTACGCGCCGTCACAGCCGCCGCTATACGCGGCGGCACCGCCGGCGTTCAACTATGAAGCCTTCTGTTCGGTGGAGGACCGCAAGGCCGTCGAGTCGATGCTGAAGCTCCTGGAGGTACCTCAACTGCAGAAGATGCTGCAGGCGGTGCAGACCAAGGGACGCGAGGGATGCGAGTGTCTGTTGTTGCCGTGCGACGACGTCAAGATGCCGCGCGAGGTGGTGGCGCCGCACGTGCTTTGCTGCCGACTCTGGCGCTTTCCCCAGCTCCGGCACCAGTACGAACTGAGGCGCTTGCCCTGGTGCGCGGCCGCCTCGCCACCCGAGGTCTGCTGCAACCCGTACCACTGGAGCATGGTGCAGAAGCCAGGTGAGCTGGAAGCCTCCCCTCCCTATCTCCGCCGCATGATCGGCGCCGGCGCGCAGGGTATATTTATATTTTCCCGCAGTACCGGGAGCGGCGAGAGTGGGCTGCAAGCCATCTGGGCGAGAGCGAAAGCCGCATTGTTCGACTCTCTCGCTTCTCTCTGGAGATGCGACTGCCAAGGAAGGGCCTTGTTCGCTACGCTTCGCATCATATGGGCAACGCGCCTGATACAAGCTGAAGTTTCTTTTGCGATGCCGTTTCCGATACGACATTCTGTTTTTTTTTTTTTTTCGCTCTCGACAGATGGCTTCCAAGCATTATTAGTGAGATCAGCTGGCTTTAAACTGCGCGTGACGAAAGTGGCTTAGAATGGAATAATAGCCGCTACTCTTCTTGAACGTTGGGCTAAAACTCAGTCGAGCGGTGTTTGGGTGCAACGCATATTGATAACGCGCGTTTACGTCTTGACCGCAGAAGGCGTAGTTGTGAAACCTGTTGTTGCCCTATGATCATTCGGGCGTAGAAAACAGCTATTGAAGAGATTCTTGAACGCCATTTACACCGTTTACTACGTGCCAAGCCTCGATCCTCGCCGAATGCTTGCACTGTTGGCACAAGCGGGCAGCTAGCTTGCATGTGACTTTTAGAACTCCGTTCCTTTCGCTGCATATGGCCCCGCAATAAGCGAACTTTCCGAGATCTTGGGAACGGCGAGGTGTGTTGTATAATCGCTTGACGCCGCGATACTTGGTGTTCGTCGTTGGGAGGTAGTGAAACGTTTTGTGGTGTCTATCGCGATAGCTACGCCGCCGGTCACACTATTACATGTATTTTTTTGACCACGTTCGTGGAGCCAGTCGCGCCTTGTGGATATGTTCGTGGTAGCAGTATAGAAAGCTCGTTAACGGCCTTCGGAACAGCAGGCGGCGTTCGCTGGCCCGACTCTCGCGTGTTTGGATAGAAGCTGCTTGCTAGGCGCAGGTGCAGCCAATGGACGCCTCCAAAGCGCCGGACTGCAACGGAATTCGCAAGCTGTCGTGGCTGCTAGCCAGCTCAGCGGCGGCACTACGAGCAAGCATTGGCAGCGCGCTCTCAAACCCACATGTTTTGCAGCTCGCGACGCTGCTTGTCAGCGAAGACTGCGCCAAAGTTCTGAAGAAGGGAAAACGCGGCAAACATTTACGGCGGCTTGAAGCCTGTTTCGCGCGGAAGTCTCGAGTGTGTATTTTGGAACCGAATTCGGTTCGTTCCTAAAAGCAGAAAAAAGGGTTCGTTTCGATTTCGCGCAGTTGCGTGCGTTTTACAACCTTTCCAAACGTGAATATATGTGCGCGTCTGCCTTTTTTTACGTTTTCCCCATCTTTTTCCAAGCGCAAGGAAGAAGCTTAGAGTAAGCGCTTTTTTACCGTCTTGGCATAGACGAGTCAAGACGCTTGGCCTCGGCTTAGACCTCGCTCGCCCGAGGAGACTGTTGTTCCGCGGGAACACGCGTATATTATACACGACGGGAAACGGAAGGAACGAAAATAAGTGAGACAAGAAAGAACTGCCTCACGGACGCAGCGACGGCGAAAACAAATAACAAAGTGCCCCTGACGTTGGCTGAGCAAGCGGCTTCTAAACATGGCGACCAAGGCGACTCGCTCGCTGCACTTTTCCGTCGTAGTGTGCCGACTTGGGCGGCGGCTGTGGCAGCGTTCACAGAATGTGTGTGTGTGTGTGTGGTGTGTGTGTGTGTGTGTGTGTGTGTGTGTGGTGTGTGTTGACGTTCATTTTCTGGCAACATAGAGGAATACTATAGCAATAATGAAAGGGTGGTAGGTATCGTAATTAAACTGAATAAAAGATACAAGATGAAGGTAGTACAGGCTTACGCGCCTACATCCAGCCATGAATGACGCTTCAGTTGAAAGCTTCTATGAAACTTGGAATCGGCAATGAGTAAGGTAAACACAGTATACTATAGTGAGGGGCGACTTCAATGCAAAGGTAGGGAGAAGCAGGCTGGAGACCAGGCAGTAAGAGATTATGGCATCGGTACTAGAAACGCCAGAGGAGAGCTACTAGTAGAGTTCGCAGAACGCAAGAATTTACGGATTTTGAATACCTTCTACCGAAAACGAAGAAACCGCAAGTGGACATGGAGGAGCTGTAATGGCGAAAATAAGAACGAAATAGACTTTATAATGAGTGCTCACCCAGGAATCGGGCAGGATGTGGAAGTGGTTGGCAAGGTACGATGCAGTGACCATAGAATGGTACGGTCTCGAATTCGCCTAGACTTGAAGAAGGAACGACAGAAACTGATACGCAAGAAGCCAATCAATGAGCTAGCACTGAGAGGGAAAATACAGGAATTCAGAGTGTCGCTGCAGAACTGGTACTCGGCTCTTAGTGAGGAAACCAACCTTAGTGTAGATACAATAAATGATAATCTGACGAGTATCATTACGGAGTGTGCAGTGGAATGGAGGCAGGGTAGTTAGACAGGACACTGGCAAGCTTTCCCAGGAAACGAAGAACCTAATTAAGAAGCGTCAAATCATATAAGTGTCAAGTATAACAGACAAAATAAAACTGGCAAAGCTTTCGAAGTTGATTAATAGACGTAGGGTATGCGATGTAAGAAGGTATAACATGGAGAGAACAATCGACCACATTCATACTATCAATCAGGTAATAGAGAAATGCTCAGATTATAACCAACCATTATACATAGCCTTCATATATTACGAGAAGGCGTTTGATTCAGTAGAAATATCAGCCATCATGCGGACATTTCGTAATCAGGGTGTTGAAGAAGTATATATAAACATCCTGGAAGAAATCTACAGGCGATCAACAGCTACCATAGTGCTTCTTAAAGAAAGCAACAGAATACCAATCAAGAAGGGTGTAAGGCAGGGCCACGCAATCTCCCCAATGCTATTTACCGCGTACTTACAGAAGGTTTTCAGAAGCCTAGAATGGGAAAAGTTAGGCATAATAGTTAATGGAGAGTACCTTAGTAACCTGTGCTTCGCCGATGACATTCCGTTGCTGAGTAACTCAGGGGACGGATTGCAACTCATGATTACCAAATTAGACAAGGAGAGCAGAAAGGTGGGTCTCAAAATTAATCTACAGAAAACGAAAGTAATGTACAACAACCTCGGAAAGGAGCAGCGCTTCGATATAGGTAATAGTGCACTTGAAGTTGTAAAGGATTATGTCTACGTAGGGGCAGTAATAATCGCAGAGCCGAACCACGAGATTGAAGTAACTAGAAGAATAAGAATGGGGTGGAGCACATTCGGCAAGCACTCTCAAATTATGACAGGTAGATTGCCACTATCCCTCAAGAGGAAGGTATATAACAGCTGTATCTTGCTGGTACTTAGCTACGGAGCAGAAACCTGGAGACTTACAAAGAGGGTTCAGCTTAAATTGAGGACGACGCAGCGAGCAATGGAAAGAAAAATGGTAGGCGCAACCTTAAGAGACAAGAAGAGAGCAGAGTGGATTAGGAAACAAACGGGGGTTAAGGATATCATAGCTGAAATCAAGAAGAAGAAATGGACATGGGCAGGGCATGTAGCGCGTAGACAGGATAACCGCTGGTCATTAAGGGTAACTGACTGGATTCCCAGAGAATGGAAGCGGGTTAGGGGGAGACAGAAGGTTAGGTGGGCAGATGAGATTAACAAGTTTGCGGGTATAAATTGGCAGCAGCAGGCACAGGACCGGGTTAACTGGCGGAACATGGGAGAGGCCTTTGTCCTGCAGTGGACGTAGTCAGGCTGATAGTGATGATGATGAATCGTGGCTTCGCTGCTGGTGCGCCCCTGTCGTCTAGAGAGAAATCGCCGACGGGTTTTATTTTATCCCATTTCGAACTCGCGTTATTTTGAAAAGCAGTGACAAAGTGTTTTACTAAGCTATTTACTAGCTGCGAGCCACCTATATCCTGTAGTCGTTGATCTGTTCACTATAGTGGTTGATTGACAATGACCAATCCTCGTGAGTTTTTCCAGCGTTCGTACTCCTGCTCTCTGCTGGTTAGTGCGTGCAGTGATGCAAAGAAGCGCGCTCTCTGGGGTATCCCTGGGAGCGTGGGATCCCCTGACTTGCCAAGTCAAGACGCGCTGTTCTAAATCGTGCACTAAGGTACGTCGCTCACGATGCAAGCCAGTTTCTATTTGCGGATGCTCTTTCAGTTCTGCAATGCGTTTTTATTATGCCAAGGAGTGCTTCGCTGGAAACGGAAGACATGGCTGATCTTTTGCCGAAGGTTCAACGCGTTTGTCGCACGCTGGTCGCGTCACACGATATGATGTTCTGCACTCTGGGACAACTTGTGCGGCTACAAAGCGAATGGGACGAAGAGCGGAGCTTCTTTTGTTTTTTTTTTGTTTTTTTTTTGAGCGTGTGTTACTGCACCAACTTATATCCGACCACCTGAGGATCTTTAAATATACTCAGATGATGGAAATTTCTGGAGCCCTACACTGCGGCGTAGTTTTTGGACGTAAAACCCCGAGAATTACTGGTTTCGGCGTACCTCTCCAACATTGGCGGAAGTGTTCAGCCAGCACTGTTTCGAATGTGTCCTCTGTGTTTTGACGAGCAACCGTGCTGTGAAGAATTGTTTTCCGTTCTAGGTGTATTTTGCGTGAAGTGCGTGCTGTTACTGCCGTAGTGTTGGCACTGATGAGCCGTGCTGGCAGAGAGAGAGAGAGAGAGAGAACGTTTTATTTAAACACATATAGTGTACGTGCAGAGTGCGAAAAAATGTCGCGCGTTAAAAGGGGCAACAGCAAAATAGTTTGCATTCAGCTGTCGGCCGTGACTGGCGCCGAAGTTGGCCCGACTTTTAGTTGTTCCGCGGAGAAGCGCATTGTTAAAAGAGTGATCGAATCCTGATTCCAAATGTAAATTGATGAAGCATCCCTCTAAAGGCATCCTACGGTCTTCTAGCAAGTTTTTTCTTTGTTTTTCGTACCTCCTTTCTCGCTCGCTGTGCGTCTGCCGCTCCCAGTTTCATTGAGAGTGTGACCCCCGAATGACAGGTTCCTCTTTAACAATGCGCATGCTGAGAAGTAACAATGAGGCGTGAAAATCACCTAGTAATTGTTGGGGGAAAAGAAAAGACCGAGAATGGAGGAGAGGTATGGTAATATAGTACCCTATTTTGCCCAGCTTGCTAAAAGAACGTGGTGTCTGTGTTTCAATATTTCTTGGGGAATTTTTGCCATGTTATTTGGTGCTCCTTTATGATGGAGAACTGTAGCATCAAGGCAGAAAGCCTGCATGTTTTACTAACCCACGTTAATGCGCCTCAGTGAATGTGTTATGTGCTAAGTTAGATGCTCTAACTTAGCTAAGTGCTGTAGGTTAGATGCCCATTTCGAGCACTGGTGAAAGAGCTTGGCGAGAGGATGAAGACGGCGATTAACGAGATGCTCGACGACGACGATCACGATGATGATGGTGTTCGTGTTCTTCCCCGTTATATCGGCTGGGCACTGTTGCGACCGGGGTTTCCAGACACCGGAGGTCCGGGATGAAGTTGTCGAGGCAGGAGGAAGAGAGACTTGAAGAGGGTTTATTTACAATATGTACATTGCGAACTCCCTACACGGTGAGCTCTCAAACGTGGCAGGCCTCTACATGTCTCCTAACATAGCGCTACATGGTGCTTGGTTCTACATGGTTCTGCTCGGTTCTGCTCTCGAAAAAAAGCACACACGAATGAGCCGTGGGGGCTCATTATAAAGGGTCTGTCCTCCCCAGATCCCTAGATCGGGGACCGCGTACAGAGGGCACCGTCCAACCACGGATCACACATTACCCGCGAGGGTGACGAGCACGCACGGTCCACGTGAACGTTCAAAATTGAAGCGTGGTCACTGCACGGCCATGTGGCACGAACGTGGCTCCTCCTCGTCAAGGGGTGTCGCTGGGCGAGGGGTCTGAAGTTGATGACTGCATCCATCGAAAGGGCCGCCGTAAACAAGCTTCAAATGGTCGCCGAACGACTCGTTCAATTAGCGGGGCGATTTCCGGCCGCCGCCGCCGCCGTCATCTTCCAAAGAAAAAGCGGCACTTGTGGTCTCCCGAACTGCTCACGGTGTCGCGGCGGCAAGACGCCGCACCCTCCGGCCAGGGGGGAACAATACATGGCGGACACAGGCCGCCAGCCCGTTTGGCGACTAAAAAGGAACATCAAAAGGAACGCCGATCCATTGTCAGACCTGGCGCCGGTCCTAACAGTAGGCAGCCGGTCGTTCGGTTACTTGTTTGAAGATTAAAGGAGCGCCGCTCCCTCTTCCGCTCTGGCGCCGGTCACAACAGCTCGTCCGCCGGCGGGAGAAGCGACCTGAGGGTGACCAGCTGCACAGGTTGCCCGAAGTGTCGCTGTGTAGTGCTGTCTTCCAGGCCACTGCTGATGACGCTCAGCCAAGGACTCTTTCCCTCTCGCTCCTTGTGGCTCCCCTCTGGGAAAAGCATTCATACACACCACCACAGGCACGGGAGAGCACCCTGCCCGCACTGAGACACGTCGAGTCCGACAAATTATCCAAAAGCAACCTTACTTAAGCGGTATTACCAAACACAAAGCAGCAATCGGGACGTTTCTCTGAGGTTTCACCAAAACTCCTAATCCCGATCCGATAATAATCTTCCCATCAAACTGCTTTCAAGAAAACTAACTGTCAAGTGATGCGCTCACCGTGGCATACCCGAGTGCTTGCGTGAGCAATCCGCCGTAACCCACCAGGTATCATACTCATAAAATAAAGCATTTTACTTCACGCTATCTTTTAGTTCCCGAAATTTAGTGCCGCCAAAGTCAGTCGTCAATTCCTTTCGAGAAGACGAAAGCATAACTGCCGTGCTGCACCTGCATTAGGAACATCTTTATTATATATCCGCAAACGCACATCACAGTGCTCCTGCCTGGATGAGATACCACCTAACCGTTCCCTTGCTGTTGCCACTTTCACAAAGCATACATATAAACTCACGAGCTAGCTTTTCTTACACACCGGACACATGCGAACAAAACATTAAATGAACAACAAAAAAAGTTTCGCATGAATCCTGAAAAATCTCGCAAGCAATAACTTTGCGTCTCTACGCTTAGTCATAATTAGTTCATAACGTTGCTCCTGCTCATTTACACGTATCTACCATGACGCAGGCTCCTATGCGTGTCGTTTCCTTCCAATAGATCTATACAACGTATATAGGCTACCAAAATGATAGAGCGCTAACGAAAACAAAGTACAAACGAGTTATTTACAAAATCACAAAAACAAACAAAATGTTCCTTTCAACAGTCCCGAGTCGACGTTTTCCGAGAGGCTAACAGCTGTTCGCAACAACTCTGAGTCGAACTCGCGGTGGTCGCGCCCGGAACGATTTTCTCGAGAAACGGGGTCTACAACACGCGTCAATCGCCCTGCTACCGAACCCCGCGACGTTCCTCGAAGCCGACTTGCTGTCGCTTCCTGCCCCTCGAAAACCACCGACTCTTTTGCCCCGCACCCCGTCCAATGCACCGCGAGAACAACGGAAGGGTCTCTTGCCCTTCGACCACTTACGCACACCATGCGCTTCTCTTTTCTTTGTTCTCTGGCCGCTTGGACGCTTGCGATACGGCAACTTTCTTGAAATTTCGCTCCGCCATTTGAATACATTCCTCAAACGCGTCGCGATTTTTGCCTGCCTGTTTTTACGGCGCTTTCTCCGTTTTGCACGTCTCTTGGTGCCGTCTACGGAGCCTTTCGCCCATCTCTGATGCTCACCAGCACCCACATGCTCATCTGATTTTTCGCGCGGACTGTCTGGATAATTGCCTAGCAATCTATCCTTCAAACACTGCCGCGTACGATGCGCTTTTCTTTTCCGGCGGTTCGGACGCACACGATACAGACCCGTCAGAGATGACAACGGCACTTTTCTCGCGATTTTACCACGCCGTTTGAAACCCTTACTCAAACGCGTTGTGCTCATCTCGAGCTTTGCCTTATTGTTGCCCTTCGGACGCTTTCTCCCCTGTGCACGCTTCTTTGTGCGGACCTGGGAGCCTTTCGTCCTACTCTGACGTTCTTCATCACCGATATGCTCCTCCGCCATCTCGCGCGCCCAGTCCTGATGATTGCCTATCAGTTCATCGTAAGACCGCGGCCGCGTAGATTGCGCACTTCTGTTCCTTACTCTCCGGCCGCTCAGACGCCTGCGATTTAAGCCAGTCAGAGAAGACAACGGGCCTTTTCTCGCAAATCCGCCACGCCGTTTGAAGGTCCTCGTCAAACGCGCCGCGCTGATCGCGAGCCTTGCCGCGCTTCTGTTTTTCGGACGCTTTCTCCGTTTGGCACATTCCTTGGTGCCAAACCTGGAGCCTTTCGTCCGCCTCTGACGCTCATCAACATGGTCTACAGGGCTGCAAGGTTCGATGGAACACTCTGTTAATCTTAACTTCGTTTCCCCCACCACGGAACCCTCACACCCTGCTGTGACCGCGAGCTCTTTTCCCTCAGAATGGGTTAAAACCTGTTCCATTCCCTTACAGGCACTAGCCTTCTCTTTGGCCTCAAACGGCACCGCCGCTATATCTCCAGATATCAGACCCGCAGCACTCTCTTCGGCCCTAAACGGCACCGCTGCTGAAACGCACCGTTCGTGCGGTACATCTGCAAATTTCTGACCTGTAGCCCTCTCTTCGGCCTTAATCGGCACCGCCGCTACGTCGCACCGTTCGTGCACTTCATCTACAGATGTCTGACCTGTAGCCTTCGCTTCGGTCTCAAACGGCACCGCCGCTACATCGCACCGTTCGTGCGCTACATCTATGGATTGACCACTCTGCTGCAATGCCACCAATTCACAATTAAGCCTTTCTATCTCTTCATCTAATTCCTGCATCCTTTTTATATGTTCTTCATGCCTGCGCTCAGCTTCCAATTCCTCCTGGCGCCATCTTTCCTTTCTTTGCGCCCTTTGTACTTCCTCCTCCTGGTCCAATAAGTACATATTCCCGAAGTGCTCGATTTCCTCATTGTCACTATTGCTTTCGAGAATCACTTCGCGGAGTTTAGAAGCAGGCATATCATCATTAAAATCTAGCTCCAGATCCCAACACAGGTTCAGCAGGTTCTCTCTCGTCAATCTCGTAAGATCCATGGCGACTACTTTGCTTTGGCTCAGCTGTGACAAAACACAAACCCACCAGCGCTTCAATTCTGGGTCTAGAGAAATTGAAGCCTGGCAAATCTCACAGCGGAGACCACAAGCTTAAGCACCCAAGTAGCACTACGTGGCCAACATCCCTCTCTACTTTTTCTTGTTAATTTTTCACTCCTGCTTTTTACAACATCCTAAAATTTAACCCGCAACGTACCCTTAGAAATTTTGAAACATTACCCCTTGTTCCTATTGAATCATCTAAGCTTTCCTGCTTTAGCGTACTTGCTCAGATAATCATCCAGTGCTGCCCTGTGCTGAGATAACAACCACAGTGGCCAGGCAGTTGTTGGTTATATCTATCTTTTAACGAATTTAGGCTAAAAGACTCGATATATCTCAAGCACAAAGCCAGGCACTCACCCCATTACGTGCGGTGGTGGTACGCTGCTTCGATCCCGCCGAGTTCCAGGGCTTTCGGCTGGCCTCCGGTACATGTCGCTCTCCGTCGCAGACTCGTATCCCACCGCTGCCAACCAGTTGTTGCGACCGGGGTTTCCAGACACCGGAGGTCCGGGATGAAGTTGTCGAGGCAGGAGGAAGAGAGACTTGAAGAGGGTTTATTTACAATATGTACATTGCGAACTCCCTACACGGTGAGCTCTCAAACGTGGCAGGCCTCTACATGTCTCCTAACATAGCGCTACATGGTGCTTGGTTCTACATGGTTCTGCTCGGTTCTGCTCTCGAAAAAAAGCACACACGAATGAGCCGTGGGGGCTCATTATAAAGGGTCTGTCCTCCCCAGATCCCTAGATCGGGGACCGCGTACAGAGGGCACCGTCCAACCACGGATCACACATTACCCGCGAGGGTGACGAGCACGCACGGTCCACGTGAACGTTCAAAATTGAAGCGTGGTCACTGCACGGCCATGTGGCACGAACGTGGCTCCTCCTCGTCAAGGGGTGTCGCTGGGCGAGGGGTCTGAAGTTGATGACTGCATCCATCGAAAGGGCCGCCGTAAACAAGCTTCAAATGGTCGCCGAACGACTCGTTCAATTAGCGGGACGATTTCCGGCCGCCGCCGCCGCCGTCATCTTCCAAAGAAAAAGCGGCACTTGTGGTCTCCCGAACTGCTCACGGTGTCGCGGCGGCAAGACGCCGCACCCTCCGGCCAGGGGGGAACAATACATGGCGGACACAGGCCGCCAGCCCGTTTGGCGACTAAAAAGGAACATCAAAAGGAACGCCGATCCATTGTCAGACCTGGCGCCGGTCCTAACAGTAGGCAGCCGGTCGTTCGGTTACTTGTTTGAAGATTAAAGGAGCGCCGCTCCCTCTTCCGCTCTGGCGCCGGTCACAACAGCACCCGTTAGGGTCCTGACCGTAACTGTAAACCAAACCAAAGAAATCACAACATGCTCATGACTTGTCTCCCTGTAACCTGCACTTTCAGAGAAGCTGGTTGATTTGCTATGCTTTTGTTAATGATGTCGCTGCCATGGGGTGCGAATATTGACCGCCGGTGTTGGCACGAGTGATGCAACAAGGTAATCATTTCGCGATAAGACTCGTCGCGATATGAAACGTGGTGTCTCGTCGCATAGTTACTTCGTCTATTGATTAAGGCGGATTGATCCCCGAGGAGTCTCAAAACCCACTGACGTGCAGAAAACGTGCAGTGCGTGCGATGTCGGAAGGCAGTGCAAAATCACCTAAGGGGTACAAAACTTTTTTCTGGGGAGGGGAGATGGTGGTACAATCGACTGTAAAGTAAAACAAAAACGTCTTTTTACCGTCGAGTGGTGTCAGGTGAACGCCTATGGCACCGCGTAAAATTTTTGTTTTCAATCGCCCCTTCCGCATCTCCGCTACACGTTTATTCCTGTCACAGCGCAACGAAGAAACTTTTTTAGCTTACTAGATTATAATATATACTTTTAAAAATACCGTCTTTGGCACTGTAAGTGATAGGCTGTCAGCAGCATTTACAGTCACCCCGCATCCCGTCGGCGGGAAGTCTTGACAGGTCCCCATAAAAAGACGGTTGCGGTTTTTCGGAGCGAGGTTTTGAATCAGGGTCGTGGACGTGCATGTTTCCCCCTCGAGGATTCACGCTGCTGGGATGAATGCCGTTGCCACCAAGAAGCTTAAAGTAATTTATTTAAACCTCCTTGGTTGCCACTCTCCCCATCAGGACATTCCAAAGTCGGCAGAGATTAACCGAACGAAGGTGTCTCGGTTGTCGGCCACGCCCTAGATTTATTCTTGCCTGCCTTGTCTTCTGCGCTGTTTCGAAGTTTCATGCGTTACTGTCGCTGCAAATGACGTCCGCAGTGACATGCAGCCCGCGGTATTTTTTTTTTTTTTCAGCTACCTCGAATGAATGAATGAATGAATCGCTTGTATTTCTTCCACATGTTGAACATGACTTCTGGGCTGACTTCACAGCTGCATTGTTCATAATTTACGAGTCATCGATTACGGTCGATGCAGCGCTTTACGAGATACGCATTTTTTCAAGCCCAAAGCATTGTTCGAACACGGATGCGCGATTTGTAGATACTCGGTGTCTTCAGCAACGCACATTAACTGCGTTAAAGCTATCATGTAGTGCTGCATTGCAAGACCACGATATGCCCGAACCGAGATACGATCATGAGACGTGCCGACATTTTTCATCTCGCAGTATACACGGGCTTGTAGCGGTTCGCCTCCATCAAAACGCGTCCGAAGCTCCCAGTGTCGAACCCGCGACCTTCGTCCCCGCGGCCGAGCACCGTAGCTAAAGTGTACCATTCACTGGGCTGTATTGTAAGGCCCAGCGATGACTGGAACAGAAATAAAGATACAAGGGGCTATGTCATTGCGTCGCTTTCCTTCTCCTGCCGCGTAATCCCCTTCTCCTCCTCCCCACCACTCTGGACGCGTTGGCTGGACAGACCTTGTGTTCTTTCTTCGGGGGTCATTAATCAGTCGTCGCGGCGGCGCTCGGAATCTTGCCTTCCTCGGCGCCTTCCTTCTTGGTTGCTGGCACGCGCCCGCACTAATGGATCGACCAGCTCACCCTCGTCCTCCTTTGACCATGAATTCCGGCAAAGGCGCGCCACAGCCGTGTGTTTCGTCCAAGGAGAGTTCCCTCCCCTCCTACTCCTCCTTTCTCATTTGCATTTCTCTCCATACAATATGTTCCCGGGCCTCTTCCGTCCGAATTGTGTAACAGGGTGCGGTGTATATTTCTGACCGACTTCCACAATCTCATTTAACTCTTATACACATGGCGGCACTGTTCAGCGCCGACTGTGATGACGACTGATAATGGCCAAGGCTAATGAGGCACAGTGGTGGCCTGCTATGGCTTAAGCGTGGCCCAATGATTTCTAGTGTTCACTCAGTATTGAAAGTGGTCGTTAATTGCTGGCTAATGTTTCTATAAGCAACTACGTTGGGTTCATTCAACGTCGATTTAGTGATGGGTGTCACTTTTTTTTTTAAATTCAATTTCATGTCCGCTGATTGAGTTGGATGCCATTTTTTTCTCTCGACCATGTTACCCATCTCGTTATATCGCCTCGATGATTCCGCTTTTACGAGTGCGTGTTGTTGTATACGCGCACAGCGCATCAAAGAAAAGTGTATATTTAAAGGGCTCGTTCTTCTTTGTTAGACCCAATATTAATGAGAACTGACAGACTAAAATGCCAGAGAAAGTATGGGAAAGAAAAGTGGACGAAAAGATAACTTGACCGGCAAGACCCGAACCTGCGACCTTCCAAAACGGATAAAGTGGATGGGGGGAAGGGGGAAGTTAACCGCCACTGTAACTCAGTGGTGGAGCATCGAACGCGTTATTCGGAAGTAGCACGTTCGGATCCTGCAGGTGGCAAGTTATCTTCGATCTCGTCCGCTTTTCTTTCTTCACATTTTACATTACAATTACTGCTAATAACATCTATATTTTCCCTGGCATTATTGTCTGTTTGTTCTCAGTGATATGGCGCATTCAATCACTTATATGGTATAGCAAGGAGTGGATTTAATTATCACGAGATGGAGAGAATGATAGACTGTCTCTACAACCCGAACATGTGCACACATGTCTAGATCGTTCAGCGCTGCCTCGTTTCCACGACACACGTATTCTTACGAATTCTCATTCCTTCTCTTGCCCGGACGATTCTTTTCATACAAATACCTCACGGGTTTTCCTATGTTTGGAACATTGCGTTAGGGTGGGGGGGGGTGGATTTTGTTTTGAAGGCCTTCAAATGTAGCGCTCCCTAAACATAGCTAGCGTTGATAGCTATGTTTAAGATGTTTAAGATGTAGCTATAGCTTCGATATAGTTCGCGAGGGTGATAGCGATAGCGTAAGCTTTCCGATGATCTTTGGAACGTATCTGTGATGCCCATATACACGGGAAGCATGTTGAACAGAACTTCCGTAAAGGCGAGGGCTTGTTTGTAACTTTCATTGTTACAGTGTGTTCCTGCTGTCGGCTATCATCTTTTCATTTGGTTGGTAGTTCGTAATCGTTAATGATACATAATAATAGGGTGCTTATTCGCCCAGTCAGTGCTAGTAAACCTGTCTGATCATGCGTCGTAATGATTTAAACACGGAATGTACTGCTAGTTATTAGTACTAAGTAGGACATTCACCTCTTACTGCATTCGCCTGTAAGGTGTCAATGTAGGTAACAATTTTATTGATTGATATTTGGAGTTTAACGTCCCAAAACCACCATATGATTATGAGAGACGCCGTAGTGGAGGGCTCCGGAAATTTCGACCACCTGGGGTTCTTTAACGTGCATCCGAATCTGAGCACACGGGCCTACAACATTTCCGCCTCCGTCGGAAATGCAGCCGCCGCAGACGGGATTCGAACCCGCGACCAGCGGGTCAGCAGCCGAGTACGTTGGCCACTAGACCACCGCGGCGGGGCAGGTAACAATTTTAGTTACATGGGACTCTGGGAACCTGAGCATAACTACAGTAAAAGCCACCGTGGTTAGAACAGTCATGACAAGACTCGCTATATATAAGGCGCAGCGGGATTTCCGCTTTAGCAGTATACGTTGAAGAACGCCATGGGCTTATGTCGGGCAGTATATTACAACGGCTCGGAGCTCTCACTTTTTTTTCTTTCTTTTTTTCATGCATATTTCTTGCGCCCGTTTCCTTCGTATACTTCACTAACCCGATGCACGGACAGAAACAAATTATCTCCTGCGCCGCATAACTTACACGCGCGTATGCATGTATTGTATGGAGCAGACGCGCCGCGCGATATATATATATATATATATATATATATATATATATATATATATATATATATATATATATATATATATATATATATATATATATATATATATATATATATATATATATATATATATACCGCGTTGCACCGCCGTCCATTGTGTCCCACTTTTCTTCGCAGTCACAATATATACTCTGCATGCTCATTGCCGTATGTATGCGTCACATTGCAATAATCTATAGAGCCCTGTACAGCGTGTAAACGGTCACAGAACCGTGAGGGGTCATGGAAGGAAGCGAGCTAATATTGCGCGCTTTTTCACAAAGTTAGGTATCGCGGCTATCACATTCGTAATAATAATTGCTGGTGTCTTACGTGAAGTTCCGTAAACAAGGTATGATTATGAGTGGCGGCACTGTGCGGTTGAGGGCCTCGAAAATTTCGGCTACTGGGGGGTAATTTTCAGGTTTGTGCATATAGTCTATAAGCGCGCGGGCCTCTACCACTTTGCCTCTATCGGAATGCGAGACCGCCACGGCCGTGATCGAACCCGTGACCTTCGGGACAGCAGCCTGGCACCGCAACCGCTAAGCCACATCCCGGCTGCGTTTTCGATGAAGGCGGAAATGTTGTAGGCCCGTGTGCTCAGATTTGGGTGCAGGTTAAAGAACCCCAGCTGGTCGGAATATCCGGAGCCCTCCACTACGGCGTCTCTCATTATCGTATGGTGGGTTTGGGACGTTAAACCCTACATATCAATCAACCGCTTGGCCACCATAGCGGACTTTTTTTATCGAGGCCACTTATTGCCGTTTCACGCTGCCGCATTGTTGTCGGGTTACGAACGCACGAGCGTCATTGTTGCCTATAGCAACAGAAGTGTCGCGCTGCTGTAAGAACCGTGGTTGAAGGCGCAATAACCGACATGGAAGGAAAAAAAAGGGGGGGGGGAGTTGGAGGGGAAGATTGCGCAATGCGAAAGAAAGAAGGCAAGCGTACACTGTAAGCTCCGCCTGCCCCTGTTGTCTTGATAAGAGAAAGGCCCCGGAAGTTTTTTTTTTTTTTTAGTGCTACGCCCTCATGAACCTTCTTAAGTGATTCTTGAAGAGAAAAGAGAAGTGAGCCCCGTAACTGTCTGCATCAGAGTGCCACACCTCAACAGTAGCTCATGAGGGATGGGGGTAAGGAAAGATTAAAAGGATGGATTAAAAGGATGGATTAATGGCATAAAGATAGAGCGGGGGAAGCAGAGAGCGTGGCGCAGGGACAGTGAACGACAGAAAACGACGGAAGTAAAGAGGAGATAGGAAAGATGGAAACAGTCGCAGGAGTCCGAGGACGGGGCACCACTCAGCGAGAGCTCTTGTCGGCGGCAGGAGATGGCGTAGGGTGAGTCAGTCGGCCAGAGCTGCGCTGTCGTCGGAGATCGTGCGGGCACAACCGGTTGGCATGGAATCCAAGGAGCGAGTCCTCATAGACCGAAGGCGAACAGGCGAACATTCAGGGCGAAGGAGTTCTAAGCGGAACAGTGGTCGAGCTTTGCCGCTAGGAGCGCTCCCACGAAGGATGGATCAATAGATGGATGTTGTGAGAATCCCCATTAATAACGTGGTGGGGACATGTGTACCACCAGGCTTAAAAAAAAAAATGCTGGATTACTTACTGTCTTGCCTACTTTGATTAAATCGGTATTATTATTATATATATAAACAACTAAAGAACACACTCACAACTCAGCTCCCTGCCCCCTTACGGCTGAATGTCTTTATTTTGTGCAGTATTCAGTTTTGTCTTTTGTCTCTAGTTTTCTGCCATCGTATATACTCTGTCTCCTACTTCGTTCCGTCGCTGTTGGGTTCAGCTTTCTGATGTTGTCCCTAAAACCCAAAGCTTCACTTGGACTCGCGCTCAAGCATACACCAGGCTGCTTGTCTCCACATTCAGTCAGAACATGCTGCATATTTGCCACAGCTTCCCCGCAGTATGGGACACGCAGCAGCCAATAGGAAGGCGCCAGCTGATGGAGGACGGTCTCTCTTCGCGCCATGGATGCCTCTTAGAAGGCTCGCCCGAGAACTTTTGTGCATTTGCCTGAGAAAGGCCCTGCCAAGGAAGAGCGGATCATCAAAACATTTGCCAATTCACCTCTAATTCGACAAAACACGACTGCGTGCAAGACAAGTTCCACGCTAAAATATTCAGAATGACAATGAAAGCAAAACGGATAACATAAACACAGCACGGGCAAACATCGCACTCACAAAATATAAACAAGATATAGAAATAAAGGGACAGGGCCTTGCATCGCACTTTCCCAGCGTTCACTTAGACTGCTCACCACATTTTTTTTTTTTAAATCAACTGCTTATTCGCTTTCAACTTGGTCTCGTCTTGCGTTTTCAGACACCTTCACATTTAACATACGCAATGGTGGGAACGAAAAAAAAAAAAAGAAGGAGCGATAACAAGGCACTCTTTTCGACATTATGCTTCCCTGCTAAATCAACGCAGTATTTGGTCGCGAGAGGCTTTCAATACAAATAAAAAATACATTGCCGTGAAAGGAAAGGAAAACGAACAAAAAGGAAGTCTGGGGCTGTTGCCATTGTTCTGTTCGCTTTTCACAAAAGATCATTGTGAAGCCGTTCTCTGAGTCATGCGGAGCCCTTAAACGCAACTGCGAGTCACAAAACAAGATGAATATGCGCGCACGTTAGATCGGTAAAATACTAACGTCTCTTGTCTGTGTGCGAGGGCAAAAGCCGGGACGCTGATGAAGAAAGCAGTCTGGTTGGCAAAGGAAATAAAAACAATATCACACCAGCTTATGTAGTTCGTGGCCTTGAATCACTTGAGTCGCGTCGGGTACTAGGAATACTGACCCTAACAATGTACGCGTTTTTTTTTCGCAAGCATGAACGGTGTTTATTATTTTTTTTTTCTTTGACTTGTACTCTAGCCGAAGTACGTTACAAAGGTAAATGGCATGCCCCGGTGCGTTCAAGGTGAATTGTAACAAACGCGCACAATGTATTATTATTATTATTATTATTATTATTATTATTATTATTATTATTATTATTATTATTATTGTTGTTGTTGTTGTTGTTGTTGTTGTTGTTGTTGTTACTTGCTCGCTCGTAGCTGCTCAATCAGATTTGTGACGCAATTTTTTTCTTCCTTGCGCGAAAAAGAGCTAAAAGAGCGTTAAGTGCATGTGACGCAGATTGTTTCGGCTCACGTAGAAGCGCCACTAACGGCTTGCGTAATCGTAGGTTTAAGCCCTGCAGCGTGCATGCGTGATCTGGAGACCGTCAAGAGAGTGGCGTTGTGCGCTTTTTAAATGTCACTGCAGTAGATGAAGGAAGATGTAAATTTAAGGGCTCCATTCATTTGTTAGAGACAGCATTAATGAGGCATAACAAACAATAATGTCAGGGAACGTATTGGGCATATTCTAGGAAGTAACTGTAATGTGAATGTGAAGAAACAAAAATGGACGAGAAGGTGTAGCTGCCGATGGTTTCGGCAGGTTCGGAGTCTGCCCGTGGCAAGCTATTTATCTGATGGTTCACTTTCTTTTCGTCACATTTGCATCGTCACATTTACATTATTTACTTCTCTGGCATTATTGTTTCTTAGTTGTCATCAATACTGTGCCAAAGATAGGTATTCTAAACATAATTCTGTGGATTCGAGCGCGAAAGTTACGATATGATTATGCACTAGCCGTGCCTTTGTCCAACGCATGAACATGCGCATGCTGCCGGTGTCGCACGGACACTTTTGGTCGCGATCATTGACGATCGGTATGAAGACAATCGCGACCTGCGCATCACGATCTGGCTACGCGGGATCATGATTTGAGTGACGACTGCGCCAAGCTGAATACGCGTATGGGCTGACCATCTATAGCAGCGACCAGTTTGTTCGAAGTCCGATCCTGCTCTCGGCCTTGATCGCGATCAGAATGTGCCCGTGTGGCATCGGTATAACTATTTCTCTCTCTCCACACACACGCACGCACGTGCGTGTGTGTTTCAGATGAGTTTCAGACTCGTTTAAGGACATAAATAAAAAGTCACTGCGGATGACATAACGTTTATTCGTACTTTGCTTCAACTGGGGACCGGCCTTCATTAAAGGTTGGACCGCGCTCGAAAGCGTCAGAACAAATGTGATCTTTTTACGTGTGATCTTCGTCAATATCCTCAGAAACTGTATCTCTGAAGCTATATGCACCTGTACTAATTTCAATGCCAATGTCGCCTATGTCTAGCCGCTAAAATGCGTGGTATGTTAATAACATGATTTCTGTGAACTCTGCTGTAGTCCTATGCGTTTTCCGGGAACTGTATGCCGTATAGGGCCACATACGGCACGTGTGCTCAGTGCCGGAAACCGCACGCTCTGCTCCCCACTCCATTTAGCGTGACAGTTGTCATTGATTGATTGATATGTGGGGTTTAACGTCCCAAAACCACTATATGATTATGAGAGACATGTGACAGTTGTCATTGACAGCGATTTTAATAGGATCGCTCGTTTTGCTGTTGTCCTTCAACGTTACGCAAACAGACTTCAACATGCGCAACGCCTTGTGGTGCATCTCGCCCAACCGGGTTCAGACGTATACTCCGCCACGAAATAGCCGCTGACGTACGGACGATATTGCGTTCATTTGTATACTCCCAGTCGCACCCACGAAGAGTACAATTGAACGCTAGTGAATGCGCACGCAAGCTGCTTGGGGTCGTTGTAGAAGAGTTCCTTTTGTGGCATGGCCTCTCTGACCAGAACCTTGTTCACTCGAACCGAGTTTTTCGCAGTTGACAACAGTCTAATAGATGTAGCGCACCAGTCAACAGGTAGTGCAAGTGGTTATGTGGTTCATAAAGAGAAAAGAAGAGAAAAGTAAGCCCCGTAACTGTCTGCATCAGAGTGCGACACCTCAACAGTAGCTCACGGTGGATGGGGGTAAGGATGGATTACAAGGATAAGATTGAAAGGTATATGTAGAGAAAGGAAGGAGAGAGCGAGGCGCAGGGACAGCGAACGACGGAAGTAAAGAGGAGATAGGAAAGATGGACACGGTCGCAGTAGTCCGAGCACGGGGCACCACTTGGCGAGAGCTCTTGTTGGCGTCGGGAGATGGCGTAGGGGGAGCCCAGTCGGCCAGAGCTGCGCTGTCGTCGGAGATCGCGGGGGCACAACCGGTCGGCACGAAATCCAGCGAGCGAGTCCCACAAGTGGTTCGTACATACTTGGCCGTATATGGGTGGTTGTGTCAGCGCCGGAGGGCTGTTATGCATTGATAACTGTTACAGAACTAAATAAATAAATAAATAATGAGTAAACATATAAATAAAAGAATTACCGAGAATGTTTGCTGCTCCCCTTTGTTGAGCGCCGACACCGCTGCCAAAACTTTGGCATGCACCGGGCAATCTGCGGCTGCTCTTGGCATCCCGCTGAACGAGCGCGCATGCGCACTGGCTCCCAAAGCTCTCTCCGAGCGGGAGAGAAGCGTTTGGCTTGCGTCTCGTCTTCCCGTCGGAATTTAAAGTCGGTGCCTTGGATGCCGTCCGCTTGCTGCGGGCCCCTGCATTGTGTTGACTTTGACGGCGCGTGACGTTTGGCACGCTTATGTTTACACTCTTCCATACTGCCTCATTTAACGCTGCCCTTGCAAGACACACACGCTGTGCGTCTTCCCTTTATGTCTCGATGCTGCTGCTCAGGATGGCCTGATTCCTCTTGATCTTTTTTATCGCCTCTGCCCTGGCTAGCTGCAGATGTCGACTCGGCACTAACGCGCGATCGTGCACGCATGTATTTGCTTATCCTCTGAGCTGTGGCACTCTGGTTGTCTGGAACGCGTATCTGTGCATTGTACCGTCCGTATTGCATGTACAAGATACAGTGTATACAGTTCTGGCACGCATGAGCGTAGGTCATCAAAACGTATGAAGCTTCCTCAGACTCACTCATTGAGCTTTGGACTCACTCGGACTCGGACTCGCGAAAATTGTCTTCAGTCTGACTCATTCGGACTCAGACTCACCCGGACTCACTCAGACTCGGGGCTCGATGTGAGTGACTCATGGGTGAGTTCGCAGACCTATGCACATGAGTCGCACAAGGACGTGGTCCGTCTGCTGGACTCTAGTCCTCGACTTCATCACTTTAGGATTAGAAATGTTTTTCGGTGAGGACTGAAATGAGAAGATCTTCACAAACACGAGAGTCACTTGTAGACGTAGTCGCTAATGAGTGCCTCCTGTCACGTCTTGTTACGAAAAGCGGCTGGAGAAGTGGGACCGTCCGAAATATCGCGGAAGGCACCCCAGGAGAAGGACTCGTGACACCTGTGCTACGCCAAGTTCGGCATGCTGCTCAGACTTGGTGGTTGTTTGACCACACACACACACACATGTGCTGCACTGAATGTGAGCTGTGTCATATGCATGGGTCCTAAAGCTGCATGATTGCCACCAGCACGCATGTCTTATGTATGTAGATTGACTAGACCTTTTTTTTTTTTTAATAATATACCGACACCCAGTTACAGCTAGATGAAGTAATATGCGTGGCACAGGTGTAATTCTTTTTCTTGAGCTTATCTCACATTTTTTTTTTTAACTTCCGATTTCTGCTTCTCTGCTATGGGCCTTGAGGAGAGAAGACTTGAAGATGGATGGATGGACGTGTGGTCAACGTACACCTTGTAACGGGGACTCACTCTCCTTCTTCATTACATGCCCCCTAGCTTTTTCTTTCGGCTCCACTCCGGTGTGACAGACAGACTGTGCGTGGCAGCGGCTAGCATTTGACCGCGTTGGTGCACCGTCGACGTGCCTTCTATACATCTGGCTGCGCTCTGCATCGTTGGTTCGCCTAGCCCCGCCAGTAGAAGCTGGCCCCTCTTATTTTTAGCGCTGGGAGGGGGGGCGACTAATTGTCTGGGAATTAACGTGCCTGGGGGCAGCCGAGCAGCCGCAGACGACGAGTGTTATTTCGTGTCCTGAGTCACGCTTTTCGGCTCGTACACAGGCAGCGGTCCCCACCGCAGGGGTGCGCATGGCCGCCAAGTTGGAAACTGCTCAATACACATGTGCAGTGTTTTTTCGATTACTGACATTCATTGTATATCGCTTGTCTTGCGATAGGCAGCAAGAAAGGGAGACGGTGGGGGGGGGGGTGGAAATCTCTTCAGTGGAATGAAGTAATGCCAGTGTGTGTGTGTGTGTGTGTGTGTGTGTGTGTGTGTGTGTGTGTGTGTGTGTGTGTGTAAGGGGGGGGGGGGTGATGGGCTTCTCGATGTATTGGAAGAGAAGATAATGGAACTGATATAAGTAGGCCACAGTCCAAGAAAAATACTCTGATGTAGGCGTCGAAAAGTGGATGGTTTTTCTTGCTTGTGTACTCTGTTCCCAATTACTGTGACTTGTGCGGGTTGGCGCACAGTTCTGTTATGAAATGCATGGCTACACCCCTGCTGCAAAGGCGTGTGGGACGCAAAATATACGAGAAAGCTGATTGATTGATCGATATGTGGGGTTTAACGTCCCAAATCCACCATATGATTATGAGAGACGCCGTTGTTTTGAACTCCGAAAATTTCGACCACCTGGAGTTCTTTAACGTACACCCAAATCTCAGCACATGGGCCTACATTATTTTCGCCTCTATCGAAAATGCAACAGCCGCAGCCGGAATTCGATCCCGTGACCTGCTGGTCAGCAGCCGAGTAAGTACCTTAGTTACTAGACCACCGCGGCGGGGCACGAGAAAGCTATATTTTTGCTTTGCCTGGAAGATAACTTCCAAATAAATGTTTGAGCATGTACTTGAAGTTTCAGTCTGTACAGTAATAAATTATAGAAGAGAAGCATTACGAACCTTTTTTTTTGTGTGTGAAGCCAACGTCCCGTCAACTTTTGCTGGCGGGTGTACACGTAGGGGCGCTCCAAAATGGTAATAACCTTTATTTTTTTGACTGGAGCTTTCCGTATTTGCGACAGAGGTGGTGAAGAATTTTAGCAGTTGCAGCCGTCGACTATATAGCGAGCGTCAGAGAATAGAGAAGGCGATAAATGGCGCCTGTTGGTCTATATTAGTAATATATGGGATCCAGGCGCATTCCGTACTTACACTCCACTTTCGCGTCACGTGCCGTAATTGCCGGCCTGTCTTTGTGCAGGCGAAAGGCAGCGGCATCGTGCCTCACTTGTCGCTAGCAGTACTCATGCCAGGCACTTGTCCGGACTAATTAGTGTCTCCGGCTTCTAATTAAAATGGGCGTGTCTGTTTACATCTTGGTAGTTATGGAACACAGCAGAAGGAAGGTCGTGGTCACCGGTATCGCGTGAGGCGTTGCGGATGACTTCTGAGCTGTGTCGGTGAGCAGAAGTATATACGCGCATAATCGGCAGGCGGGCCATCTGTGAACGTTAACAGCGTTCGCAGCACATTATTCACTTATCAATCAACTATCCAGACTGACGGCTGAGTACCAGTCTGGTCTGTACAGCGCTATGCGGTTAGTCACTCGTGGCTGTCGTTTATACACAGTGGTGATATGGCGATATTTCGCGTGGTGTAATCCTCGCAAAGCATGGTGTGATGTCTATCGCTTTCGTTTCTATGGCTTTTCGGAACGCCGCAAGTAGCTTTCTTTTTGGTGGAGGCAGTTTACTTATGTCATGCCATGGATACTGCCATATTTCTATATACCTTGAAAAATTGTTTTTTTTTTTCGTGGCTTCTAGAGTAATGAAATCCTTCATGTCTATAAAATCGCTTGTGCCAAGTGTATCTTCAATGTGGCGCTGCGGGAAATTAATTGGACGGCGTGCTCGGTCTATTGCTCGTCGCTAGCCTTGGCAAAATGTTTTATTTGTTTTATTTTTTCAAGTATGAAGTCGCCGGTGGTAACACTATATACACGTTTAGTGAAACGTCGCAACGATGAAGATTGTTAGATATGACCTGGAATTACTTATTTCTCGTGAATGTTGTAATTGTCTCTAGATGAAAAACAGCTACTGGTGTGAGAAGCGGTATACCACGTGGCTCACGATTCCATTTTACCCAGGAAATGAGCTTTGATGCCCACGGATCTAATTATGTGTCACGCGCTTTTTTAGACTAGCGGCAGCGAGATACTCATACAATTGTTAACTTGCATGTTTTGTGGGGAGGGGGGCACCGACACCACTGCAGGAATCGCTATGTATGAATTTTATGGGGCCAATGTACTATAGCTGATTATGTCACTCGAAAAGCTCTATATTTGAAAGAGAGAGAGAGAGAGAGAGAGAGAGAGAGAGAGAGAGAGAGAGAGAGAGAGAGAGAGAGAGAGAGAGAGAGAGAGAGAGAGAGAGAGAGAGACTGGGGATAATTCGGCGGGGTGGTATCGTCTCTCTAGGAGGTGACTAAAATTAAGGGCCTCGTGGATCGTGCCGTGGGATGCGCACGGCATCGTGTATTCGTGTCGCGTGAAGGCGTTTCAGATTTGTCGAGAAAATAACGCGAGCGATGTATATTGTAAAGCAGCACGCAGTAGAACGCCTAGCAGGGCATCGAATTTGGTTGGCGCGAGTCAGAGTGCACGTTGCTGTAGTATAAAGCCTTGGCTAGCTGGTGCAGTGGTCACCAGTAAGCGATAGTTCGCGACTGTTGGGGACTTGACAGTGCGACTCCTAAGAGAAATTTCGCAGTGTATGCAAGAATGAAAATATTTTGTCCTTTTTTTTTTCCTTCAACGGCATGCCTATGGTTCCCGGCAATCGGGGAGTAAAGGTAGGGGGCAAGACGTTCTTTGAATACGTCGGTGGCCCCCTGACACCGTTACTATATATAAAAAAAATGCTTGACCATAATTCTGCACAGTAAACAATGACAGACAGGACCTATATACTTAGCAAAACTACGGGGTAGAGTTAATGTATTTTCCGATCGGCTAGCAACCACAGCTTTGCGGAGGAGCAGCAGTTCATTGTTTTTGCACGCCGTGCCTAGCGTGTCACCGACCAGCGATGAACTTTACGTGGTTATAGACCTTTTCACGAGAAAGATGAAGTATCTTTTCTGTACCGCGGGAGTACAAAGGCCTCGTAGCCCTGACAGTGCATCTTTTTTCGGGGCGAAGATAGGTTCAAGCCATGTCCCCCGTCCGTCGGCGTGGCACGCTATGGGTTATATGCATATGGATATCGATATCCATATGGATAGCCATATGGCTATTCATATGGACATCCATATTCATTTGAATATGGATTTCATATGGAATTCACATCAGTCTCGTTTGCGTGTCACCGTGGTGTGTCGTGGCTCCTGTTAATAATATAGCGCCGCTGTGGTTGAGTCAGGAAAGCTGGAGCACCTACTGGCATCTGCTAACAGCGGGTGGGTCGCTCCGCCGCTCAGCATCAGAGCAGCGGCAGGCCTGCAAGGATTGCGAAAGCAGTTTTCTTTCTTTCTTTCTTTCTTTCTTTCTTTCTTTCTTTCTTTCTTTCTTTCTGCGACACGACACCTCTAGTCGTGGGCGAGCATTCCTGGACGGGTTTTGTTGGCGACTCATCTTTGAAGAGGCGACTGCTCGATCCTCCCTTGGAGGTGGCGTCACGGTAACGTGACTGTGAACGCGCGATACCAGAGACAAAGGAACGAAAAAGAAAGTCAGAAAGAGAGAATACGAGTGACGCAACACTTCTTTTCTGTGGGCCGACTGACATCAGATATGGGCGCCAAATTACGTGGCCGCGCAATGCATGCCGGGAAGGACGAGTTAGTTACTGCCCGTGGTGGCCCGAGGTTGAACGCTTGTGAGCCTCGTTTCGCCTGTGCTTTCTAGCTATTTGTTTTGATATTTTCGTATGAGTCCGTGTAGTTCTTGGGTTCTCGTGTTGCGTAAAGGTCATTGTACTGCTGCGGCTGAATTCGAAACGGGGAGAGAGCTGTAGTGATGACGAGAGAATCGGTTTCGTGCTTTGACGACCGGGCTGTCTCTGCTGCTGCGTATCTCAACTCGGCTTTCTCTGCCGTTGTGGCCTGGTATAAAAGTGACATAGCTTTCAGTTTATCTATCTTAATTTTTAATTACCGTAGGCTATTTGACCGGGTGGGCCGCGAAGGGTAGGCCCTGTGAATTTATTGCCGTTCGTTTGTAGCGGCGGTAATCGTGGCTAGGCACTTCGCTGGGCTGAGAAATGCGAAGCCCCATCACTTGCCCTTCGTTGGCGCCGTCACGGACAACTTTCTGGGACGTTTGATTAGAAATCTATTAGAATTAAATTGGGGGCAAATGATATTCATCATCACCAATTATTATTATTATTATTATTATTATTATTATTATTATTATTATTATTATTATTATTATTATTATTATTATATTTTCGCACTGCCTTCAGATCGGAGGCTTTGCAAGCTTTCTGCTCCTCATCTGGTGTTTTGCGCACTTTTGAACACGGCCACAGGCAAGATATTGTCTTTGGTGTGGATGGGGGGTAAACTTGTGTAGCATCGCTGTTGGTGGAGGGTAGATACTGATGTTGCTTGAGGAAGCCAAGTAAGGCTTGGAACAAGCGATAATGTCACGCGACGACGTCATATTTGTGACGCGATGATGCCACGAACTTTGGTGGTCTGTGACGTAATTGTAACGTAATATGGTGACGTCATCGCTTGATGATGTTTAGCATCACAATATTGACTCTGGTGACGCCGGAGGCCGTCGCTCAATTTTTTGCGTTTGATGAATGAAGCATGTAAGGCTTTCGCGTTAATACACGACTCCCAAAGGCCGGGTCGTTGCTGCCACTTCTCACGTGCTTTGTAAAGGCTGGTGCGAGGTTGTGGTTATTTGGTTATGGTTCTTTTTTTCTCTCTTTTCTTTTGAGTGTGTGTGGTCGTGAGCGCCCTCAGTGATTAATGCCCGCGTCGATGCGCCCTCTCCGCCTGTCGCGTCTGCGGGCGTGCGTAGCTGTCGTAACGAAGGGTAAGTAACAAACTGCTGAGCAAAAGGGGTGGGGCCAGAGGGATCGCTGCTGCTGGAAGTGAGATGGCGCGCGTTACTGTACTCGCTTCACCGCGCGGTCACGTGTACACCCCGTGTTTAGTGCTGTGCAGCGAAGGCGAAGGCTCGTGTGAGCCAATCTAGGTTCGCGGAACGGTGCGACTTGGGCAGCACGAGCCCTTGCTTCTTCCGGTTGTTCTTTTTTTTTTTCCGATTGGCTGACGCGATCCATAGCTTTCGCTTCACCGTGCTGCACGGTATTGTGGACATACGTGTAGCCCCCGGACTACCCCGGATTACGTAACCTTTCTCTGCGCTCTGACTCGAGCAAGTCGATGGCAGCGCGAATTTACATTTCGTCAATATAGAGTACGCTGTAGTCGGAAGTGGCTGCTGCAGCGAAGTTCGGCGTCTCTTTCACTTGAGGGATGGTGCTGTTATCAGTAAGTCGAAGTCTAATTAGAGCCGTAAGTTTGTGAGACTACGGGGTCAGTCCTTATCTCCGGCCAAAAATATTACGATGCCTTACGTCGTCCGGTGCCCCTGGCAGAGTGACACCTAATGGCGGGTCGCGAAACGCTAACAAAACGTTTCAGGTTGTTCACTCTACGGCGGCGCAGCTCGGAAGTCTCGGAGTGACCCTCTGTCGTGAAAGGGTCGCAATCTTCTTCGAGCGAGAAAGGAGGAAAAGTGGCCCTTTCTCTGTTATTTCATTTGTCAAGCGAACGAGAGTAGTCGGTCGCCGCGATCTTGCCTTCTTTTCGCTCCGACCCCAGGCCGTCTACTGCCACTCCACATGTGGTTCCCCTCCTTTTGTTTAGCGCCGCTGCCGTTAGTGTCGGCAGATTCCCGCGAAGCAGGCGAGACAAATGTACCACGCGCGCGAGTGGAGCTTCGTTGGCTGGGGGCTCTTGTCGGGACCCGCTGAGACGACGGGTCTTGTCAGATATGAGACTCCTCTCCGGGAATCCTGGCGCTTTCCTCTCGGCCCTCCTTCCTTCACGTGCGTGTTTAAACTTCGCCGCCCGGCAGCTCAAGCGAGCTGCCGCCTTCGCGCCCCCTTTGTTTTTACGATTGTTTCGTTTTTCTCGCCCGTTTCTCCCCCTCTCGAGTGGCGTCTTTCTGCTGCGTCCGCGTTTTCTTTCCGGGGCCGCAAGGCGGCTGTTTCGTGTTTTCCCGTGATTCTCCGATGCTGCGGCCCGATGGCGGTCGCTCGCTTGACGCCGCTAGGGCGCGTAAACAATAGCAGCCGGCGGCGCGGCCGCTTTGTTTTTTGTTTTTTAATTACCTTTTCTTTCTTCTCTGCTTCCTCAACTTATTTCCCTCCTCGCCTCCGCCGCTGCAGCAGCGCCGGCCAGCGGCGTAGCGCTGTTGTTGCGCAACAACCGTCGCCGCTGACCTGCTCCCTCTTCCTCTGATCCGTCTTACGCGTGTGTTTCAGTTTTTATTTTGTTTCCCGCGTTATTTTTCTCTTCAGTGCTTGACTTGCTCTTCGTCGGCCTCTTTCCCTCACTCTCTCTGATGCTCAACCACGGAGTTGGGGCGAGTATGAGGAGAGGTTAGGCTAGGCTACACGCCTGGCGCTCTTCCGCAAACAGTCGCTGGCTTTGCGAGCCTGCGCCTGCTATCTTGTTCTCTCCTTTACATCCAGTTCGTGGCGAGGCTGCTGCTGCTGCTGCTGCCTGTCGTCGGCTGCACGTGGGAACTAGGCCTAGCGGCGGCGCCGGCTAGGCCGGCTCGAGACTCTCACTTTCCTTCCATCCCTCTCTCTCGCGGATGCATCTCCAGCGCCGGTCTTGTTTGTCGGACTTCACAAAGGCTTACCCGTCCACCTTTTTTTATTTATGCCTTCGCGGAAGCTGCCCCGTTGCTCTCAAAAACACGCCAAGAATTAGCTGCTATCACTGTGGAATCCGGGTGGATTCACTTTTCTTGTGTATGTCTCGTGACAAATACATTACATTGTTCGGCCTTTTCCTTCTTTTTTTTTATTTACAACGCCGTAAAAAAAAAAAATACGGTTCCGCGCCCGATTCACCATGGATTGCGGCATTGCTGGTGGATAAGTAGGAAAAAAAGTTGCAGTGCCGTCTAGGCCTTCTTTTTTTCGATTTCTCGTGTTTTGGCCGTGACAGGATTGAATTAGCTCGTCTTCGATGACTAACTTCTGTTGCGTTTGCAACTGCGACGTCTATTAATATTAAGAATAGAGTAGTAAGTGTAATATTTAAAATCTTATCGCACCAACTTGACCGCTGCATCATATATAGGAGTCGAAAAAATTGTCACTTGAGCGTTCCGTCAGTCTTCGTGTCACAAGGTAAACGCATTGTTGCTAGACGCCCATTCTCGCGTTATTTTTATCTTCAGTGCTCTCAGTCGCTGTAGGCTTCTCTCTGTCCGCTGCTCTACCCTACAGAGTGAAGGCGTCACCCATTTATTACGTCACCAAACTTGGTTATTCCCGTTTCGTCCCTCCCCCCTTGTGCTGTATTGCGTTATCCCGGGATAATCACCGGCAGTTGGTTGTTAGACGCTGACTCCAGCACTACACGATCTAGAATGCATGGAGTTTCTCACAAATATCTAGAGGGAAGTGTGGTGCCACCGTCTATATATGCGAATTTCTTGAGTGGCGATGTTGGAGCGCTGGGAATGACGTTATATGTGTTATATTGAGTGAGGCTTCGGCTCAGAAGTGAAAACGACTGCTTATATAAAGCTTCCCTAAAGCAAAACGTTTATAAGCGGGTCTCATTCACGCGTATTATATTCTAAAATAAAAGTCCACTCACCTTGATGGCACAACTAGAAGGCGAACGAAAGAAACGGACGACATCAACGTGGCCGAAAGAACGCTCGCTTTGTCGTCTGCCTGCCAAGTTTAGCGGCCGCTGGTTACTTCTTACGCTTCATAAAACTGTACATCAACGTAGAAGGTTTTAGTGTTAAATACAGCATATTTCTGTGCAATGACAAAAAGGAACAGCTTATTGCGCGTTTTTTAGTAAAAAATCAATCATTTTAACATGAAGTCACACGCATCTTCGAGGTATGCAAATCCTAGTCAAGTTCGAAGCTCACGTATCCCGTCATTCCCTTGCATCCAGCAGCTCACTAGCGCCTGATTTCCCTCTAAGTATGATTGTGAGAAACTTTATGCTAGAATGTATATGCTCATGCCTTATACATGGACTACGCTTCTTTTTTCTTTTTTCACTGTCACCGATGCGTCGTATAGTAGCGTTGCGTTCATCGTCTTGGTTGTGTAGGAAGCGTAGCCTGTGTAGTGCGACTGAAGAGGTCACAAACAGCCGCTGAAGAGCGAGGTCTCAGAATGGCATCTATTGGTAGACGATCTAATCCCGAACGTTGCGCAATAGGCGGCAAGCGGTAATTGTAGTGGCCTGCGCGTCGTGCGACCGATGGCGGCGCTGCGAACGGCGCTTCTATGACGTCATTTTGAGGATTCGCGCGCTTTCGTTCCGAGGCCTGCAGGCGCCGTATAGAAATCACCGTGCGTGATACCAAAGAAGCAGTTGAGTTGGTCATCCTGATGTGTGGTGGCTATATACCGACGCTGTTCAAACAACCGTAGGTCGTCGCTTTCAACTCATTTTGAAAGCGCTGCGCTTTCTTTCATAGAACTTGCGTGCGGCCGCTTGTCCCGCCGCGAGTGCGGTGCAACGTTAAAAGATTAAAGGGGCACCTGTCGATTTTGTTAAGCTATATTACATTGCAATTTTATTGTCCTTTCGAGGCTTATATGTAAAACTGTGAATTTATACTCCATCTCTCCAACCTGCAGTCTTAAGTTGTAAATAGCAATACGAATTTTAAAGCTGTAAAAATATTTATGATATCTCTTCAATAACAGGAATAATAGAAATTTCTGGCGCCGCCTTTTAGATATTTCATTATTAGGTTCAGAATTGTTGCAACATTAAATATTCAAACTAGTTCGGAGTTGTGACTGGGTTCCTAATTTAGAAACATTAACACCATGAAAAAAATGTGATACGAGCTCGACAGCAACTGCAGATCAGCAGTGAACACAACTTCTATGTTAGGTTGCACGAAGACATAGCCTCAACCTGTTTTACGCATGTTGAGTTACACACGTAGGCATTGCTTCATCCTGATTTGCACGAACCGCGAGCATTCGCCAGTTCGCCGCAGTCGATCACGACGGCGACGTTGTTGTGTGGCGGGTTCGCGAGTCCACTTGTTTGCAGGGCGAGAGCCGCGATGGTGATGCGGTCTCCGTTGACAGCCTCGACCGCGCATTCAAACAACGTGGCCTGCGTCGTACACCGTCTCGGCCTCGATGAGACGCCGCGATGTTTCGCAAGCTTTACGTATACATACTTGTAGATGCTGGAGAAAGGCACGATTACCGAAACATCAAGGAAAAAAAAAAACACTCGAACAAATAGTTTCGCACGACGGAAAGTGTGATAACGAGCGAGAACACAAACGCACACGCAGTTTCACTTTCTTACCAGCAGCAATGCGGTCGGTGGCTTCGGCGCACTCGTTAACCGCCCATCCGGGGGATTTCCTGGCCCTGTCAATCGGGACGCAACTAAAACAAGATTGTGATCGCACCCTAAACAGTCGTTGAAGGTTTGAGTTGACCCTCGCAAGGCTGTTAGTTTGACGAAGTTCATATCTGGAGCAGATGATCTGCTTTACAGGAGCTGCGGCAGCTGCAGCGCGGTTGAAAGCGGAATCCTCAAATTGACGTCACTTGCGAGAGAATGCCACTCCAAGATCTCGAGGCCATACATTCCGATCGTGCATATCATGCGGTAACTGTGGGCCATGAGGCTCGAATTCGTTCAGTTTATTGTTCGACAAAATTTTCTTTGAACTGGGAACGCTATGTAAAGTGTGGAGTTCATGAACCACTCATTGCTGTCTCATAAGACGACCTAAACGGACTGAAGTGTTGTTTACGTCATCGCGTGGCGTGCATTTCGCATGAGTCCGAAGCCCGATTTCGGCGCGCCAAGGGAGTTTCCGTCGCTTTCACTTCCCTGTGTCTTCTTTTTCCGAGGCTACGATGTTGGCCCGTTCCCGAGCACACACACAAACGCTCTACTTTTCTTCGGCGTACCGTTGTGCAGGCTGGAAAAGCGTTTCCGCCGCTTCTCTCTTGGAGCAGAGCGAGAGCGGCCCGCAGCAGCAGAAGACTGCCCGCGTTGGTGGTGGTAGGGTCCACCTCTCCTCCCCCCCCTCCCCCCATCTTTTTTATGCCTCGCCGTTTTCCTCACGAGCCTGCGGCGGCGAAGGGATGAAGGGGAAGGGGAAGACGGCGGACCGCCAGAGCAGCGGCACAAGGGGCAGCCTTGTCGGCGGTGCCTTTCCGGTGCCCCCTCGGCGTCTCTCGCTCGTCCCCGGCTGCGTGCCTGTGCCGGTTGCGCTCTCAGCGCGCAACTATCGCCCAGGCGACGAGATGTGAAGCGGGGAGGCGGGCGATCTTGCGTTGCCCCTTCCACAACCCGCGTGCCTGCTGTAGGCATTGCGAAGAGCTCACACACACACAAGGGCAGCCATTTGCGAGCTCTCCCTTCGCTTGCCTTCGAGAGGAGACGTCGAATGAAGCGAGGGAGCACGCACGATGATGCTGTGGCGAAAGCTTTTGCAAAACTCGAGACCGCAGTTCGCGAGGCCTGCCGTTGGCGCTGGCGTGTCACTTGCAGATGGTGGTGGTGGTAGTGGTTAGAAGATGAGAAAAGGCACCTAATTTCTGCAACCCGGTCGGGAGCACGGCGCAGTGCCTGCAGATGCCGCATGGTGCCTTCCTTCCCTCATCACTAGATTGGTCAGGTGCCGCAGGGATGGAGGCAGTTTGGGCGTCTCAGGCTCCGACGTGTGTACCGTCTATGGCTTCAGACAGCCTCGGCCGTTATACGTTGACGATTGTGTATCGTCCTTCGCGCAGACGTCTTCTTTCCAGTCGGTGGTCGTTTGTTTAGCCGTGTCGTAATCGCGCGTCTACACCACATCGGGCTGTGTATTAAAGGCCCCGGGATCACGTGTTTCTGTCAATTAGCAACCAAGGAATAGGGGTCCTTATGGTGTTGCGACGCAGATATTCGACTGCTTGAAGGAGGTGGTACATGAAGCTTTTCGCATACGCTGTTTGTCATTTTGAAAGAGGATATCGTCGTAGTGCGCACGGCACTATCAAGTGCACCGTCAGCGAGAAAGGTTCTTTCACTTACTGCGTTAATCGATTAGCAGTGCTAATTAGAACATACTGACGTTTGAAAAAAAAAAGTTGCTCTTTGTGTCCCCCGTTTCTCTTGAGCGCTAGAAATGCATCTAACGCCCTTTTGTTTGCTCTTCAAGGGTTGCGGTGGCTTCCCAGTCGTTGACGCAATCGACCCTCATGATGAACGCATTCGAGACATTCCAGCGGTTTCGTTATGCGAAAGAAATTATGGGGTTGTATTGGGTGTAGTGTGTTGCTGAATTTCTTGGGATGGGGAAAGGGCGGGGGGTCGCATTTGTAGTGCGCTTCCACAAAACAGTGAACACTATTCAAAACAAAGAACACTATTTAAACAAAGGAAAGCATGCAAATAAGCTATTCAAAACAAAGAACACTATTTAAACAAAGGAAAGCATGCAAATAAGCGAGCGCGTGGGTGGCGAGCAAAGGCGAGGCCAATTTCGCGGCTTCACCGTCAGCTACGCGTCCTGACGGTTGAGGGATGCGAACGCTCGACCTTCCCAGGCTGGAGGGTTCCCCTCCTGCGTTAGCCAGCCCAGGAGGAGCAGTGATGGAAGTTCTGCTCAAATTGCTCCAAACAGCTACGAAAGAGAAATGCTGCTCCGAAATGAAATATTTGCTAGTAACTGCTCCAAACCTGCTCCAAAATGGTCTTGGCAAAGTAAATAGAATGGAGTTGAACCATGAAAACCATCCCGCGAGCCTATAAGCGAAACCAAAAGCGAGCTGTATGCTATCATTTTTGTATGATACTCAGTGGCGTAAATCCGAGAAGTGAAACATATCACGAGGGGTGACACACGTGAGGCCATGGTGTCCCATCCGTATTTTTAATATGGTTTGTATATTTATTTATATAAGAATTACATCATGCTTTCAAATGAAATTTATAAAAAAAAACGAGCGTTGCGTCCGAACTCGAGCAATTTTGTCCTATTCAGTCTCTTTTATTCACCTTTTTGTGGTTTGCCTAGTTCACACAGTCATAAACTACTTACACGCACACCTTACTACTCTAATGTCAGTATATACATGACCACACTTTACATAATACACATCTCTGGCTGTCAATCATAGGCGCTTGTCCAGTCCGGTCTCCACTAAAAAGTCTGTCAGGAAGATTATTGCCTTTTTCTGGAGATGCATCTCAGGCCATGGTCCAAGTAGTTTCTTTATTGTGAGGGGCCGTCTGTCCAAGCTTGCTAATTTGTTCTTTAATTTTTCTCTTTCATTCGCGTATTTAACGCACTCCAAAAGATTATGGCGAACATTTTCTTCTGCATGACTACAATGACATTCCGGTGAGTTGGATCGATGTATCTTGTGCAGGAAGCTGTTTGTGTATACTACTTCCAATCTAAGTCGGTGGATCAATGTCTCTAGGTGTCGTGGGAGGTCTGTCGCTATGGAAAATTTTCTGTGTGGATCAACTTCATAAAGTACCGTTTCCTTTGATTTAGGGCTCTCAAACCACTTCTCCATCAAACAATGGTTAGCTCCTTGCGATATAAAATGCCGAATATCCGCCCCAGACATAGGGATTGCGCAATCCCGTCCTTCCTTCAGGCCGTCCTTCCGTGCAGGCGTCTTCTTTCCAGTCGGTGGTCGTTCGTTTAGCCGTATCGTAGTCGCGCGTCCACACCACATCGGGCTGTGTATTAAAGGCCCGGGGATCACGTGTTTCTGTCAATTAGCAACCAAGGAATAGGGGTCCTTATGGTGCTGCGACGCAGATGTGAGGATTATTCGACTGCTTGAAGGAGGTGGTACATGAAGCTTTTCGCATACGCTGTTTGTCATTTCGAAAGAGGATATCGTCGTAGTGCGCACGGCACTATCAAGTGCACCGTCAGCGAGAAAGGTTCTTTCACTTACTACGTTAATCGATTAGCAGTGCTAATTAGAACATACTGACGTTTGAAAAAAAAAAAGTTGCTCTTTGTGTCCCCCGTTTCTCTTGAGCGCTAGAAATGCATCTAACGCCCTTTTGTTTGCTCTTCAAGGGCTGCAGTGGTTTCCCAGTCGATGACGCAATCGACCCTCATGATGAACGCATTCGAGACATTCCAGCGGTTTCGTTATGCGAAAGAAATTATGGGGTTGTGTAGGGTGTAGTGTGTTGCTGAATTTCATGGGGGGAAGGGGAATGCGGGGGGGGTGCACTTGTAGTGCGCTTCCACAAAGCAGTGAACACTATTCAAAACAAAGGTTTCACGCCGCAGGCAGCTCGAAAATAGTTTGGAAAGCATGCAAATAAGCGAACGCTGTGGTGGCGAGCAAAGGCGAGTCCAATTTCGCGGCTTCACCGTCAGCTACGCGTCCTGACGGTTGAGGGATGCGAACGCTCGACCTTCCCAGGCTGGACGGTTCCCCTCCTGCGTTAGCCAGCCCAGGTGGAGCAGTGATGGAAGTTCTGCTCAAATTGCTCCAAACTGCTCCGAAAGAAAATTGTTGCTCCGAAATGAAATATTTGCTAGTAACTGCTCCAAACTTGCTCCAAAACGGTCTTGGCAAACTAAATAGAATGGAGTTGAACCATGAAAACCATCCCGCGAGCCTAAGCGAAACCAAAAGCGAGCTGCATGCTATCATCCTAGTATGATACTCAGTGGCGTAAATCCGAGGGGTGAAACATATCACGAGGGGTGACACACGTCAGGCCATGGTGTCCAATGCGTATTTTTTAATGTGGTTTATATTTTTAATTATACAAGAATTACATCATGCTTTCAAATTGAATTAAAAAAAACGAGCGTTGCGTCCGAACTCGAGCAAGCTTGTTCTATTCAGTCTCTTTTTATTCACCTGTTTGTGATTTCCCTAGTTCACACAGTTAAGGGGCATTTAACACAGCTTTGCAGTAACCGATAAAAAGCCTTTTAAAAATTTGATTGCGCTATATTTAACTGTTGACTCAAATATTTCACGTGCAAAGCTAAATCTCAAGGAGGACACTTGCAAGGTCTGTCCTCTCCTGCCTGAACACAAGAAAAGTCCGCACTGCCTTGACTCTCCCCATGATTTACGCCGATGATGCTACTACATGGCTTGTATACTAGCTCTATTCTAGCATACCGCATGTGTAATAACAAATATAAATGTTTATTAGATGCTTAAGTGATGTTTTAGGTTTCAGGAGTCGTTAGAAACAGGCATCTGCTCTGAAGACACTTAAGGCTGCTCCAGCAGCATTTTTTTTTCTGCCCCAGAATCTGCTCCAAAAAAGCAAAATGTCGCTTCCATCACTGCGGGAGTGTCCCGGCGTCCTGAGCATTCGCTGCTTCACCGGGGCCTTGGGTGCTGAGTGACTACAGCAATCTCGCAAACGTCGCGTTATTTCGGGAACCGCTTTGATTCGTCGCTGAATTTCCGCGGAATTCGAAGGAAGCGTACTATTTGCGGGCCGTCCGAGCGTCCCATCTCGCTGCTAGCCTCACATTTAGGAAATGGCATTTGACACAAGTTAACAGAAAATTTTTGGTGCCGGAGACTCCTATATAGCCGCTTGCGCACGCATGCTCTCTCGTTCCTTTGTACTCCCTACCGCACACTATAGGGGAATTCATTTCATTTCATTTATTTATACTGTTAGCCCAGAAGTGGGCCGTTACAGGGTGGAAGTACAAACAATTATTTGCAAAAAAGAAGTACCCGTACAGGTCTCGAGATAATTTCTCGGTATTATTGTGACCAGCAACTCGAAGTTATACATAACATACATAAATGGAACACACATGCGATGCAATACATACGCGCAGAACAGCACATGACGCATTTGAGGCGGCACTTTTGCACCGCGCTGAAGATTTGAAAGACAACTACTGCAGAATCATGCAACCAACAAAAAGTACACACACACGCCAAAAAAAAAAAAAAACATATGTCACTGTTATTCGGAAAATAAACGTTTTAGATTCTGTTCAAATGATGTAAGCGAGGAACAACCAATTATAGACTCTGGCAGCATATTCCAATCTTCAATAGCACGTGGAAAGTAACTGAACTTAAAGCAATCGTTACGTGGGACTAGGGGTGGTATATACATATTATGGCGATGTCTGGAGTGTTCTTGTGTGTTGACCTGGAAGTAATCTGAATAGGAATATAAGAGAACGCATGGCCTTGCGTACGCAAGCCACCCATTCGTGGGCCACCGTACTAAATATATCTATTGTCACTTTATCACTACGTTCTCAAATACTCACTGCCCTGTTATAAGCTTAGTAGATAAGCTGTCGGGCCATTAAAGGGACGCTAAAACGGTTTTGACTCTTTCACAAACACATTGGGCCGGTAGACCCCAAGGGTAATTTAGCGACCGATTTGGGCTCTCTGCGTAAACTGTAATTCATTACAACGCTTTAAAGCCGCGAATCGCTCCAGATCGCTGCGACTCGGCCAGACGCGTTTTCAACTGCCCATACACCAAGCGACACGCTTTGCCCCACTGACGTCATCGTTTCCAGCTGATATGATTGGCTGTGGAACGCGCAGCACAGAGTGCCGGTATCCGATCGGCGGCAGGATTTACGCGAATGCGGTCTCACACCACATCGTGGCGCAGGCGCCGTGAAGGTGGAGCTTAGCTTCGAGCGCTCGAAGGAAGAGTTCAGGACAGTTGAGGGTGAAAGGCGGAGCGGAGCAGGAGGGTACTTTTTTAGTACTCGTAGCTCCGTTAATAATGGGTGTTTCGATTGAACTCTGGTGCTAATGGTTTGCTCCAGTAGTGGTCTAATCAAAAACGGAATGTGAAAAAAACCGTTCCAGGGACCCTTTAAGGTCAAGGTTGGGGTGTGCGGCCGCAGTCCGGTTAAAGCAGTGTGCGAGAACACGTGTGTATACTTTGGGGTGTAGTAAGTACTCGTTCAACTATTCGGACCAAGCAGTCCCGGAGTCACCCCGCTGAGGCTTGCCACACAGTCGATCACCAGAACTTGGGAAGGAAGCGTTAATTTAAGGGTTTGTTTTCAATAATTAGACACAATATGAATGATAACTAACTGGCAGTGATGTCAAGGAAAGTATGTTGGATTTTATTACAGCGAGAGCTGTTGTGAGATCAGAACACGGGTCACGCGCGGAGCTGTATAGTTGTTCGCGGCCGAGGCCGCTGCTGGTGTCCGTAACCACTATTAAAAAAATCAGTAGTTATAAAACACCGAAGAGACAGCGCGGCTCGAACAAAGGTCGTTCGAGCCGCACTCGAGGCAACCAAGGTTGCCTTTACACAGGCTTGATGTCTTATGTGATTCTTAAAGGGAAAAGAAAAGTGAGCCCCGTAACTGTCTGCATCAGAGTGCGACACCTCAACAGTAGCTCAAGGGATGGGGGTAAGGAGGGATTCGAAGGATAGGATTAAAAGGTATACATAGAGAGATGAAGGAGAGAGTGAGGCGCAGGGACAGCGACCGACGGAAGTAAAGAGTAGATAGGAAAGATGGACACGGTCGCAGGAGTCCGAGGACGGTGCACCACTCGGCTGTAGAGCTCTTGTCGGCGTCAGGAGATGGCGTAGGGGGAGAGCCCAGTCGGCCAGAGCTGCGCTGTCGTCGGAGATCGCGGGGGAACGAGCGGTCGGCACAAAATCCAGCGAGCGAGTGGCTTGATGTCGGGAAAGGAATCGCGTTACTATGAGTAATAAAGCGGTTTAGAACAGCAAAGGAACGACCAGGCGTCACACATTGGGAATAGCTTAACGAGTGGGTCGTCCAATACTCCAACCCATTACAAAAGAGCGTGTTCTTGATGACCTGTTAACTGTGGCACATACCCACTTCAGGCATAATTCCTTACCGTCGTCAGCCACTGCATGAACAATTGGCACGAAATTCCTTGCACGTGTTTAGCGGATACCACGCTTCTCAGAAGAATGACTAGGGATAGCATAGCGAATGCCGGCCTACTACCCTGAAATTATGATTATTAATGCCGTAGTGGGTGCCCGGCAAGTGCGCTTGCAGCAATTACTCAATGAGTGTTTAGAAAAAAGCTCTGAAAGGCCCCTCTTCTAACTTTCGCTGTTGTGGGGCGCCTTCCGCGCAGGCCTGGCGTTTTTAGAAGTGATTGTGATGTAAATATGAGCAAAGAAAAGTGGACAGATAGATAACTCTCCACGGTCAAGCCCCGTGAAGAGTTATCGTGGAGAGTAACCGGATTACACGCAATCCTCGTGGAGTGGCACGTAAACTGTAGTCACAAAATGCTGGGGGACTTGTTCCATTCATGGCGCTGTTTCTTAACATCTATTCGCCGGCTGCCAGTTGGGATTGGCTGGCAGTTTTTTTTTTTTCCTTTTTCTTACAACGAACTCTAACTTAAGGATTCTCGTTTTAGTCTGTGCGGGCTTGTTAATAAAGGCTCCGATTCTCGGGTTTTGCTCGTTAAGTGAGGGAGTTACTTGGAGGGCTGGCAGTAGCACTCCTTTTTTCATCTGGAAAAGTTTGCCACGGGCTGGCTTGGCTGGCTTCTCTAGAGAGAGTCCTGCCCCGCGTAATGATGACGAGTTGTGGCGCTGTTTGTGTAGTCATAAAGTGGGAGAGAGAAACAAAAGAAAGAGAATACGATGTGTGGGACGGGATCCTCGAAATAGGGCTAACCTTGGTTTTATACGTGGCAGTACGCGGAGATCGCAGTGAGTGAGCACCGCAGATAATTCGTTCCGGAAAGCTGCATGCCGGACCCCGCATCTCGCTAAGCCGCTGGCCCAGCAATTTCGCCCCCGTACTCCAGCGTTCGTTGCATTACGTGCGCATGTATGTGTGTGTATGCGTGTATTCTACGTCTCATGATTTCGCTTTGTACTGGCTTTCGGCAGCACCGTTCCTTGCAGCTGCAGGCATCGTCAATGCGCATCGCCCCCCCCCCTCCCCCGAACACACACACACACACACACACACACACACACACACACACACACACACACACACACACACACACACACACACACACACACACACACACACACACACACGCACGCACCTACTCGTTTTGTTCCCCCGCAGTTCTTTTCGGTCTTCCCGAGCTACGAGGTTCCCAAAATTAGGAGGGCCGTGTCCTCTGTGGGACGGTATACATTATCGGAGGAAGAAAAAAAAAAGGGGGGGGGTGCAATTCGCATGTTGTCTGAAAGAGGGCGAGGACGTCAAAGAAACATTAGAAGTCCGCTGCGCTGCGAAATCTTTTTTTTTTTTTCTCGGGGGCAGGTCCTTGCGTTTTGCTCTTCTGTGCCATGGAAAATGGGACTTGATGAACTCCCCCTCTCTCTCTTTCTCGCCCGCGGGTACGAAAGAAAGGGCGAAGCTCTAAGCAACCAGCATTGCAACGGCACGTAGGTTGGGAGTACGAATGCGAAGAAACAGCCACCACCGCCGCCGTGCGGAGTCACAATTGCAGGCGCCGCTGACGCCGCCCGCAGACGACGACGACGTATGCGCGTACATGCGTGGAGCGGTGCCTTCCGCGCAATGAGAGAGAGAACCCAAAACCAAAGACAGAAACATTTCTCCTCCTCCGCGCCTCGCGGGCGCCGCCGCAGCTCCTTGGCTTCGTTCTCCCCCTCTTCCTCCTATGCGAGCCGTGGAACCTGTAATCAGCGAGAGCACGGTAATAACCGGGCTCCTTCCAGCGTTCTCAGCTGCTCTGGCTGCCTCGGCTGTTGCGGCGCCCCGGCCGATGCCGCGCCTGCTTTCCCAAGTCGTCCTCCTCTCCCGCTTCACTCTCCTCTTGGTCTTCTGCTCATTCATTTATTTTCTCCGTATCTCGTTGCGCTGCCGTGTGCCGCGATTCTTTCACTCGTGCGCGCGCATGCGAGCGCACGGTGTATTTCGCGCCAAGACGCTTCGATATTTGCCCCCGTATTCACAAACACTCCTAGACTCGATATCCACCCTTCACTTGACTGAGTTAAGCACTGTGCCGCTGCTCGGCTGAAAATGACGCTGCGCTACTCGAGAATAGCAGCGAATTATCACTGATATGCAGTGACTCTGCCTGCCTAGAGATGGCGCTTCCATCGGCTTTCTCAAGTAAAGGGTGGAGCGTTGAGTGAAGGGGCGTTCTAGAATACGGGGGTTAGGATAACATCATCGCAGCGTGCACATTCATCATCATCATCATCAGCCTGACTACGTCCACTGCAGGACAAAGGCCTCTCCCATGTTCCGCCAGTTAACCCGGTCCTGTGCTTGCTGCTGCCAATTTATACCCGCAAACTTCTTAATCTCATCTGTCCACCTAATCTTCTGTCTCCCCCTAACCCGCTTCCCTTCTCTGGGAATCCAGTCAGTTACCCTTAATGACCAGCGGTTATCCTGTCTACGCGCTACATGCCCTGCCCATGTCCATTTCTTCTTCTTGATTTCAGCTATGATATCCTTAACCCCCGTTTGTTCCCTAATCCACTCTGCTCTCTTCTTGTCTCTTAAGGTTACACCTACCATTTTTCTTTCCATTGCTCGCTGCGTTGTCCTCAATTTAAGCTGAACCCTCTTTGTAAGTCTCCAGGTTTCTGCTCCGTAGCTAAGTACCGGCAAGATACAGCTGTTATATACCTTCCTCTTGAGGGATAGTGGCAATCTACCTGTCATAATTTGAGAGTGCTTGCCGAATGTGATCCACCCCATTCTTATTCTTCTAGTTACTTCAATCTCGTGGTTCGGCTCTACGGTTATTACCTGCCCTAAGTAGACATAGTCTTTTACAACTTCAAGTGCACTATTACCTATCTCGAAGCGCTGCTCCTTGCCGAGGTTGTTGTGCATTACTTTCGTTTTCTGCAGATTAATTTTAAGACCCACCTTTCTGCTATCCTTGTCTAACTCCGTAATCATGAGTTGCAATTCGTCCCCTGAGTTACTCAGCAATGCAATGTCATCGGCGAAGCGCAGGTTACTAAGGTATTCTCCATTGACTCTTATCCCTAACTGTTCCCATTCTAGGCTTCTGAAAACCTCCTGTAAGCACGCGGTAAATAGCATTGGGGAAATTGTGTCCCCCTGCCTTACACCCTTCTTGATTGGTGTTCTGTTGCTTTCTTTATGAAGCACTATGGTAGCCGTTGATACCCTGTAGATTTCTTCCAGAATGTTTATATATACTTCATCTACGCCCTGATTCCGCAGTGTCTGCATGACGGCTGATATTTCTACTGAATCAAACGCCTTCTCGTAACCTATGAAGGCTATGTATAGTGGCTGGTTATACTCTGAGCATTTCTCTATTACCTGATTGATAGTATGAATGTGGTCAATTGTTGAGTAGCCTGTTCGAAATCCTGCTTGTTCCTTTGGTTGATTTAATTCTAACGTTTTCTTTACTCTGTTAGCAATTACCTTTGTAAATAGCTTGTATACTACAGAGAGCAAGCTGATCGGCCTGTAATTCTTCAAGTCCTTGTCATCTACTTTCTTATGTATTAAGATGATGTTAGCGTTCTTCCAAGACTCTGGTACTCTTCCCGTCAGGAGACACCTCGTAAACAGGGTGGCTAGTTTTTCTAACACAATCTGTCCTCCATCTTTCAGCAGATCTGATGTTACCTGATCCTCACCAGCAGCTTTGCCTCTTTGCATGCTCTCCAAAGCTTTTCTGACTTCTTCTATCATTACTGATGGGGTGTAATCTGGGTTACTGCTAGTTCTTATAGTATTAAGGTCGTGGTTGTCTCGGCTACTGTACAGATCTCTGTAAAACTCCTCCGCTATTTTAACTATCCTATCCATATTGGTAGTTATTTTGCCTTCTTTGTTCCTTAGTGCATACATCCGACTTTTGCCTATCCCAAGTTTCCTCTTCAATGCTTTGACACTTCCTCCGTTTTTCAGAGCGTGTTCAATTCTCTCCATGTTATACCTTTTTACATCGCATACCTTACGTCTATTAATCAACTTCGAAAGCTCTGCCAGTTCTATTTTGTCTGTTGTACTTGACACTTTCATGATTTGACGCTTCTTAATTAGGTTCTTCGTTTCCTGGGAAAGCTTGCCAGTGTCCTGTCTTACTGCATATTACGTTCCATATTACGTGCATATTACGTTCCATGAAAACATATATATACATGGGCAAGTTAGGGTTCATCGCGAAAGAATAGGCAGTGCTTGAACGAATAGAAGAAAAAAAAAATCTCACACGCTCTCTGATGCACGCACCTGAGACGACTGGAAGACGAAAACAATCTTCATTTTCTTCCCAGTTCATGTATTGTTCCCTAATCGCGACTCTAAGCTGCCAAAGCTTTCTCTGCACTTGCCGCGGTTTCTCACTCTTGGTTTAGCATTGCCTCCGTGATCGGCCCACCGTTGACTAGGCTGCTGTGTCACGTGATAGACGTCGCGTTTTGGGTGCGTGTGACGTGATATGGTAACTTCATCACGTGATGGCGAACTTTGCATCACTCGTGGTGACGTCGGCGACGCAGTACGCTGGTCAGTGTCCGCGTTTGTTGAGACATTTAAGGATTTCTGGCCTTAAAGAGAACGCGGAGATGACAGAGCATGCGCTGTACACTGCTAACTGAACTTTTTATTGAATGAAATAATAATAAAATGGTCCCTTTATGTTTTTTGCATCGTCACACAAGAATGCTTATCGCATAATGTGGTGTGAGCCTCATCAAGATGATATCAACGGACAGGGCATAACAGCGCTTGTTCTGTCCTCCTTCATCAAAAATTGATCTCAAAGAGGATCACAAACACTGCCAATCAGTCATTTAGTTACAGTGTTAGGATGGTCATTGCGCTAACCACTTGCAAAGAAAGAACGAATGTTTAATTAGAGCATTTGCTTCTTCATAACAGACGTTCTGGAAGAAAATGCATTAATGATTTTTTTTCTTGTCAGAGTTATTACTCTTTTCAAAAACGATTAGTCAGCATAAAAGACTACATTCATCAGGAATTGTCATTTTCGACGCCGGACATGTGGTAACCCGCCTTCCATGAGCTGTTATTCGTACTGCTGCTCCGATACCGCTTTTTAGACTGCGGGGACGTGGAACTTCAGTTGCGTCCCCTCGGTACCTTTGTAGTTATATTTAGCTTCGAACAACTATATTTCCGCGCTGGTGTAAAGCTGATGACAGCTATCATCATTGGTGTTCAGGGAGGACACCATTGCAGCACAGTCCCATTCGGTGTGGGAATATTTCTTATTGATGCACATCTGCCCCACAACGTGTCTTTATAAATGTGTTTTTCGTGTACTTGTTTTACTAAGTGGTCATTATATGATGGGGGGAATTATGAAGGGACAGTGAGTGCGTACGACATGCATGACTGAGCATAGAATAGAACCGTGTCATAACACTAGACCCTACAAGTCGGTGATGAGTAAAACCGAGTAAATAATCTGGAAACTAGGGTGTATACAGCCGACGAAAGTGAGAGCATGCCCAGTAAATGGAACGAAAGCCCTGACCATGCATCTCAGCGAAATCACATGCATGCTGATTGTATGCAAAAATGGCGTATGTAGCTTTTGCGGTGGAAGCAGATGGACAGAAAAAAATATTAAAAAAAACACACGTAAGCTAAATTGTTATCAACAGGGGGCAAAGCAAGATGTCCGAAAAAGTATTTTGTTTAAAGCTACACTATACACGATGGAAATGGCCCAGTTTGTAGTTGTTCAAACAAACCACCAATATATATTGTCGGTTTGATTGGTTCTGCTGTATATCATACTCCGGTGCTTCGTAGCCGCAAGTAAATGTACGGACGGCTTGGCATGCGTCGCACGTGATGACGCTGCCCTCATCTCGCGCGTGTTCTAGTGACTTCGCTCGCGCGCTACAGCAGCTCTCAGGATAGGATCAGAGAGCGAGAGAGAGAGGGCGATGACGTCGGTGAGAGTTGCGGGGCATCCGGCGGCCTAATTGCAGCTTCCAGCTGCATGCGGATGGTGTGCACGACTGGCTAGAATTACACGAAGAGACGCTCCTCCGGCTGAGCGCTTGCCTCCGTCAGTACTCACAGCGGCAACACCTTGTCTCCCATAGGCGAATGTCTTTTCAGTCGCCGCACATGTTTGTCAACCGTTTGCATAGCTCTTTCTTCTTTTTTTACAAACATGTATAGCTTTTGTGGATTCCTTAGGTCTGGCTCGCATGGTGGTATGCACAGCGTCTTCTTCTGTCTGTCGTAATACGTTCGGTACGTCGTATTAATGCAAGAATTTATAGTAAAATTATTGTACTCGTGGGGATGAGCGCTCTATTGTCAACGGGATACGAGAATGGATCGCAGATACACTGCACCTTTATTGGTAGAGTGTGTCGCAAACAAAGTCGCAGAAGATGAGAAACGCACCACGCGAGCCCAGTGTGTTATAGGGCCAGGACGTTATTTCTGGGGTCGGGTGGTGTCCGACCCTTTCGCGCATGTGCGTGCACATGCGTGTTATCTTTCACATTGATGGTGAATCGCGTTGGCGAAACTGGAATAGGTTTGCTGCAGACAAAACCGCAGCAAGAAATGTGATCTCCTTCACCGACATGGACGTAAACAGGACTGGAACGCTTCTAGGATGCCCTATGGGGAGTCGGGTGCGTTAGTATTCGTGCGTGTGCGAGCATCAGGACGCCTGCTGTAGTCTGGCTCCGCCTGTGGTGTCCCCATAATTTGCGGAGAGGTGGTCATTTACCTTAACCTCGGTGGGAAGGCACTGAGATAGCAGCGCGAAAGCTAGTAACGTCGTTTATTACTTTGTCTTTCTTTCATTTTTCGGGGAAGAGCACTATTATGTAGCGTGGAGGTTATCGCAGACGCGATTGGCAACTACATTGTACACACATAACAGCTTGAAGGGGAGGAATAATGATTGCGCTGCTCGCGGTTGCTCGTGATTTGTGTTGTTCGCATGTCAAAAGTCGCGCGCGAAGATTGTTTAACAAAAGAGAAAAGAAAAAAAGAAAGCATATAACGGATCGAACCGACGCTTTTGTCCTACACTCTGTTTCGCAAGTAGTGTGTGTTGCGAGAGCGTGTGTGTTTATATACAATACTATATACGAATGGTGGTTATTAGACCGAGATGGGGGGTAGGGGTACCGCATACTACCTGTCGTTATTATTATTATTTTTTTTTGCGCACCCGCGACAACGACTGCTTCGCACACAATGCTAATTGTTGGTGCGTGAGTGAGTGTTCTTTCTCTCGTCCCCCGCTGATTTATCCATGGCACGTGTTTAGCCTCCTCTCTCTCAAGGTAGTCTCGACAACACCCCTTCCCTCCTCGCGTTTGTCCTCGACGAGATTCCTGCTGTTGTCGCCGCACGTGGCGTTAGAAGTCGAGACGCAACTGTCGTCGCCCCACCTGCTCTCTCTCTCTCGATTGGGAACCGTGGGGGCGATGCCACCTTACGCAAGGCACCTTTCGCAACTCCCGAACAACGGCCGTCTCCGTTGTCATTGTTAACTGTCTCGAGGCGCGCGTCTGCTGCAGCTTGTGCCGTGTGGTGTCTGCACACTACATAGGGGTTCACCTGCGGGAGAACTCACGAGCTCTCTCCTGCTTTTATCATAAAATTGACAATAAGAGAGAGAGGTCGGGGGAGAAGCAAAGGAAATACGGGAAGGCTATAGTCTTGAAAATCTCGCAAATAGGTGAATGATCTAGGGCTTTTGCACGATTTCGGTATGTCCTGAGGGTTACGCAGTGCCATGCCATTCTGCCGTGGAGGCCAAGTCAAACTGCAAATTGGCGTTACGTTGAAACACTCCCGAAACACACACACAGACAGACTCTCTTTCTCGCCGCTTCATGGGGTAGATTAATACTAATCGCTAATCGCGGCGCCCTTCTCGCTTTCCTCGATCCAGTCGCTGCCTCGTCGCGCGTTCGCATGTCTCGGTCGCAGCCGAAGTTTCGCAGCGGCCTCTGCGTTCATATTCTTGTTGGCGCGGTGAGAAGGGAGGAGGGACAGCCGTGGTCAGATGCGGTCAGGAAGGCGGCGCGTCCTCGCCCCGTCACTGCGGCCCGTGAGCTGACCACTCTGGACGGTGGTGGTACTAGTTGTTAGGAGAAAGGCACCTAATTTCTGCAGCCCGGTTGGGCGCAGTGCCTGACGTCGCGGAGTACATACACCTGGGCGAGGACTCTCCTTTCACTCCCCGAAGTCCTGTGCTCGGGGGCACCTTTGCAGCAGCTGCTGTCACGTTATCATTAAGGGTAGTGGCGAGCTTCCATGGGTCATGGGCTGGGCAGAGCCTGCACGCCTCGACTTCGCTACAAGCGCCTCAGTATGTCGGCGGCGTCCACCGCTGTTTACAAACATGGAATATGCCTATACGTCGGCCTTGTAAACATTCACACCTGATATGTGAAGTTTCAGGGCCGCGGCTTACACGCATTAATAACCCGTCTATGCACAGACGAGTGAATGCATCTATACACTGCAACCGGCTGTGTATAGGCCTTCGAACCCTTGCGAAGTTAACGAAACGCCTTACAACAAAGCGTGTAGACGTTTTTGGCGTTCTGCTATTGGAAATAACTTTTTTAAACGCAGGTGCCCTGATAGTTTTAAATTGTCAAGGGGACAAGGGTAGCGATGGTGCCCATCCGTCTAGGTACTGTACTTATATTTAAGATTGACAGTGCAACGCAGGTGTTATTGTGTTTTACGTAATCTCCCCGAGTAGAGCGTGTGTGTCACTCTGGCCGGCAGGTTGGCCGACATTGACCGCGAACAATGCGTTTCGAAATCGGGGTCACCATCGGCCTGCAGAGCAGCATACAACGGCGATTGTTCGAGGACGTGAGACGAGAACGCGTATCCGACGTTGTGAATAGGGCTAGCCGTGCACCTGCTGAGAGCCCACGCCGCTTGCGTTGGCCGCACGAGCTGTCCCAACTATTTTGACGCAGATGTAGTATCAGAATGTAGTGCCTCTCGAGGGGTTTACTGACACATGTTCGCGTCTGTAGATGCTCTGCCGCAGGCTTGATTGTGTAGATGCTAGCCTAGCGCGTAAGGTGGGGTGCAGCTAAGCTCGACGGTGCAGATTCTATTGCTGGCCATGGTGGCAGTGATTCATCATCAGCCCGACTGCGTCCGCTGCAGGCCAAAGGCCTCTCTCCCATGTTCCACCAATCAACCCGGTCCGGTGATTGCTGCTTCAATGAGGCCGAAATTCGAGGAACAACGATGCGCTTAGATTTAGTTGCACGTTAAAGAACACCAGGTGGCAGAAATTCGAAGGGGTACTAACACAAAGTTTTGCGGTCGAGATAGCCTGCTGGGTCGGTTCCCGTGAACATTCGTATACCATCTGCAGAATGTCAACAGCGAATATAGCTCGGAAAGTGTTTTATATTAATTTTGAAGTTTCCGTGAGCGCTCAACCCCATCTTGCCATTGACACCCTCGACCCTTTGTGACCCCCTACTTCCCTCAACACGCCCCGCCGTGATGGTCTAGTGGCTAAGGTGACCCGCAGGTCGTGGGATCGAATCCTGGTGGTGGCGGCTGCATTTTTGATGGTGGCGAAAATGCTGTAGGCCCGTGTGCTCAGATTTAGGTACTCGTCAAAGAACCCCAGGTGGTCAAAATTTCTGAAGCCCTCCACTACGGCGTCTCTCATAATCATATGGTGGTTCTGGGACGTTAAACACCACAAATCAATCAAATCAACGTTACACTCCGGATATCGATCAATTACTTCCCTCACCTCACCACACTTCAGTCAATAAAACAAGTTATGATGACCTCAGAGCTGCCATTTTTCTTTTGCATCGTTTTTCGCCGCAGTTCTCGGCGGCTGGTCGCGAGGGCGTGGCTGTGGCGCTCGCTTCCAAGTCACTGTGTTCGGCGACACTGCAGTCCCGTTTCCTATTTTCGGAAGTAATTTTTGATGCGGACCGTATGGAAGTGTGTCACAGTTCTGTGTGCTGACATGGTCGGGAGCTGTACACGCCAGGTGGCGTAGTTACACTCGGCGGCTTCTCGTTTTTGGAGTTCTCTCAATGAAAACTGGTCGATAATGAGGGGCCCGTAATTAATTAAGCAAACGATGCGCCGTGTTATGACTATAACAGGCCCCCAGCAGCACATTGCAGCAGAAAAACGCGAGGCTAAAGTGTTTGTGTCAGTTACTACCCCTTTAATGTGGAGCCTGATGATTGTGGTGCTTCCGGCCCCTAAAGTGCCCCCTTCCTCGCCCTCTAATAATAAAAATGAGGCGGCAGTTTGCCTCCGTACCTTTACCCGGTCGGTATTGTCTCGTGATTAAATAATATGTCGAGTTCAAGGCTACGAGATATTCATTCATTCATTCATGGCATTCATTCATTCATTTTCATTCTGCCAGCGATTATTTTCCTGTTATGAAGAGACGCTTCTTCCCTTCGTGTGAAGCACATATATTTCTGCCTTCATTACTACGGCACGGTTATGCGTTTTTACGGTATATACACCGAAAGCATCGTGGCTACATTGTCGGATGTGTTGTCAGCTGGCCGAAAATGGGTATCTTGCTCGCAAAGCATCTCCAGAGAGGGAGTGCGCCCGCGTATACAGGACCCTCTCAAGCAAGGACCTTGGTCGCAACAAGGCCCACGAAGCATTTAATGCCTCGTCGTCTCCTCGTTCTTCCGCGTCGCTTGCGCAAGTCACCGTCGCCCGCGGCTCTAATGAAACGAAATGCTCCACGGGGCCGGCGGCGTTGTGTGCTTGCGTCAAGATGAAGTGAGCCGACGAGGCGCAGTTTCGTGCTGCGCCTATGGATGGCGTGTATCGCAATGCGCGGTCGCGCCTTCCTTCTGGAAAACGTCCATCGCGGGGGTGTTCCTTTGTACAGCCACGGGTTGTGTTAGCAACGAGTATATGAAACCGAGTCTGTTTGAACACCGTGCCGAATGGGGACTGCGCTTTTCTTGCGCAGCGAGCGCGCATCGCGGCTGACCGTTTTAGGTGCGACAAGGAGCGCGCCATGCTTTTGCGGATTCACCGCTGTGCGAGCGCCGTTTTCTCTATGGCAGTTTGCACATATATAGTTGCGTCGGGTTGGGTGGAGCCGCCTTAATTTTCGCGACCTCTGGCAGGCTGTGCGAGTACGTAGACAGGTACGTCGCTTAACCGCTTCTGCGTGTCCATGTTTAATGCTCGCAGTGAGTGCGTTTGCGAGTCTTTTAGCATGTAATGGCGGTGGTGGTGGTGGTATGGTGGTTAAAATAAGAAGTGAACAGTGAACTTTATTGACATCATGTACATAGTACACAATGCCGGAGGCCGGCAGAAAAAGCCATCGCAAGGATAGCTTGACGAAGCTGCGGGCCCCCGTTTTGGCACCAGCGTACAACGGTGTTCTCAGTACATAAACGGACAACAACAATAACAACAACAAGAGAAGGAAAAAAAATATGTACTGAACAGATAAATCACTTAGTACAGGACCCGAAGGAAAATGTGAGCCCACTACAAATAACCACGTCTTGCGTACAAACCATACACAAAAGAAAATATACACCAATGGATGTACTAAATAGCTCAGTACACATAGATTACCTTCATAATACATGCATACAGATTAACATAACTTTGTAATTTACATAGAGTACACTATAGATATATAATTGCACAAATCATTCAATACACGACCGAAAAAAATATGAGAAAATATGAGGTGGTTACAAATCGCCATGCCTAGCGTACACCGACATATTCTCTATATATAGCTGACACTCATAGGCATGCGCGAGATGTTATATAGTGTCAATGTAATTATTTGCAAGAAAGGAACGTATTGCATTGAAAGTGTTGGTTTCCAGCTGAAAGTTAAATTCATATAAAGCATTTAGTAGCCTCGGAAGTTTGTTTCGTAACGTATGTCGCCCATATGTTGTTCTACAAGTTTTAACAGTCCAAATTTCGCAGAAGAAAGGCGCCTAACTTCTGCAGCCCGGTTGGGAGCCCGGCTGTGATATCTGACTCCATTACTTGTAAAAGTGTACGGTGCGCGAATAAGGTACCGCGCTTCTCCTTTCCCACTCGCTGTGGTTAAGCCGTTTCAGTGACAGTGCGTCCCTCGAAAGGCAGCTTCTTCGTTAACATTGCGCTGGCTGATTACGCTATAATGAAGCGTGACAACCCCGCGGTAACTTTAAAGAAAAAAAGTTTTGGTTGCATTGTGGTGCCCTCACCGGTATTGGAAGCGGCAGAACCACAGTAAGCCGGAAAGGAGGAGCTGTACCGTAATATCATTCACGGTATTGGAGTGGCGTATTTCCGGTAACTCGCTAAAATACTCAATTGTTGGGGTATTACGTCCCGCAACCTTGGTATATGATTATGGGAGACGCCGTCGCTGGAGGCTCCACGTGGGGCTATTTAACCTTCATCGGAAATCTGAGCACACGGGCCTGCAGTCGGCGCGCGGTCAGGATTCGATCCCGCGACCGTCGGGTATACGCATTCGAACGCTGTCATGTCTCAGGTCCGGTGGTTCGCACTTACTATGCGTACTCGAGTCGTTCTATCCATGGCAGTCGGATCGAATTGTAACAACTACACGCACTCTGCGGCAAAGGGTGGCTCGGTTTACTTGGCGCCGTTGACCAGCAAGGAACGCATACGGCTGTTTAGGGTCGGGTCAACCCGACCTTCGAGTCGACACGTTGCGCGGCCGCAAGGGTTTGGTTATATCGGTGGGTGTCGGGTTGGTGGAAGTCTCCTTCTTACTACTAGACCTGTTGCACGCTTCCAGGTCGCGTTAACGTATACGTGCAAATTGACGCGTTGCGCGAGGTAGCAGCCACCTCCTGCGAAGCGTTTACGGGGGCGAGCGTGGGCACTTCCCGGTAAAAATTGTGTCACATTGTGAAAAGCCGCGACCGGGTGGCTCGTGCAGGGGAGTCTCCAGTAAACCAAGCGGGACGGAGACGTGTGGCTGAGTGCCGGGCGCGCAGCCTTGCGAAGCGCTGGCCCGCGTCCAGCGAAGCCGCGAGAACTTATGCGCAACTCGTTCGCCCTGACAGGGTTCATCCATCGTTTCACGGCTGTCCACGCGGGAAAGCCGAAGGCTTCCTGACGGCTGGTGCGCGCTAGGAAGTCGCGTTGGAGTGACGCTAGGGCGAGCTGCAGCACTGGCGTGAGGCGTCGCTTCTGCGTTGGCTGCTTAGGAGTTGCTTTCACGAAGGCTTACGCGTGGAATGCTATAGTATAGTTCTGAAAGCGTTCGAGTCCTTATTGTGCTTTCAGAACTATGCTTGCAGAACGTTCGAGCCCTTATTGTGTTCGAGCCTTATTGCGTATTCGAGCCCTTACTATGGTTGTCAGACAACTATCGATCGTGCATGCATACCCGAGAAAACTCCTATACTCAGTGGGCCTGTTGGCGAAATTTCGGCTCAGTAAGTATATATAATCGCCGATGGGGCAAGCTCAGTGACCAGTAGAGACATGGCGCTGGCTGTGGCGGTGGAATGGATGCCGTCCGTAGGACGCTATGAGTCGACTTACCGTATATATATATATATATATATATATATATATATATATATATATATATATATATATATATATATATATATATATATATATATATATATATATATATATATATCGCAACTAACCGACGGGCTAGGAGAAATACACACACGACTGAACGCGTACCTTTCATCTCTACCGTTGATCCGACGCTATTAAAATCTATACACTGATGCTTTACCAACACGCCCAGTGCAGTCTTCAACCTAAGCAAGTTTTATCAACGAGTACATACGGGAGCTTGGAAACGGCGTCCTGCTGCATCTGTCTCTCTATTTCAACGTATATTAATATAATATGTCATTATACATAATAGCTCTATTCTTTTTTTTTTCGTTTTTTTTTGTCTGGCATCTCCCCGGCTCCGCCCGCCAATGGTGAATACCAGACAAAAAAAAACGAAAAAAAAGAATAGAGCTGTTATGTATAATATCATAATATATTAAGATACGTTGAAGTGGAGAGACAGATGCAGCAGGACACCGATTCCAAGCTTCCGTATACGTGCTCGTTGATAAAACTTGCAAGGCGCTGTTACCTTGCGTGAGAGCCTGCTCAGGTGCGCTTTGTACACGCATCATGCACCAAGGTGCATCGCTTGCGCGCATGCGAGGGCGTTTAATGAGGCGTAATGACTCGTAACTCTTTGTACGCTTCTGTGCGCGCCGTTCAAGCTTCGTCCCACGACTTCCACTTACAGCAATGACTGTTACGCGTAGCTTGTGCTCCGAATTTAAAGAGCGCATGCTTTTATACCGGCTTTGTTCGTGGCGTTGTGCGGACCCGCTCCTTGCGAAAGACGCGCGTCAATTATGGTATACTTGCAGTACCTTCTAAAGAACGTACCTGGACTAAGCTTCGCTGCTTCGTTGTCCAATCGGTCACACCGACTCACACGTGATTCTCAGGTGGAGTTTCAGCGCTGCTATATCTAGAGACGTGTGGAACGATGGACGTGGTTCGACTATAGATCGATTGATATGTGGGGTTTGGCGTCCCGAAACCACCGTATGATTATGAGAGACGCCGTAGTGGAGGACTCCCAAAATATTGACTACCTGGGGTTCTTTAACGTGCACCCAGATGTGAGCACACGGGCCTACAGCATTTTCGCCTCCATTGTAAAAGCAGTCGCCGCAGCCGGGACGTGATCCCGCGACCTGCGGGTCAACAGCCGAGTACCTTAGCCACTGGTCCACCGCGGTGGAGCTCGTTTGACTAGATCAACGAAAAACAGAAAAAAACATGTAGGTCAATTAGACATGTGTCCAGCCAGCTACCGCACGCGACACGAGAAGGGTAAAGAAATACAAAGAAAGAAGGGAAAGTTGAAAGCGCCGCCGGATCCAAGTGCACTTGTATACACCACAGTTAGTCGTTGATGCATGTAGTGGTCGGTGTCGGAGCTAATATTCACGGTGTTGGTCTGGGCGGTGATGTATTATTCTTGCTATTCTTTCTGCAGAGCTCAAAGCATGTTGTGCAACTGGTTTCGATACACATATAACAATGTACTTCGTTTACCTGCATTCCAGCCGTAGCGAGCATTCATTCATCCATTCACTCACTCACTTCGCCTCTGGAGACGTTGCTTGGCGACGTTTCCTGCTCCACGGTAGTTCCGTGTAACCGGCATTGTTCACATTCTTGGATCGCCTGGTGCAATTAGCATGGGAAACCGAGCTCCGTGTTTTCGTGTCTGTTCCCTGCAAGTAATGAACGCAACCCAGTTAGACGTTATAAGCACAGTGTGGCGGCCCGCAGTTCTGTGCTCAGAATAGTCGTCGATTCAGACGCTCTCTGTTGACTTTATTCCAGCAAGGGCGCCGAGTGAAAGAAAAACGAAAGAGATCATGCCAGTCGTAGATTATAAGGACCTCTTATCATCATCCCAGATATACACGGGCCCAGTGTGGTCTAGTTTTATACACGGTTTGCAATGTGCCGGTGTCTGCCGGTGTGCGTGCCACCCGGCGTTGTCTTTGGAGCAGAGCGGCAACAATGTCCCCCCACCACCCTCTTCTTTCTCCTCTTCCTCCCCAACTCCACTAAATATAAAAGCGGTCAGCTCCGCGGAAAGCTCTTCCGAGAAGGCGCAAATTTAGGCTGCCCTCCCCACAGCTCCGATGCCTCGCGCCACTTTCCTCCTCTCACGGAGGAGCGTTGCAGTGCCGCTCCTTCGCGGAGGTTCTCTGCGTGTTGTTTGCTCGCTGGCAAAGCACCACCGCGGACTGCTCGCTGTTCGACGTGCGTACGCCGCTTGACGCCAGAGAGCGTCCGTTTTGACGCGTTTCATCGCCGAACCATCCACACCACGAATCGACTAGTCGTAATGTTTCCTTAACCAGCAATGGAGCAGATTTTGACTGAAGTCTGGGAAATAAGTGACACACTCAGTACAGTAGGTGGTTCAAATGCTCTAACGCCCTCCCCGATATATTTTACATATTGTATGTGTACATGTACGCAAAAAGGTACACGAACACCCACGTACGTACACAAAAGAGGGTCTCCCCCCTCCCCACTTTACACACACTCACACGGAAAGATTAAGATTAATTGGTTGTGCCCCGGGTGGCCGATCGAACGTCCCTCACAATGTTTTTTGTTGTTTTTTTTTTTGCTTTAAGAATGTAGTGCTCGCTCTTTGCGCGCAACTAATTCTTTAGCGTATCTTCCGTTCACGAAGAACTCGGCGACCACGTGCAGATGCAATTCCTTTCTACGGTCAGATCACATTTTATGCGCACTTCGCTGCGCTGCATGGAACTGGCGAAATACCGAGCTTGGACGTCAATAGGCTGTAGCCGATCACTATCGGTTGCTGCTCGCGAACAGCGCTTGATGACATGGTCAGCGTTTGGCTTTGTCCCATGTTCTGTGCCATTGCTGCGCCGATGAAACGAGATGGGAAGCGTAAAAGACGAGAAGGTACGCCGAGGCAGGATACGGCGTCCTGTTTCCGTTGGCAGCTCCGTCGTCATCCGGGCCACCATTGGCGCGCCGGTGGCGTGATGCGTGCTCGTCTTGCGTTAGCTAAGCCTTGTGTTTCTCGCGCCACGAGCTGTTCCCACGCCGAGAGGATGTGTAAGACGAAGTCGCAGGCTCGGTTGACCGGACGACGTATGCGTTCCCACACCTCGTGCCCGTTCGTCGTCTTTCGTTACTGAAGCGCTACTGCGCGGTTTATGCCCGCTTACATTGTGTCGTGTATATTCGGCTCAAAGAGGAAAGGATCGTAATTGTTCGGCCATCAGCCCACCATATATATCCCCTTACACGTCGCCACGAATATGGTGCCAGCTACACACCCGTGCGTTCCCTACCACTTTTTTCCACTGTCTTGTACACCCTGCGATATATCCCTCCCCCTTGTGCATTTTCGACCAGCAAAGAGCCAATCTGGATAATCTGGATCATATTATGTGTATATGAACACACCACCTAAATCTCTTAATGTTAGTCGTCAGAAGGAGCAGGCTGCCGTGGATGTGCAGCTCGGCGCCCGAACTGGAGACCAGATTCTATACAATGAGCAAAGATTGTAGCGGAGACCCACTCCAGCTAGGCTTCCTTCACCACCGAACCTTTTCCTCTTTGGATAAATTAAATTTTAACGTGATATAGCGTTAAAGAGCTCGTTTCGCTGATGTTCCGTTATCGGTGTCGTTGGTTGTGAGCGAAAAATCATCTTATGCGTGACCGAAAAATCGAGAACGATGCAAATAAAATAAATGATAAAAATATCATGCGGTAGAGTGGGAATCGAACTCGTGTCGTTTGGGTCCGACTGGGGATCGAACGCGGGTCGTTGGCGTGGCAAGTGGGCGTTCCACTACACGGCCGCGCGTCTGTTTGTGAATGTTGTGAAAGTACCTTCCCCTTCTCGGAAATGCAGTGAAAGTAACGTTCATGCTTTGCAAACACACGTGTCCTGTATGCGTCCTTTACAATACAACGTGAACTATAGCGCAGTGAGGCGTGGTACAAGCGCCCATTACCAGCGGGCGTTTGAACGTGTGATTATCATGATGACTTCGTGGTTTACAGCCAGTCACCCACTAACAAAAGCACACACGCTACTGCGCCTATTTCCTTAAGGCCTCGTAGTGGGTGCATAGTGAGTTCGGAAAGGTTTCATGCACTAAGTGTTTCAAGTACGCACTAGGAACTGGACATCGCTATCTCGTTCAACTTCTAAACGCGAACCTTTAAGGACCCCCTTCCCCTTTCTTTTTTTTCTTTCTCTTGCTCCTAAAGATATACCGCTGTACCGACGGGCTACTGCGCACTGGGAAACATCCCTGGAGTTACTAAGGAAGCCAAATCTCTTGAAGGGCTAGTGTGGACGGTTTTCTCAAATAAAAAGCACAACTTGCCCCCCCCCCCCCCTCCTCTGCTACGTTTCCACTAACCATCCGATCGTGCACACCTGATGAAGGGCGTAAACAAATCTGGGAATTAGTCTTTCAGCAACTTATGAAAATGCGGTACGCAAACACGGTAAGGCATTACCGTATACCGCTCGTCCTATTCCGCTCGTTGACCTTTTACCACTGAAGGCACCAGAAAATTTCTGTGTGGTTGTCACACCTCGTTCTGGCCTGCCTGCGCATTGTTAACGCGTGGGCTTGTGATCCGGAGGACGCACTGTCACTGGAAAGGATGAGCGCCACCGTACTGCCCTATATCTGCGCGCCGTATTTCCGCAACTTGCTCGCAATTCTAATGAAAGCTGGGCTAGAAGCGGTGGAGTGTTCGATGACGGCCGCGGGTGCTACAGCACGCTTTAAATAGGTGTGTAGACACGTGCTTGGAAGTGCCTGCAAGTTTTCGGAGAGCAACGATAGAGAAGCGAGGCACGCTGCCAAAAATGAGATGACCGGCGGGTCACAACGGCATGGGCATTTGTCGCGTCAGTGAGCCATGCGTCAGGCTCAACACCTCATCATTGTACCCTTTCAAAAACTTTTAAGGTTAATTCCAGTGGCGTAGCTTGAAATGTTTTCGGAGGGGGGGCGTCACCCATACTTTACGGATGTTTGGGGGTGCATTTGTATATGCGCTTGTATATATACGCAAGCAAAAGTGAAAATACATTTTCAGGGAGATATATCCCCCGTTTTCGATCTCTCATGGCTACGCCCCTGGGCTATCCTGCGCGGTTTATTTGCCGAGCCGAAGAGCAGTTCCCGCTTCGTGAGTGGTTGGTGGGGTTACGATGGTTACGGCCAACCTGGGTAGAATTCGTACCATGGACGTTGATTGTGCTACGAGTTTGCCCTTGTGTACAACAGTGTAGAAAATGCATTGTACTCTTGTCCCTGTATGGTTACAGTAGTCACCATAGCAACAATGCTTACATCGGCAAGGCTGCTTTTTTGACTTGCACGGCGCCTGTTGCGGTCAGCCGTTGTGGTTGCGCCTTTTTTTGCTTCTGTCGTATACGCTTTTGCCCGACGAAGTTATACGCCGATGGCTCTGCAACATTGAGCCCGCGACTCGCTTTCTGGTCGTTCTCGCTTTGTGTCAGTGAACTCGCGTTTATAGCTTAACAGATTTTCCGAAAGGGCGCTCTTGGGGCCTTGCGTGTGTCTCACATGACGTGTGTGACGGCGGTCGCTTGCGACACCTGTGAAACCTTTCTAGCGAGGTTATCTATTTCCAAGTGCCTAATTTTATCCCGCGTGTGCAATTAAGGTCCGTAGTAATGAATCTGGGTCATTTTGCGGAGATACCGACGCTTTAGTGTGCCGACGCGCGTTGCACAGCGCGGTGACATGACAGGAGTTATTCCCTGCCGTCCAGGTTCTTTTGTTTGATTTCTATTTCCTTTTCCTCAAATGCATTCCCGAGTCCCTTCTTGTGGGCCATAAAGCTGTTATGCGACAAAAAGAAATGACATCGCGCGCGCGTGTGTGCTGTCGGGCGCCGCGGTGAGCCGAGATAAAGGGAACCGCACTCTAATCTCGTAATCTCGAGACGGCGCACTTTTTTATTCTTTCAATAACCACATTTGTGGCGCGCTGGGCACGGCCTTGCTTCGCCGCCGCTCACGACTGCAACGGAAGAAGAAAAAGACATGCTGGTTTGTGCTTCGACGTCACCTGCACGTTCTGCAAATCGCGGTAATTGTCCGGTGTCATTAGCACTATGTCGTCCGTTCAGCCACATCTTTTGGCCCGATGGTGTAGCTTATGATAATGCCCTCCTTGCCCGGAATTATAGGCCTTACGGATAATCTGTCTTTATTTACCATGTGCCATTGTTGTAGTAGTAGTAATGGGTATTAGTAATAAATAGTAGCAGTAGTAGACACGCAGATCGCGTGAACAGTGCGGTGAGTGCACGAAGAAATAGTTGAAACGAAATGGCGGGGATGCTCGATCACCCACGCTCGCGCATAGACATCCTCGCTGTTCGACGGCTTTCATGGCGTAGAACTGCATGTGCAAACGCCGCACATGTTATAATGTCGGAGCCGGCTCTCTCTCTCTCTCTCTCTCTCTCTCTCTCTCTCTCTCTCTCTCTCTCTCTCTCTCTCTCTCTCTCTAATTAGACCTTAGCTACGTTTAATTCTGTTTAAGGCAGTTCACTGTTTTCCTGTACTCCAATCCCGGCTCTGGCGTCTACCTATTGTGGCGAGCACTGCGTCAACGAGAGTGCCCCCTCCCTCCCCGCTTCGTGCGTGCGTGCGTGTGTGTGTGTGTGTGTGTGTGTGTGTGTGTGTGTGTGTGTGTGTGTGTGTGCGCACACACATAAGGGCCTTCGAGAGTGGGGGAGGCCCATCTTGGTAGTGGTGATAGCGCGCAGTGTTTTGTGCACTCGAGTGTTGCGAAGCAGGAGTAGAACCTCCTCTCCCCGCCGCTCCGAGTGCAGCGGCGGCGTCTGATAAGAAGGCTGCGATGCGGTAAATAGCCGAGCCGTGGGCTGATGGCGGCGTCGGGCCGGCCAGTGTCGCCATGCGTTTGCCCAGGGGGCCGAGCTGCGTCCTTGCCCGTCTCTTATCAACGCCTCAATGGAATCGCGCCCTCCCCCATACCGCTTTTTTTACGCGCGAAGCGTCAATTCTCTCCGCCCCTCCCTCGCACTTCTTCCGTTTCTCTCTGTCCAATTGTGTGTAGAGCCCCGCTCGCCTTGCGTGCAGCAAGTATAGTAACGGAGCTCGATTTTAAATAGGCATCAACTTCTGTCTGTGATGTCAGAATGCGGGTATGATGCTTCACATGTTTTAATCGACACCTCTAACCTAATATGATGATCTGGAAAGGTATAACTTCGTTTGGAATGCCTTTGTCATGCTCAGCTGCCTTCGCATCTGATAGGTCAACTGGTCGGTTAGTCATCTGAAAATCACACGTTTGCCCGGCGTTGTAAATCTTTTCTCACTCGCTTACTGCACCCATCAGTAAACAGCTGTCGAAGCTCTTTCGCGGAGTGTGGCACTTTAGGCGCTCTGCTCCAACGTATAGTGAGTGAAATGCGCGTGGGGAATCGGCCCGTCCCTGCTGAAAGTCCCCTTGATATGTAACACGATTACGTTTTTGACTCCGCAGCACGCGTTTCCGATTCAGTTGAACGAAAAGAAAATCACCTAAGTGTTGTCCACTAAGCGCGAACGTGCATTCCAAAAAATAAGAGATCCTAAGACGCACCGTAACAACAAAGATGTAATAACGCAATCAACTCAAGGCGATCCGCAAGTGTTTCTATATCCGGAATGTGTAATCTACAGAGTTTTTCGAAAACAAAGCGACGCTTTTGTGCCGTATAAGAACTGACTGCGCATACCCCCCTACCCCAACCCCCATTGCGTCTTGGCAATTCGAAACTATAGGCGGCGAGCCTCCCCGTTTTGTGCATTTTGCAGTGACATCGGCGACGTCGAACGTTTTAATCGGCTTTGGCCGCTGTTTGGTAGAGCAGCGATGGTCTGCCGCTTGCAACGTTGTTGCCCTATGTACCGGGCATTTGAAGAGGTCATTTTTCCTGAAGGGCTCGCGGCAACGAGCAGGAGCTTGCAACGAATTTCGATGGGCTTCCTGGCAGATACGTGGTGACAGACAGCCACCGTACAGGAGATGCTCGGACGTATGTATATCAGTTGGCGCCCGTGCAGGCCACGCTGCTGCAACATGACAACCGCCATCGAAGCCGTATACATGCTCCGTCTTGGGTCAGTCGCGTGGGTGAACTGTATACGAGATTTCGTTGTTGCCACACTCGAAAAAAAAAAAGCCACTAAATCTTTCTTCAAGTGTAACCTTGCATTAAGTGGTGTAACAATACGCTCTGTTGAACTCGTTACCGTTGTTTCTCATCCGTGCGAAAGGCGTCGCATACATCGTTTGGCGAGTGGATGTGTGCATCGTTGACCCGAAGGACAACGGGGGATGCCGTTTTGTCACGGAGGCGTTGGTCGTTTCTTTCGCCTTTGTTTCTTCGCATCAAGCTTGGGTGCTGGGAAAACGGACGAAGGAAACGTCGCGACGACTGTGCAGACCGGAAGCGACGACGCTCACGTTTCCACCTCCGCCAAGATGAACTGTATCGCGCGCGTCTCTCTTGAAAGGTGCACTAAAGTCATACAGTGAATCGATTCAGGTTGATCAATTCCATTCTGAGAACTATGGATGGCGTCGGTTTCACCATCATAGGTGTATGGGTGTCATTCTAAAATCTTGCGCCTGATTCTGGAGTGCATTTTTTTTTTCTTTTGGCGGCTTTGGCTCAACGAAATTTCCCTCGCCATGTCTCTGGTTCCCTCAGAAGTCAATACACTTTGTTACCGATTAAAAACTACGTATGGCCTAGTAGAAAACAATCTATGGCGTCGCGCCGTTTGGTGCTGGAATCGCTAGGTTGCTTCGCCGTCCCTAATTTCTTTTTCGCGCGTTTGCTCGCTTATCAAGTGTCTTCACTCAGCATCCTTGGCGACACCGTAATTGTGAGAGCGTTAATGACGTTCTTTTCCCTTCCTAGTACAAACAAAAGATTTAATATAGTCAATAAATGAGTTACGGTGTACTGTATAATTATCGTAAATGTGAGCTAAGTGGTGTTCGTGTCCATTGGACGTTCGTTAGCCCGTCTGTACCGTTGTCTGCGCCGTGAGATGATAGAAAAGACGCTCACTAGAAGGCCGCTGCGCGACGGCCGACGGGACTCCGAGGACTGTGGAGTCCGCAGTCGTCGGACGCCGCCGTCGTCGTTCCGGAGCGGAAGGCGAGGGAAATGGTTGAGGGAGGGATCGGCGGATATTTCTGGTTCTTCGATGGTCGCCACCGTCGAAGATAGCCGACGTCCCCTTGAAAGCGGCAGCCGCTGCCTTGGCAGCCGGCCGACGTCGCGGCGCCGGCGTCCTCCCTCGTCGCCCCTCTCGGCCTGTCCGGCTCTCTCTCGCAGCCATCATCCGCGCCTGCCGGCCTGCCAGAGGAAAGGGGTCTCGCCGTAGCGAGTGCGTTCGGTCGGAAAGCTGGAGTCCTTTCAGAAAGTTGTGGAAAATGTGGTATGTCCGCGTGCCGCTCTTCCGTTTTCTTTCGTTGTTGTGCATTGGCCGCCCTTTACAATTGAGCGAAGGTACCCCCAGCACCAAAAATGCTTTCTTCGAAAAATTACCGTGGGATCACAATGTCACGCCTGACGATTGTCAGCCTACGAATTGTCACCCAGGAACCTGTCGTTTTGAGAACACACTGTCGGTGGAACATCGGAGTGGCTAAAGCAGAGCCACTGAGAAAGAAAACCACGATAAAAGTACAAGTGCTTCAATATGTTGCTGAAATACTTTGCTGACTGGGCTGGCCGGAATTGGTTTCTCAGCATATTGAAAACAGCGCCATTAACGCACTCAAAGGAGGAGCTGTGGTGTGCCATTCGGTATAGCCTTGTCTGTGACGTAAATTGCGCTGTTTGCAAGACGTACGAGTGCTTCTATCCACGAGAGAACAGTCGCTACGATATCCTAATATATGCAGGAGGACCGAGTTACAATATGCTTCAAAACAGAGCACTCAAGGAGGAGCATATCCAACAACATTACAAATGGTGTTACTATAGCACGCCCAAAGCCTCCATCTTGTCACCGTAATATAGGAGTACGGATGGCATGCTGCGCAAACGGCAAGTGCTTAGAATATGCTATCACCAGTAGAACACTCTGGCCATTTATTTGGAGCCTTATGGCGACATTGATAAAGCGCCACGAGGGGAAGGAAGCGGTATAGTATTGAATGAAGCACCCTTTATCTGCTGGTATAAGGGAAGTTAGGCTTGCGTTTTTCAATCTCACGCTATAGTTTAGCGAGATGCGTCGATCTTTGCGGCAAGTGTTACTTCGAACAAACTGTCTCGAATTGAGTCGTGTGAGCTGCGTACCGGGGCTGCTAGGCAATCGTGCTGTCGTGACGTAACCGTGTAACACGTCGCACTCAGCGGTCATAAGTGGTCGGAACCTTACGTAACGCGGCGTGCATGTGCATTCGCGCAGAGCCATAGCCGCTTTCTCTCTTTGTCTAGTGTTCTGTCTCTGTTCTCTGACTGTCTCGAGTCCCCGCCGAAGCACTTCTATGAACCAGTTTCGGTAACCACGAGGTGAAGGCTTTATGACGTCGTGTAACACTGTCACGTGCTCCGTCCCTGAGACAGCGGCTGCTGTTGCCACACGTGCGCAGCGCTTTCTGTTAGCGCTATTCGCAATCTGATTATTTCTTTACTTCGAGCCATTCGCCTGGTTGCAAATAAAGTTTAGTTCTCTTTCTCTCTCTCTCTGCGTCGCAACTCCACGCCAAGGTGACACTGTTCGAACGTTTTGAAGTAATGCTTAGTGTCAAATTAATATGTCTGGAACGTGTTTCGCCAGCTTCTGAGGACGGCACATTCCGATTAGGGTTATATACGCTCTGCTTACTTTGCAGTATTCGTACTTTAGTACAAAGGGAACTTCTGTCTGCATCGCAAAACTCGCATTAGCGACCGTCGCTTTCCTCTCATCTTGACCGCTGTTCCCGACTAGTCTCGCTCCATCCACCGTAGTCTAAAGTTAGAGCCCCCCTCTTTATTATTATTATTATTATTATTATTATTATTATTATTATTATTATTATTATTATTATTATTGCAGCAGAGCAGCTATGGTCGAAGTCTGTCATGTGTCTTAGATATAAAATGATGATATCAAACCGTCTCGCGCTCAATCACCACTCGCTATACGCTTAACAAGAGAAATTGCAACGTGCGGCGCCCCTATCGGTGTGTGCCGCACGTGCGTAGATGTTCGCCTGCTGGTAGAAAGAGAGAGAGAGAGAGAGAAATACACACTGACCATGCAACTCTGGGCAGTGCAGCAAGCCGAAGGAGCCGCACAGGCCCAGCAACCCTTGGTTAAAGCCTCGGTGAGATCCGGGCCCATCTGACTGATTATCGAGGCACTACATAAAGTCATTTGATCTGATCCGAGACTAAAATAAAATAACAATGAAAAGGAGAGCGAGCAACGCATATCCATTGGTGTAATAGTATACAGGCTGAGAGGGTCAGAACTTGGTCAAGTCAGCACAGCTTTGCTGTGACCCAGCCTTGCTTGACTTAGTGCAAGGTTAACTATACCCCGTTGATCGCCGCTCTCTCCATTTGCAATTGGAGGGGACGGTAAATATGTCGCCGTTAACAAAACGAAGAAAGCATGCGCGCTGCATATATGCATGACACATCTTTAAAGCATGAAAAGCATACATGCATGACACATCTTTAAATGTACTGACAACAGATTTTTTCGACCCTGTTTTTTCCGGCGCGACCGAAAGCTTACCCTTTTGCAGTGTTCGCAGCTGCAGAGGTTACTTGCAAAATCACGTAGTTATTTTATAAGAAGCATTTTTCTTTATTTGAAAGGCTCTGAACACCGATGTGCATTTTTGTCCAGCAACACTGAGAACTGATAGTGATGCCTGTAGCCATTCTAGCGACTTGTGCATGCTGCGATTGTTGGCTTACGAGGGGGAGTTACAATATATGCTTCAAAACAGAGCACTCAAGGAGGAGCATATCCAACAACATTACAAATGGTGTTACTATAAGCACGCCCAAAGCCTCCATCTTGTCACCGTAATATAGGAGTACGGATGGCATGCTGCGCTAACGGCAAGTGCTTAGAATATGCTATCACCAGTATAACACTCTGGACATTTATTTGAAGCCTTATAGCGACATTGATGAAGCGCCACGAGTGGAAGGAAGCGGTATAGTATTGAATGAAGCACCCCATATCTGCCGGTATACGGGAAGTTAGTCTTGCGTTTTTCAATCTCACGCTATAGTTTTGCGAGATTGTGTCGATCTTTGCGGCAATTGCTACTTCGAACAAACTGTCTCCAATTAAGTCGTGTGAGCTGCGTACCGGGGCTGCTAGGCAATCGTGCTGTCCTGACGTAACCGTACGTGTAACACGTCGCACTCAGCGGCCATAAGTGGTCGGAACCTTACGCAACGCGGCGTGCATGTGCATTCGCGCAGAGCCATGGCCGCTTTCTCTCTTTGTCTAGTGTTCTGTCTCTGTTCTCTGACTGTCTCGAGTCCCTGCCGAAGCACTTCTACGAACCAGTTTCGGTAACCACGAGGTGAAGGCTTTATGACGTCGTGTAGCACTGTCACGTGCTCCGTCCCTGAGACCGCGCCTGCTGTTGCCACACGTGCGCAGCTCTTTCTGTTAGCGCTATTCGCAATCTGATTATTTCTTTACTTCGAGCCATGCGCCTGGTTGCAAATAAAGTTCAGTTTTCTCTCTCTCTCTCTCTCTCTCTCTCTCTCTCTCTCTCTCTCTCTCTCTCTCTGCGTCGCAACTCCATGCCAAGGGGACACTGTTCGAACGTTTTGAAGTAATGCTTAGTGTCAATATGTTTGGAACGTGTTTCGCCAACTTCTCAGGACGGCACATTTCGATTAGGGTTATATATGCTCTGTTTACTTTGCAGTATTCGTACTTTAGTAAAAAGGGAACTTCTGTCTGCATCGGAAAACTCGTAATAGCGACCGTCGCTCTCCTCTAATCTTGACCGCTGTTCCCGACCAGTCTCGCCCCATCCACCACTGTCTAAAATTGGAGCCCCCCTTCTTATTATTATCATGAATATTATTAAATTATTGCAGCAGAGCTGCTATGGTCGAAGTCTGTCATGTGTCTTAGATATAAAATAATGATATCAAACCGTCTCGCGCTCAATCACCACTCGGTATACGCTTAACAAGAGAAATTGCAACGTGCGGCGCCCCTATCGGTGTGTGCCGCACGTGCGTAGATGTTCGCCTGTTGGTAGAAAGAGAAAGAGACAAATACACACTGACCATGCAACTCTGGGCAGTCCAGCAAGCCGAAGGAGCCGCCCAGGGCCAGCAACTTTTGGTCAAAGGCTTGGTAAGATCCGGGCCCATCTGACTGATTATCGAGGCACTACATAAAGTCATTTGATCTGATCCGAGACTAAAATAAAATAACAATGAAAAGGAGAGCGAGCAACGCATATCCATTGGTGTAATAGTATACAGGCTGAGAGGGTCAGAACTTGGTCAAGTCAGCACAGCTTTGCTGTGACCCAGCCTTGCTTGACTTAGTGCAAGCTTAACTATACCCCGTTGATCGCCGCTCTCTCCCATTTGCAATTGGAGGGGACGGTAAATATGTCGCCGTTAACAAAACGAAGAAAGCATGCGCGCTGCATATATGCATGACACATCTTTAAAGCATGAAAAGCATACATGCATGACACATCTTTAAATGTACCGACAACAGATTTTTTCGACCCAGTTTTTTTCCGGCGCGACCGAAAGCTTACCCTTTGCAGTGTTCGCAGCTGCAGAGGTTACTTCCAAAAGCACGTAGTTATTTTATAAGAAGCATTTTTCTTTATTTGAAAGGCTCTGAACACCGATGTGCATTTTTGTCCAGCAACACTGAGAACTGATAGTGATGCCTGTAGCCATTCTAGCGACTTGTGCATGCTGCGATTGTTCGGCTTACGCGGGAGTTCCTTTAACTATGCTTAACCATCTTTATTCTGAGCTTTAAAACTATTTTTGAAAATTAACAAGTCGTTACTATGTATGAGACGATATTGCTTTGTACAGCTTAAACAGCGTTGCGTGCGCCTGCGCCCGAGCTTGATGCGCCTGTGTCGTGGATTGCTTGCCCCGTCGTCGTTACTCTCTCGACACCCACGAGCCCAGCCGAAAACGTCACTGCGCGTCATTTCTGAGACAAAGTGTAGGTAAAAAAAAATCGCGTCACTTGAAAATCTTAGCGACCGGGAAACTGCGTGCAAGGTTTCATGAGCACGCAGAACGCAATGACGAACACGGGATGCTTACGTCATGCGAAGACAGCGCCGCTTTATGGCACACTACTAACGCAGGTCTATAAGTAAATTATGTAATAATATCTTTGACCATAAAGAAGAGAAGCAATATTTCAATACCAACAGGAAAATTGACCGCGTATTGACTGGGCACGTCGGATAATTCAAGTTTCTGTCATCAGGTGGCGCCACGGGCTGTTTTTGCGATTATCAATGAAGAAGCAAAACATATAACTCCACTTCTCACGAGATGAGCAGGAGTGGTTCGAATCGCTGTATATGAGGTACAATCTTTCCATCCGTACAGTCATTTTAAAAATTTTCATGTTCTGAATAGTAGTCGGTCCCTTGAACTGCGACTGCAACATGAATCATTCTCTCGCTTGCGAGTCAAATTTTGTAAACCATTTAGATAGAGAGATATGACAGGGAATCGACGGTCCGTCTATGTCTCCTAGTTCTAAACGGCACAAGTGTTTTCTGCATTGCTTACGGACGCGTGGAACCGTTAGTTTTTTGCCCTTGGGATCCGCTGCTTCACCGAATATACGCGCGCGCCGGCACTGCCTTGCATTCTCTGATTCCGAACGTGTGGGGCGGCATGACGGGAGCGAAATGCAAATCAGCCGGCTGTCTGGCGTTGTTGGTCAACACTGCGGCAGGTGCGCGGCGGCGTGCAAGCACCCTTTGTTGCTCAACAGAAGCGTCTGTGCTCGGGGTGATCAATATTGCAGCGCAGCGTGCTCGCAAGCCTACGTCCCATGCGCTGGCGCTGCGCCTGTTTTTTTTTGTTTTTTTTTTTTGTGCCGCCGACGGCTAGGACGCGGCCCTGTGGCTTGACGTCAGCAATGAACATTATAAGCCTGACGCGCTTCGCCGTCCATGGCCTCGTCCCGTTTGTTAGCCCGCGCTGTAGGTACCTATACATTTTTTTTATTTTCCCCACCGGTGTGGGCTACGCCAAACCCGGTTGGTTTTAACGCCATAGCGTTGAAGAGCTCGTTTTGCAGAAATTCTGGCGCTGGTGCCGGCGTCGGCACCGTTGGTTCCGAGTGAAAAAATCATCTCGTGCGTGACCGAGAAATGTTTAAAGGTGCAAATAAAATAAATAATGAAAAAAATCTTGGTCCGAGTGGGGATCGAACTCGTGTCAGGGTGTTCTACCACACAGCCACGAGTCTTTCTTGTTTTTCTATTGGTATTTTTATTGGTATTGGTATGGTATTTGCTATTTGATACAAATGCTGTTTACGGTATATACATATCGTACAACATACATAACGCAGCTCCGACAAATGTACAATGGACATTACAACGCCGCGAACTCCATACAACTCAAGTGTCCTACTCTAACAGCCACGCGCGTATACTTGTGAATGTAGCGAAAATAACTTTCTTTTCTTGGAGCACTCTTTTCATGCTTCGCAATGCAACATCAAATATTGCGGTAATATTGCGTGGTACAAGCGTACATCACCATCGGGCGTCAGAGCATGTAATTATCATGATGACTTCATCTTTTGGAATTCATTCACTCATTGATTTTATGACCTTCTCTGGTTTAGACGTTGCGTGAGGCAGTGGGTTATGAAAAACATAGCAGTCTAATCTAAAATATAAATCGATGGTTTCGATGAGCTGCTAGAATCCTTGTGGCTCGAAGATGGCGACTTCGGTGGGCAGATCATTATACAGCCGCAGGCGCTGCTCTGTATGTTATCTTGTAACCTATTGAAAACCTGTGCCGGATCCGCTCTTCCTCTGCTTTTTCACGATGCCACGGTGCATGCGCTGTTATATATATATATATATATATATATATATATATATATATATATATATATATATATATATATATATATATATATATATATATATATAAACTTCGAGAATAGTGCAGTATAGGAAACAAAACAATAAAATATTTATTTAATCCTAACAGTTTTGGCTGGTGGACCAGCCTTCTTCGGAGGATGTAAGTGAAATGATACAAGTTCCCGTAGCAGAGGGTCACCCTCACAGTTTAAAGACCCTCCCTGTGAAGGATTAAATAAATATTTTATTGTTTTGTTTCCTATACTGCACTATTCTCGAAATTTATAACTTTTTTTACGGTAGCCGGAAGAAACTCTGATCATATATATATATATATATATATATTGTGTGTGTGTGTGTGTGTGTGTGTGTGTGTGTGTGTGTGTGTGTGTGTGTGTATTTCCGTGTTTTGACACAGTAATCATGAGGTCTCACAGACAATAATGCCAAGGAATGTATAGGGGAAGTTATTAGAACCAATGTAAAGTAAATAAGAAGATAGAAAAGTGGGTTAAAAAATAGCTTGCTGTGAGCAGGAATCGAACCTACGATTTTCGAATAACGTGTTCGATGCTCTGTGGTGGAGCATCGAACGCGTTATTCGAAGGTCGTAGGTTCGATTCCTGCTCACAAGTTATTTTTTAACCCACTTTTCTGTCTTGTTTACTTTACATGATTCTAATAACTTACCCTATACATTCAGTGGCACTATTGTCTGTTAGGTCTTTATATATATATATATATATATATATATATATATATATATATATATATATATATATATATATATATATATATATATATATATATATATATATATAACGTGTGTGTGTGTGTGAGAGAGAGAGAGAGATTGGAACAGCTGGTGTACTTCACATTCGCATAAAACCAGTAGATGACTGTCGCCTCTATTTTGTCTTCCCTGCAGAGTCTCCACCGCCTCCGTACAGCTTGCAGACGCAGGATGAGAGCTACCCACCCATAGGTGAGTGGTGTCGCCGCAACCACATTACATAGGTAAACGCGTTGATCCGCGCACCTGTTAATTGATGCGACTCGCCGGGGAAACTGCAGGCCGTTGGTGTGGCTGGGGAACCGCGACGATTGCGCCAACACGTCGATCGGGTCGACTCGTTTGTCTTCTGTTTATGTAAACAATGTAGCCGCGGTTTCTGAACCGACGACATTACATGTAGGGTTGTACTATTGGGTCCTCGCATGGGTCTGGTCTGGGGTCTGATATGTCTGGGTGGGCGGTCATGACCACTTTGCTTGGACTTACGACTATACGACAAGATTAAGTTTGCTGAAAATTTAAGTCAGTACAGTAGGGTATCGTGATCCCACTTCAACGCCAGTCTGTAGGTGGCGTTGAAGATAATAGATCCGAGTAGATACTGTTTTACTTCATTTTTTATTTCGTGGTGACCGTTCATTTAGCTTCGCGATATTTATCGGAAAGCGGTTCAGATGTAACTCGCATATATGTTTCCAACGTCGTATTTTGCACGTCATCATTAGTTTATTTGTTGTGTTGACCTTTTTCTTCCTATCCTCATGGTGATCGGGTGATAGTGATTATTAAATTAATAGGGGTATTTTTTTCTCCTGTGTTCTACGAATGTGTTTTCTTGTTTTTTTCTTATTTATACAAGTTTTGTATATATCACATCATTAGTGCACCATAATCAGTCATTGTTTTATTGGATTATTAAGCATTTAGTCTACGGGTTCAGTGACTTTTGTTGTGCTATTAAAATCAAGTGATGTTTTCTTAGATAGATAGATAGATAGATAGATAGATAGATAGATAGATAGATAGATAGATAGATAGATAGATAGATAGATAGATAGATAGATAGATAGAATTGAAGCCTGCCAAACGTGATGATCAATCCTTTGTTCCGGCTTTGTTATCTGCAGAGTCGTCGCCGCCACCTCCATACAGCCTAGAGCCGATGGGCAATGCCTACTCGTCTTTCGGTGAGTGCGCTTTGCTAATCTTCTTAATACGGTAAGCTGTTACCGACTGCATGCTGTGATAAGGCAACGTGTGACAAGGTATATGCCGTGGATGGTCTGTGTTAGCCAATTCTGTTAATAGCAGTGTGGGGAGGCCTTGCAGGAGAAGTTGGATCTAACGTGGTGTTTGGTTTCACATACGTGGGCTGCACTTCGTTGTACACATCTCGCACTAACTGAACTGCTGTAATTGTGGCGTTGTTTCATCACTGGGGCTCAGCAATAGTGCGTAACGACTATCCTGTTGCAGACTGAAGTAAGGGGCCATCAGGAGAACGGGATGGCCAGTACTAGCAGGTCAGGGGACGGCGAACGCCATTATGAAGTGCGATGACACGTACGATATTCCGTGCATCCCAATACATAACAAGTTTTCCTTATTGTAGTAAGAGTTCCACGTTTTTTCATGTTAAAGTTCAAGTTTCAAGAAGGTCCATCCATATGCAAAGCTTCTGCTCTGGCTCAAGTTCAGTAAATGTGTATCCCGAAACTTGGGTGGGCAGTGAGAAATTTGTTTTCGGAGAATGGAAGGGACACTAAAGTCAACTATTAAGTCGACGTTGATTGTTGAAGTGGCGGTCCAGAAACCTCGCAGTTCTACTTTTGTGCCAAGGAAGGACCTATTTTTAAATAAAACCGCGTTTTAGTGGTCCGCATCGTGTTAGCGCATTTCAAATTACCCGCCTCAAGAAGTGGACCGACCGGACCGACTCACGTCATTGTTGCCGTGCACAACGTTGCCCGACTTTACAGCGCAGACCGATATCAGCGGGAACCACAGCAGTATGGTTTTTATTCCTGATTTCATACATTTATTTGGCTTAAGGAACTGCATTCACGTGGCAGGTGTTCGACTAAGGCCCGTTTGGGGGGGCGCCTGGCATTGGGTAGCTACCTAGCACCCAGCAAAGCGGAGTTCCTCGCAACCGTCCACTTCGCTGTATACCGCGATAGGCGATGAGAGGACTGTCGACCAGACAAGGTCGTCCGCTTATCTCATCGCTTCAAGATGGCAAATATATTTATCTGATACACGTCTCATCACTAGCTACTGTTCCGCAAGTTTTGCGTGGAAGTGGCTGTTTTACGGCGGGCGCCGTATAGCGAGGCTTATATACTATAGTCCAGGCGGCGCTGTCATGACCGATGATGTCATTGTTGAGGGGCCTCTTTGATGAGCGATGCTGTGGGGGCGGATTGTCGCCAACTGTCGTGCATTGAGCGTGCCAATAGCGTGCAGTACATGCCTGACAAAAGCCTCCTTATATAGTTCTATACTGGCAACGTTCGATGGTTTTGCGGGAGCGTATTTATTTTTTGGTTCAGATGTATATACCGTCTCAAAGCAGCTCACTAACTATGAAGGCTGTTGTTTTGCTTATATAGCAAAAAATGGCAGTTTTTTTTTTTTACCGCGTAAGAGTACAAATTTATACGACACGAAGGACCACAGAGAAAGATGCAACTATAGTGGGAAGACATACGTCAAGGTGGCCCAAGAACTGAAACCACAGCATCGCACACTATAGGCAGAAGAAAAGTTACTGCTACAGGACAGTCAGCCTATATAGGGTAACTTTAGGGGTCTAATATGCGCTTTGTTTGGAAAGACTTCGAGGAGGATCATAGAGGATCATATTCAAAGTAGCCCAATTAACTTACGGTCGCGTACAAGATGTGATTGAAGTGGTCTGTCAGAAAACCTTTCTGATCTGTTCTAATTTCTGTGATGAAAAACAGTTTTTTACGTGCGTCTGTGTGTTGACTTACAATACTGCGATGTGTAGCAAACGCCACTCAAGTTTTTTTTCATTTTCTGTATAATTTTCTTATTTTCTTTGCTCCAACTATCCATATCCTTTGCCGTTTTTCACTGTCTGAAATAGTTCCTTCGTTTTCAACCTCGCTTCAGCGAAATATACTTTAAAAGAGAATGTGTGCCCGTTTTCATTGTGCCCTTTTCGCTCTTCGTGGGAATAATGAGCTTTCTCGTTCAGCTGCACAATGATTGTGTACAACGTATCTATAACATCCATATAGCTGCACCAGCTGAGTCTCAGCCCGCTATATAGCTGTGTGGCCCGTTGGGCCGCTGATCAAGCGTGTATGATTTTTTTGTTCTTCTTCATCCTCGTTTCTACTGGGGTTTCTCTTATTCTCCGAGCACGGGCGGCCGCCGTGTCTAGACACTGTTCATCGACCGCGTCGCGTCTCCCCTGCCCACCTGTGCGCTGGCCTCCGGGTTCTATGGCTTTGTGTGTGTGTGTGTGTGTGTGACTCTCCGTCTATAACGTACCGTGTGTTGTACGAGCCTGTCGTGGGGCCTGCTTCGACCGCAAGGCCACCAAGGCCGCCGGCGCACTTAGCCAGGCGGGCGCCGTGGTGGGCGGTGGCGCCGTTGGCGCACGCTCGCATATGCGTGCGTGTGCGCGGCGCCCGCGCCCTGGTGCCGCTTTTATTTCTTCCCGAAAGGAAAAATTTCACCCCCGTAGCGCGCTTTATTTTATTTTTATTTTTTGTTCATCTTGTCTATACGAGGCGGTGCGCGTCTCCGGTCACGTAATGCGAATCTGTCCTGTGCTCGGCGGCGGCACGCCCCTCCCGAGCTTGTTGACGGGCACAGCGGTCGTTCACAGAAATGCGGGGAGAGTTGCGAAAAGCATAGCCATGCGAAAGAGGTATGGGACGGAAGCTAATGGAACCGTTGTCCCTCTCCGTTATTCGTTGGCGATGTTGTACCAACAAGTGACTCGGTAAAATGGGAAACGCGTCGCTCTGGTTACGAAGAGATTGCCCTTCTTCGGCTTGTCGAAATTTCGTTGTCACGCGCGTGTTTCGTGGGGTAGGCTCCTGATTTTCGTTGAACTCTCTCTCTCTCATCAAAAGAATTTCACCGTTTTCTGGAACTTCTCTCTCGTCAGCAACTTCATCCGCAGCGTACCTTAATTCATGTTGTCTTCATCGTTCACGTAGACGGTTCCTCAGTCCTAGCTGCCTTCAAGCGAAGCGTAGCTCTGCGTAACATAGCATTGCAAGGGGTGGGAAAGAGAGACGCGAGCATCCAGGAGCTCGCCAGCTCTGCTGTGACCCAGCCTTGCGCCACTTAATGCAAACTCTTTTTTTTTTTTTTCGAAGTGGCTCTTCTGTGTAAATCTGTCTGAGCGTCAATTGTGGCACGGTATGCCGTACAGAGCCCTCGCAGGAGAGAGCGGGCCGTGTTCAGTATCGCGCTCTTTCTCTTCCATCAGCATGTCGACTGTTGGCGTCTTCGGCGGTATCGCGTCCCCGCCGCAAGGGGTCGAGTGCCACGCGAGCCATTGTTTTTTTCTTCGGCACCGAGGCCCATTGTTTCGGCCTAGCGCGGTTTCGATCTGTCTGGCCGGGTGGCCGCAGCTTACGCAGGTCGTGGCGGTTTGCTCGTGGGCTGCGTACAGACGCGGCTTGTACGGGTCGTAAACACCGTGCCGGGAGTGATGGTCGCGAACGCGTGTCGTTCACATTCCGAGACCGCACTGCAATTGAGCGAGCGAGCGAGCCAAGGCGTCTTTAAGCATTGTTGACGGGCGGAACAATAGGCGGCCGGCTCGTGTTCGCTCGGAGTGTTAATCGGAACTGGTGGGTAGTGCATCGAGACACAATGGTGTCTTTGCGTATCTAAAACGCGTTCTCGCAGATCGCGCATTTCATTGCCTCGATCCAGTCTATTTTATTTCTCTCAAACGGCATCTGGAGCACGCCTTCTCAACAGCTTCATCTATACAACTGCTGCGGCATTGCCGTCAACACAGCGATGGATTCGTCCCCCCCCCCCCTTATCTTCGTCTCACTCTCTTTCAATTAATTATCGCGGCAAGTTGTCAAATAACAAAAGAACGAACATACTTGCGGCTCATCGCACGGAAAAAGAGGAGGAGTATGGGAAAGGAAAGGAGGTGTTGCTTAGGGACGTGGTTTTCAATGCTCCGTTTCGGAATATGTCGTGCGTGTGAGAAATAGATGCACGGAAAGACAGGGTGGTTAACCAAATGCACGTCCACTTTGGAACCGTGCACTGGGGAGGCACACTTGGGGGAGCACATCCCTACCAACGTTTTTAGAAACGTTGCTCCCTACTAGCGGTCGCTCAGAGTTTTTTTAGTTTACGTACTTGCTTTAGTTTGCACCTTTACAACTTTGTTAACATCCCTATTGTCTATGGGCAAAAGAAGTGCAGTCTGTCTTTCGGCATGGAGGCTGATGCTCAGTACAGTTGATATCGCCCATAGTTGATATCGCCCATAGTTGATATCGATATATTCTACTGGAAATGTCGATGCGTCGACAACACACAGCAGGAGTTTCGGCGTATACTGTGCCCGCGCTGGCCGCGGGCGTACGATGTGTATGCTGCCTTTAGCTATTACGAATACAGTGGCACCTGTCCCGTCCTACCTTCTTCTTCTTCCGTGTCCTATCGTATCACTTCCGTTTACGCCAAGACAGTCACGAACGGCGAATGTCCTCAGTGGACTCTTTCGGAGCGCACGGGAACGGTCCGGCCAGTTCCGCTTCGCGCGCTACGCGCATGCGTACAACCTCAGCTTGTCGCACATCCGTTCTCCCGCGTTGGAGAAAGCGACGTCCCGTGTCCCGACTACACGGTCCCCTGGCTTAGCCAGGAAAGCTTACATTGTCGGCCAGGGCGCGGGTTTGTTTTTTTGAATGCGAAGCATTTCTTAGCGAACATCGACGACTTTGACCGTATCTATCTATCTATCTATCTATCTATCTATCTATCTATCTATCTATCTATCTATCTATCTATCTATCTATCTATCTATCTAGCCGCTGGCCGTTTCGATAATGGTATCGATACCAAGACAAGTATAAGGAATAATATGATGATATTGATGTAACCGTGGTTCTGCCCAGAGGACCGGAGCCAGCCAGAGTCTCGGGGAGATGTCGAGGAGAGGAGCCGGGAGCTGCTAACAGTAACTTTTAATTACAATATTTGCAGGTGGCGTGTTACATGATGGTGGTAGCATCATGGAAGCTCTCGACGGAAGCATGATGGGAGCTTCTTTCTGCGAGCTTGTCAGAGCTTGTCAGGAGCGCGTCGGCGCTCGAATTTTATGTCCTGTCCTTCCCAGGATTCCCTGCAGGAAAACAACGGAGGCCATAATAGTCCAATGAAAAAATGCCATATTCACCTCCGCCCCCGAAAGGGGAAGGTGAAACGCCGCCTCCTTTCCGACCAAGGAAAGAGGGGAGGAGCACGCTCAGTTCGTCCCATGGCGAGGGAGAAAACCGCGCACGACACAGCACAGCACGGAGACGTTGAGTCTTACGTGGAAGTCGATTTCGTAGTCTGTTGCAGTGATGGGCCTGTGGCGCGAGGCAGACCACAAATTGTGGAAACAGCGGCACCAAGGCGCCACGGAGAACGTGGGAAAGGCATCCGCAGACGGTTCTGCGATGCTAGGCCCTTTGCCCGGAGCACCTAGACGACAAAGCAAGCCGCCTCGACGGCCAACAACTCTTCCTAATCCGTCAGTCGGTCAGGCGTGTCCAAAGGGTTTACGAGGGGCGCCGACGACCTGGGATAACTAGAAGAATGATTTCTCTGTTGTCGCCGCTCTTGGTGCGTCTCTCGGAGCGCTGACCCTGAAGAAATCAGGGTAGGCCAAGCCACAATGCCTCATGCGTCAAAGCGGCGTCAAGCCAGGCAGGCTGATCATAACAGTATGTCGAGCATAAGGCACTAGTCATAACATGGAAATCGTGACATGTATGTCATGAATGTCATCATTTTATATGCCATGGTCTTACTGCTGTTGCTGTGGTTTCATTCGCATGACATTGCAAAACTGGTATGGTATGACATCACTCCATGAGGAACATAAGTGACAGGCCGTCACGTGGAAATCATCACATGCACGCAATGTAAGTCGTGACTACACGTCACGCTCATGGTGCGCTCGCGGTCGTTTCGCTAGTTTCACATATATGCCAAATTTGGTATTACGTAACGTGAATGGGTGACGAACACAAATGTTAGGCGCAAACATGATTTACGTCCGCCTCGTAACGTTGTGCTGATTTTAATGTGACATGTGAACCTTCCTCATTCGCGTATCGCCGATTCCCACTGTACGTGGGATCTGCCTTTTTTTTTTTTTTTTTGGCAGAGCTCACTCCTCGCAGTCGAAGAGCCACTGCACGGATGGAGTGAGCTGAAAGGGGGCCCTCTTTGAGGAAGTTATCCGCCGTTCGTTCTCAATGGAAAATAGGCGTCTCTTTGTCACTGAGGTGAACACCGTGCTGAGGCGCTCGGGGCACCACCGTCGCATGTCGCGGCGAGCAGGAAAAACACTGACGTCGACTTCTTTGCGTATTATGCAAGGACTGTTTTCATTATATTTCGCTTCTTGTCGCGCGGCGGAGCGAATGGTTGATGGCGGCGTTAAGAAGCGAGAATTCACGCGAAAGCAGCAAGAAATATAAGGGAAGAAAAAAAAAGATTTCAAAGACGAAAAGATTCGTCACACAATGTCGAAAGGCGTGTTTATAGGCGATTGACTAGTATTACAGTGACCTTAGCGCGATTAGCAGAGTCTGGGCTGCCTTTCACATCGACACACCATCGAAATGTATACATTCAGTATGTGTACCTCCGCCCTCCTCTTCTCGGTCTGACACGGTTAAGCGCTGCGTGTCACCTGATCTGTGGCTCGCAGCTCGTCGTGAACAGCGAGAGCCGTTTGGACGAACGAAACTTCGTATCTGTTGTCCCCTACGGCGCCGCCTTCTGCAGGGCGGGCGGCGGCGCAGGGGCCCGTCATCTGTCCTTCCCGACTGGTGGGCAGCTCACGGGTTGCCACTGCATGTCGGTCGGCGGCGGCCTACGTGACATGGGCGGCGTGTTGCGCACCCGTTCCGTCGACCGTTGCCGATAAGACGATACGCCTGGAGGAGATCGCGGCGGCATTGTTCTCGCACTGCTCCTTCTCTGCAGCGTGGATAAAGGATGCTCTGCGATCTATACGCCGCTCCGGTGGCTTCTGGATGCTCCACGGCCCTCTTTCATTAGCAGGGAGGAAGACTGGTACTAGTAAAGAGACCACGCTCTCAGCAGCCCGCGCTTTTTGGAGGAGGTGACAGCGTGGACGAATCCTTGCCTTACGAAAGAGTGCATGTAATACGGATAGGTTGTGAGATTCGTATACATGTGGTGAAACGTTTGTGGCTGAGCGTAGGACCCCGTCGTCAGCGGTGACCCGTATATAGCGTTTCGGTGCGTCTCACTAAGTCTCGTATGTATTTCCTTGCCCTTTCAAAGCTCGTTGACCTGTGCATTCATTGGTGGACGTCGTGACGGCTGAACGTTCGCGCGCCGCCGGATTAGCATGCCTGTACAACGGAGAAAGCTCTCCTCAACCGTGTGGTGGCGATGTATCTATGCGTCTTGGTAATTTTGCTGCTGAAGGTGATACGGGGCCGTAACGGCAGGCTTTCTGAGCGCTTAATATAACGCCACGGTCGCATGATAAGGCTTACAGTCCAATCTTTTATTATTTTGTCGAACTAATGGCGCGACAGTTTCATCGGAGCGTGTGCAGCCGTGGCCGCTGCATGCCTGTTGGAGGTAGGTGCCCGCCAAGCGGTGGCACTGGGGTCGAAGTCGCAGACTGATACAGCTGCGCCGGCGGTTGCGTGTTACGAAGGACGCGGCTCCCCGTGGGGCAACTCTATAGGTCGGGTATTTTCCCGCACTTCCTTCGGTTCATAGAGCTTGTGTCGACGTCGTCTCATTTTTGTCTTTGCGGATTGACAAACTGCACCTGCCCGAAATTCCTTCTTTGCGCCGCGCCTGCATTTCGTACTTCTTCCGGTGCTGCGCTCTCTCTCTCTCTCGATGGGCGTGGAGTTGGAAGAGGTCGTCAGAGCGCGATAACTCGTAATACGGTGCGAATTCGGAACGCGCACAGCTCCTCGAGTGTCGCCTAATATATGAGGCCTCGCGAGACAGCCGTCGTCTTCTATTTCTGTCTGTCGGATGGTCGCATTGAACTCCATTCAGTCGATTCGTGACGCTGGGTCGTAGAGTTCACTCGCGATCGTGACTTCACGACGCACGAGCCAGATGTCAGCTTCACGTCGCGACGAGTGATGGAATGCGCGTTTGCTGCGTCTGCTCGATTCGCGATGCGCACGCTTGTCGTTCTCGCATGCATCATTCATGCTTTCTTTCGATGTTTGAGGAAGATGCCACGAAGACGAGATTTCGACTTCCCGCTCTCTGTACTGCACCTTGTCGGTTTTCTTCGTTATTATTACTATTTTTAGTTTATCGAACACGACCAGATTAAAAAAGAAACTGCATGTGACCTGCAATAAGTAGTTTTTTTTTTCTTCTTTCCTCGGCCGCCGACGTCGAACTTACGCCTTGGCAACTCGGGTTTGATGCAGGTCAATGACCCTGTATCCGGCGCATCCTTCGTTGCGCGCTAACTAAACAAAAATATGCTTTTGTTTTCCGGCGCCTGTTTATTTGTCGTGTCGAAGTAGCACTGACTCGACAGCTGTCGCCGTTCCCTGGCTTCGCCACGCTTCGGCGCTCCGCAGTCTGGCGCCGCGGTTAGCGCTAGTACTCGGAAGTAATTTAACGTCAAGCCTGCAACTGTGCGTGAATCCGCGTTACCTTTCGCGCAACTTGTGTCTGCCGAGATGTCGTGACGCTGCGTCGTTCACAAAACTGACCGGATGCGGGAAGAGGGGGACGTGATGAAGTCGTGTAGCCTTCTCTCGATCTCCCGCCCACCCTCCGTCCCATGTCGCGCGCTTTCGTGTTGGTCCCCACCGTGGTTCGAGCGCGTAATTAATGAAGCTAGGTGGGGGTTCGCGTGTGTACAACCGTGCCCCGCCCCCTTCCCTCTATTCTTTTTTTTTTGTCTCCTTTGTCTGAGATTTTGTTAATGGACTCGGCTGTGCAATGCCGTTTTCTTCTCTCTCTCTCTCCGCCGGTGGACCACGACGCAGTCACAGTAGTCGCCTGTAGTCACAGAGCTTGCTTTGCCACTCCTCCTCCGTGACGTCATGGTCCGCCGGTGTGTCGTCCCCTCCCTGCTCGCATTGACCCCGTCGGCGGCTGCAGTGGCGCCCTTCCTCGCATCGTCGACTTCTTGAGCGCCTTTGCTGTTCTGCGGCCGTCGCGCCTTTGTTGGCGGCGCTCCCCACCGCCATCCTCTTCCTGCCTGCGTCCTTTCTTCGTTTGTGGCCCGGCCGCCAGAGAGTGGGCCCTTTTTTTCCCGCCGCAGTTCTGACCCCCCCCCCCCTCCACACACACACACAAGCTGAGGTTGTCGGTCCTAGTTGATGAAGAGGGCAGGACGATGGAAGCAGTCTCTTGCTTCCTTTTGTTGTTGTTGTTGTTGTTGTGTGTGTGTGTGTGTGTGTGTGCGCGCTTTCTTGCTTGTTGGGCTTTGAATGGCGTGACTGACCGCGACCACTTGAAAGCTTGTGCTAAGAACCATTTGGATCTTAAATCAAACGCTTCAGGTTGAAATGTAATCTAGAGGGAGCGATGATTTACTAGAAGGCAGAGAGGTCGGCCTGAGCTAGTTGGCTCTTGCCTCCTACTCTGCTCAGGGGAAGAGGGACGGGAAAAAAATAGTTATGAAGGGTGACGATGGGGACAGAAACAAGTTATCCGTACATACAATAACGGCTCAAAACACGAGCACATGAGAAGGGAGGCTGGAGGAGATTAAATAAAAAAAATGTTTGAACGGGGAATGTTGCAGGAGCGAACCTCTCGAGATATCGACTCGGCTTCGTGGACGCAACAGCAGCTCGACAAGTTGCCTTCGCGAAGTCAAGTCCACTTGTCGATACGCTGGTTTGAGTGACATCCCCGTTCAAAAAAAAAAAATAAAAAATCCCGTCGCTCCGTGTTCATGAATCATCAGAAGGTAGTGATTCAACAAGTTATGAAAAAACGGTACGCAAATACGCTACAGTATGACGGTACCGCTCCTCCTTTCCCGGGCGTCGACCTTTTGCCTTTGAAGGCAAAAGGCCACCCCACAGAAGCTTTTCAAAAATTACTCTGGGCTTGGCGCGCCTCATTGTTGTCTGTGGGTCTACGCATCGTTAACGATGCACCTGTCGTTTGGAAGACGCACTGTCACTCAAACGGGGTGTGGCAAAAGCAGCACGACCGGGAAAATAACTTTACCGTACGGCCTCGCCGCATTTGTGTACCGTATTTTCGTAACTTACCAAAAGTTCCGAGTTAAGGCACTTTCTTATAAAATGCGTAGATGACGGCGAAAAAATCGAGGCACCGCGTTCGTCTGTCCCTGACAGTTGAGTCATTCACACTACTCTTGAGTCTCTATGGACTGGGAAGTCACAGGGACGCCCCGCGATCATGATTCGAGCTGAGCCGTAGGAGGTGTCCACTTTCATGGTATACCTTCTGTTCTCGAAACAATGGTCGGACTTTCATTCTAAGGAACGTCTATACTGAAGACAGATATCACGTATATAAAAAGCCGGCTTGCCAAAGGCTCGCCGCGCTCCGACTCGGGCCGCGAAGACGTCTGGAGATGTCCACCTCGCTGTCTTCGTCATGAAGGGCATTCATTCGACTTCGAACATCGTCGTTTTATCACTACAGAGAAGCGTATACGACAGCGAAAGCGCGCGTCCGCTCGACAACTGCCTGTCAAAATGACCGCATTCTCTCGGCGCTCGTCATGACAGCCGCCGCCACCGGGGCGCCGATCTGCGGAATGACTCAACCGTGTTCACCGCACACACTTGCGGCACCCGTCGTGTTAGTGCTGGTAAGCGGTGCATCCATGGGTTACCATTGGCGTTCGTTCGCATTTTAGCGGATACATTGTGCGTTTGTCGTTTGGCACATGGCGAACTCGCATGCGTTGCCCCGGCGCGGTGGTCTAGTGGCTAAGGTACTCGGCTGCTGACCCGCAGGCCGCGGGATCTATTCCCGGCTGCGGCGGCTGCATTTCTGATGGAGGCGGAAACGCTGTAGGCCCGTGTGCTCATATTTGGATGCATGTTAAAAGAACCCCAGGTGGTCGAAATTTCCGTAGCCCTCCACCACGGCGTCTCTCGTAATCATACGGTGGGTTTTGAACGTTCAACGTCACATATCAATCAATCAACTCGCCAGTCTCACTCCCTTCCGCGAAACGTATGCGCGAATAGCACGTGCTGTCCGCGTCGTTAGCCGGTCAGTAACGCGGCTCGAGCAGCCACTTGTAGCTGGCCTCACAGCGACTGACCGCTACGGTGAGTCGACCACTTACTTGGACATCATCGAGTTACCTCCATCGAGCCACCAAAGCCGTCGCCGCTGGTAGGTTCACGGCAGTGGCGTAGCGGTTACGGTGCTCCGCTGCTCGCTGGAAGGTCGTGGGCTCGATCCCCGCCGGAGCGGTCGTGTTTCGATGGAGGCGAAATTAGAGGTTTGTGTGATGCTATTGCACGTAAAAGGGATACTGAACGAAAAATAAAAAATGCTGCATATCCGCATATTCATGAGTGGGGTGAAGCGTCCGTCTGTCCGTCCGTCCGTCCGTCCGTGCGTGCGTCCGTTCGTGTGTCTGTCTGTCCGTCTGCTTGTCTGTCTGTCCGTGCGTTCGTCCGTCCATTTAGTGAACACCTCAAGTACCGCCATTTCGCTTCTTTTTGTCATGTATTCATCATATACAAGTACCGCCATCCAGCGGACAATCCAAGGACTAAACGAGAGTATGTTACCACATTTCTGCTGCCAGCGCTTTGTTAACACCGACAGTGTGATAACAACGCTGGACTACGCTTTTCGTGACATGTGGACATGCGTATATGTATGTGCCTGAGGGTTGGTATGTGCCACTAGTATGCGGGCATGTGCCACGGGTTATACACACTACGACAACGGGGGACGCACGAGCCACGCCATAAAAAGCTTCGCCCCTAAAAACTTACGAAACTTCGAAATTCGATTCGGAAAATGGCGCCATTCCGATAAAGGGAGTTTACTTCCCGTATTTCGAAAAGTCGGTTGTATTTTTGATGGATTGTCAGTGCGCGGCTGCTCGTGCGCGCGAGCCCTGACTTCACATTCACCGATGAGCATGCCTGATGCACATGTTCTTGTCCTCCTCCTTTTCCCCACCTCTCCTTTAATCTCACTACTTCCCTTTCACGAAAGCGCTGATGCTTTGCCCCAGCCGGAAGCATTGTCCGCTACTGTTGCTGTTCATACCGGTTTGGCGAACCGAAGAAAGGGGGGTTGAGCGATTCGAAAGACGCGGGTGATGACTGGCATTGTCGACTTGCTCGTTTCAGGTGTGTGTGACGTCACCAAACGTTACCTTCTCTATTTCACTGTGCGGCCGCTAGACGCGGCTGTTTGTACAAAACGCACTAAATTCATTATTTTTCCGTAGTTTCTGTCTGGAACAAAGGTTCTTTCCATCGATTTCGGGGCCCAAATGTGGCTGGAAATATTGACGGCAAAAAATTTTGTCCTGTATCCCTTTAAAGAACACCAGATTTTTTAAATTTCCGGAGCACCCCCATCCGGCGTTCCTAATAATCATATCGTGGTTTCGGCGCTTAAAAACGCAATATAGTGTTAATAATGTCTGGTACATTTACGCTCATTGAAGCAACAAACGTAAGCGCTGAGCCGTGTTTAAATTATAATTGCCTCAAGCTGAAGTTATAGGTATACCCTCTCACAGTGAAGGGTTAAATAGAGGTTCTGATTATTCGTCACCACTGTGTTTGTAACAATTCGTGAGGTGTTGCGTCCCAAAACCACGATATGAGGGTCAGAAGTCGAGTTCCATAGCCAATTGACCGCCACAGCAGTGTCGTTATACCTTTTACTCGGTCGCGGGAATAACTGCAGAAACAGCGCCTTGTCGGCATGCACAAGAACAGAGCAAGCCAAGCCAGTTGTTTGGAAACGAGACGTTGATAAGCTTCCTTCTAGCACCGTTAGCTCAGCTGTTTCGAGCATAGCTTGGTGTGGTTGTTGCTATCGTGCATAGAAGCGTAGATTAATAGCTTCACCGCGTACAACTGGAGAACGCGCATTACGGGGATTATATGCATAGCGTTGAGCACTCGTAATGACAGATACCACGTCACACAAAGGGGCACGCAAACACACAAGTTTCACTGCGAAATGGCGCGCTTCTTTCATGTGCACCCGATGAACTCTTCGCATGTTGGTTTACGTAGTGACTCACTACGTAAACCAAGATGCAAAGAGTTCACTACGTAAACCAAAATGCAAAGAGTTCATCGGGTGCACATGAAAGAAGCGCGCCATTTCGCAGTGAAACTTGTGTGTTTGCGTGCCCCTTTGTGTATGAACGGAATGCGCCAAGCTACGAAAAAGAATGTAGGTAACAACAAAGCGACTAGCTTTTGTTGAAGATCTTACTGTTTCCCGAACCATCGCGGGGTCGCTGACCGACATTTGCCTTCTCATCTTCTGCGTATTAAAGGCCTTTGTACCTTCGAACAATGATATATTCCCTGCTTCCTAGCTCAGTTGTAAATAATGTGAATAGACGTTTGGGATGTGCAACAATAGACTGCGTTCAATAATCACTCCCACAACACGTCACCGCTGGTGAACCTTCCCAGAGGAAGTGACGTCTCTTGTGGTATCTATGCATTTAGAGCCGCTAGAAACGTGTGCCCCACGTGGCGGAAAGCCAGCGGGCTGCAGGGCCCATCTCTGAAAGCACTAATCTCTCTCTCGCGTATGTTGCGTTTGACGAGAGACGAAAATCTTGTTTGCTTTGCTGTATCTATGTTGGAAGACGACTGCATATGGGGCGTCTGTTTTCCCGAAAACCGAAAACGGTTTAGCGTAATGGTATCGTTACCATAGCTCCAAAGTGCGTTCAGCTTGCACGGATTGTCGACATCAAGTCCGTGCTTTTCACAATGCCCCGGTGCGTGCACCCTTCTGAAAAAATCGCGGAGCGTCTCTTCCTCTTGAAGGTTTTCCTTCTGACGATACCTGTTGTCCCGGTCCCTACCAAATATGGGCGACAGCAGAGGGGTGAAAAAAAATGGCACCAGCCCCCATCAACCACACCATTACTTGTCCTCTCCCCCAGCTGCAATGCAACACGAATTTGTGAGCCCTCCTCCCCCCAACTCCAGACAAACACCCAGATAACACGCGTCCTATACCATACTCCAGAAAAATGGCTATTAGGGCAGCCCAGGAATATGAAAGTGGCGGATTGCATTGCGACCCTAGCCGAAGCTTTGCGCCAGATGGATGCACTTGTGCTACGAAGCGGTAACGATTTCCGCAAAGTTGTCCTCACAATACCGTACGGTAATGCTAGCGTGCTTATTAGAGAGTTTTAGCAAGCTACGGAAACACGTTACGGAAAGGCGGCAACACGGAACCGGCTGACGAGTATACGCATGCGCGACCAGAACGCGCATACGGAAAGGAACCGTGTCGGATTGCCGTAACGTGTTTCCGTAGCTGGCTAAAACTCTCTATTATGGCAAACGACGCGCTCTATCGTGTAGCGTACATGCCAGAATGATTAATGGTTGCTCGCCAAGTTTGACCATAACCCCTAGGTGAGCATCTTGCGTCAGTTCGCAGGAGTGAAACTGGGGCGGCCCCTTCGTTTTTTGGTATGACGCCCACATGTACCGTGCACTTGGGAAGGTACACTTTCGGTGGGATGTGTCCTCGGTCGCACAGTGCGATTAGCTGCGGTCGCGGTCCTGTAAACCTGCGGCTCGTGCTCAAAGAGTCCAATGCGTACATCAGTGGGCGAGAAGGTGCGCCGCGTGGTCTCCCTTTGTAATAAACTCACACCATATATATATATATATATATATATATATATATATATATATATATATATATATATATGATAACGCCGGTGTGTTTATTCATAGTGGCGTTCGTCATCGCGTGTACGTTAGCGCCAGTGTGCTTCGAGGACCTCCTTGATTCCCGCGCTCGACACGCACTCTAGCGAGATCAGCCTTTCTTTTGTCGCATGGACCCGGCAGTGAGGGTGGGGTCTGCTGCCGAAAGCTTCGTCGTCCTGGAGTGCTCCGCTTTTCAGCCGCGAGTGGAACAAGCGGAGGGGGCAGCGCGCGGGGTGGGTCGAGGGGGGGGGGGGGTGAACGAGGTCGCGAGGGGATAGGTGGGGCACGGTGGCTTTCTCCCCGAGAAGGAAGAAGAGCGGCTACGCTACAAAGTGCGTAGCCGCTCACTTCATGGCGCGGCGGCGTTGGTGACCCTCCTGTCGTACAACGGAGGAAGGACCCCCGCGTAGCAGAACGCGGCAGCGAAAGAATGCGCAGGGAGTGGCGCCGTAGCACAGAGTGCCGCGAGCAGTCTCCCTCACTGTCTGCCCGTGTCGCGGCTCTTTTCTTTATTTTCGTTGCTCTTCACTGCTGGCCGCCGCTCCTGATGCTGCCGTATCGATATCGCTGTTAAGGCGGGATGGAACGACCTGGCTCTCGTTCCGCAGCGGCGCAAGGTGAATGCGCGGCCAGCGCAAGCTGATCTGCCTACTCTCTACGCCTTCGCTGATCGGGTAAAACAATACAAGCGCCACGGTAGCAACTTCAAAGGGGACGAAGATAGCCCTGAGCCGACCATGACTGCGGATTTAACGAGAAGCTTCTGTTTAGGGTGGAACGTCACAACCTACAGCAACTGCAAGGTCCACGCTCTCTAGAGCTCTTGTCACACTGGCGATTTATTTCGATTCGCGAGAAAACGAGCATGTAGTAGTAGTAGTAGTAGTAGTAGTAGTAGTAGTAGTAGTAAATGCGTGCTATGCTATGGTTTACGGCGTTAGCACGGTAAACGTTAGACAAGTTTACAGACAAGTTAACCTATTGCGCAGCTGTTGGCAGCGTCAGAACGCTGGTCGGGGGCAGTTGGCTTATATGAACAGTGTCGTCTCTTCCCCCCCCCTTCTCTTTATCTCCTTCCTACAAGCTTCCTTATCGATTATTTCAGGACCTGTATCTCGTCGATCCTTTTCTCTTTTCCTCGCGCACGCACAGCAACTCGCAAAGATGGAGGCTGCTTGACCTGCATCTATGTCCTGTGCCGGAGATACGCGTCTCGTTCGATGGCCTCTTTCGTTTGTATAGTTATCGAACCGTTCGGTCGACGATTCTTGGAAGTTGGTGTATGTGTTGCGCGTCAGTCAATATATGCTACTGATAGTCAATATATGCTGCTGATAAGAGAGTGCGGTGTATACTTTTTCTGAAAGGGACACTGACACCTGACACCGAGATGGCAAACGGGGCCGCCAGTGTATGTGCTCAGGTGCGGGGCGAGGTCACGATAATGCGGCGAGGATGCAGTCGGATAGAGATTATCGCGAATCAGTAGAGAGAGGCTTGGGGGAGCATGCGAAACAGCGCGGTCACATGACTGACTTGATTCGGTCTTACGCATTAGACTGTGCAGTGAATGCAAAGGTCATTGCTGTATTTACTGGACTTGCGTATAAGGAGTAAAGACGCCATGACCTGGAATACCTGAAAAAAAAAAAGTAGGACCGAGTCTCATGGCCTGTAAAACAGTTGTATGCTTAATGTACAAATGCTGATTTAGTTTGCACTATTTTGTCAGACAGTTTATGTCACACCGTGACCAAAAGAAAAAAAAAGTAATGTTGAATTTTCAGCCACCATTCTTCATACTGTTTTCATCGCATTTGAAACACTTGTTGGCCAACAAACGTTCGTGAAACTTTGCTAAGGTTGTGTTCAGTCCCCTGAGAAAACAGCGTACGTCACCTATAGTTGGGCCCGCGCAACCACCGCCCAATTTCGTGACGTCTAAGTGGCGTAGAGACGAATGGTGGTTTCGCGTAAAGTATGTCTTCTTAATGATTTGATATTATTATTATTATTATTTATTCCATAACCAACCTCGTGCCGCGAGTCAACGACAAATTCGAAGTTTGGTATGCGCCTCTTTGGTGACAGCACACAACTCAGAGCGAGGGAGCTCGTTTGATGCCCACTGGCGAGCGCCGGCGGTGCCGCTAACCAGCTAATTAACGCGCACGGGATAGTTTTGCTTCCCGTCCACGCCGGGCTTCGTCCGAACAGGGGCCAACTCGCTGTCCTCGAGGGGCCCCGCGCGGAATTCGCGAAGTGGCCGCAATAATTGGTGGTGGTCTTCCGACTTCTCCTGCAGAGGGCGTCACCGGTGGTGGCGCAGCGGCGCATGTGCGCTTGCTCGCATACTTGGCATGCCTTTGGCTTGGCGCGCTCTTCTTCGCCTCGCGCGGACCCCAAGCGGGGAGACCCTGCGGTGGAGAGGAGGGCCGCAGAAGAAGTCTCCCGCGGTTCTGTTCGCCTGGTCGGCAGGGGGGGGGGGGGGGGGGGTGCATCCTCTCCTCTCCGCCATCTTATGTTATTTATTTTTATTTATTTATTTTGTTTAAGGGACCGTCCACTGCATCATCGGCAATCTTTCGCCCCTTGAAGTGTTGTTGACTTTGCTTTCTAATGTAATCAAACTGATGGTGTGATAGTTGAACTGTTGACCTGCCCTTGAACATATTTTGCATTTGACGTCTGCATATGGTGCAAATCAGTTGTAAAATGGAAATAAAGCGAAAATGTGTGTGTGTGTGTGTGTGTGTGTGTGTGTGTGTGTGTGTGTGTGTGTGTGTGTGTGTGTGTGTGGTGTGTGTGTGTGTGTGTGTGTGTGTGTGTCGTAAAACTTCGGCGGAATCGTAGGAATGTGAGGAGCGCGTACCAGCGATCACCCCCTCTCCTGGCCCGACCGGCCTGCGTGCGAGCCGGCCACAGTCGCCATTCACGGTGTCCGCCTGAATCAATCCCCCGCCGGGGATTCTTCTCCTCGCCTGGCACTCCCGCACCCCGCCGACTTGTTCTATCGTGAGCAGTAAGAGCTGGTAACACCCAATTCATGGTTGTTTAACGATTACTTGTAATGTACTCACATGAACGTGGTATATGGAATTGCAAGATATACCTTTCTGCTCGAGCATGTGGTGTTGTGAACACTTTGTGCATATATGCCACCGGCGCTTTGCTGCTATAACCCTTTAAAAAAGTTATTTCGGTGTCCCATCTCATATTATTCGCTGTACAGCGAAACTTCGTTGTAAGAAACGTTGGTAGCATAAGTTGGTTCTTTGTTACCGATATTCGTTCTAAGAATAGATGGAATCGAGCTCGAACAAATCAATAATCAGACTCGCACAAAATCCTAGGTGCGACGCATGGTTCTATAGTTCAAGTCCATAATAAAGGAGGTAGTCCTTACACGTCTCTTTGTGTCATTTCAAAGTAAAACTGTACATGAGATGGTGAAATTACAACGAAACAAAATATCATTTTGACGAAATTTTCGCAACTAGTTTAACGGCATTTTAAAACATTTTTTTTTGTTAAAGTCGCAACTACATAGAGAATGTAGTTGTGAACTGTCTCTCAGTATTTCTTTTGCATGTTATGTTATACCTTTCAAGTTTCGAGCTTCGTAAGAATTAAATTTTTATTAGTAACAGCCGAAATCACGGCGGTTCTGGTGTTTTCAGTTGCGTTATAAAAAAGAAGACGGGGGGGGGGGGGGGGGTGTCGTCGAAACGAAGTGTTATCGACCACTGTTGATTCATCTTTCGCTCTGACCAGTCACTGATTCGCCATATCACTGTACTTTTTCTAGCAAGGTTCAAGTGTATTCATTTGTTACTGCTGGTACCTTTGTTATAAGTTTGACCCATTTAGTTTCGACACTGTGCTCATTGCCGCTCTTTCAACAGCCGAATCTGAACTTTCCGCGTAGTAGTGAAAACGTTTATCGATCATAAGGCTTCCGATCGTCGGCTATAGCTGACTCCTTCAGGTCATGAGGCTCCACTATATCCATGCGGCCTAAGCATACGCGTATGCTTACTCGATATATCATTAAATGCCAAAGCCACGACATGATTATGCGGCTATTGAAGGGCTCCGGAAATTTCCGTCTTCTGGCATCGTGCACTGACATCGAACAGCTCGTGCACATTTAGCATTTTCGCCTCCATCCAAATATGCGACCGCCTCGGGCGGAATCGAAGCCGCGAAGGTTTCGCATCTGCAATGGCTCTCCAGATCCTTGTTGGCAAGCCAAGTCTCCCACTTTTTTGTTCGAGTTGTAGACCTGAATATGGGAGAATCGGGGTTCTGGAGCCGTTATTCGCATTCGCATCTGTATTGTTGAGAAACTGATTTTATGGGAGAGCTCGGCATCGCGCTCAGGGCAGAAAGGAGACAGCGCAGTGCGGGACACTACAGTTAATTCTGAGGTTTGCAAAGTTCGCAGCCTGAAACAATCACATCGGTAGTGAGGTGGCAGAGAGGCGGCTTCCAATGCGGGAAGACCGGGGCTCGATTTTCTGGGTGGCTCGGTGCAGCCACTGGTTTTTTTCTGGCAGGGAGGAAGGTATACCCCGACCTGGTGCTGGGTGTTGTCTCGTCATAAGTGCATTGTACACGTGTGACTATTTCTCACGATGTCCTCGCACCGACAGAGGGGTAAAACGCATCGCGATATAGATTTGACGATAGTTCGTCCGCTCTTGTTGAATTCAACATCAGAAAGTAGTGTCATTGACATTGGTGTGATAACGTGTATGTCTTTATTCGTTAATGTGTATTGTAGTGGGTATAGCGCCGCGCGCTGAGAAACGAGAGGTTGCTGGTTCGGTTCCGAGCGACGTATGCTTGCCCTCTAGTTCTTTTTTTTTTACCCTTTGCAATTCATTATTATATTTTTCAACGTCACTTCCGTGACGAAAGTACGTCAGCAGCTGTGGTGGGCCCCGGCATAAAACACTTTCGTGTTAAAAAGCTCGCAGGTATACCGTGGCAGCAGGAAGGACAAGATTGACGGATCGTGGGAGAGGCCTTTGCCCTGAGATGGGCATAATCAGGATGATGATGATGTGCCAAAGATGTACTTCCCCTTCTTCCCTCATCACTAAACATCAGCAATAAGCACCCGTTTCGTGGTCTGTTCTGTGTTATTATATTTGCGCCATTAGGTTATATTCCTCACCGTCTTTCGTAAACTACCGCGAGGCGAATAAACGGTTGCTCATTCTGGCACGAATTCGAGGGGAAAACGGTTTTTTTTTTTCTTTCTTGCATTCACGGCGATTGCAGCAGCGAGGCTTGCCGCAACACCTGGCCACGTGCAAGTAGCGGCGTGTTTGGCACGGCCCTCGTTTGTTTGCACCCTCGGGTTTTGCACAGCGGGATAAAGAAATGGGCCACGGAAATGAGCCAGGTCAGAGTCGTAAACGCGCAGAAAGTTGGAAGAACCTCCGCGTGTGTGCGAGCCTTTATGCAGGCTCTTTTAAAGCGCACCCGCGCTAAGCGTCTATGCATTACACGGGCGCTGCGTCCGGTGTTCTATATAAAAATAGTACGCGTTTTATATACGTTCCACCGTTTTTAAGACAAGGATGTTTTGGGCATGTTGGTGTATAAGATTTAGCATCAGCGCAGAGAGAGGAGGTGGAAGCGCAAGCGGAGAGGTTAACCAGAAGCACGACCAGTTTCTTACGCTGATCTATGAAAATGAAAAGGGGGGAGGGGGGTGAAATGATAAGTACGGTAAGAGAAAGAAATAGACACACTCACGCGCACCACTGACGGAGCACATCAAGTCTACAGACGGAGGAGGCATTGTGACGTAGACGTGTGGTGACACTGTCGGCGGCATCCGCAAGGTGTTGTCGTTTAGCAGAAAAAAATACAGGAGGGACGCTTCCCTCCGAGAGCAAGTTATTCAAGCTCTGTTCTAACTGTTTTGCTGTGGAGAGGTGGAGGTCCATATTGCCTCTGCTGCTTCATATCAATAAGTTCTGGTGAAAAAAATTGAAAAAAATAAGAATGAAAGAATAATACTGAACGGTACCCAAAAAATGAACAATCAGCAAAAAAACAACAACATAATATCACACTGAAACCAGTTGAAATACCATGCCAATACCATGCCAATGTACAGTTTGCTTGCAGCAGTTCACACTGTCATAAAATTTTCGCACGCACACCTTTCTGTTTCTACTTTCAGTGTATGCATTATCGCATCTTTTTGTATATGTCAACCCCTGGCTGTCTATCATAGGCGCTTATCCAGCCCGGTCTCCAATAAGAATTCTGTCAGGGAGATGTTTGCCTTTTTTCTGAAGATGCATCTCGGGCCATGGCCCGAGTGATTTCTTTAATGTGAGGGGCCGTCCGTCCGAACTTGCTAGTTTGTTCCTTTATTTTTCTCTACAATTTGTGTACCTTAGGCACTCCAAAAGAACATGGCGATTGATTTCTTCTACATGATCACAATGACATTCCGGGAAGTTGGATTGACGTATTTTGTGCAGGAACCGGTTTGTGTATGTACTTCCAGTCGAAGTCTGTGGATTAGTGTCTCTTAAGTGTCGTGGGAGATCTGTCGCTATTGAAAATTTTCTGTGCGGATCAACTTCATATAGTACTGATTCCTTTAGGGCTGTCAAATCACTTCTCCTGTGGACTCTTCCTTGTGGCGTAAAGTACACCATCTAGCCATCTCTTTGAAAGAAAGGCATGGTCTTGTGTTCTCGCATACTTTAAACTTCCGCTGACATTAATTTACTCTGGGTTGAACCGTTAATCCGCATGCCTTGCTCATAATAGGGAGGCTTTACTATTTGGTTACTTTTAGTCGAAGGCACATTTGGCATTGATTTCCCTCGTGACTGGCACATTGGTTCTTTTGGCGAGTCCACGGAATCCTCTGAAAACCATGTACACCAGCGGTAAGGCATAAAATAACCTCGGGTGATTTTCATCAGAGGAACTGTTCAAGGTGTAGATAGAACCTGTTTGTACAGCTGGGTGAAGATGGATTGGAGGATGGTAAAATCATAGCATCGTCAAGTATAGTATGTATAGTGTAGCAAGTGTGGGATAGGGAATTCCAGCATGAGGGGAGAGGGAAGACTTAGCATAGCCATGTATCATAGCATATCGATGAAGTGATGGCGAGGAGGATAGAAAGGAGTGGGGAGAGTATAGCACAGTGGTAGAAAGAGGTGAGTAAGAGGTTTGAGACGTGCAGCTGTTCGAACGGAGAGGAGCTTGCCACTTGTACTAAACCGTGGCCTTGTTCGCTTAGCTTAGCATCACTTAGCAGTTCATCGCCGAGGCTTCCGCTCACCTCCGCTGTACATTGGCCTTTACGACATTAAGTCAGTTAGAGCAACGCGAGTCTGTTTTATAGGTCGAGGCTATATATGGATCAAGCGAACGCGACCGGGGAAAAAAAAAGCCGGCGTATGATACAAAAAGTCACATGACCACTCGCGCTTGATCGAGGTGTGCGATCTGCGGGTTACTGCCTTGTCTTTTGCGGTGTTTGATGATTGATTTGTGGGGTTTAACGTCCCAAAACCACCATATGATTATGAAACGTTTGCGGTGTTTGCTCGGTATCAAAGTGCGTGGTGCAGTAGCAACCACCCGGATGACTTAAGACTTGGAGTCGTTTTAGTCAGACGCCTGAGTGACCATGCGAGTTTTTTTTTTTTTTTCATCACATTTACGCCTAGTCCACAATTAACGTGACATCACCTTTTGCCCCTGCCGCACACGCGTAATATACTTTCGAAATCGTGTTTCACCCCTTCCTTAGAGGCGCACGCCACGCGCATACCTCGCTTCTCCCCGTTGGCACTTATAGCTATTCTCTAACACTTTCGTGCATCCGTGCGGGCGTTCAAACGCGTTTCTGGACGAGAGTCAAGATTCCGTGGTTTTCTCGACGTGGTCATAATTTTAAGGCGATGCCGCTGCGACAGCAGATATAGGTAGGGGCGTGGGCTCGTGGCCAGGAAACTTGAAAACGAGTGGACCCGTGGTCTTCCGACAACGGGCCGAGTGACAGCTTCGGTAACTGCGGGCGCCCGCGCCCCCCTGGACTACTAGTACTTTCGCATAACAGTTTGCGTTTCGTATAGCTCTAGCGCATGCCTCAGCGCGACGTAACGCGGTCCAGGTGGTGGTGCCTGTTTAATTCCTTGCGTCACGGAATCCAACCAGTAAAGGCATTCTGTAACTGCCTTCTATGCCTGCACTTCTTATTACCACTTGCGTCTAGGTACTTCAGTTCCTAATTTCAAAGTATGCTCTAGTTTGTATTTATTTCTTTGCCGTCGTTGTTGTTTCATGACCGGATACGTACCAGCCAATATTGTACTTTTTTACCGTTACTGTCACTCCGTCATCTTTCCGATTTATTGCTTCATGTCCCCCTATGTAATGCCCTCGTCGAGGGCGTTTAGTGTATTTTGATATAATTAAAAAAAGCTGTGGTCGTGTTCGAGTGTCTAACATGGGCTGAACTCACGTTTCTTGCGTAACACGACTATTTTATCACTTGGGAAATTTTTGCTGTACCGTTCTCACAGAAAGGATTTTCTAGCTCTTACGTATTCTTTTTTAATGATTATTTTTGTGCACTTCGCGACATCTCTTGTCGGCTAGCCCTGCATGTGGTCTTACGTGGCTGTGGTATATGTTTATATAAAAAGTAGATGAAATTCTCAAGTCACACGTTTCCTTATGCATTTTTCCACTCGAAGACGAATCCGCCCTTCTTTTTTTTCTGTTATTAATCGATTGTTATTCGCACACCCCAACAGTTGCACCTGCTTGAACCGTTCGCGGTTTGGGGGGCGCTGCAAAACAAAATTATTCATGGCAATGGTTTGCTCTGCTTGCAGATAAGTCTGTGCGCTTGATTACTTTTGTATGGGTGGATTGTGAGAACACGTGTCTACACTCTTCATTAAGGCATTCCGTGATAAGCCTGCCGAAGGTTGCTAAAAGCTGCGTACCGCAGGCACAAACGAATTGATTAATTGATATGTGGGGCTTAACGTCCCAAAACCACCATATGATTATGAGAGACGCCGTAGTGGAGGGCTCCGGAAATTTTGACCACCTGGGGTTCTTTAACGTACACCCAAATCTGAGCACACGGGCCTACAACATTTCCGCCTCCATCGGAAATGCAACCGCCGCAGCCGGGGCACAAACGAAAATGTAGTGGGGTGTCTTAGCAAACAATCATTCGTAATACGCCCTTTAAAAGGGAAGTATGCCCTTGAAAAAAGAAAAAAAAACAAGTCTGAACTGCAACAGCTATAAAAAAAAAGCACAAGGTACGCTTGTGCATCAGCAGCAGCAGCGAGAGTGGGGCCTGTCGTCAAATATTAATGACGTGTGCGAATGAACCGGTCGACCGATAAAAAGTCTCATTTAGGTTTGCATCACAGATTTACGCATCGCTGCCACGCGCCAGTGGAGAGAGAGAGAGATAGAAACAACGTTAATGAAAACTGTAAGCTTCAGAGGAATAATATCTTCTCTCCTATATAGATGGCAGCTAAGAATGGAGGGCACTCTTTTTCTCCTCCCTTTTTTTTCTTTCCCATAGAGGGTTGGTGGCTCGCGCGAAACGCTACTCACTGCGGTGATATTTTTAACCATCGGCCTCCCGTCATCGACGTCTCATGTCGGTCTGCGGAGCTTGCGCGGCGCTGTCGTCTGCGGTGCGGCGCCGGCTGCGCGACCTTCGCGTCTTGGTCGTCTCGGCGCCGCTTTTCACGCGTGTCTAACTGCTTGTCGGGGGGCGCGCGTCATCCTCCGACTCTTTCTTTCTTTGCTCACTCTTGCTGGGCCCGGCTCGTACGACGCGGCGGTCCAGGCTTATTGACTTCTCGCGGAAGTCGTTCCCCAGGGCCGAACGGCCGCGGGTTTCCAGCGGATAAGTAAACACCGCTGTCTAAAGCGGTCGCTGCGTCCTTCGCCGGCTCGCCGGACGGCCTGTCCTGGCCCTACACTGTATATACGTCAGGACATTGGTTTGCGGCCTTTGTCGGAATAAGTTTTGAAATGCGTGCGCGTCGAAGGTGAGAAACGTCTAACAGAGGTTCGTTTGTTCTGCATTAAAAGGATGTTTAAAGAGAAACAATGACTTGCTTTATATAAACAAACTGCACTCTAATAGCTATATCGCCATAGGTATCATACCTATATCGCCAGCCAGTTTGGCGACCATTTCAAACGTATTTGAAAAAAGAAATTGTGCTGATTGAAGCCATAGAAAACAGTGATCGGCAGGATATTTCGGAGGCCTCGCCGCGGTGGTCTAGTGGCTAAGGTACTCGACTGCAAACCCGCAGGTCGCGGGTTCAAATTCCGGCTGCGCAGCTGCGTTTCCGATGGAGGCGGAAATGTTGTAGGCCCGTGTGTTCACGTTTGGGTGCACGTGAAAGAACCCCAGGTGGTCGAAATTTCCAGAGCCCTCCACTGCGGCGTCTCTCATAATCATATGGTGGTTTTGGGACGTTTAATCCCATGTATCATCAGAATATTTCGGAGAGGAAGAAATTTTTGGTCACGTGGCTGCTTTCAGAACTTCCCGGAATGTCGTCTGGATGTGGTTTGTAGAAGAAAAAAAGTTTTAGAAGTACCGCTCCTTCTTTCTATACAAAATTTGAACTACGCGTCTCTCATAATCATATGGTGGTTTTGGGACGTTAAACCCCACATATCGATCAAAATTTGAACTACGTCTTAAGCAAAGGTGCTTGTGTAAGGTGTTTGATGATCAGTAATATTAGCGCATTTGTTTCTGCCACATATGCCTCCAAGAATCTAGCCAAAATGTGTTATGTTTGCATTTTTTCTGTTGCAATACTGCATTGTGTTAATGAATATCTAAGCAGTGAATACTTCCACAAAAGCTATATTTCGAGGAAAAAAATATCTCTAAACCTCTCAAGCTGCTCAACTCTACTGTAAAAAAACATCAGGAATTTCACAAAATCGTCATTTCTGTCAACATTGAGACGTAATTTGCATATGGTGGTTCAATTAAAGATCACCTTTATACCTAAATTGAAAAAAATATATAAACAGTTCTTTTATATGGCAAGTTTTATTGTTACAATTTTTCTTTGAAGGAAGAAAACATTTGTTGAAGTTTCCCATTGGCGGCTATCTTCTCATTTGGTTATACGACATCTGCCGCCTTGAAATTCTCTATTACCGTCAATGGGAAAAACTTTTACGATTAGAAGCTACGTAAGGACCCAACAGGCGCCTTTTGACATCACGGTGTTTTGTCTGGAATCTCAAGGCATCTCCACCCGCATCTCTCTCTCCTTTTTTGCGCGTTTTTTTTCTTTTTTTTTTTTTTTTGCTTACCGAGCATAGTCTCGGGACAAAAGTGTTGTTCTGCGGAGTTTCAAACTGTACTTTACTAACGCACGAAAGATTGTTTTGTTCTTTAGTGCCCTTTTACTCCCCTCGTTAGGTCTCAAATCGTGGCGCGAGTTGTCTCTGGGCTGCTAATAACCCGAACTTCCATGTTGTAAGGTCCAATAAGCGTTTGCATTAGTGACTTTAGGGATGCGTGATTAGGCGATCGGTGTTCGCCACAGTGTTTACTGAGCGAGGCGTTGGAAATATGTGTTTATTATTGCATCCACGTTACATAGACGTGCTTTTCCGCACTTACACGATGGGCTTCGAGCTTTCCCGAAAGAGCGAAATAGCCGGTCGGTACTTGACGTTGCTTGCAATGCGAGAACATGCGACCGCAGTGTCCGGGCTTACGCGGTGGTGGAAGGGAATACAGTTTATTAGCAAGTTACGGAAATGCGCACGCCTGATCCGGCATTACAGTTACCGCCGCTCCCTGCTTGCTCATGCTGCTGCTAGTTTCAGGGGCACTGCAGTACGTCCTCGTTAGTCATGTCTATACCTAGACTGCTGGCAGGTAGCAATCAGGCGTGACAACCGCGCAGTCATAATTGAAAAGCTTTTGGGATGCTCGAGTGCCTTCACTTGGATGAGAGAGAAAGGGATGCTGTGCGGAAAGGCAGGGAGGTTAACCGGAAAACAAATATCTCGTTGGCTAATATCAGGAGCGGCAAAAACATGAGAGAAAGGAGACATACCACGTAATACCATACCGTACTTCCGTGACTTGTTTAGAAACTCAAGTGTTGCATCGCACGCGCAAATGCGTTCACGCTCTTTTAATGAGGTTTATTTGGAATAGCAAAAAGATAATAATTCTCAGGCTGAAGCCTTCCACGCCTTCCAAGTGAGAGGCTTCACCTCCGCAGTGTTCTAAATCAATTGGGCAGATGTGATTTCGCTGTCAAGGAGATATTGGGACCACGGCACTGCACATTCCTGTTCCTAAAGGCAACGAAAGCACCGTTGCGTTTTATCATCAACACCGGCCTGTTTCATTTTTTGTGAAGTTAAACATGAAACTGCTACGCGTTGGCCCAGTCAGTCCATTTTTTCTCTATAACTTTCATTGCCCCCCTCCCCTTCCCCAGTGCAGTGTAGCCTACCGGGGCTCAGCCCTGGTTAACCTCCTCGCCTTTCTCCTTACTTTTTCTATCTCTCACTCTTTCACGCCGTGCGCGGCGAAGCTCATGGTTCTTGTTTTCGATGCTAACGAAAAACCTTACCGGTCTCATGCGCCCTGCAGGGCCGGCGGCGCGGCGCACGTGTTTTCCGCGGCGGCACGCGCAGGGTGGGGAGTGAGGCAGGTGGATGCGCGACCGAAAAGAAATTGGCAAAAGAGACTAATCGATTTTGGCGCCTCTGGAGTAGTGGGCGTGCTACGCATGCGCGCCGGCTAAAGCCCGGCGCGCGACATCTGTCCGACGATAGAGCGATCGTAAGTGCGGGGGGCACCACATACGTACGCGCGCTGTTGCCTCTGTGCCCCTCCTTTCAGCGTGTGCGCGCGCGGGCGGCGTCATGGGCGCATGCGCAGTGTCCGCGGGCGGCTTTTATCGCGTCCCTGGATCGCAGGCGGCGGCGCGACAGCGGCGGCGCCGACTCGGGAGAGAAGGAGGTTGGGGAGAGCCGGTGGCGCCGGCGAGTTTCGGCGCCAGCCTTCGCTCGTACATCACCGGCGGCGGCAGCGGCCGCCGATGTTTGTTGCTTCCGCCAGCAGCAGGAGCCACGGCGCGCGGTCGGTCGCTCTTGCTGCCCTCCTGCTAATCATAGAAAACCTTCCTTTTTTTTCTCTCTCTCTCTGCGGTGGCGTCTATCGCCGGCCGCTTCGCTGTCCGTGGCCGCACTGGTGCTTAGTTTTGGGGGACGCGGCCGCCGTGCGACGGACTGTCTGCCCAGCCGTCTGCTGTTGTCACTTCGAGTCTGCGAGAAGCGGGGGCTGCAGCTTGTGCACCCTGTCGCGGGCTGCCACAGAGGCAGCAGCTCTTCCTGACCAATTAGGAAGCCCGGTGCTGATGGTTCTTCGGCGAAAGACGTGGCATGCGTCTCGCACTCGTCTTCTTGCTCGTGTGTGTGCATTAATTCATTGTCTCGCGAGCGCGCGACCTTCCTTTTGTGCACTACTGGTTCGGGGAAACATTACTGAGCAAGATAAAAGCGAAGGGGACGCTAGCCTGACGCCATCGCGCGGGGAGTCCCATGTCCTCATGAAACTCGTACCTGTCTCATTTCAAGAAACGGAGTGACATGCACGAAACAGCGGCTGTTTTCCCAGTACAGACCGAAATCGGTCACAAATAGACTTGCCGCGGTATTGCTCGCGTTGCGACTGAGCCGACCTTGACTGGTGCTCGCTGTCTGTCGGCTTGTCATTATGTGGCGGGCCGCCCTGCAAATTAAATTATGTTCGGTGGCCCAAAGTGCAATAGCGCCGCGAGTTTGATGCGCTCGACGTCGGACAGTGCGAAGCCCTGGCGGGCCGTGCTTTTGAAGTGGAGACGAGAGAGAGAGTGAGGACTTGCCAGAGGCCGAATAATTTTCTTCGGGCACTTCGCTCTCCAGGGTGGTTTCTCACGATGCCGCTGCTTCGCCGCGCTTGTCCGTGACGAATGCAGCAATGCGTCACGAGGCGCCGTCGGCGCAGCCGTCTGCTCTCTTGCTGCTCGAAGAGGCCGTTGATGCGAGCTGAGCACCCCTTTCTCTCGGCGCCTCTTCCTTCTCGCTCAGTAGTCTTATCGTTGCGTGCTTGAGGGCGCCAACGGCCACGAGGCAGTGACTCTCCCTCCGAACCCTTTGTTTCCTTTGTCAGTAGAGTCCTACGCGTGCGACGTAGCGTAGTAATCGCCAGCTCTCCCTCGCCCAACTCGCATTATTAATCACGCATCTTCACCGCGTGTCTCGCTAAAGCTGAGCAGAGCGAGAAGACGACCCGGATTTTGTCTTGAGTCGCTGTGCCCTGTATACCATATGAATCTGTAGGAAAGTCATATGTTCCACACGTCGTAAACTCGCCTCATCGCATAATGCCCTATTTTCATGAAACCCCGTGATCGAAAGGATTCCTGTATGGAAACGTGTATATGCTTCCGCTACAAACACGTGTCACTTGATTATTAATCACTTAACCCGCTCTGTTTGTCTCGAGGAATTAAGGCGGGTCCGGAAACGAAACAGGCCTGCCCTGCCGCAACACGCCAGATGCGTACATTCGTCTGTTCGTCTCCTGCGTGATTCTCCTTTCTTCGCGTATTTCTGTCACTTCTTGAATATTTCGCTGTTCCTTCGTTGGCCGCTAGCTCTTAAGTGGATGCAGTTCGCAGCTGTGCTGCATGCATACCTGGCAGTGAGAAAAACCATTGTTACCGCGGGGACGATGGGCCGTTCGTTCTATTTATATTTGTATTCTGCGTTACTGGCCGGCACAGCCTGTCGAAAACCCCGACCATTTCGCGATTGTGCGCGCGGAGGACTTCGTCAGGTGCAACATTTGTAGTCGCATGTTCCTCAGCCTTGCTAGTTTGCGCAGATCTCGAGAACTCGAGTGTATGTCTGCTCCGTTGATACGAATAACTGCCTTCACTGAAGCGTAATGCGTCGCTTCCAGCCTGCTCTGCCTGCCTTTTTGCGTGCTTGTGTGTGGATGGTTTCCGTGTCTTACGAATGCAGCGTCCAAGTTATGTTCTCATGCATGACGCGCTATGCATTGGATATATTCGTACGCTACGTCCATCATCCATTTGTCGGTCGTGTTGAGGTAAGCGGTTGTGCTATTAACTTTTTTTTTCCCTGTCATTCCCGTTTGCTGACGTGGCGTCTTGCGAATATATATCGATCGAACGAATGCATCTCTTGTGTTTTATTTCTTACTCTCTCCCTCTCCCTATTGTTCGTTTGCTGCACGCTTTTATTTGCGTGGATGGAGATGCTGCTTCACTTGCCAGGCAAGCATTTATCTTGAGTTCGTGTGCGAGTGGAGTCGACTGGGAGTCGTAAAAAAAAAAAAAGGGGTAACCTTTTGACGTCGCGGAGGTTATCACTTGTTTGGCTATGTCCAGATAATACGCATTGTTTCACATTACTGGATGTACAACACTTCGCGGGTACTACGATGGCTTAGCGTGCATACACGTACCGTTGATGTTGGCGAAAACGGACAAGACGCAGACCACGGTGAAACTATATTAACCGTTTGGGCTCCCGCACGCCCCGGTGCCTTGCTCATTATAAAGGCCACAAACGTTGGTAAAATATATTATCACCTTGGTGGGCGTTTGTGTCCCCGAAAGTCTCAGCGCCACCAGACGAGATTTCCAGAGATCCATCACTTCCGCACTATTGGCGGATGGGCACCGATGATAAAAGCTGAGCCGCGTCCGACCTGTATTCATCACTAACCCATTCGTGTGGTGAAATCGCGAGGAGGTGTTTAGAACTAATGGAGTTTTGGCGCGTCGAAACTATACGATTCTGGGGCGCGCCTTAATGGAGAATGCTGCATTAACCTCAACCTCCTGGTGTTCATAAACACTCACCTTAATCTATAAGTACACGGGTTTTCTTTTTATTTCGCCCACACCGGTGATGGGGCTGCTGTGGCCCGGAGCCGAGGCCGTGCCTTCTTGTTCCGGCCCATTCGCTAGAGTGAATGAATATTTGTGGGTAAAATAAGTACTGGCACCGTCAGCGCAAACAGGAACAGCGCCTAATTTTTTGAAGGCTCGAATGTTTTATGGGTAAACTGAGGCGGCGTGGCAAAGAAAAAAAAAAGAACGAAACATTCAACGTGCGTTAGACGTATGCGTCCAGCTCTTGGTGCCTTGATAGCGATTGTAGCGTGCTCACTGAAGCATTGTTTATTCCAGCTGCCGTGTACAGCTCGAAGGTCAAGCTCGAAAATTGAGGCAGGAATATACCACCGCCAAAGTCCGCTGCTTGTCAGACGTTTCGGAGTGCGCCGGCCCTGAGAAACGGGGGTGAACGATTCTTTTGTCTGAATGGCGGCGAAGGGTGGATCTGTTGAAACGTTCGGACGCGCTTTCGGCAAGCGCAAGCGTACGTTCCGGCTTGAACGTTTCGCACGCCGAAAAATTTTGGCTGTCGCTATTAGCAGGAAATGACAGCCCGGTCATTAAATGATTACGATATGTAACTGCGAAAAGTAGAAGAGAACGTGTGCGTAATATTTGGTAAACCTTAACCCGGCACCGGAACCTACATTCACTGCATCTAGACAGGCATTGCGGAGTGGAGGAAATTGTCAGCTTCCCGTACCTTTCGCTCCGGGTTTCATCAGTCTGTACCTTTAGGTGAAGATAAGCGGGCGATTGTGACACACCTGGCGCGTGGTTTTGTTACGTCCTCTCTTACTATGTTCCGTAACCCAGCTAGCTACCAGACCGTTTACGCATAGCATCAAGATGCGCTCAGAATGACTGCGCGGAGTCGTTCCAACTGTGGTGGGGGGAATTCTTTAAAACCGCGCGTCGGTGCATGAGCGGGACATGGAAATCTGCCGAGAGAAGAAGCTCTCCGGCTGCAGCTGCACTGACGTCGCCGAGGCGCGATCAGGGGCAACGCTTTTGGACGGCATCCTCGCAGATGCATTCCTCCTGTCTGCCCGCATGAAAAGTATTTTTGGCGCGAGCCACCACGAAAACGGCGGAAGCGACGTCACTCAGGCCCTGTCGGAGGCGCCGTCCGCGGGGCGTACATTTTCTTGCTCTCTCTTTATCTCGCACGCTATAAAGTTCCGTGCAGTATTAAGGCAGAAGGGAACTGCTTAACGTGAGTTAGAGAGGATGGTCTGCCAAACAGTTTGCTCTGACGTAGGGAAACCCACACGAAATGGAAGTGCCGGTGAAATCGTACAGGTGTGTCGCTGCCAGCAATGGGACCACCGCAGAAACGTTTACCACCCACTCCCCGCGCGTCTCAACGAAGTCAGTAGCATGTTTGTCCGACAAGGTTCGAGTTACGGAGACCATCATCATTCTCAGCTCTAACTCTGCCTTCCCCGACGGCGTTTACCATTCTCTCGCTCTTACTGTTCTCTGGTTGTATGTTCCATGCGTTACGTGACCAGCCCAGGTCTTTTTTTTTTTTTTTTTCGCTTGAAGTCAGGTAGGAACTCCTGGCTGTCAATCTTACCCAAGCTGCCGTCTTCCGATCTCTCAACGTTATTCCTCTCTTTCTACGTTTCATTGCACGCTCCGCGGTCCTCAGCTATGTTATGTTAATCTCCGATGTTTCTGCCCTGGTTGTATCAAGTGTTTCAAGGTTGTATCGATGTTTCAGAACTGGCTGTATGAAGTGGTCGTATACTTATCGCTTTAATAATAGTGGCGGATATGCCGCCATGATTTGGGAATGCCTGTCGAATGATAGTATTTGCCGCGCGTGACCAAAGCTGGACCTTGCAGTCGCTCTTATGCGTCCCTTCCCAGGAGTAGTCGTGAATGTTTTAATAACATTCAGAGCTTCACATTTTTGGGCGTTGAATTTATATCTGCCAATGCTGAGAGGCGATCTGAAAAACTCTGCACGGCACAGAGCTCTCGGTTTTCCTGCGAACTGTAAGAAAAAAAAAACGAAAAAAGAAATACTCTTTCGTCACTTGTGGCGTGAAGTGGTGCGTTTCGGACAGTGAGGCCAGGGCTTTTTGACTACACGTCTTTGTTTGCGTTTTCGAGAACATCGTCGTCGTGATAGACGATGCTTATGCCAGTTGGTGTTTTTTTCAAACCAGTAAAATGGGAAGAGCAACATGCTCGTTTGCGCCGTTCGCTGCGGGGCGGTGTTTCTCCACTGCTGCTGGCGTCATCTGTCGACAGCGTCGACAAACGTATCCGGAAGTGTGGCAACAACGAGGAAGAGGAGGAAAGGGCAGAGGGGAGGATGAGGGCTCGGCTGGGCGAGGGAACGGGGACAGCTCTCCCCTCGCCTGCGCGCGCTTTCTCGCGTCAACCGGCGCCGTGCCGAGTCTACGTGAGCTCTCCTCTACGCGTGCATCCAGGGGCGTCGCAATGGCGGCCTCGACAGCAGCGGCGTCACTCCTTGTGCGCTGGTGGCGGCGGCGCGACGTCGTTTGAATCTACATCGCTGGCGCCGCTGCGACAGCGTAGTCTTGATTATGCCGACGTCCTCCTGCTGCTGCACAACGCCGTCCGCCGCCATGGAGCGAACTGTGTGCGCTTGCCGCGCGCTGCTCGTGGCCTGGCTGCGCCGGCTCAAGAAGTACCTCCGTCTCTCGAAAGGAATTGTCAAGCGTCTTCGGCCCCTTGTCAACGCGCTGCGCGCGCTTCTACGCCGTCGGTGCACCGCGCTGGCCTCGTTCGTGGCGTCCGCTGCAGGTATTTCTTTCGTGTCTCGTTCATACGTCTTGGTGGTGTTTCGTGAACGTGAACCGAGTGCCACATTTGGATACTCTTCGAGGAACAGTTCGCGGTTTTTCTTTTACAGTGCTGTACGAGATTCATGTTGCATTTGCCGGTTACATTGTGTGCGGTTGAAGTATCGCTGATGACAGTGTTTTTCGTATGCTGCGCCGACAAGCCGGCACGGGTGATGCCACTTTTCGAGAGTCACCGTCTTGCGCGATTCGCAGTGATACTCCCGCTGTCATTCTTTTATGCCTTTGTACCCACGCGTCGTTATCACTCGCCGACCAGGCGCATCGAGGCGGGAACCCAGTAAATTGCTGGATTTTCGTTCGCAGTATGATTTTTCTCCGTCAAGTAGTCAAGGCTATCGCGCAACTACGCCCCGTATACATCTATCTGTACGCACACGGTTTCGTGGTTACGCTGGTCTGTGAACTCTTGTGGGACTTTCTGCCAAAAACACCTATTTGGCAGCCATTCCCCGCGAACATGGATAGGTTGGTATGTGGAATCAGTTCCAGAAAGATGAGTTTGTTTGGCTGGAAAGGTTGCTTTTTGAGTTGGCTTGATAAGCGAACACGGCAGCCGACTTGGCGATAGCTTGTTATGTCTCCCGCTACAAGTGTGCCGTGTCAAGTGGCGCAGCCAGCGTGCAGGCAGACCCCCGTCGCCTTGACGATTTCTACTACGGTTTAGAAAATCGCATATATCTTACCATCTGTCACTCTGCGAGTCTTTCGAGCCAATTTTTTTTTTTCCTTCGCCTTTAAATGGAAATCGCAGCTGATCTGTCTTAACTTTTTCTCGCGGGGAAGCCTTGACTGAACCAAGGACTTGCTCGTTGCACGGGGGCCGGCGCCGCCGCAGCGTAGTATTTTCGCTCGATCGTGCCCGCGATATTTTTAAAGGTTTCGCGTCTCGCAATTCTGGGTCGGTCGCGGCAGGCCTCCCCTAGCGCTGGTGGTCTATGCTTTTTCTTGCCGCCTGCCCGTCGGCCCCATTTTTTTACGTTTTTGATCCTCCTCCCTGCTCTGTCGTGACTGGCGGAGGTTGAGTTTGTTGAGCGAGAAGGGGGGGTGCCGTCACGACGGGGGGGAAGGGCCTCGAGGCGCCGTTCGTCTGTTCTGACTGACCGCTGGCTGGTTCTCTTCTGTGAGCTCGACCAAATGAAAGGGGGGCCGTGGTGCGCGTGCACTTCTTTTGAATTGCACCGCCTGGCTGCACTTAGCAGCTGCCTCCACGAGACCATCCCGCTAGACATTCGGTTGAGGGGAGAAAAAGAAATGATTAGGATGTTATTGGTTGGGTCGTCACGCGAGTGTGCGGCAGATGGTTCGGACGTCGGGACTTATTATGGATTCACTAGAGCCCCACCGGATCACTGCGTCTCTTTTGAAGACGGTTATCGAAGCATGTGCGAGAGCCGTCTCAGGGCAATGCTTTGTTTCGCAATGTTGATTTGAGAAGTAAGTTTGTGAGCGTCCTTAAGTTTCTTACGTGTGTCGCTGTTTCTCTTCTCTTTTTACCGGGTGGTGGTGCCGGGTTGCTCTTATGACGTCATACAACTGTCACGAGAGAAGTACGTGGCGTACTTTTGAGCTGGTTTATTACGATTTTCATAGGAATTTGGGGGACGAATGTCATCCCACTCTTACAATATTCTCGGCGAGATCGGGCTATAGGTGGCAGCACCAGTCCCCGCGAAAGTGTGGCATAGGCTGTCGGCGGCGCGAATACAAATACACGTAGCGGCGCTTCGTTGCATGCGGTCCGAGCCGATAGTCGGCGGATTAAATGTGTTGACTAGCGGTTTACTGTTGTAATCTACGCTCTTGTCTACTGAATCGAGGCATGAGGCCTATGCAACGTTAACATTACCCGCGAGTAAAGCGCTTCTGCTTTTCATAGTGGATGCTCGCCCTGGGTGACTCTCTTCACGCTTTTGCACTGAATCACTGCCATTGCCGTGTTGTTTGTACGAGATTAGCTTGTGTTCAGCCTTCTGCGCACTTGCTGTAGCTTGACCGAACTACTTATTTACATCTCCTTTATCTGCATACTACAAAAAATATAAAAAGAAAAGTCTCAGAAAGCCCGCATATCAGTGTGATTAGTTCATTACCACCATTCGCACCTTATACGCATATGATTTTTTCCCCTCTCATTCTGTTCACCTATGAAATGTGGGAACAGTCGTTAAGTCTTGCTAGGCAAGCTTAGTGGCTGACGATGCTTTGGGCACTGCGTTTACCACGAGTTTGCACATGTTCTTGCACAAGTAAAATATAAAAAATATGTAAGAATTCAGCAGAAAGCTTTCATCGATGGTTTATGTGCATGACAGTGCTTCAATAAAAGGCCAGGTTAACGGGACGAGCATTTTTTTTTTTTAGACAAAAAATTACCATTGCCTTCCGTCGGTCGCTAACAATGCCACACAACCCTGAAGACACTGTAAAAAGATTACGTTTTCAGTGAAATCATATGACATTACATATAAGGCATGCCGTCTGAATTAATTTGCAACGTCTGGCCTTTTTAAAAGCGTTCCTAAATCTAAGCACACAGTTGCGCAAGCAGAGTGAAAGTATTGAATTATAGTGTTTCTATGTAGTTGTACCACGGCCAGATAAACACAACTAAGGCTCCTCGCATAATCGATAAACTACAGTGCCGTAGTTGTACACATACCAACAGCGCGCAAAATGCATAGCCTAGAGCCTTTTTTTCTTTACAGGCTAGTCGCTCTAAAACGCTGCATTCACACACTATTTAATAGTACTCATGTTTGGGAGGATGGCAAGAGCATTTTGCGATATGCTTGAAACAGAAAGCGGCAGCCACTCTAAAAATATTCTGCTGAATGGAGGGTACGACGACAATAAACAGCACTCTGGAAAGTTGCACTCGCCGATCATATTACAATGCATTAGCAGCCGAGCAAGACCAAATGCTTTCGTACGTCGTTTCAGGCATACAGAAACAGTTACACTCGCGCTTAAATGACCGGACAAACCACACTTTGAGAACCAACACGACGTACGCACACATAGAAACACGGTGTGGCTAGCAGACAACGTGCGGAGCAATCCACGATTCACCACTTTGGCCAGTTGCCGCCAGGCGGCGACTCCGCTCAATCTCGTGGCCGATAGGCAGTATACAGAGCGTATAAGCGAAATAAGCCGATACCAACAAACGGTTTCGCAGGGCACACGCGCACTCATGGGAATGCACTGTGTCGGTGCCACGGAAAGATTTGGCATATCTGTAAATGGTAGCCGTCCCACGGCGTCGTCTGCTTAATCCACGTCTTATCAGATAAAAAAAATTGCTTTATATGTATAATATAGTGTTTGTGTGTGTGTAATTACATTAGGTGATAGGAGATGCTTAATATACAATACTCCTACCCATTTGAAGAGAAATAGTCATATCACACATATCTTATCTCATTGGAGATGTGGTTAAAGAAAAAAAAAAAAAAGGGAGGGGAGCGCACTGACGAAGAAGAATGAAGCCGGGTATGCTCGGAAACATCTAGTGGTGACGGGGAAGGTTTTCTAGAAGACTGAAATTTGCTGTAGTTCAGGCAGAATGACAGACACATAGACCTTGCACCGAACGGTCGTCAGGTTGCTAGAAAGGGCAAAATCCCCGTCACAAAATGCCCAACTGCAGTTTTTGAAGCATATGATGAGTTATCCAGAAGTATTTCCTTGCGTGGGCCATTAGCGAACTTTTGCGTGTGTCAGGTTAGGCAAAGTGGCTTTTATATCAACATCCTTATAAGTAATAAGGCTTGGATTTTAAGGAGTTCTGGCTAGGCATTGCACGAAAGTTATATCCAGTTTATTGCCATATATCAAATTCTAGCCTACAATGCATTTGCAATCAGGACATTTAATACAGAAACATGTTTAATGTTAGCTGGACCTAAAGAATGCATGTTCGTGCATTATGTTTTTGTGTGTGTGTGACTAATAAAAACAGCGGTGTTCAACAGCCTGCACCTGGCACCGTCTTCATAATACACTGTACTTCACACTTCTGCGTCAGGCCATTACGATAGAGTATTGCTATATGGAAAAACTCCCCATAGCAAGGTGGAAGTGTTTGAATGACAAATGGACTTGATTTTCCACGAACACTTAGCGTTGTGCAACATATTAGGCCCGTGCCTGGACCTTCAAAACAGAGTAGGGCTTTACAATCATAATTCCATTACCTGTTCGAAATGGCCGTGCCTGAAGGCCCTAATGATAGAACAATTCACATAAGAAAATCTTGGCTATTAGGTTTACTTGCACATTTCATATATATTTATATTCTTCTTCTTCATTCTTTTCTTCCCTCTCTTCTGAAATCTTTTGATTCCCCTTCCCCATGCCAGTGGTATATAGATGCCGACCAAAATCAGGTTTTCTAATAGTTTCTCTCTCTGTGTTGCCAAATTTCACGGAATGCAAAGTTTATGGGATCTACCTGGGGTGTAGCCAAATATTTTTCGGAGGGGGGGGGGGGGATTATACATTTTGTTCGTGCATGCAGTTGTATGTGTGTTTGTATGAATATATGCAAGCAAAATTGAAAATGTTTTGGATGGGGGGTTGAACCCAACCACCTCTTGGCTCTGGTAGCTACCACAGTAGATAAGCTTTTCAGCTGTCACTGTAATGTTTCACATGATTACTGTAGCTCATGGTAATTGCACCATCAAAAAGTGCATCAGCCAGTTTGCTACAGTGCAACCTGCAAGTTGTGCTTTGATTTGAAGTAACAAATTGCACTGGAGCAGTGAAATATGAAAGGTGTGGCGGTTTTCTAATGCCTGCTTTTATTTTGAAATTGTATTTTGAATAAAGTTTGCTTGCCAGCATCAGTTTTCTCAATTCCTTTTGCATTAATCTCAAGATTGTGCAGTGAATGTGTGGTAATTGAATATACGGTTGCACAAGGCCGCTTCGATTTTGAATAACCAGCTGCTGGTAACTTGAGAGATTTTGTCCTGCCGCACAATTTTTTCATTTAAGAACGTTCTTGTTGAAACTTGATATTTATTTGAAAGGCAACATGTTCGAGATGACACCAGTGAAATGCCACATTCCTTACATTGCCCTTTTCCCTGCCGCAGGCTACTCGGCAACGTTGGACTGCACCTCCGGTACAGCAGTAGAGGCCAGTGGTGAGGACGAGCCATGGTGCCGCATCGCTTACTGGGAACTGAGCAACCGCGTAGGAGACTTGTACCCGGTGCGGCGGCCGTGTCTGCACATCACCTTTGATGAGAGCCCTACCTCCTTATCGTCATCAAACGAAGAGGCACTTCGGCTGCACTCTCTGGCAGCATGCTCCTCTTCCTCCGGGGCAAACAAGGAGGCCGTGGCCCGAACGCGATCCAAAATTGGCCAGGGGCTGACCCTGTCGTACGATCGTGAAGGTGTCTGGCTCTACAACCGTTCCGAGCACGCTGTGTTTGTGGCATCACCGACGCTCGACATGCCCCAGGTTCGCAACCTCACAGTATTCAAGGTGCTGCCCGGCTTTTCGAAGTTGGTCTTCAACTGGCAACAAGCACGCATCCACAGCAGCTACTCGTCAGTGCCGTGGGACGGCCCGCACGCAAGCAATGTGGCGCGCATCTCCTTCGTCAAGGGCTGGGGTCCCAAGTACGCACGCCAGATTGTCACTGCACTACCCTGCTCCCTCGAACTCTTTTTCCGCACCACACCGCCGCCACCCAGGTGATGAGGGGACTTGAGAGAAACAGAACTGGATTTTCATTAGTCAGCACCAACTGGACGTGACAGAGCCTCGGATGTAAGAGGACCGCAGTAATCGCGGGTTGCTCACCTGCCTGACTTTGCCTTTTGAAACATTCTCGCACTGCCCCACTCCTTCCCCATGCTTGTGTCAGCCAGACGCAATGTGGCTACATCCTGTCGCTATGAAGGCGGCGAGGAAGTGTTCCGTCTCGGGGAAGGGAATGAGAGCCTGCTTGGGAGAGGCTTTTCTTTTTGTGTGTGTGTGTGTGGTTCGAAGAAGGAGCAGGCAGGCGGAAAAGAAAGCTGTCTATGTGTGTGTATGTGAGAGATATTTCTCGGGTGGGTAAGGCTGGCATTGCTCTGTTCAATTTGCTTTGCGGCTCCCCGACCATTCAGCTGTAGGCCCTGCCATCACATTGACACGCAGAGAACTAGTGTTCCCGCAAGTTTCTGGCAGGTCGTGTCATCTTTCTTCACAGCTGTTCTGATTGTGTTCGGCAGTTGGACTTGCCCCTATGCCTGAGATCGACGTTCCCCCTTAAGCGCTCTTGTTTGGAAAACCGTATGTTGTTGGTAGATAGTGTAATTGTTATTGCTATCATCAGTTGTACAGAAAAGAGTCATTAAAGCATACAAAGCACACTAGTCTCATTCCTCTAGTGTGCTTACCTTAAAGTGAACCTTTATCAATAGTAAGCAATGCTTTTGTCGACAGGGGCACGCTTTGTAGTCATTGTCATGTAACAAATATACCAAAACATAAGTTTACAGTTTCGTTAGTGTCAAGCATCATAGATTTATTTCTGAGAATGGACTATGAAAACATATTGCAGGCTGTGGCCTAATTTTGTGCGAATGCGACCTTATTAAGTTTCATTGATCACTGTTATCTACTTCAAGTGCTGCTAGGTTCATTATGAGCTCTTCTGTACTGCAGTTCGTTATTGCATGTGATGCAAATTTTTTAATTTTTGCTGTTGTACGTACTAGCTTGTTTAGGCAAAAAGTAAGATCTTGAAAGGACACTGAAGAGAGAAATGATTTTTCTCGTGTTAGTGGAGTACAATTTCACAATCCCGAAAACGCACTGCGAAACGAAGCTTGGCAAGCGAGCAAAAGCACGGAAAGAAATTGTGGGTAAAGGCGCCACCTTAAGATTTCTACATAAAACGCCTTGACATCATGTATTTTAAAGGCGTCTACTGTGTCCTACAAAGCTTCTAATTGATAAAAATTAAGTACATTGGGATATCGGGGTCCGTGGACCTAGCATACAAAGTTTTGGAAAATTTCATCCAGCCAATGTAGCGAAAATACGAAAAATACATCTTGAAATAGTTCACGTCACCCGCAGAGATTTCGGCACTAAATTTAAAAATTGAACTTCAACCTTGATTTTCTCAGATAATGGTGAACTCATGATAATGAAACATAAGGCATTAAAGTGTTTCAGAGTCTAGTTTATTAAGCTAAACCAAGTCGTCAGTTTTGTTTAGTGTCCCTTTGTTGTAGTGCATTTCAATGTTGACTTTTTGTTACCGATGACCTTCCGAAAAATTGTACTTTGTTTTTTCTAAGTACGCACTGTTTGTCAGTTTTAGTAGTAGTGCACTGTATAGCGTATGCACCTGCAGATATATATTTGAAAAAATTAATGTTATGTTGAATGCATAAATTGTGGCTGCAGTTGCAAAAAACCTATTTTCACATCTTGAAAAGCTACTCCAGTTAGCTTTCATGCCTACCCCGGTTTTGTAGCAAAAGCAACACTTTTTCATGCTCTTATTTTCTGTGCACATTATGAACAGCATGCTCGAATTGTTTGTGCATTCGCATACTTTTTTCAAACTGTAGGATCGACTAACACACCTCTTTAATCTGAACATTTATTTCAAGACAATGAAGTGGTGTTGAATGGTGGTGCGGAACCCACGTCAACATTTCTCAATTTTATAAGTTGTCATTACAGCTATTGTAAGCCGCGTTTGTCATGGCCAGAATTGAAAGTGGCAGTACATGTCATTTGGCTGTTCTTCAATCAAATGGATGACGGCCTTTCTCATTGCTTGTGCGATGATTTCAGTCACTGGCATGGTTGAACACTTGTGACCTTGTCCGGGCAGGGTTCTCTAGAACAGCCACGAATCTTTTCAATATTACAGAACTTGGCAACATTCTACCCTAGATTCGGCTGTATATTCTGTCAAGTTATATGGTCGAACATTATTAAGGTCCACTTCAGTTTCATTGAGAAAGGCTCTGGAACAATATTGTAAATGGCTTGGCATGCTCTTGGTGCAAAGTTTGAAACATAATGAAAGGAAAAAAACAGAGGAGCGCCAACTACCAAACTGTTTAATGACTAGTTGATGTTGGTTGGTATCCAAATGTGAATGTGCCAGACCTATATTGTAAGTTTACACCGGTGTTGCCCCCCCCCCCCCCTTCCTTGTTAGCTGTAGTGGTCAAGATGCTCGCAATGATGAATGCAACTCTTGGGCGTTGTAGTCCATAGTAACCGGTGTCGAAAATTGTGCAAAGAGTGTCGGCTGAGGAATCTTGTGGCGCAGGCAGAAAGGGTGCAGCCAGCATTGTGCGTTGCCTATATGTGTATGCTGTTGGTTAACATGCCGTGGTGGAGATCTAATTGTGAGGTGTTACTTTCATTGAAGGCATTATGCCACTCTCGTAAACATTGCTGTTGTCTGTTTTTAAGAGAGGACTGCCCACCTGCAGGTTCCCAGAATATAACCCCTTGTTGTTGTGGAGTGCGTAAGGTACTAATTTGCCTCGAGCAGCTTCTTTCTTCATGCAAGTCAGCTTATTTATTATTGTGGTTCCCGCTGAGTAGGGAAGAAAGAACTGCCTGCTATGCTTTTATAAATATACATATATATATATAAATAAATATAAAGTATATATGCTTGTGATTTGTGTACCAACGCAGCCTCCTCTTCCCATTTTATGCCTGCTCTCATTTCTTTAAATGCCTCTCCTAAAAGGAAAATAACAGAGTACAAATCGCTTGTTGCATCCTCTCTCTGGTGTGTCTGTATCTTCTTCGCTGCAACTCTTTTTTTTTTTTTACAAGCAGCTGCGTGTTGAACACTGTGGACACTGTGTGGTGTGTTAAATTTGTTGAAAACCCCACGCTGTTTACTCTAGCAAGTTATTTTGCATTATATTTAGTAAGCGTGAAGAATGGATTTACTTAAATCGGATGTTTGTTACTTGATTCATCTTCATCCTTTAATCTCTGAAACTCTACACTTGCGTTAATTCTTATCACAAATAGGTGCCCCTGCATAAGAGATCTACGCTTGCTAAAGAATGGTTATTGACATTCTGGAAGCTTCACATTGTCCATGCATTTCTTTTGTACTTGTTTTTTTTTTTTTTTTGGTCATGTCATCAGGATAACTAATTCCTTATGAGCTTTTATGTCCAGGATGTGCACTTCACGTTTGCTTAGTGCACTGCTCTCTACGCACTCTGCAGTGACGTTGCTTGTGTTTCGGTGAAGGCTCGTTTTTCATTTGAGAGGTTCGTTTGTGGAAGCTTTAATTGCACCTGCCATTTCTTTGAAGGGTCGAGATAGGTATTTAACTTTTTCCTTGTCAGTCTTACCACTCTTCACTTGTTTCCCTCTGAGCTTTTGATCAGTGGCTTTGCTTATGTGTTTAGCGCTACCTTGTCAGAGTTGCCTAATGCTTCTTGCACACGGTTCTCAAGACTAGATCACTGGCTACTATCCGTGTCACCATATGAGAAAGTGCTTGCCTTGAACCTCCGCTGGATTACCTAAAGAAAGGTGCATCTGTTGCCATGGGCCAGTCTATGGGTAACTCGCTTCGAAGCATGTACGAATGTTCTTGAGTGGTCCAAATGGGTGCTGTTCACGGCATCTTTTGAGACAGTGCAAGAAAGGACGTTCATGGAATACATCCAACCTGGATGCTTTGGCATTTCACAGTGATTGCTATGCTTCCTCACTACTTCTCACCACTTTTTCCTTCAAAGGTGTCTTGACCAAGCCCACCTGGCGATCTTTGTGTAGGGATTTGATGTGCCTTTTTGTCATTTCACCTAGCATCTTGGGGAAGCTTGCTTCCTTTTCACCGTCGATTGCTAAAGGACGTGATTACGTATTACTAGAAACCGCCATCCTCTAGAACCATGTATTCTGGATTGCCAGTCCGGTACACCTTCCTTTTCCTCGTCACGCGTGCATGCATCTCGTGTCTTCCACATGGGGGGCAGTCTGTGTGTAACTTTGCCCATTTGTATTGGCTTTTTACAAATGTATTGCTGCAAGCTACGACATTGAGCTTCTATGAACACTTTACTCGCCACTGCATTGGGGCGTGCGTCTTTTCGGGGTTTGTAGCATTCCTGTCGACTCTGGGATGAATTGATTTGTGTGCCCACCGAATGCGTTGTTAGCAATGCTGTCCACTTGTAAATGGAATTGTGTGGTCACTCCACCGTATTTCTTAACGGTGCAGCACTGCACCACAATTTTGCGCAGGAGACAATATTTGTGGTTTTATGTTCCCTACGCACCTTTGCTCTATTTTTTTTTTCTTTTTGACAGCCTAGTAGGACTTGCGAGTTAAACAGGGTTGTGCTGGATAGCCATTTTTGGACACCGTGTCATGTCGCACTCTTTTTTTTCTCTCCTTTGTCTTGTCTGTTGTCCTCTCTTTCGTCTTGTCGTCTCTGCTGATGAAAGAACACATAAAAAGTGCCAAAAGCTGTAATAGTAACTTTGTTTGTGTCTCGGTTAGAGCTCGGGTTTGGGAGTACGAAAAACGAAACAAGGGAGGTCTAACTGTGAATATGCTGTGGCATATCTTGTTGTGCGTGGATGAAGAAAATAAGGTTGCTATCACATCTGTCGCCATCGCTTGGTTAGCAGGTCAAGGCCTTAGTGCCTCACTGCATCTCGCTCTTGTGTGTTGCGTGCTAAGCAAAAAAAAGAAAAAGAACTTGTGAACATTTTCAAAGAAAGTGCGTTCTTGTCTGGCGTTAACTCGCTAATCACTCTGAAAAGAAAACTATTCCATCCACACTTTGGTAACAGAAGATTATATAAATATATATACATATATATATATATAAATATATATATGATGAATGTGCGAACACGCTGTTAAGCAGGCTATAGAAGCTAGGCGAAGCCTGCAGAAAGTAAGTGCCTGGTCGATTGGGGAAAAAAAGTTGCTTGTGTATAGATACTTTTCTAGTTGAGTAGTCTTCTACCCCCCCAGAAGAGACTGATGGCTTCGTGTTGCCCTTTCGTACACTTTCTCTTTTTTTTTTTCTTCTTCTTCAGACGCATGTGGCCATGCCTGTGTCTTTGAGAAGCATGTGAGAAATATGTGTTTCTACGCGTGGTATGGAAATGACAATCCAATACCATTCTGCCTGCCTCAATGCCTTATGAATACTGTGAAATACAAGTGAATGTACGAAAAATGAAAGTTGTATGTGTATGTGTGGGTGCGTGCATGTGTTTTAATAAGTTTGCTCAAGCGTCCTAGACTGTGCTGTGTATCAGTTTCATCGTTTTCTGTAGTTTGAAGGCACGATGAGAATGACTTAATGAAAGCTTTTTTTTTTTTCTCTCATGCATTTTTGTACATATGTAAAGTGTAAATAATGCTTTTTTTTTTCTAGTAGGTTTTTTTTTCTCCTTGTGACCGGTTCCGCTATCAAATGCGTGGCTTTGTACAAATTCTGTCAGAAGTGTACAAAATGAAAAAGATACTTTCTACTGTAATAAAGGTACAGGTATCCTAAGTCTCTTGTTTCAAAACATTTTTTTCTCTTCGGTGGTTGTTGCCTGTGTCGCCGTGGCACCTCCCCTCCTATCAAAAAATACTGTCAGCTATGGAAATAAAGAATTGGGCCCGGCACTCACTCGAAACTTCTAATTCACACCACACACAAGTCCGAGGGACGTCCCAAAAATGTGCAAACACGCCACATCCCCAGAAGACATCCACAAGCATGAAGATTATCATAAAATTTGCTTTTGATTGGACGTGTTTGTGCATCTGGGGAGTCTTGTAGGCACCATTATTCCATTTAGTGCCCCAGCATTAGCAATTGTGATGTTAATTTGCTGTTTAGTTATTGGTTAAAGCTTCAAAAGGGCATAATTCACAGTGTCTATTTGGTGACAAACGCCTCCGCTAATATAGCAGGGAACCTACCCTTGGACGGTGGTTTTATTTAGGTAAGTTGTACTCTGAAAAAAAAAACACACTATTTTCGTTAATTTCACCATCATGGGCATACTAACAGAGCAGAAAATTAATATCGATGTTTAATATTTAAATTTTATACCAAAATAGGCGCGTCACACCACTGATTTTAAAGTGAATTTTTCGTATTTCAGACACCTGTCCACCCAAACACTTCAAATAAGCGCCAACGATCAGCAAAGCGCCCTGGTCACTCCCACCATTTCTTCAACGTGTTATATGCTGCAGAATCCTACAACAGTCGGTACTGTATAAGAACCTAAGTTCTGAGAGTCGTTAGATACGCTTACGTTGCTTCGTACTTTAGCAGTGGTGCCTTGGACTTGCGTTCCCAGTTGTCTCAAATTGTTGTAACATTTGAACAATCTTTCATACCTTGTGATAACCAACGGAATTTCACCCGGAAGATTCCCTCCGGTTCATTAAAAATGGTAAGTGAATGCTGAGCATTGAATTCGCAGCATTTCATACGAAGCACATTTGCTAGGTGTGCGTTCTTCAGATAGAAGCTCTTCCGCCGCCATCTTGAATTTCGGTTCGCGACCGAGCAAGGGCCTCCCTCCAGACCTTGTCCGATTATCTTTTGCGGTAAGTGGGCGACAATTGGTCGGAATGTTACGGTACACTAGCACGGAACAGCATTTAATTACGTGCGGATGGCGGAACACGAGCAACTGCCACCGCAAAATTTACACAGCATGCATTGAATCGCTGCGGATTCACGCTCATAAGCGAACTAAGGTTTGCTGTAGTTGCTGCAGACTCGCACGGGATGTTTCTTTTTTTTTTTCTTTTTTGGCTTTCATACAATCCGTCAGAGCTATCACGCACTAACATGTGGCGAGGTATATGCGGCACATGCGTTACATATCAGCCGGGCCCCACTGTGTATCAATTTATTTTATATATTATTTTTTTTTCTGCTAAGAGCTCGCATCTACACGATGTTTAATGGCATGATGCAACACGGGTCCCGCCCGGAAGACAAGGATTGCGAAATGCGCCGCCGAACTATAGCTGTAAATGAAAAGACATATATCGACGCGCGGGACGATTGCAAAACGAGAAACAACGGAACTTCCACGCTTCGTACAAGGGCCGAACTCTCTCTTCTAATATATGTGGCAGATGAAAAAACGTCCCGGTAATACCGTGCCGCGATTCTTTGTTCTTTAGTGTAGTTGTTAGCCGCCGATTCGAAACCGTTTTTCAATAAAATCACGCGGCGCCAGCGACGTCCCTGCACAGCAAATATATCACATGCATTACTCAACGGCGGTTCTCTGTAGAATGCGTTTGCAGCAGGCCTGTGCGAATGCGTTCGCGCTTGTGCCACTTCGGGAGTGACAATCCGGAAATAGAGATTTGATACAACGTTTCCGATTTACATACCTCTGCAGATGTATACTTATACAGCGCGGGTAGCGTACGTATCTGTAACAACTTTGCAACCTGTGTCGTACAAGCCGTTTGTCCGGCCAGCAGTAAGTTGTCTTTTCGTACAACGTTTTTTTTTTTTTTTCACGTTGTAGTCATTTTCACTTTCCAGTTAAAACAGTAAGAACTTAATTTTTCATTAGGGTGGTGGCGAACAGGCGGAGCAATGAAGGAGCGGCAGTTCTCCTCTCCTAGACGGTTCTCCTCTCGCCTACACAACTTCCTCACCACGCGGTGAAGGGGAGAGTGCTGCGTGCAGTCAGTTCAGAAGTGGGATTCACACCGACCCGATTAGTCCCGATGTCTTCCTTTACCGCTCGTACTTGCGTCCCAACGAGGTTATACACAGGACAAAGAGAACGAGCCCTTGATCAAATGTACCATTTCGTAATTATTATTCAGGAAGACTTCTACCTACTCCATTGCGTAGCTTTAGGTTTACGTTTAACCGCAGAAACTGCTCTAAATTTCGGTGTCCCCGCTTTGGGGCATTGCCACAGAGACACATTTGATGCGGTGTGTAATTTCATTCAAGCCACTGAACGCATTCCAGCATAATGTCCACTTTAATAAATGCCGGAAAAAAAATTCTCGTGAAGTAATTTTAAAATGTGATGTAAGACGCACATCCCAAATTATGTCAGCTGTCTGGCCAGCTACAAAAATCAGGTTATCGATATTTCAGTCGCGCCTGCTTCTTATTTTGTTTCTCACTTTCTTGCTCTTTATTTTTGTAATCTTCTCATTTTTGACAATATTTTTGTTGGTAACCAATAGTGCAGTTACCATCCATAGGCTGCCCAACGCCCAGAGTGGGTATGCGTCATAACATCCAGGCTACAAACAATTTGCTTCCTTCGTTCACGGACATACATAAACAATTAAACCCATTAGCTTTTGGTGGTCCTCTTTAGCAATGCAACCCTTCCCTCCGAGCGAAGGGAGACTGCGCGCTGAGGTTGCGCACAGGGAGGCACCTGTCCGCGACACCTGCGCCCGCACGTATCCGATTAAGTTTCGCGCATAACAGCCGTGAATTGATTAAAGTCAAACAAAAATATATGTAGTCCCGTGTTCAGTTCTGTATCTTCAAAAACACGACCGATGGCCTAAATAAAAAAAAACAGAGAAAACATCACCAATGGGGACAGGGGGACACCACACATCTTGCTATGGGGGCCATTTTGCTTTTGCAAATGTAGCTCTTAATTTTTAATTGCATAAGAATTTAAATCGCGCTTTGAAAAAAAAAAAAAGAAATGCGACCACCGCTCTCTGCACCAGATCAGGGAACCTAACCTAACATCACCGAGCAGCGAATACTGTAAAGGCACGTTGGAGTAGTCAGTTCCCAAGTGCAGCTCGTAGGAGGGCTCTATATTTCTAGTTAATGTGTGACTCGGGTTAAACCATCGAGTGAAAATGACTGTGCCTTTGTTATAACAGGTTAAGACACAGCCTTTTTTTTTTTTAGCTTCAGCTCCGTTCATCATCGAGTTCCAACTGTTAGAAACAGCTTCCTAGGATAGCTTGCTCGCAAAACATACTTGTGTCACACAGGTGAGTTTTCTTTAATTAACATAATTATAACCCGGTAATCGAATTCATGCTTGACTTTCAATGGCTTCCACGAAACCGTGTCGAGTTTATCTGTTAGAAAAAACCTTCCACTATAACTTGCTTGTAAAAGCAAGTTAATATTATGTTTACGTTCAACGGTGATCTCTTAAACTTAACTTGGTGATGACCCAGCAATCGGAATCATTGTCGATAGCTCCCGCCATAACGCCGGCATAAATGATTGATGATAGCTAATCAGGAATTCTTTATTTACTCTGCATGGTAAATTAAAGCCAAGCACAGTAAGCATTTCCAGCTCGTCAGTACAGCAACATACCCGTAGCATTTCAGAAAGCTAGAGCTCCGTTGTGCCTTTTGAAACAGGAAGGAGTTTCCAGCTTTGTGCTTCGTTTCTGCTGTATTGAAGGGCTTCATATTACTGAGTTGGTGTTACCGAGAGCGCGCCGTATATAAATGTCAAGCAATTCAAGCAATACTTTCAAGGCTAGTGTAAGCCCCATAAGGGTGCGCAGGATTGTGCTTCAGGGAGGGCGAAGGTTCGTCGCAGCACCTCCCCTCTCCCAATCAGGTCAATGTACGGGGCTAGCCTTTCGCTGCCCTCCTCTTTCACCCCCCACCTCGGGCGCATGCCTGTGGTAACCCCCAGTGTAAACACACAGAAGATCCGGACACTCCAAAGCCCCCATGGAGTACGCCACTGTGCTGAGCACCCCGACTTTATTCCCTGTGTAACGCGAAGACTACTTTGTTTGCGATCGTGGTCATGAGTAACGGAGTCACAAGCGTTCTCAACCCCGCGTATTCACATCAATACGAAGGGAAAAATAAATCAATAACTGTCCTCATGACGCCACGTTTGAATCTGTCTCATTCTGGCAGTGGATCATATGCAAGACGCCTGTATCCAAAAGCAAATAAAATCCAGCCAGTTTGACGCCACGAAAACCGCCGAACGGCGAAGTTGCAGTGATGAGATTTGGCTCTGGGTATATATATATAAAAAAACAGTCATCTTTATTGTTATATTAAGTGTTTTCATCATCCTCATTATTTTCGTTTATTTGTTTGGAGACGCATCGGAATCATTCCAACCCCCACCTTCATCATAATCACAGCTTTTCCTTTAAAAAAGGTGTGGGGGGGGTAAAGAGGGAGAGAAAGTGAAAACCTTAATCATAAAGAATAGCAACAAATAAAAGGAAGCCAACAGAAGGAGTCTGATTTTGCTTCTACGCCCCAGTGGTCTTCCTACGTGAGCTCGATTCATTGCGTTCATATGTTCTACTACGCATTGGTCTGGGAATGAAAGGTACGTGGCTTAAGTTTGTAGGCTCGAGGATTAAGATAAGAGAGTCTAGATATAAAGGTTAAGCAAAATGAAAGAAGACAAATCAGTGAGTGATGGCTCTTTCGCAACTGAACAGGTTTGTGCAACTAACCACGTTCACTACACGTGCGCGCCGATACGCGTAGCTCGTGCAAGGAGTTCTCATGACATCATTGATTCCTCTTCGGACCGATCTGTTTCATTTTATGTCTGCATAAATTCGCACTTGGCTTCTCCATACGCTCGACTATGCACATTTTTGAAAGAGGCCCCCCCCCCCCCCCCCATGTGGATTCGTGTGCGCAACACCCCCAAAAATGCACAGCGCAGAGACAGAGACGTCAGCGTGCCTCAACCTTTGTATAATTCCGCGCAACAGCCCAAAAAGGAGGCGCACCGTCTCTTGGTTGGTTGGAGATGCACCATAGGGCGCACGTTTTCATCCAGCGGTAGTGGGCAAGCTCAGTATCACCGCAGCCCCCCCCCCCCCCCCCCGTGCTTTGTTGGTAGAGACGGAAAAAAATAAAACTGCACTCTCGACGCAAAAATGAAAAGGAAGCATTGATGTGTTTCTCACCAAGGCCTGTCATAGATCGTCGGGTTTGCAAGGTGGGAAGTAAACGAACCTTGCGAAGTCAGTCGCCACGATTGCCGAAAAAAAAAAAAGAACGTGAGTAGCCGTGAAGCAGTGCATTAAAAAATGACAGCATATCCACGGGGTGATTGATGGAGAGTGGAGCGAAGCTGGATCCGCACGGCGCTGCCGCGCCGCTTCGGCCTCCCGTTCTCGCGCCGCCACGCAGCTTCACGGCACGCTTCTGCCTCGCGCGCTCGCACTTCGGGGTTCGAGCTCGAGCCGCCTCGCGTGCACGCCGCTCTGCAGCCCTGTCTGTCCATCCGCCGACCTTCTGAACGCGTGCGCCAGAACGGCTTTTATTTTACTACACCGCCTCCCTAGCGAACGGCGCCGCCGACGAACACGCGATCGCCACTGTCTTTGTGCGACGTCATTGCTATTTTCTTGCGCGCTCGCACATCGGAGTTCCCTCTTCGAGCGCGAGCCACCGCCGCCTTGCGCGTATCATACTTTTCATCAGCGAACCGTGAGTCATCCGCTGGCGGCGTCCGTCCGTCTGTTTGACGCACGCACGGACGAATGGATGGACGTACAGACGGACGCATGGATGAATGGAAGCAAGAACGAACGGATGGCCAGAAGCACGGAAGGTATGACGGACGCTTCGCCCCACTCATCATCATTCACTCCATGGATATGCTGTGATTTTTATTATTTGTCGTGCTGCGAGTAACGTCCTTTAGTATCGTATCATTAAAATTTTTCAACGTATATATCGTTAGACGTACAAGTACCGTCCTCTACGGCCGGTTCTAGAACTAACGAGAGGTGGCTGCATACGATTGCGACGGCACGCTCAGCCCACGCCGTAAAGAAAGAGCTTTGCTCCTAAAATGATGTGAAAGGCCCTACGAGTGTATGAGGCTGAATTGGCGCCATCCCAGCAGCATTTTAAATGATCGGGGGGAGGGGGCACCCACTTTGCCCTCCCTCCTCCGGCAACACGCCTACAAGGAAATGCCCGTATGTCCGCGTTGCGATTCCCAAGCAAGGCTTTTCCGGATGCTTCGCCACTTCTGAAATGCAACGCGTGTTCAACGGTGCAGCCTTGTGTGACGACGCACCGGCGCCTGATTTCCTGCTCCATCGCCGACAACCGGCGTGCGGCCACAGAACATTTATAGTGCAGCACTGAGCGACTGATTTACACTTGAGCCGCATTAACATCGCAACTCAATAGAGTACATCGCAACTAAATTGTACATGAGCCGCACGAACGTCACAACTTAAAAAAGGGTCCGTGAAGTTGTCACATCCCTTTGTACGTGGAGTGGACGGCGCTTGTAAACGCGGAGCAAGGTATGCAGGCGGCCGCTGATATAGGCCCTCTTCTTTGACGCCGCCCGTAATCTCTGACCGGCCAGAAACAGATACCGCATCCGTCCTTTGTTCAGCTAGCAGGGAGGTATTCGGAACTAGCACCGGCGCCTCAAGGGACAGTGACTGCCCTGTTTCTGCTCTTCGTTCTTTTTCTTTTTTTTTCTTTGGCCTCGCACGCTTCTCGGGAAGGTACAAACATGCTTGCGAGATGTCGAGGCCTTCAAGCTGGCCGGTCAGATCCGCCAGGCTCGGATGAGTTCTTGTAGCCTCCGGTAGGCGTGTTTTGCGCTGGCAATACCGCTGCCGTAAGAAGTCTCGAATAGGTCGCTTTCATCAGCGTTATCACGCACGCTTTTCCATCGTTTTAGTCAAGGATGAAGAGGTCGCATGGGTTGATAACGAGTGGCCTTTCAAAAAGCGATTGAAAAAGAAAAGTACGTATGAAGAAATAAAAAGTCTAAAAAGAATTGAAATGAGAACCATGCCAACTACTGCTACGTCCACTTTGACTCTTGCACATGCCGCGAGGAAAAAAAAAGTAAAGAAAGTAAAGCCTAATGATCGTTAAGCCTCGGTGGCTGTCCTTTCCAATTGATATGTAAGGTGCGTAAGGTGAGCCAGACTTCCTCCATGAAGATACGGTCACCGACATGGTCGCCTACCCGGCCGGTTGCCTGGGAAAGCCGGCAGCCAACAGCACGTACGCGTGTATACGTAGCGCGGCGGCACGACGGCGCCGATTTTTCCTCTCCGGAGCACGCAACGCCAGTTATTTCTTATTTCCTTTTATTTTCTCTTTACTATTTGTGTGTCTTTCCTACGTCCCCCAAACGCCGTGTGTCGTATGCGGAGTACATCCGTTCTGCAAGAGAGGGGCGAGTTTCGGCGTAAACATCACGCTCGGCGAACACAGCGCGCGACACTCCGGCGTCAATCGGCAGGTGTGCACTCGACTCCCATCCACGAGAGAGGGGCCGCCTGTCGCGCACACACACCACACACACCGTGGGGCCAAACGCAAGCGGGTCGCGATGACGGAGGCGGGGGGGGGGGGGGGGGGGGTAGGTTCGGCGCCGTCAGACGGCGGCGACCGCTTGGCGCCGGGGAGTTCCTTTATTGGGCAGTGCCTCTCATTGTTCTGCTGGGGGCCCCTGCCTTTGTCCAGCTGCGCAACGGCAGCGAACCGTGGGAGCAGCCATCGCGTAGTAATGGTCAGGCGTCATGCACGTTGTTTGGAGCCCGGAAGTGGGTGCAACAGCCGCGCAAAGCCAGCGCCACCGTTGACCCGTGCGCCGCCGCCGGGACGGCGCGCCGGCCGTTGTCTACGGCCGCTGCTGCCATCCCAGCCGGCGAATGGGGACGGCCCTCCTCCTCGGCTGTTTTCGCGGGCTGCAAGGGCGGCTCGCGTCGTCGTCATCGCGTTCGAGACGCCGGCGGCGGCTCCCTTTCGCTTCGCGCGCGCTCTCACGACCTCGATTTTTTCTCCGGCTGGCGCCGTGTTTTGTTTCAGGGTCGACTTGACGCTGGCCCGTCTGTGCTTGCCTCACTCCTCGTCGTCTTTCGGTCGACCATTTCGTCGTCGTCATGCTGGCGGCCGGTTGGTTGCGCAGCCACCGTGTCGTTGTTTTTGCATCTGCACCCCCCCCCCCCCCCCTCGCCTTCTCTCGATACTGCATTGACTGTATTTCACTTTTTTTTTTGTCTCGTTGCTTCCCGGTACCGGTGGCGCAGGTAGTGGCCTGTTTCTGGTCACGCAGCCCGATCATTGCCGGTGTAGTTCTCTTTTGAGTTGTCTTACCGAATTAAAAAATTCGTATCTGCATTCGCGGCAAGCGAACTTTACAGGGAGGCCTAATAGGGCATTCATAAAACACAGCTGGCCAAGGTAGTGGCTTCCACCGCGTTTCGATGAGAAACATGCGTGTATGTAGATTTCGGTGCAAAAAGAATCCGCAGCCTTCCTCCCCCGAAGGCAGGCGCGCCGCCACAATTTTTTTCCGGAAAAGGGGGGGGGGGGGGCACCTTAAAAAATTGGCTATTTTTCGCTCTTTATGGTATGGCGAAAAAAGAAAAGGTCAGGCAGAGGGGCGGGGGTACGTGTTGGTGTGCCACCCCCTAGCTACGCCCCTGCACGGGCGGAAGCGTGCTTCAAAATCATTAGGTAGTTTTGGCGCGTAAAACCAAAAACTTAATGCTGATCTCAGTTACATAGGCTGATCTCAGCCATGCACTACATTCCTACGTATGGAAGGTTCGGATCCTTCTTTGCGAATTAAAATACCGCCTACGCCCCTGGCTGCATTGTGTCCGAAAGGGGACAGTCGAAGTCTCGGAATCCTGGAAGGGCGTCTGACGCTTATGCAATGCTTTGTTATGTTGATTTGAAGTAAGTGGCGTTTGATAAAGGTTAATCATTATTATCAATTGTTGATTTGCTCCGCTACTGTGAAAAATCACAGCGCAGGGCCATTCCTACATTTATTTTTCCCGCCTTACGATGCGCCCCTCGATGGTTTGTACAAATGCATAAAGTTGCATACAATGATTATTGCATGAAATGCTAAACAAAATACAAGAAAGCATAATTTAGCTATTATACCTTTGTAATTCTGCTAAGAATAAACGAAAATATAGGTAAAATCTTTCACTGCGTTGTATTTACGCAGACTTGCTTAGAAAAATTATATTCGCTTGCTTTTAGGTTGGAATGTAACAGGCAAGTTTTTCATAAACGAACAAGTTTTTTTTGCCAATTCATTGTTTAGAGTTATTTTTGACTTATTACTCGTAACAAGTGTTTGTGTTTTGATTTAATAGAAAATCTTATCAACATCAACATCACTTTTCGCTCGCTGCCGACCTTGGCAGTTTCGCTGGTTTCGTGTGAGGGCCGTTCAAAGCGAAGTGTGCAGTCTTTTAACGCCTCGGAATAGAACTGCTCTGACTGACGGTTATTGTACACGTTTTAACTGCTCGTCCGTTATATCAAAAGATGTTTCCGGTTACAAACATGGCATTAAAGATGCGAAGTCTTGTTCGACTTCAAGTGGTGAGCTACACAATCGTGTTTTCTTTGCTCAGACGATGATGTTGCGTTGACAAACTTGATGTGAACTTGATCAGGACGTTGGTGATTTCGATGTCCGCATTAAAAGTGTAAGCTACGATGTGATCATCTCAAGGTTATTAGTACCGGCGTCATGATGCACAGCTAATCGCAATTACCTTATTGTAGCTTGCGTAAGCTAATTACGATGAAGAAGTTCAATGCGGATCTGAGGTGTATTTGATGTGGTGTGCAGTTTCATTCAAGCTACTAAACGCATTTCTACACAATGTCCACTTTAATAGTTACTCGAAAAAAAAATCTCGAACTAATTTTAAAAATGTGATGAAATATAAATATATACAAATTATTCGGGTTAGGTAATCGCCTGCCTGGTCGGCTCCAAAATCAGATTACCGTTCTTGTAATAGCGCTTATTTCCTTTCTTTTTTTTTTGGTTAGTCACTTTCTTTTTTATTTTTGTAATGTTATCTTTCTTTTATGTTATTTTTGTTGGTAAACGATGGTGCAGTTACCATCCATAGGCTACTATGCTTTTCTGGCCAATCCTTGGATGCGCAGTGCTTGCGTTCACGCGCAAGCATATGTCGCAATACCCGATATTTATTAATGGGACAGCGATACCTGCTGTAACGCACCACAAATTCCTTGGGGTTGTCGTACACAGAGATCTATCGTGGACGAGGCATGTCGCAGTACTTAAATCTAAATTGAAGAGCTTCTCTCGTTCTTCGTCACGTAACAGGAGCAAGATAGGGCCCATCAGAATCATCGCTACTTCAATTATACAATGCTGTATTTATGGGATACATTCGATACAGCATGCCGGTGCTCTCCAATATGAGACCTAGTTGTGTGAAGACGCTAGAGAGTGTTCAAGCTCAATGCTTACGAAGATGCTTGGGTCTGCCGCGCTGTACTTCAACAAATGGGACAATCGCAGAGGCTCGGGCTTGTCCCATCAGTGTATACATGCTCTGCGAGCCACTTAGAGTTCACCTCCGATTGCTGAGCAGACACAGACAGCCCCCACTGTCAGTACTACCCGCCGCTCACCCAGATTGCAGTTTCTCAGGAGTAATATCGCAGCATGAAAATATTATACCATCAAGGTTTTCCCCGCCAAATGCCCCTGCAGTGCCTCCATGGGTCCTGCCTAAACCACCTGTTTGTTTTACGATACCTGGAATTACAAAGAAGTCGCTCATTTCTTCTGTTGGCCTCAGACAACTGACCCTATTTCACATTTATACAACGTACAGTGATTCTCTGCACGTGTACACCGATGGGTCGATCACACTAAACACCTCCGCCGCAGCCTTTGTCATCCCAGACATGGATATCGCTCAACGATTCAAAGTGGACCATAAAACCACATCGACTGCCACAGAGCTTGTCGCTATCCGGGAGGCAAGAAGATTTATTTCCGGAGAGCGACCTCAAGCGTGGACGATTTTCTGTGATGCCAAACCCGCTTTGCAAACCATTAATTGCATCATGAAGCAAGGTCCGCATTACAGCTTGGCAATATAAATCGCAGAACTTATTCAGGTTGCTTCAACAAATGGCCATCTTATCACTTTCCAGTGGATTCCCGCTCATTGCGGCGTGATGGGAAATGAAGAGGCAGACGCTGAAGCTAAAAATGCCTTAAGCAGTGCCCCTGAAGTACGCATTGCGTTTTCACGAGCTGAGACGAACGCCCTGCTTCGCTGCGTGATGCGCAGCTACACACTTCAGCACTGGACCAAACCGGAACGGCGACACCAGCGAGTTCACAAATGGGACCCGGAAATGAGGTTCCACATGCCCCCTAAATTGAAACGGCAACTCACAAGTATGATCCACCGCATTCGTCTTGGTGTGGCGTACATCAGACATTACGCACATATGATCGGTCGCAGTGACACCGGTCCTAATTGTGAACACTGTGATGTGCTAGAAATACTAGAGCACATATTTTGTGTCTGCCCAGCATACGCATGGGAACGACAAACACTGATTTCTTCTACTGAACTATATCGCAGTAGGTCATTAACTGATGAGACCGTGTTGGGCCCTTGGCCAGACACCAACAGTGCAACTGCAGTCATAAGAGCAGTTATAACCTTTTTGGAAACAACTGGACTATGTGCGCGGCTATAAAATGTGTCTCAGCTAGAAAGAACACTACATACTCACCTCTCTACCTCACCATCGTCATTCATTAATCTTTCTTTTCCCCTTTCGCTTCCACCAGTGTAGAGTAGCAAGCTAGAGCAAGCTATCGCTCAGGCTGACCTCTCTGCCTTTCTGTAAATAAACTTACCTCTCTCTCTGGCCAATCCTTCAAAGTGGGTATGTGCCATAGCGTCTAGGATACAAACTAACAAATCAAGCCTAATCGCGATCAAAAGTTGTCTCTTCTTATGTTACACAGCGTTTACATTTAACTTTATGATCGACAGCATAGCCAATCCCCTGCGTGAGTACGGGCCAGTTTTTCCTTGCCGACAAAACAAAACAATTTACGGTGTGACACTGGTATAAAAGGTGTGCTGTCGACACGCCTTGCGGCAAATCTCGTTGGTTGGGCTTTCCGCATGGAGTAAGAGCTACTTTCATTACCCATTTTATGATCGTTTACTGCTTAACTGTTGACCAACTTTAATGCAAACTGGCTGGTCGAGCAGTTGTTTTTGACGTATTGATTGGTGTCATGGTTGTGTTCATACGTAGATTATGTGAAGCTTCTGGAGAACGCTTTGCACCACCTTACGCCTGAATTTTCATATGCTTTGATGCGTAGGTCAGCTGTAGCACTACTGCAGCGTCAAAGGAGCCAGTTAAAAAAGGACAAATTGCGAAAAGGATCCCAGCATTCGTCAAATTGGAAGCGGGCAAAACGTACTCCTGGTGTGCTTGTGGTCTCAGCAAGAAGCAGGTGAGGTTTACATTTGTTAACATCGTAACTCTGACTAGTGTCAGGCAATTTCAAGTTTAGCTGCAGTATCATCTCTTTGGCTGCATTAAGTATGGCGTGTTGTTTCTTTTGGCACTTTTAAATTTGAGTATGCATCCATTTGATTCATCGTCAGCCTGGCTACGTCTACCGCAGGACAAAGGCCTCTCCCATGTTCCGCCTGTCAATTCAGTCCTGTGCTTGCTGCTGTTATTTTTACAACCGCAAACTCCTTGATGTCATCTGCCCACCTAACTTTCTGTCTCCTCTTAACCCGCTTGCCTTCTCTGGGAATCCAATTAGTTACTCTTAATGACCAGCGGTTATCCTGTGTAGGTGCTACATGCCCGGCCCATGTTCATTTCCTCTACTTGATTTCAACAAATCTCAACCCCGGTTTGTTCCCTGATCCACTCTGCTCTCTTCTTGTCTCTCTAGGTTACACCTATCATTTTCCTTTCCATCGCTCGCTGCGTCCTCCTCAATTTAAGCTGAACCCTCTTTGCAAATCTCTAGGCTTACGTGCCTACATCCAGCCATGATGGCGCCTCAGTTTAAAGCTTCTACGAAGACGTGGAATCAGTAATGAGTAAGGTAAAAACACACTATACTATACTCATGGGCGACTTCTATGCCAAGGTAGAGAAGAAGCAGGGTGGAGACCAGGCAGTAGGAGATTATGGCATCGGTACTAGAAATGCCGTTTGACTAGTGAACTCCAAATTGATGTAGGTGCACTTACTAAGCGCTCATCTGTGGCAGTTGCATCTCCTCCTCCAGATATTCTAACCTATTCGAGTGAATAGTCAGATCTTTTCTTAATTGCGCTGTATCCATAGACTGTGTATATAGGTTGTAAACACACATTCATAGATTTGAACCATAGGTGATAGTCTTTTCTGCTTGGTAGTTTTTTACATGTTTACTTTTTCGCCTCTTTCGCACCACGAGATCCATAGGTCGGTAGAAGTGGCAAGCACACATTTGCACATGCTCATCAATATTTTTGTGAGCTTCACAATTTCTGGTGTTCCTGTGTATTCACTTGCATTTTTTCTCATGTCCGCTGACGCTTAGCAGCACTCGCAGACATTCTATTTACCATGGTAGCTTAGGGCATGCGCAAGCAGTTTGTTAATCGTAGTTACACCTTTCAGCGTGTTTGAATCCCGGTCATGGTAGTCACATTTCAATAGGGTAGAAATGCAAAAACACCGACGTACTTTGGTATGCGTACATGCTTAAGAACCACAAATGAGCTAAACTGATTCAGTCTCCCACTGGTTTGCATCATCATCACTGTAGGGTTTCAGCATGCAAAACCCTCAGAATATTTCGAAATTCTCACGCACTTGTAGTCTCTCAAATTCATACTTGCTGGTGCCCACTTGTGCTCGCACTTGCATAGTCAACAGTAACACTCACGTTCGTTCTCACAGCTTAACAGTTGCTGTACTTTCGTTTGTACTCACGTTTAAGCAGCATTTCCTCCTGTTCCCTCTAACATTGTTTCCTCTTACATTTCTTCCTTTCTTAACCTTTCGGCCACCTTGTGGGGTTACTTGTGTCTTTGTGCTTCGAGTTAACGATGCACTCGCACTTCCAATTGATAGCTTCCTGGTTAACTCAATTGGCAGAGCGACCGCCTTAGTGGTCCCGAGTTTGAACCCAGGACAACGAGTGGCTATCTATTTTTCCTTTCCTGCTGACTCTCTTTTTGTCATTTGTGAATGCTCTAGTTATTCCTGGTAAACTAGTATAGAGGGACATTGTGCACTCTTGAGTGAATATGCTAACTTTTGTATGTTGCTATATTCTTCTTTTGTGTGAATACAGTAGATTTTTCCTCCTTCTCAAGCATAAACATACTGCTGTTCACCTTTTACCTCTCTATCCTTGCTCTTCATTTGAATCTGGCACAGGAATACCACAATTGTGTTGCTTACGTTTTGCTGTTAGCAACAGCTTTGAATAAGGTGACAGCTAATTGAGATCCATATTCTTAATGCAGCTTATTTTTCTCTATGCTCTGCGACAGCTTTTTAATTGAGCCCAGCAACATCTGTGTAATAAAGTAAAATAGCAAAGTACCGTATTCATTCAAATGTAGCTCAAGTTTTATTACCAATTTTACAATATAATGCTGAAATAACTATCTTTTCTTCCAAGATGCCATGAAAAGTAATTTCTGACGTTACAATCACGGTTGCCTTACAGTCGAGTAAATATGGTGTCTTATATGAACTCTTTTGCCACTTTTTTTCCTAGCCATTCTGCGATGGGGCCCACAAGGGCAAGGAGCATGGTATTGGGCCGGTGCGTTTTACCGTTGAGGAGAGCAAGAAGTATCTCCTCTGTAGATGCAAGCAAACCAACAACAGGCCATTTTGTGACCTGACGCACGTCAAAACTTGTGAGTGGCATTTTGATGTCATTGAGTGTCATCTTTATCGTTGTGACTGTCCCACCAATTTGGTGCAGTACAGCCTATAATAACTTGTGTCAGTCACTCAGTAATCAGAGTTTGCTGGGTGTTGTGAGAAGAGAGGACAGATCGCCCACTGGGCATTGCCAGAGTCTGTTGTTACGTACTCTTTTGCTAAAGCTTCCATTCCGTTAGCTTCACACAGAGGGTCACCGAAAGCATAGGAGCCCTATTTCTGACTGCTGTTTTAACTGGCCGATGTATTCGCAGTTTTGACTGCCCAGCTTGGGGTAAGTGCAACCGAGTACCAACCATAGAAAGCAGTCCGACAAATATGTCTTTAATATAAAAATACGCGGTTTAATTGTCTCGAGTCCGCTAGCTGAGAGACCTTGTTGCACCTTGTTTTCCTCTGAGGCAACTTTATGCATCTCTCAAGCCTTCAGGAAACACAGATTTGAAACAGGCTTTAATAATTGTAGGTTTTTCAGCATTAAAAATGTACCCTAAGTGGCCAGTGTGCTTTGCCATACTAATGAAATTCAACCAGCTGTGTATAGCAGACACTGATTAAAGCTGTTGGCTTACAAATAAGCCTTCATTTCACCAATTATTTTAGCTGGTTGAATGAAGTGGAGTTTCAATGAAATGGGGTTAAATGAAGTCGAAGCAGTGGTGGGAGTAGTAGTGAGTGGGGGGAGTCTGCAGTAGAGGCATCTACCCGTTTCCAATCTTCAATGGCCCTCGCACATCAAAGCCTCAACCAAGAACAGCTTCGTTGTTGGAAAACAAAAAGAGAGTGGAAGAGACAGAGAAAGAAACATTAAGGTATCAATTATGCTGTTTTGATAAGAATTTTGTTTACATCATTGTACTTCACCCTTATGTATGGCATCACTATCTGTCACAGATAACACACTGTGACACCATAGGCTTAGCCAGTGGGTGATGTTCAGGAGTTACCTTCCATGCCCCTTGCAAAAGAAAAAAAGTTTCGTGCATTTATATATACTAAATGTGTACGTACAAACACACACATGCACATATGTGAGTTGGACCCCTCCCTAAATAAATTTCTGGCTCTGCTCCATGGTGAAAACATGACCTGATTAAACATACTTAAAAATTCACTATGTTGCTAAGCTTGGCAAATTGTTTTGTAGGAAAATGAGCTTTTGTATTATGAAAAAAAAAAAAAGGTCCATTAGTGGCATCATGTTTACGCATTGCATGCTGAAATGTCAACATTGCCAAGTTTATTCTTTTCACTCCATCAGACACTTAGTATCACTCATTCAGTAGTGAGAGAGTTTTCTGTCACTGCTTGAGGAGTGATTAGTTGACCTTATAACTTACAACAGCCTTTATTTATAAAAGGAGTGCCTTGTTTTCAACTAAGCATATGTGTTTGCATTGCAGTTATTCCAGAGCCTGTTCGTGCGGCCTTGAAGATTAAACTTTAGTTAGTGCCTCGACTTACGACCACATAGAAGAACGTATTCATAGTGCTTATAGGTAGCTTTTGTAAAAAAGCTTCAATAAAGGTTCTTTGCATTATTTTTTTTGAAGCGCCTTTACTATGCCCGTAAATACTGAAAGCATCTGCCTTTGTGAAGGAGGAGGGGTAGGAGGTTTGTGAGCCGCAATCCACATGATGAAGAGCTAGGAACGTTATAAACAAGCACTGCTTTGATTCGTGGTGCAACAATACACTTTCACAATCGCTGATTTACGGCACTCCATAACAGAGATAGCCATGCAAATACCGAGACATCGAGACTTGTAAGCGTACAAGCAAATGCTTAAAAGCACCATGGCAGTTGATCACCACAGTCTTGTGGTCAACAAGAAGACTTGAAACATGAACAGACAAGGCTTGCACATTGCTGATTTTTCACACCTTAAATGCAATAGATATGAGTGAAGTGGGCTGACCTGTGGCCCGAAGTGTGCTGTCACCGATGGCAGCCATGGTTGTCAGTAGGGGGTGCAAAAGTAATACCCCCTGCTTTTCCCCCACTACAATGCAATGTGGGTTTGCTTTCCCCAAAGATTAAATCCTTTTGCCAGTTATAATGGAAGCTATGCTTATGCAGCAATTTTTGCTTCGCAGGGAATGTTGCTGTTGTAATAGAATACTTACTGCAGAAACGGGAAGATATTTTCATGAACATAAGTGACCAGGAAGTCTTCTGCATGGTCGACTGCTGGGATAGATATGAGTGGTTGCTGCTGGCTGAGGAATGAAAGTGAAGCAAGGAATATGGCGGCATTGGCATTCAGTTTTTCTTGTTTTTCTGCTTTTGTGTGACTGATGGCTGTGATAATCGTATGAAAGGACACAGATGGTGTACGTGAGTGACGATGCCCACGGTATGCTGTGTACCGGGTTGCCGCTCCGATTGAAGATGTACGAGCAAAAAGGTGTCATTTAGTTTTCCTAGGGCCGCAATGAGATGGATGAATGGGAAAATGCAATACCGGGACAGCGAACTGTTGGATTTACCTTTGATTCTGAACACGTTAGAGTGCGCGAGAAAGATTTCGACACCACAGACATTACTATTCGGACGCTCCGCCGCGGTGGTCTAGTGGCTAAGGTACTCGGCTCCTGACCCGCACGTCGCGGGATCGAATCCCGGCTGCGGCGCCTGCATTTCCGATGGAGGCAGAAATGTTGTAGGCCCGTGTGCTCAGATTTGGGTGCACGTTAAAGACCCCCAGGTGGTCGAAATTTCCGGAGCCCTCCACAACAGCATCTATCATAATCATATAGTGGTTTTGGGACGTTAAAACCCCACAAATCAATCAAATCAATCAACATTATTCGGACGGGCAACTTCATAGTGCATGGAAAAAAATTCTCTTTTGTTAAGTGAAAAGGCAAGTTGCAGATTGGAGCTGTTTCTTTTGCAGCTTGGTAGTTTTTTGGGCTCCTGCCAGTTTAGATGCTTAGCATTTTTTTTCCTGCGTGCGGTTGCTAAAACGTTTTTTTTTTATTTTTTCATTGACTCAGTATCAGCTAAGCTTATGTCTTCTTTTCTTTAGTTTACATCAGTTTGCTCTGTTTATTGTTTAATTTTTTTCAATAGCTTGCCTTCATTTACTGGCCCTGCACATAGTTTTTCTACGGTAGAAAAAGTGTCGTTCATAGCTTTCTGTTTTCTGAGGTATATTTCCAATGCTTTTTCTCTCTTTCTCTTTCAATCATAGCATCCTTGCTTTGTTTGCTGTGAAATAGTGGCTCGACAATGCGATGCTCATAAACATATGCCTTGAAATGAGCCATTTGTAAGGAAGTTAGCTCCGCTTGGGCTTTGGCACGGGCGCATACTTGGCTAGGCAAAGAGAAGAACGAATTCAAAATAAGAACAGCTGGCCCAGGATCAGGTGTTGTCTCTTTTTCTCTCCATTAAAATGGCGCAGTCGTCATAAACAAAGCCTTGGGGAAGCCACCAACTGTGCTCGTTCGTGGATCCTCAGCGTTCCGGAACCGCCAGCCAACGAAAGCCATCCATGCTTTCTCGGCCATGGAACCCGCCGATCTGCCACCGCACCAAGCACAGCTCGGGGACGGAGTCTATGTCTCCTCGCCACTTCACAATCTCCCGGCACTGCGAACGTTGTCTCCCGGCCTCCTCGGCGGGTCAATTTTTTTACCGTCAACGCCGCAACACCAGTTCACGCCAAGGTTACGCACGGGCTTTTCTCGTATGGGAACGCAGTTAACGCTCCCATGTGCGTGGATCCCATCAACAAGACTCTAGCACCCCTGCAACCTCCCACGAACGCCGTCCATGCGTCCTTGGCAATGGGTTGTGCAGCCGCGAGTTGCGGAGTTGATGTTTCCTCCGCAGATGCCGGACCTGGCATGCAAACCGCAAGCCGGCTGCCACAGGAAGCACCGTTTGGCAAGGACGGCGTCGAAGCCTCCTTGCCCCCCCCTTGCCTGGCGGCGCTTCAAGCACCAACCGCGGAAGGCGACTAGGCTGCCTTGGTAACTTGACGCTGCCCTCACCACAATCCAGTGCTTTATGACATTGCCGCGCTGATTGCTGCGACGGCAGCATATACCGCGGCCGCCGCCAATAGTTCCCCTGGTGGCACCTCCGAAGATGCTGCGAGGATCATCCGCGAAGCCGCACGCTTGTCTCAGCAACTGGCACCTTCAAACTACGGAGTCGCAACTGCCGCTGTGAGTACTGGGGGCCCCATAATCTCCGCGGTCATCGCTCCTGGCTCCTTGGGCCCCTCACACGCCCTACCCACGAACGTCATGCAGGCGACATCCTTGCTTGCACAGAAGCTAGACCGTCTCGCGCTGCGTTCTACTGGGTCCCTGTACTCCACACTACCATCTACAGTTGCATCGGAACTACCGGAGTTTCGAGGGTTCCAAGATGCCGCCGTTCTGTGGGTCGAAACGGTGAATGCTCTTGGTACCCACTATGCCTGGCCAGATTATCAGAAATGGCTGGTGGCCATTAACTGCCTTCGGGATGCTGTTAAAGCCTGGCGCAACTACGAAGGCAAGCAAAAACAGTCATGGCATCAATGGTGTGCCAGACTGACTTCTGTTTTTCGGCCGCTTTCGCAGGGCATTTCTGCCCTCACTGCCGACTCAAGTTGTCCCACGGGTGCCAGAGGGGAGGCACACCATCCCGACATAACACCATTTGGGCCAAGATTGTTGCCTGACTCTATTCTTGTCGACCCAGACTCGACCGTGGATGGGAGCTCTGCGGCTCACTACCTCGGCAGTGCACCTCTTGGAAACTTATCTCAGGAAAAACATTGTCCCGACAATGCAGCCCTACCCTCTGCCAACCAACCCTCTTTCGGAGAAAGAGTTTGTAAGGAGACCTTCGATTGCCCATCTGTTGCCCTGATCCCCTGCCCAGACAAAATAGCAGATGCGGTAGGAGACGCGCTCGACACCGATGTCAGCCGCGAGCAGGGCTCCATACCACAAGTTTCAGAATCTGTGACTTCTGCACCACCAGACGAAAATACCACTCACAAGCCCTAGCCAGAAAAAGCCAATATCTGCCATTCCCAGCCCCTGGCGTGTGAGATCGTTCCCTAGAACCACCACTTCATTCAGACTGCCACTGTGTTGCCTTCAGGCCGTGTGTACCACAACACCGAACTTTTTCGCACGGCATCTGTTGCTGATCGACTGGGTGTCGACAAGTTCGGAGGGAGAAGCACCACAACCAAGGTACCTTCGGATAGATGTGTCAGCCTTGTCGAAACGTGCAGAAAGGTCCGAGCTCCTTCGCAGCCTTCCTCCAGCCAGTATGTAGAGACTTTTGGCGTAAACGTGGAAGAGAAACACAAACTAACTGATACGTGCGAAGGCAAACTGCATGCGGCCAGCTCAACCATACAACCACAATGACACAGTCAGCGCGGCAAACCAGAACCATCGTCGTGGACAGCATTTCAAGCCAGACCACAGCACGTCCAGAACCAGTGCCGACTGCTACGACGTAACCAGAGCCGTCCACTGCCAAATAGCCAGTGCCGCCCACCAGACAGGCTTATGGCAAATTTGCGAGCCAAGTCGCAGCGAGGCCAAGTCACACCACAGCGATGCAGCCAGCCACGCCCACCTGAACTTCACGAATTTGCAGTCTTGGCCGAGTGTAAGGAAGACAGCTCCGCTAGGGCTCTGGCACGGGTGCATACTCGGCTAGACAAAGAGAAGAATTAAGTCAAAATAAGAACAGCTAGCCCAAGATTGTGTGTTGTCTCTTTTCTCTCTATTACAATTTTTAGTTTGCACCAGTTTGCTCTGTTTTTTTGTTTAATTTTCTTTAATAGCTTGCCTTCATTTACTGGCTCTGCACATAGTTTTTCTATGGTAGAAAAAGTGTTGTTCATAGCTTTCCGTTTTCTGAGGTAATTTTCTAGTGCTTTTTCTCTCTTTCTTTCAATCACAGCATTCTTGCTTTGTTTGCTGTGACATAGTGGCTCGACAATGCGATGTTCATAAACATATGCCTTGAAATGAGCCATTATAAAAAGTTACGAACTCAATGGGCTTTATTGCTTCCTCAGCTTGACACATTTTTTAGTATTTTGCCCACATTGCATTTTTCACATTCTGAATAAATCGCAAGCACAACAGAAGTCTGCTTGTGAACGCATGTGCTTATCTTCTCTAGATTGGAGAAACACAGCTTCATTTCATTTAATCAAGTCTGTCCTGTGAGCAGTTCTCATCAGGAAATTTGTTGCACCACGTGGCACTAACATAGTACATGTAAGCAGTCAAAGTAGCGCTTATTGTGATTTGTGAAGGTGCCACCATATTATTTACATTGCTATTTATCCTATGCCACGGTGGGCACCTCCAATGAGTGTCCTTGCGACGCTCCTCAATGTAGTAAAGTACGACACACTTTCGCTTGCGCAACTTTGTCCATGTAATTTGTAGTTGGCAAAGTGACATGTCGGAAATGAAGAGAACGTGGTTGCAAGCTCAGAGTTAAGGCTAGGCTCTGAACTTTAAAGATCGGGGAGTATTGATGCTGTACACAGATGTTACCTTGCAAAAGCTTCGTCATTCCCAGTTTCAAGTGTTGCCAAATATATGTGTGTTAGGCAGCAGCAGAGTGAAGTTGGCTTTCGTAAACTGTGAACACAGTAATGAAGAGCGTTTTTTTATTGTTATGATGCCATCTACACAGCGTAAATAGTCTGAGTCTAAATAGCACGACCGGCACTGTCTATACTCCTGCTGTAAGACATCATTTTGTGAGTTGGTGGGTTTACGAGGCTTGCGCAGTGTCAAAAGTCTGCGTAAATATTGTGTGCCCAAATGAAAACTCTCGTGCTGGCCACTGCCTGAGATAATGAACCACGCTAGAACAACACATGCAGCAAATATTGCAGTCTCCAACATGGCTGGATCCATCGCAGCGTTGATATCGTCTGCCACGACCGGCTACACCACCAAATTGTCACGGTGATTATGAATATGCAAGACAGACAAAAGCAAGTATATTTGCAATGTTTACAAGCCACTGTGCCACTGAATAGCTGTCGGGATCTATGTGGCACACCAGTCTCTCCTTCATCTCTGCATCTGCCTTGGCGGGGTCATGCACCACGTTTGTAACAATATCTTTAAAAAAAGTATGCAACAGTAAGTTTTTAAAAAGTTTTTAAAAAAGTATGTCAGGTTAACTATGACTGGTAGTTGAATTATTGTGGTTTGTTGCAAGACAAATTATTGTCATGAACCGACACAACAGTCAGCCTAGAGCAGCGTGCACGCATGAATGCCCCAGCATTGACCACGGCAACCCTAGTGGCAGCTTTTGTCCCTGTATGAAACTATGGGCGAAGTTTTGTGACCAGAAGAGAATTGAAAGGCTTTGATAAAACTGCCCACCTTAGACATTAAGATAGCGAGGAGTACTTGCTATCCTGCACTGTATGCCAGTGTTCTGTTTCTCTAAAAGAAGTGATAGTCTGGCTTCAATTTTGAGACATCACTCCAGAAATATTTAGAGCATGCCGTGGGAATGTGGTACTGCTCTAGTGGTGATGAATAAGTATTGCTCCTAAAGTATTGCTCCGAAAAAAAAAAAAAAAGAGATCTAGACCTGTGAGAGACACGCAGCACGGTTACAGATAAAGCTGTGATTGGGAAGAGAGGAGCAGCCTTTCGAGAGCCCGTTGTAAGTTCGCTTCAGGCGACTACTGCAAGTACAGTATCAAGGTATCTGCCATGTCGTAGTTTTGCAAAGGAGGAAAATGGCCACCATGACATTATTCATCATTCTGCGGAGAAGGTAGGTACCTCTATGTGTTTGCAAGGCATTGTGTGTACTTTGTTGATGCTGTGCCTAAAGACGAATCATGGCCGAGCTCTTTGTTATGGGGGGAACCATTGTAACATGGCAGCTGCATTGTATGACACCTTGTCTTGTCGTATTCTTCTATCATACTATATTACATCCCTAAATGAGATTCCTTGCGGGACATGACACTTGCATGTGCTCTTGTTGCGAGGGAGTTTCAAGCACTGGTGTAGATCTGCGGCAAAATACTCAGCTGCTGTGCAGAGGGCCTGGAATCGAATTCTGCTCAATCCTGAATTTTTTTCTTTATTGTACATAGTAGTGGTTACGTACGCTGGCAACATCAGCAGATAGCTAAGCCAGGAAAATCATCTGTTGTGATTGCATAACAGCTGGTGCTCTAAAAAAGCACCATGGAAAGCAATTGGGTGAAACTTCTCCTCATTGGTAAAATGTAACCATTACACATATACACTTATGCTCACGCTAAAGCTGTGATTGGGAAGAGAGGAGCAGCCTTTCTAGAGCCCGTTGTAAGTTCGCTTCAGGCGACTACTGCAAGTACCGTATCAAGGTATCTGCCATGTCGTAGTTTTGCAAAGGAGGAAAATGGCCACCATGACATTATTCATCATTCTGCGGAGAAGGTAGGTACCTCTATGTGTTTGCAAGGCATTGTGTGTACTTTGTTGATGCTGTGCCTGAAGACGAATCATGGCCGAGCTCTTTGTTATGGGGGGAACCATTGTAACATGGCAGCTGCATTGTATGACACCTTGTCTTGTCGTATTCTTCTATCATACTATATTACATCCCTAAATGAGATTCTAAATGAGTTCTGAGTTCGATTCCCCGATCAGTAAAACTTGTGCTCGAGCTGTGAAGGTTTTTTTCCAGCACATACATGTCCTCTGCAGCTTGATGGTACTACATGTAAATGACAATCCGTCATTGCTGTAACAAAAATAAAATATATTTTTAAATAAATTGCAGTTCTTATGCATGATGCTGCTAATGCTGCCTGGTTTTAATATTTAAAAAACAAAACAGCTTTATTTTTATTGGACTTGTTATTTACAAGGTTATAAGTGCAGAGGAAATTGATTACACCAAATCAGTAAGGTTGTAATAAGGGCAATATTCCAGCTTGATGCTACTGTCCAGTCACCTGTAGGTGACTGAAAAGCTGTTGCCCATTGGCAGCAGCTTTTCTCTGTTGCAACTTTTAAACCTGTTAACTTGAAGTTACAATTCTCAGTGTTCTCGCGTTTTGAGTTGTCAGTTAATCTGGCATCGCTCTGCAATCTTCCCATCTTCTGGTTAACTCAAACAGTACCTAAAGTGACTATTCTGGTAAGACATCAGTTCTGAGTTCGATTCCCCGATCAGTAAAACTTGTGCTCGAGCTGTGAAGGTTTTTTTTCTAGCACACACATGTCCTCTGCAGCTTGATGGTACTACATGTAAATGACAATCCGTCATTTGATTATATACAAAGAAACATGTGGTGTTTGTGAAGGGAAGACACTGAGGCATTATTACATTGTTCTGATGTCTTTAGTACGACACATCCATAAAAAAAAATAAAGCATCTTCAGAAGCATAAAGCTGACAGACAGTATGAGACACTTATATCTCGGTTACATGTGATGCCAAGACAAATGCATGCAGGAAATGGTATTCACCTTTCTTATTCTGGCAAGCTCATGCAGCAAAAGATTTACAGAAACAAATGTAATAATGACTAATGTCTTTCATAAATTTATTTCTGCTCTATTCTTTCCACAATATTGCCCACAAGTTGCATAATTAGTGTGCCACAATGCATGTACTTTGTTCATGAAATAAAATGCAGCATTAAAACTTTTAAGTATAACGACTGGCATGAGCTATTGCTCAAGATAGTCATGCCACATTGCTACAACTTTGGACACTTATGGAGATTTTGGCTCTGATGCGAGTGTACAAACCAATAGCGCTGGTGTAACAAGAACTGAACACAATGGAAATGAAGGTATGGACTGTGCTTAGCCCTAAGTTGATGCATTTCATTCCGTGTGCGCTGTACATGGCAAAGAGTGGCTTTCGGGGGCATCAAATCCTTGTGCGGGAATGCTTTTTTATGTTCTAGCCAATGCACTTGCGAACAAAGTGATCAAATCTTTGCTTACCGCAACATAAATAGCATGCCAGAATGCACCCTGTAGTCGTACACATAGTTGTCCGTCTACTGTAGAACAATGAAATGTAGTAGCCATTAAAAAAATGTTTTGGCACATCTGTCACAAGCAAGAGCTCAAATAACCTGTCGTGTGTGTGTCTCTTCTACTAATGTTCCATCTTTTTCCACATAACCAACTCTCTGTACATCTTAGGGGAGATTTACAGTTAAGCATATCTACAGGCACAGGATATTTACAAATGCAAATGCAGTCTTGGTCCCAAGCAAAGGAAAGATTGGTTGGTTGGATTTGGTCTCAGTTTCAGCGTAAACAATAGGATTATCGGGCGCCTCGGTAAACAGCTAGGCACTGTGCTTTTAAAACAAGTTTAATTTCCACGCTGACGAAATTTTTAATGGAATCTTGTAGTATTTGTACAATGTTTTTTTGGCTCCCCGATTAAAAAGAAAGTCTGTGTAGAAGGGTATTTTGTCTGGTAGCTTGCATTCGTAATGAACCTTCTATTGAGCACAGCTCACAAAGTAAGGTTCAAAATTGGGACATAGAGCTTTTTTAAGGCATATACAATCACTGTAAATGTTAAAGCTGAATATCAAGCACACATACACTGTCATCGACGATTGTATAAAACTTCACATCAAATGGCTGACTTAGTCTGTATTATTGACATGTTAGGGTATTTAGTCTTGCTTTTATATATTTTTTTCCCATCCTAGAGACGAAACAGAATCTGTTTATGAAAAGACACATGATCATCTATGCACTGTCCACTGCAGTTCTAAGGACACACTACAGAGCAGTCACGAGCACAGTCTTTCGCTGTTGACCACTTTTGCACAAGTTGGTGCGCATGTGTCTTGTAAGCACAAGCAGAAATGCGGATGTGAACTGAAGACGATGATGTCAGGCATATGCGGTAAGTTCTGAGGTCCTGCTGAATATGCAGCATTTGCACAAGCCTGCAAAGCAGTGTCATCGCCATGTCTTTGTCACACACTCAACACTAGGAGCATTAACGGCACTAATAGACGACGCTTACGGGCTTGACATGGTTATGTGCACACCTACTTTATGCCCCATGCTGTCAAGGCACAGTCATGTAGTTTCTTGCTTTGTGGGGAAAGTCTGTACCCCTGTAGTCTTGGTTCACACAGCACAGATTGACTGCACCTTGACTCCAAGGAGCAATTGTTCTTGATGCTTCGGATGTGTATTGTGATCCACTGCGTTTGCTACAGAAATGCGCACTGCAATTCACTTGCCGAAGAAAATAGGACCATGTTTCTGCGAGTCTTTCTCACTCAATCGTGAGCGATGCTTTGCAACACGCTGTCAGGATTAAGCCATGGCACTTTTCAATTCACAGCTGTCTGCTTCTCAGGAACTGTTCAGTAGCTAGGGGCACACCGAGTGCTTAGATGATGCTTGACTGCACCTGCGCCCTTTTAATGTGGTGGGTGCTGGCCATCATTCTATGGGTAATTACTTTGCTCTTCTAAGGCTGGGCGTGCATTGTCCATGAACACTGATGGTGGCAGGATGCCATTCAAGTTGTCTGTAGCTGAAAGTTCTGCTAGTCCATCCTTTTCCAAAAGCTACTGGACTCCTCTGCATGGCAGTAATTATCATGGCAGGGAAAATGCTGTTTAAAGGCACTTTATTGTAGATGTACCAATGCAGTCTTGCCACTGCAGTCTTGCCTTGGAACTTTGGCGGTTTGTACACACAACAAGCCCACAGAAAGGACTTAGGCAAGCTTTATGTAGAGGGATTTAGAATCGCACCCCTTTAAGGCACGTATGCACTAAACACAGCTGTGGCTGGTCCCCTTCCGGGCACAGTTTGCTCAGCATAAGATGTGATGAGGCACTTGGCGTAGATCACAACTTTAACACTGTTACATTGCATCCTTCTGCTTAAAAGTCTGTGGGACTGACAGAAGATATGTTCATTGCTGGAAAACATCACCGAGTTTGCGCATCTTCAACCCTTATACGAAATGCAAGCCCCAACAGTTTGGCTTCAGATTGCAGTCAACAAGCTGCAATCCTGTCCACTGCGGGTCTGCCCATGGCATGATGTCCTTGCAAGTTTAGCAGATGTTCTCCGGCCGCTTGTCTTTCAGGACAGCCTCAGAAATTATGGTCCGAGTGTATCTGTGCCCTGAAGCCGTTCCGCTTGATGGTAGCCTCTTTTTGGAACTTTCCTCCGGGTGATGTTGTGAGGGTGGAGAAGTTGTTCTTGTATTGGGAGTGAGGCACATAGGTGTTGCCTTCTGCCTGTACCAGTGGTGTCCCCAGGTGTTTGGGTGCCAGGGGGTCACGGCTGTGGTGTCGTTTGGTGTAGCGGTACATAGCCAGTGCACCCACCAGCGCACCCAGAACGAGGCAGGTAATGCAGGCTCCCACAAGGTGCTCTGTTCGGATTCCACTGCCTCCACTGTCACGTTGGTCCTCCAGACTTGGTAGTACCGAAACTGCAGAATAAAAACGATGTCCATTACACGCTGCTTACCTGCATATTCATGTTACACGCTGCGTGGCATGTTACAGGCTGTTTACATGGATTATGTCTGTTACATGCATGTTTTCATCATTGTTACTCTTACTTGCATTCAATGATAAGCAGCATAGGATAAGCACAGTCAAGCAAATGCACATGCCTTTGTTATTTGATATATTTATTAGAGGAATACATGCTTATATAGCTTGAATAAAATTGAATAGTCTTTGGCTTACCTTTCACATATCAAAAGTTTTGTTATGTGTACATTTGTTATGCTGAGCCTTAACTTATTATTCGTTATGTGAGCTGAACTGGAGATCTGACCAAAATTGTGCAGAAGATAGGCCAAGTAACTTGTACGTTGTACCAAGTGGTGTCGTTAGAATTACACGTTTGGGTGACTCTTCTGAAGAGCATGGCAGGCTAAAGAAAGTGTGTTGAAGAGGAGTCCGGACATCATTATCACGTTTGACTTTTAAAGGTGTATCTGAAGGGCTTCCCAGTTTCTGACTACTAAAGAGGCAACTGACATTTTTTTCAAATTACTGCAACACTAAAAACAGATAGTAGGTATGAAACAAGATTACAAGGGCAGCACCTGTCTTTGTAATCTTGTTTTATCCTTGTTCACTTTTTAGTGCTGCAATAATTTGAAACGATGTACCAACGTGCCCAACTCGCCGCTTTAAGCAGCTGACATTGTTCACATTGTGATTACAGACTTGTAGGTTTCAGCAAGTTACCAATGTGCCTGTGCTTGCAAACATGGAGAATCACAAAGCAGCACATGTTCTGTCACTTCATGTACATATCGCTAATCATGAAATATTTTTGGCTAACAGTAACATTCGCCGAGAAAAGTCCTCTGAATGTGGCAATTCCGAAAAATCTCAAGCACAAGTTTGCCCAAGTATGCTGCAAATGCATGATCTGTTTTGTGTGCCTGTATACGTGCTCAACTGACTGCTCCGGTCATAAATGACTTGATAATTTTATGCCTGACGTGCTGCCTTGTTGAACACTTTTGTGAGAAGATATGCAGAGTTCGGATATTTTGCTGCTATGCTTAATACCTAGCACATGCTCTGGCCTTTTGCACCATCTGCCAGTTACACCACTCGTGACCATGATGCACAAACATGTCCAACAAAACTGGGCACATTGTTGGGGTCATGCCTATTTAGCTTACAACTTCAGTTTCTGGTTACTACTATCAGATGCACCAGATGATAATGTTGATCAGAGGATTACATGCCGGTGTAAATAGACCTGCCCAATGTACACAAGCAGCAGCTAGTCACTACTATAACTATGTGAAGCAGGTCACATATGCCCTCCCTATGTTTCATGCTTGCAAGCTGCAAGTGAAGATTGAAAATATGCAATATAGAAGGTCTTCACTGACAACTATTGTATTCTTCTAGCTCTATAATGTCAGGATTCGCACTGTGGAGCTTACGGAAGAAAGCAAGCTCACCCGTCTCTTGGCCAGCGATGCACATGCGGCTTTCACGAGTCGACCCACGGCACTGAGTTGGGTTGGGGTCGAGAATCATGCATGTCCGTCGACGATGCTGCTCATTGTTGTGGTCGCACAGTGACCACACAGACCATTCAGTCCATTCTTCCTCCTCAGGCTCTGCACAGAAAAAAAAAAAAGCATTTTCGGCTATCACCTTGACTACTTCTCTTGTATGCAGCATAGCATGAACTTGTTTTTAATCGTACAAAGCACACGGGCAACCACCCGCGGCTCCCTAATATAAGTTGATGAGTTGTGATGAGCCCATTTATTTCAAACTACACTTCTGTGCCCATGCTCTTTCAGGGAAGTGTTGGCGACATACTAGTTTCAGCAACATAGCTGGCCTTCTCTTACATTGTGTTGCCATGAGAAGATGCATTCGATTAATTAAATTTTATATCTGTTGTGGTTTTGGTGTGATCACCAGAAAAAAACTTTTGCTCATAACAAACACGTAGACGACGTACGCGAAATGGCTTCAGTGCACTTGAATTATGCTCATTAATGCATGCACAATCTTCTGCAGTGATGTTGCTGTTACGTGTTTCCTTGTGGAGGACAAAATCCAGAGCTGTTCAGTAAAAAGAGAATCTGTTAGAATGATTAATTTTGCTTTTTTGTGCTCTGTTCAGAGACTTGACACACTTGAAGTCACAAGGTAAGAGGGTGAACTCGTAGGACAATGCTTAATCTTTGTCATCAGCCTATATCAGTGCACCATGTTTGTCACCAGTCTATTTCAGTGTACTGTACTTCAGTGACGAAATCACAAGAAAATCGGAAATCAGGCAAAAGCCCCCTCTGAATTGCTGTGATTCTGCAATGCTAAATGCACTGTCGAAGAGCACTGTGCTCGATGTCAATTTGCTGCTCATAATCATACTGCGATTTTAGCATGCAAAATCCCAGTATTCAATTTAACATCGGCACATGTGTTGGAAACATGCACAGATGTGTTCTGTTGCTGTCATGCAGCCACTGTATCAATTTATCCAGTCACTGCTACCAGAATCACGGACGTTTCAACTGCATATAAAACACACTAAAAACAAGGGTGTCTCCTCAGTTATATTCCTTTTCCACATGGCATCGCTTATCCGAAAGTCACCGTGTTACATTTCAGATCGTGGTGGAGATAAAACAGCATGCATTAGGAACTCCTTCATCATTGCAGTACTCACTCAAAGACGGACAGGGCAATGTTGCGTTGCATGGCACCACCTCAGTGGCATCGCCCTGGCAGACTCCCGACTCGGTGCCCGAGCCAGGTTCTCTTAGGCATGTGCGTGTGCGCGTTTTGGTGCCGCCACCTCCACATGTCACGGAGCACGCGCTATATTCCGACCAACAGGACCAGTGGCCTTTGCCGCGCAGAAAGCATGGCAGCGAAAGGCAATAGAGGAAGAGGAGAATGGAGAAAGAGAAGAAGAAGAAGCCAACACCACAATCAAGCCTCCAAGCAGCACCCACAAGGTCCAGTATTGCGCGCAAACATAATTGCACTAAACTAACTGTTAAATATGCTACAGCACGTGCAGGCTAGTCTTGTCCAGTTAATTCTTCTTTATCGCAAACTTTTGGCCTCTGTTAATTTAATTATTCCAACTTTGAATAATGACAATTGCTATATATAATGAAAAGGAGGACCTGAGAAATATAGGCAAATCCAGGTTTCATGTATGCACCCATCAACTTGAATTCGTTACTTAAATCAAAATGCCACATGACACTAACCATTGAATTACGGTACATCAAGAAATAATACGTAGTCTATATACCTTGTGCCAGGACTACACAAGCATGACCTATTGGCCGGGAAATGAGACAAACGACACATCGTCACTGAAGTGCTGCTAACTATCATTGAGTGTTTGATAACCATTCTAAACAGTCACCATGGCAATAAAGGAGGCTCCAACAGCTCATAATTGATTAGGGTGCAGGCTAACCATTCATAAAAAGGCAAGCAGCATTGCAGGCATCATGCAAATGTTTGAAAAGAACGTACGCATTCAGAAAGCAGGCAGGGCAGTGATCAAGATGGTGCATGAAAGTGTTGCCAATGGGTTGCAGTGTGTGCTGTTACTCGGAGAGTGAACTGCATTGATTTCGGACTAAATAATTCACAATGGTCGCATACTTTGGCTTATACCGTCCCAAGTTTTGTTAAATTTGCATCACCTTGGCTGGCACAGTGCATCATCGTTGTTCGCATGACCACTTCTGATCATACACGTAGCGACTTGACGTGGCGTTATCGAGTAATCACACATGTCAAATGTTCCACACACTATGCATTCTTCCCGGAACAATGTTCAATTATAGCACATTCCACATTCTATGATCATTAACATGGCAGGGGAAGGTTATTCTACTTAAGACTTCATTTAGCAAAACTCTGCAGTCATGTTATGTCATCACTTAAAGAAGTAATGAGACTGTGCTCTAAAGTTAGTCTTATGATTATCGTGATTTTTCATGCTTTTCTCGTGGTATTGCACCATTACAGCTCAAGTTACATGGTTTGAGAAAGATTATCATGTCTAAACCCACATTAACTCTGTGTAATGGTCTAATGTCTTAATGCTCCATGCATGAAATGCATAGCAAACAATGACACTTAGCAGTGCTATAGTATTAGCTCTCTTCTGGTATTTCAAGTGATTTTCCAGATTTCACATCCACTTAGACATTCGAAGTTTACTGTCATTATTTCCTGCTTCGGAAAAACCTTGAGGACATTGCTGTAAACATAGTTAAGGCGTATAGCGAAAGCAGGACTGGTCTCTACACTTAATAAACCTTTAGGGTGTCATAATGTAGGCAGATTTATAAGGGTGGTAGGCTCCGAGCCAACAAGGTGAACTGGGCCTATAGGGCTCTATAAAATGAAAACAGTAGTTAACAGTGTTATTTCTTGCACAAAATGCAGCTGGCGACCCGCATGCAGTTATTACATTCATGTCCACGCATTTATACATTCTGTAGTACGGTTAGAGGTCACATAACCGAAGATAAACTGGACAGGCAAGGACAAGATAGACTGGACGTAGCCAGTGCTCACTCTGAACTGGCTGGCAAGTCTGTCAAAAGCTGTTGTAGTACTTCTTATCATTGCCTCTTCCTTTTTCTAATGTTTTTCTGCCTTCTATTAAAGACCAACTGCAACAAAGTTTTGGTTTGCTTAACCTAATTATGAGTCAATAGTATATACTACTGCAGCAGTCTTGGTAAGGCCACAGTGCTTGTAACAGGATAGCATTTCTCAGTAGCAGCCTTCAAACAACCTTAGTAGACAACATATGCACCTAGGTAATTGTCGCAATGATGAGGGCCAAGCCTTGTTGTCCCCGAAACGCCTCAGCGCCCCTCTCATCTGGAAGGTCACATTAAGGAACCATGCATATTAGATATCAGTGCTCGTTTGTTCAGTCTCGGTACCAAAAATGGCAGTTTTTCTTTTTGTGCTAACTTTCCATAGTGCTCGCGCTCGTATCTAACGCTCGTATCTAACGCTCATATGGGAGGTTTTGCACGAAGGCTTTTTGGTATCCACACGATCTGAAACTAAGATTTTTGTAGGGCCTAAAATTTTCTTGAAGTTGGTCTTTGAGAGACGAACGAATGAGCCAAACAACAGTTGCTGTCCAGCACCCATGCTTACTCTGGCACTGGTGGACATTACAGTCTCGCTCCTCCTTGGAAGGGCCCTGACAATCGGCGCCCGTCCCAGATGGCCGTGGGTTGTCGCAAGTCCTTTCCCTGTACTGGACACCACCTCCACAAGGCACTGAGCACTGGGACCACTCGCCCCACTCTGACCAGTCACCATCAATGTTCAGGTATGCTGCACAGTTTTAAAGAACATTTAGCAACTGAAGTGAAAATGTTGCAATACATATATGTACCACACAGCCATAATTCATTCATATATCTGCAGAGATGACGGATCAGAGAACTAGTGAGTTGGCAAGCTTCCTGGACCCTCAGAACCAACCGATAATATGGCCAAGGAAAGCACAAGGGGCGTTATTTTTAGTTCTTAGCCAAAATGTGCCTCGAGTGCCAGTCCCCCAGCATTGACATTTTGTGCCTGTGTTTAAGAGAAATAAGCTCCCTGAGTTATTCCCTTTCTTTTGTTTGTGTAGGTGTAAAGAGATTGAAGCTATATTTAGTGATTGTGTCCTGAAACTTTAACCAAAGCAGTGTTTTTACAACAGTATTGGCCGTCTTTCCATACTACTGAAAGCACATCTTGTTGTGGCTTTAGGTGTAGCATTCTGGGTGAGTAGAAGCCCTTGTGAAATACCATGAAAGCTGTTCCTAATGGCTTTGAGAGGATACAAAATTACGTGTCATGTACACATATGCACGATATGGAAAGGGTTTCTGTCACTCAGTCTCTTGGTTGTGAGTTTAGGTGCCACATATGACTCTACTATAAAGTAGTTTCCCTGTTTAACGGTCATTTGCCTGGTGAATGCAGATAAGCAGGCATTTCTTATAATATGCTGTGCACAATTTCTATGCTTCGTGGGCACTTTCAACTTGATTTTTCTGAGGATAGTACATTTTTCGAGTTTCTCACCAGAGTCCATGCAACTTTTTGCCGACTCGTGACAGTAACGCTCCTCCTTCTTAACGTTTCCGACCCGGAGCATGGAGCTGTCGGCAACGTTAGCACGGCAGGTGAATCTGAAGCGCTGCTCGAAGTATCCGTCCCGTGTTGCGTTGACACGAACCCACGCTGTCCAGTTAGAGCTCTTGCGCGTCTCAGGGCAGGCATGTGTGTTGCAGGCGCGATAGTCTGTGTCACAGCCACCGCCGCAGCCTTCACGACCACGAGGAGAGTCACAGCGTCGTCGCCGCCACTGGAAGCCACTGCCACACTGTGCTGTGCATTCGCTCCAAACACCCCACTCTGACCAGGCACTCTCACGGGTGGCAGGTGTGGCGGGAGCTGCATGGAAGTAGTGAAGGTGGCGTGAGAAACTCGGCAATTTTCACCCAGGGTTTGTCCACAAAGAGACTGGGTCTGGCTAGAAATCCATTGATGGGATCGGCACATATTATGAAAACTTTTGATAATATATTCATATTGGAACAGTGCAAAAAACTATGCACAAGGAAAAACTTGACAACTCTTTGTGCTGTTTCAATATGAGTGCAAACCAACTAGCCCAACTCTCCCTTTTGCTGTTTTTCAAAATAGTTTTCTTAGGCGTCAATACACTGAGTGCAATCCATTTACCATGCTGCAAAGACTCCCCGAAAGCTGGCTGCCATGGCCTCTCTCTCAGAGACTCTGTGACAACTCATTGAATGGTGAGAATATCATTGAAACGATGGCCTTTCAGGTCTTCCTTGAGACTTGGGAACAGGAAGTAAGTCTGCAGGGCTCACATCAGGGCTGATGCAGTCCTTGCACGGCACTGATGTGAGCGCAGCAGACTTCTTGTTCCCAAATGTCAAGAAAAACCTGAAATGTCACTGTTTCAACAACGTTCATACCATCCAGGGCTGTCACAGCCTTGGAAAGAGGTCATCGCAGCTGACTCTCAGGGATCCTTTGCAGCGTGGGAATCACATTATACTTTAAGTATCAATGCTGAAGAAAACTATTTGCAATAATATAAACTTGGGGGTGTGCGAATACTCAACCTTTGAATATTTTGCAAATAGTCTTACTATTTGATTCAATTCTGCCAGAAATTTTGACTATTCAACGTATTCGAACTTCCGAAAAACAGGCCCCTTGAAATTTTTTATATGCTTCACCCCACTATATTGTCGCACTGCGGCAAAGCTGCCTTTCAAACTCTGTTATGGTAGCAAGTAGTATTGCTGCAAAGCTGCCTTTAGGGCGATGCTACCGTTGTAAAGGGATCCACTCACAAAAGCGCTGGTTCGAATCTATGTGGCAGAGGTGGTGGCTTTAATTAATGTCATTTCAGACCTAAATGTTTAAAAAATTGGATGAAGATTTTTAGCATCCGACTTTTCAGATGTTTTTATGCATTGACATCTACAGGGCAGATAAGCAACTACGAATTCGAAAGGAGTGCTTATCCACGAAATCAGCTGGGCCTCCAGAAAAGTTGAAGAGGTGGAGACAAAAGAGCTTTCCTTTCACATGTAAAGTGCTATTGACACCATGTTTGTTGCATCAAATCATGTAAATAAATATTACTCGGCCTCCGCATTGCCTCATTATCGATAAAACAACTAGGCAACACGATCACTCCAGCACTTCATCAACCTGGTCAAAAGAAACAGTTCCATGTTCCTACCTCATAAGAATGTGCATAAGGTTCTATCCTCTGCAATCTTATTTCTGTAATTTCACTTCGAAGTATTCAAAAAATATCAAACAAATATTCCACAACTATTTCAAAAATATTCAATTCAATTAGCACTCGAATCCTAATATGTATTCAAATCCACCTTGCACCAAAAATTTTGCTATTCAAACAGCTCTAAGTTTAAGTATGCATACCAATCAGGTCAATAAATTCTTTTCACCAGACCCAGTTTCATCACCACCTTCGATGCTTTTTTGTTGTTGTAGCAGCTCTTGTTGTTGTTGTTGTAGCAGCTCCCTCTTGTAACTATTATTTGTAGTTGACTTATTTCTGCTTGACCCTGCTGTTTACTCATTACGATTGTAGCTTCACATTGTTACGGAAGGGCACACAGAGAAACGATGTGACAGTTGGGATATATTTGCACGACGCCAAGCCTAAGCCCAGATGGCAAGCGAGAGCGTGCCCCACTTCCCAGAATCACGTCGTCTTTCTCGCTCTCTGTCTTGCTTCTTCAGCATGACATAGTCTTGTAAAATGACCGCCGGATGCAGAAGCACCGTCTCAGTGCTTTCTATGGTGTTGCAGAGTGATCGAGCTTAAGGTGGGAGACATGAACAATGTCTGTAGACAGTGCAGTGGAAGGAGATGACGACTTTAGCGGGGCTATCTCGTAGGTAACGTCGGTCGCCTGGCGCAAGATGCGGTAGGGTCCCGAGTACCGGGAAAGCAGCTTCTCAGAGAGACCAACATGCCGAGTCACGGTCCTCAAAAACACAAGGGAACCCGGGTCAAAGGAAACATTGTGATGATGTGCATCGCAGAGTTGCTTCTGTTGCTCTTGGGATGCTAAAAGGCGCTTCCGAGTGCGTTGCGAGCTCTGGTGATAGTGTCACGGGTGAATCGACAGTTGTTGGGAAGACGGTGTAGAAAGGTAGAGTTGGGTCGCGGCCAAATAAGAGATAGAATGGTGAAAACCCAGTGGTCTATTGGCATGAGGAGTTGTATGCAAATGTAACAAAGAACAATGCAAGGTCCCAATCTATGTGGTCAGAGGAGACGTACATGGAGAGCATATCAGTTAATGTCCAATTGAATCGTTCAGTAAGGCCATAGGTTTGTGGATGGTAAGCCGTCGTAAATTCATGTTTGGTTTTGCAAGAACGAAGCAGGTTGTCAATAACTCGGTAGAGAAAATAGCGTCCACAATCTGTGACGAGTTGGCATGAACCACCATGATGGAGGATGACATCGTATAGAAGGAAATCGGCAACATCTGTGGCACAGCTGGTTGGCAAAGCCCGTGTGATGCCGTACGGGGTTGTATAATCCGTAGCGACAGCTATCCATTTGTTTCCAGAGGTAGACTCAGGTAAAGAGCCTAGGAGGTCAAGACCAACTTGAAAGCAGGGGTCAGTAGGAAGATCAAGTGGCTGGAGCAGTCCAGCAGGACTCATAGGGTTTTTTTTTTTCGAGGTTGGCACTGGTAGCATGCGACGACGTAGCGGCGGACGGAACGATAAAGTCTGGGCCAGTAAAATCGACCCTGAACGCGGTCGTAAATCTGAGAGCGACCAAGGTAACCGGCGGTAGGGGCGTCATGGAGCTGGGCGATAACACTCGTACGTAGGTGAGAAGGCACCACAAAGAGCAGGTAGTGCCCATTTGTGTTGACATTGTAGCGGTACAAGGTGCCTTCTTTAAGCACAAATCGTCGAGTAGACGGATGGGGCGTCGGAGAGTTCAGCTTCTCAATAATGTCGCGCAAGACGGGATCTCAGCGCTGTTCATCACGGATGTTGCTCAAAGCAGATGGAGAGAGCACACATGGCGACGCTTCATCGAAAGTCTCAGGGGATGGTGGGACAAGCAGTCAGCATCATGGTGTAAACGTACAGATTTGTAAGACACTGAGTAGTCATATTCTTGGAGCCGTAGTGCACAGCGACCAAGACGCCCAGTGGGATCCTTTAACGACAAGAGCCAGCAGAGGGCATGGTGATCAGTTGTGATGGTGAAACGGCAACCATGTAAGTAGGGCCGAAATTTGCCAACCGCCTTAACTAGAGCAAGGCATTCCCATTCGGTGATCGAGTAGTCCCGCTCAGCTGCAGAGAGCAGACGGCTGGCATATGCAATAACGCGGGTGCAGTCGCTTTGATGCTAGACAAAAACAGCATCGATTCCAAGGCCGCTGGCATCAGTGCGAACTTCTGTTGGGGCGGACATGTCGAAATGGGCCAGGATAGGTGGTGTTGTGAGCAACGTGATCAGACTAGAGAACGCCATAGTCTGCGCAGCGCTACAAGAGAATGGAACATCCTTCTTCAGCAACTCCGTAAGAGGTCGGGCCACGTCCGCAAAATTGTTTACAAAACGTCGGAAATAGGAACATAAACCTAAAAAGCTGCGGACTTCCTTAGTGCTGGTAGGGACGGGGAAGTTTTCGCACAGCTCGAACTTTATCAGGATCAGGGTGTACGCTAGAGGAGTCGACAAGATGGCCCAACACGGTTATTTGCTGCCGTCCGAAGTGGCACTTCGATGAGTTCAGATGCATTCCTGCGTTACGAAAAACAGAAAAGATGGAGGAATGGTGGTTGAGGTGCATTTCAAAGGTCGGGGAAAATACAATGACGTTGTTGAGCTCATCATTCGTTCAAATGTGGCTGGAGCATTGCATAATCCGAGCGGCATGACCTTAAATTGGTAAAGACCATCAGGGGTCACAAAAGCAGTCTTCTCGCGATCCATGTCCCGTGTTACTTCTACATAGGCTGCGACACCTACAATGCTCGAGCACTGAACTTTGATTCACCAACTTCATGGAAGACATTGATTTATTTGTGGGGTTCAACGTCCCAAAACCACCATACCATTATGAGAGACGCCGTAGTGCAGGGCTCCGGAAATTTCGACCACCTGGGGTTCTTTAACGTGCACCCAAATCTGAGCACACGGGCCTACAACATTTCCGCCTCCATCGAAAATGCAGCCGCCGCAGCCGGGATATGAATCCGCGACCTGCGGGTCAGCAGCCAAGTACCTTAGCCACTAGACCACTGCGGCAGGGCCCATGGACTAGAAAATGGCTCAACTATGTCTTTGGCGAGCATCTTGTCCACTTCTTTTTGAATCATCTGACGCTCCGCAGGAGAAACGCGGTATGGCCGTCGATATTCATCGCCGGTTTTAATGCGGTGCTTCACAATGCTGGTTTGACCTAGCGGATGGTCACAGAAGCCAAATACGTCCAAGTAAGATTCCAGGACGTGACGGAGCGTATCAGTTTGATGCGACAAAAGGTCCACCACGATCGTTTTTTCCACACAAAAAGATGGACTCTCTGCCGAAAAATAGACTTGCGTGCAGTTGGGGCGATGCACATCATTGGGGTACAAAGCTGAGATGACACAATCCTCGGAGGTTGTCTGCATGGCGAGGGCTATTCCACACTGAAGTACTTGCTGACACAGAGCAAAGTTCAGCAAAGGGATGCAAGCACGATTTTCCCATAACGGAATAATAGTGTGCAGAAAAGTAACACTGTGAGTCAGAAGGACGGATGTAATGGGCGTGAGTACGTAGCCTCCATCAGGCACAGGTGGCGAAGCTGTTACGGCAATGCAGGCAACTGTTTGCGGTGACAAACGGACATGTTCAGCAGAGCAGAGACGAACTTGGGGCGGACTGGGTGTATCAGTCGTACAAGGCAGGCCAAGTTTCACCATGCCAGCTGAAAAGTCAGTGAAAACCGAATGGGCGAACAAAAAGTCTAGACCGAAAATAACATCATTGGTGCAGTTGGTGAGAACAGTCATGAGGGCGGGGGTTTGATGGTCGGCTATATAATGCGTGCTGTGCAGACGCCAACGATGGCAGTTGTACTGCCGTCAGCAACACGAACACAGCATGGAGGGGCTGGAGTCAAGACTTTCTTTAGGCGATCACGAATGTGCGAGCTTGTAACAGAAATTTGGGCGTCGATGTCGACTAAAGCTTTAACAGATAAACCATCTACTTTTACATCAATCAAGTTCTGGTTGGTCTGGAGGGTCAACAGAGGAATTCTAGGACAAGTTGTAGCAGCAGCGTCACCTCCAGGAGCTGCACCAGTTAGTTTCCCGAAGGAAACTGTCGGGCGAAGGACGGGAATGAGGAAGGGGTGGCGGAGGAGACTGCGAAAAATGTTCGTCGCGGTGAATGCGAGCGGCTGTACTGGGCATTGGTCGTGGCGGTCATGTCATGATGAGCTGAGTCATCACGGTGTGGTGATTCTTGGCCAGAAGGGCGGGCTGATGCGTCGAAGTTCGTGAAGTTTGGCTTGTGTGTGAGGACGAGGTCAACATGCTTCAACAATGACGCGAAATGTGTCCCACTCGTTCGAACCGAAGGCAAATTGACCTGTCCTCAGGCATCCTCCATGCGTTTGGATCTCGGTTATGTGGAGCATGACGCCGGTAGTGCTCACGGGTGTTCAAGGTAGGCAGATGGACATCGAGTCGGTGCTCAGAACAGATCGTCTGAAGGCCCGCGTTTCTCAATTCTTGGCGCACAACGCTCTGTATGAGGGATATGGTGGGCTGAGGATCACTTGGCGTCAGGACTTTCAAGGGTGCGGTGACATCGCTTCGAGTTTTCATCGAACGACCCTTGAAATGTCAGCAGAAGATGGATTGAGCTGGTTCTCAAAACGGAGGTCCTCACAAGTTGATGTTTCAGTGGTGTTAGGAAGACAGGTGAAGTGGTGGGCAACGCAACGGCTTTTAGCCTCTTGAAAGCGTCGGCACTATTTAATGACGTCTTGAACTGTTGAACAGCCTTTAATTACAAGGAGGTTAAAGGCAACATCAGCGATGCCCTTGAGTACATGTGCAACCTTGTTGGCTTCGTCATAGTGGTATCAACCTTATGGCAGAGGGTCAAGACACCTCGAATATATGCCAGGTAAGACTCCATGGATGTCTGGACATGGGCACCAAGTTCTTTCTTAGCGGCCTGCTTGCACCTAACAGATTGGCCAAACAACTCGGGCAACTTCGTCTTACAGACGTCCCAGCTGGTGAGCTCTCTCACGTTGTTGTTGAACGACGCCTTGGCCATACCTTTCAAGTGAAAGATAAGGTTTGCCAGCATCATGGTTGTGTCCCACCTGTGGTTTTCACTCACGAGCTCGTAGAGTTGAAGCCACTCATCAAAGTCTTCGCCATCAGTACCCGAAAAGTTGCCAGAATCGTGGGGTAGAGTGTTCACAATGACAACAGGTGAAGTGGGCACCGTTGATGCGCGAGGCATAGCTGTTGGCGCAGCATCCCCTGTCCGTAGACATGTTATAAGCAGCAACTTGGCATCAGCTGCGAATTTTCGTCGTGCTTTGCTACCCAGCGCCTTCCACCAAATGTTACGGGAGGGCACACAGAAAAGCGAGGTGACAGTTGAAATATATTTGCACGACGCCAAGACCTAGACGAGATGGCAATTGAGAGTGCGCCCCACATCCGAGAATCATGTCGTCTTTCTCGCTGTCTGTCTTGATTCTTCAGTATGATGTAGTCTTGTAACAATATTTTTAGTATTTTATAAGCAGTATTTTGCTTTTGCTTATTTTTAAGTTGACATCATCAAAGTGAGAATACATAACAGATACAAATATCGGACATATTGTACAATGAATAATGAGGAGAAGAAATGATTGCGGCACAAATTCGATTACTTGTGTTAAATCGGTGCCTGAAACTCTTGTAAGTGCATTATGTAAATGTTATGTAATAGGCTATGAAAAAAAATAACAAAAAAAAGACTACATACAAATAGTTTTTTGCAGAAATTAAGCTGAAAACGATGAAAAGACTATGAAAGGTCTTCACAAAACATGTATACTGTTTTTAAATATGGCATAAACAACAAAACCTTTACATGATATAAGTAAGAACAGATGTGCACATATGTATAAAAAAGCAGTTTGTAGTTGGATTAGTGTAGTAACTATTAACACTATGGCATGTACATACTAAACAATGAAGTTGAGAAGATAAAAGTTGAAAAAATATTTAAGTATTATTATTATACACAAGGTGGCTGGGCTTGCTGATGCATTTTGTTACAGCTGAATACCAGCAAATATGGTGTATGACTAATGATGTATCATAATTGCATGAAGCTTTTGCAAAACTAATCCTTCTGATCGTACAAGCGTTATGTAAAAGGTTATGCAAAAAAAAACTACTTATGAATAGCTTAGTGTTACCTGGGCAGGGTGGATTGGAGGTGCAGTAGATCTGCTCTTGCTCTGGCCCAAGGCACACGCGTCCGCCAAACTTGGGGCTTGGGTTCCCACAGGTCCTACGACGGAACTTCACAGCCAGACCGCATGTTCGGGAGCATGCCGACCAGCCAGACCACTCTGTCCACTGTCCATGTTCTGTTGACAGCAGTGAAAGAGAGGAAGCTACATTATGCTACGCAAGTATTGCTTTGTTTGCTGAGCACTGACCTTCTCTATGCAGTGCCGCAAAAAAAATGGAGCCGCGAGACATTCAACAAAACATTTAATGCTGTAAATTGAATGCACAAAATCACATGATGATAATACAGGTGCGTGCACTACAGATGCGATGACAGCATCCCACAATCCACGCTTTTTCTTCATCTGCCGATCTCCGACAGCCTTACCTCATTTGGGAAAGGAGGCGTGAGAATGAAATATATCCTTACTGCATTAATACACAATTAACTATCTGTGTGTGCATTATTGCTATTTTCTTTATCACAATAAGGCATGAGCCTAAACAAAGTGTTTGAAAACAGACTGTTTTTAGGAAAGGGCATTATGTGCACCTGCCAGAAAGCAAACAAGATAAAAGGTCCTGTTCATCCTTAAATTTATCCCTAACTTACCTGTGATGTGTGGTCTATCTTTCATGGTTTCCGTTGACAGTGACAGATTTCTAGTGCATGTTTTGTCTAGAATTCCGCACACATCGTTCTTCATTTTAAGAAATTGAAAGTTTCATGTGACAATAACGAGCAGCACACAGACCTCGTGCGACATGCCCGTCATCACACCTGCAGCATAGATTTAAATGTTCCACCTAGTGTGTCACCACATTACTTGAAGAGCTGTCGAAAGGAAATAGGTAGCATTCATTAAAAGAATGTACATTACTGAATTGCTTTAGCACAGAGGTATGCTTTTCAGGTTATGCTTGTAAACATAGGAAAGTAACAATCACTACAATGTGATGAGGACCTATGTGTTGTGGCATCTATGCCAAGACATTGATTCCCAAGTAGCACACTGTCACGAAATGCGCGTGCGAGGCAAGTGATGATAGAGTCAGTGCTCTCGTCGACAGAGGAATGTGGCGGTCAACAACGGTTCGTTAGTGTACCAAAAAACCGGTCTAATGGCTCATGACAGACAGGAGACGAGAAAGAGGCAGGCGAGTGGAGGTGCCGCGGGGAGGTGAACAGAGTTGGTCAAGCCGAGGAAGCATGCGGACTACGGAACGTCGTAGGTCAGGCCACGTGGTAGCGAGCAGCCTGCCTTCATGGTTGAACTCGTGGCTTGACGGGGTGTAACCTGCGGCAGTGGTATATACCCCAAACATTTGCCCCACGACCAGCGGCCTAAGACAGCAAAGCAGCAGCCCAGAGTCCGCCAGATCGGGCCTTCAACCACGTACCAACCGCAGATAAGTGCCGCAATCAACGGCTCTTCTCTCTCGCCGGGACTTTCAAAACCTCATTTTATCCAGTGCTTCTTGATTGTTCATGTGTCGCGTTTTGTGTCTACATCTTAGTGCCGAATTTTTATGTATAACGTCGAGTATATTTTTGAGCGAATGGGCTATCTCCGGGTATTTTGGGGGAGAGATTTTCACTAATTGTGGTGTGTGCTGGGTGTGTCGCGTGAAGGAAAGTCACGTGTAGTATTTATATTGTGATTAGTCTCGCATGTTTTTATGCTTGTTATAGTAAAGTGTGCATGTGCATTTGTTTTTTATATTCGTTGTCTCTCGTCTCTTGACCTTGGTCTGTGTTCGATAAAGCGTGGACCTATCGCCGGTCAGCGGTCGAACCACTTTAGCATGCGGGGTGGATTTGTTATCTGCTCACCCCCTCCAAACGGAAAGTGTGTATCTTAGACTGAATACCCAGTAATCCCTGACACACACATTGTTGCCATAATGCTGAAGCAATGTTATGTGCTAATATTGCCTAAATACGTACATTCTCTTTTGAGTGCATTCCTGGAACATCTAAAGACAACATTGAAGCAGCATTGATGAAACATTTTTTCAACCCTGCTTGAAAGTTTGAATAGAATTGAGACAACCTCTGAGTAACTTATTTTACTCATGAAATGAAGAAAAACTGTTGGTGATGGTTCCCATTGATCACTGAAAGAAATTTACATAAGTGCTATTTTTGCCTCGTACTCACGTGTGCAGTTGGTGACTTCTAGTGATGAGCCTTCGCATGGCTTGCCACCGTTGGTAGGAGCGGGACTGTTGCACAGCCGGGATCGGCAGAGACAGTGGTCACCGGGCGAGTCTTTGCCAACTTGGTCACACTCTGCCCACTGACTCCAACTACTCCAGCCGCCATCAACTGAAGGGGGGAAGGAAATGTGAGAATGGTATACAATGGAGTCATAGATAACACTGGTTTGAGCCGCAGAACTGAAAACCAGAGATTCACAAGGGACAGGCAAGGACAGCGACATCCTTCCTTGTCTCTCCGATTCCCCTAATTTTCACTTCTGCAGCCCGAACCAGTGCTGGAAAATGATAACTACAGTAATGCTTCTGAGTAAGCTTGTCAGGCATTATGAAGGCTTAAGGGTCATAGGAAGAGCGAAATCTTAATTTCTGCAGGGACAAGTTAAGACTTCAAGGGAAAAGACTAGGCTTGTGTGAATAGTGAACTTTAGGTTTGAAGGGAATAGTGATTTTGGTCAAATAAGATTGAATCGAATGCGAATAGTATATATCCCATGTTATAAAGAAAAATGACCATATTAGTGACGACCTAACTACCCTGGACAAAATATCTAAAATTTTTTATTTTAAATATGACTGGTTCAAATGCCTTTTGTTTTTCTCTTTGTTCAAAGAAAGTGGAAAGAACATTGAATAGTAGCAGGATTTGACTTATGGTAGAATGCAAATGATAACCTGTGAAATATATTACGTTTTAATATCTACCATGCTCAGAGCATATAAGCCGATATAGCCAAAAATGATGAATCGATGTGAGGGTGATATGTTCATTAGCCTTGAAACGGAACTTCGCGACAATGCGGATTTCCAGTAAGTGTTTTCACGGCTTAGCATCCCTTCACTGCGGTGAAACCACCTTTACAAGAAGTTACAAGAGGGGTCATAAGTTTACAGGCCACTATCCAATGTATTCCTATTGCAGGGTGGCCTGCACACTTTGGCCCCCTCCTCAGTATATACAGACTGATATGCATTTAAATAGGCGCTTTCACGGCTTATCACTTCTTTACTGCAGTGAAACCACTTTAACTCAAGTTACACACAGATTAATATACACCTATTCGTTCATTTCAAATACATCAAAATTTTCATTAATTTAAATTCGAATCAAAACGAATTAAGATACCGTGATACTCGTTCAATTATTCGAAGCATTCGAATGTTCACACATGTCTAGAAAAGACCCCCCCCCTTCTCCCCCACACACTTTGGCTCTGACCCTGCGAACTACGGTATGTCAGGTTAGAACGCAGAACGAAGGAAGGAAACAAAGGCACGCCTCACCAGGCACATTGCTATTGGGGCAGCCTGCATGGTTTTGTTTCCAGTCGAGGCTGAGGGGGTTGAGGTGTGGCGCTGTCGTGCATGCCAGCTGGTGTTTGTTCCATCCGCAGTACGGGTCCATAGAACCCAGACAAGACCTGCAAAAGAAGCAGATTCGCATTTAGCACGGGATCCATTTACGACCGCATACTTTTTGGGGAATATGTATGCAACATGTACAAAGGTGTAGGCCACGAGGAATTGTTGCGGTTAAGCTTAACAACGAAATGTACATGAATCGTGTGCTGTCGAAACCTCAATACATACACATACTTTCAATCACCTTGAGTAGCGAGCCAGGTGATAAACTAGGCTAATGATTCCAAATATGTCAATTTAAAATTTTCTTCATATACATCTATACTTCGATCAGGAGTTCTGATGTACCCCAGTCATAAGTGGAGTCCTGTGTGTTTTGTCTGTGTTATGCATTATGCATAACTTAAGTGTACTGCAACAACATGTAGTAATATGTCTCCCACTTGTTGGTTCCTGCCAGGGGCACACACTATAGTGAACTGAATAATTTCAGCAGTCACTTGGTAAACTGTGTATGGCTTAGCAGCCAGGTGAACTGGTGAAACAGGCAGTCAGTAGGGCTCTTTGATTTTCTACTTCTGGCAACCCGCAGGCTGTCAGAGTTAGCCAGAGCGCGTTCATTTTTCTCGGTTTGCCCCTCCCACCATGCAGGGAATTTTAACTGGAGCTCGTTTTACTCAGGTTGGGCGGTTCTGAGAGCCCACGAGTCGCCAGAAGAGTCTAGGACAGTGCAGTGTTTTGGGGCACATCAAGCTTTGACACAATTGTGGTAACTTTCCAAACTTTCCATTTCGTGGTTGCTACCAGACTGGTGCTCCCAAGCCCCCAAAACACTTTGACTCTGTTTACTGAAGCTCAGTTCGCAACAGCATTGTATATGCAAGCAAATATGAATGCATGTTTTCTACAATGTGTAAGGCCATTCACCTCAGTCAGTTAGCTCACTGTTCATCATAATGCTGACACCCTCGCTCCTTGATTATGAATGACATGACATATCACACAAGCAAAGAAACACATCTACTTACTCTTCACTTCTGTACTGTTCGCACCGGTGAACAAATATTCGGAGCACCTCCTTTTCTGTTCCCAAGTACAGAGAGCTCTGAAATATTAATAATAAAAAGTGCTCAGTGTTACCCAAAAACTTGGGTTTTGTATTTTTCATGGCATTTTGCCATAACTTTTATCTAACACACCTTTATTGAAAAAGATCATGCAGTACTAATGCACTTTGCATTCAGTGTACTTGCTCGTCAGTTGAAAACATTTTCTAAAGCAATTGGGCTTGGTTAGAGACGGCTGAAAGTGAGATATCTAGGTTGCTAGCCGTTGCTGGTACTACTTGTGTACGTTACCTTCTCTGGTTTCTTTAATACTAATCTTGACCAAATAAGACTGAGTGCACTGTCGTCCTCACAAACTGCTGCTATTCATTCGAACTACAGATAATTTTCGCCGTGCTTTGCATGCGTCACCATCTTGGTTTGTCCATAAGAACACTTCCACCCTCTTGCCCACTTTTGGAATAATTGAAACTTGGTGAAATATCAACGACACCTCTGCAATCATTTTAACATACGTATAAATTGGTCATAATACAATGTTGTATATCATATGGCCCGGCCAATAATGCTGAATCATCCTGCACATACTCACTGTGTCCTTCAAAAGCTTCATTGTGAATATGTGCCTTTGTCTGGGCGCGAAAGGCTGGATTTCTTCGACGAAACAGGTTTCCAGAAGTCCCGGGATAACCACCAGCTTCTTGATTGCCCCTTCCAGCGTAGCCGCGAAGATGACGTGGACTCCGTCGAAGCTGTACTTTGTGGGGACAACGTCAACCGTCAAGTGAGTCAGCCTGGGAGAAAATGAGAACAGTGCACTCAGGGAACAGCGAAGTTTCGTAAACGGTAACGACTGCCATTTATCGGTGCATGGCAGGTAGTTTCAAAGAAAGTGCATCAGTGCTTATCACAAATAAGGCTTCGCTGTCGAAAAACGAAAATTTTCAAGCTCCTCTCGGTTTTGATTTAAACGAGCACAATTGAGTCTTTCTTCATAAGAAACTCCTAGGGGTTTCTTCTGTGGTTTCATACTACTACACATATGAAATGCAGTGTTTCTTTCATTCAATAAAGTTAAAAATATGCGCTAAAAAGAGGTTACTGAATAGATTTGTTCCTTCAAATTTATTACTGGCACTTGCTAGCATCTTAGTTGCATACCTTTCCAGCTCTCCAGTGTACAGGGGCCTTCGGCTTGCTGGTTGTACTGCCTCATCTGTCAGCTGGTACTTCTGCGCCTCAATGACTCTCTCGTTGTCCTCAACTGCTTTGCACTAAAAAACAAAATAAATGGTAAATTCACAACTAAAGTACGCTATTCATTTTTCTATTTTTAGCCCCAAACATTTCTCATCCATTAAGCAAACCACAATCTTGAACTCAGCAGCCACTGAGCCAACTTGGCATAGCATCAGTTTAAGCAAGAGTATGAAGAAATGCTTTGGTAAATCAAAAAGTGCATTGCCTAACTGAGCATCATGCTTTCCTTTTCATCTATTATTATTATTATTTTGTTATGAGAACTCCACAGATGAAGAAACTAGTGTGGCGTGCCCTCTGTTCCATTCTGGGCAAACAATGGGCATGGCCTTCTGTTTCATCGTGGGCGCCTTGCCATGCAATGCCACACAAGGGACAGAAGGAAACACGGCCCATTTACGACCTTTGCGGGTTTTTGTGGCCGGCCAACAAGACACGCCACAAGATGGCATGTGAACCACACAGTGTTCCTGTGCATGAGACTGCTACTGGGGTAAAGTTTCGAGTGACTGCTTTCCTTGTAAGACCCCTTGTAAGAGACACTGATATAAGAGGTGCCAGTGTGCCTACAGTAAAATAGGGATAGGTAAGAAAATGCATGCAAGTTAGCCTGCTTATAAGAGGCATCTTACGTGAAAGACAAGAATTGCTGCCCAGAGCATGCCTGTTATAAAGAGGTTCAACTGTAATATAAAAACTAACTTTGCAGGTTTCATGTACACACTGCTACATAAAACTACGACTAATTGAAATGTTATCATAAATATGATAGTAGCATGATTTATTTCAGACACTTAGGTTCAATGGGAAATTGCTCTTACGTTTTGATATCTTTAGCTTGTCCAGTGATACAGGGTGCAAGCTTTGACTATCCTTTCTGTGAATGCAGTGATTAAAATTATGCAAGAAATTCCAAAATGTAACTTAATTTGCTGTTTTACATCGTAGGAGATAACAAACAGGGAACTTCCACAAAATGAGTGCCACAGTAGTGCACTTGCATGGACAGAGAAGTTACTCTTTTTAACTGTTTAGAGACAATCATATCGCTGCCCTAGTTCGTTGATGTTCTGGATAAACTAGAACATTTCACAGTTCAGCCACTTGTACTGTGAAAAACAGAGAGGGGTGCTCATTGCAGCAGCAGGATGAAAGTGAGAGCAATCTATATACAGAAGTGCAAAGAGGCTGGCCTGTTGCTCTGCACCTAATAAAATGAACGGGTGAGGACGAAGATGTAACATGGCAGGATGAATAGAGCAAAGCACATATGTACTAGCGCACCGTGTTGCAGCATCTCTAAAGCCACGCTAATTGCTCAATGGCTTTTATAGTAAGGCTATAGCTGCTGTTATAATTGCCAGCTTGCTGTTTACATTTGGGAAAAATGGTTGTCTCTGAATGGTTGTTACTAGGGGTTAGTTCACTTAATGCACTCCAGATGTTGAATTTAAGTAAGGACTTTCTCATAACATAAAGCCAGCATACCTGGAACTGTTGGCTGGAGGGTGTGGACCGTTCCCAGGCAGACTTTTGCGTTGACTGGTACTTCAGGGGTCCCTCGAATGCGTGCTTAATGGCCGACATGTTGAAAACGCATATTGCGGAGCCGTAGATGCTGTTCCTGCAGTGATGAAACGTAAACGACACAGATAAGCAGATACACCCACCTAGTATGCAATGTATGTGATTTTTGTCCATTGGAAAGAGCCTGTTGCCTATGCTGGTGAGTATCATGTCTGACAGCCCATTTTATAGCAATGACAAAGCGGCATCTTTCAATTCTTGTTGTCTATGACCTTTTTTTCGCCTTAGGGAAGTCACAGCGATGCTCAGTAAGGCTGTATGCTCTAAGATGAAACATCACGATAATGATCATCTACTTGCACTACTTCAGCCAACATATATTCTTGCATTGCAATGCTTTTCTGATCTCTTTTCTTCCTGTCCGAACTGTCAGCCTCATCAATATTCCTGTTTAGAGTTTCCTAAACCCTAATCAATCTTCAGACGATAGTATAAGATAATTGATTGCTTGCAGAACCTACTGCAAAACATTTGTAGTATTATATTGTATGACAACAGCTATGGAAAGACATTTACCATACATCTGTAATGCTGAAGTAGGCCAGAATGAATGGATCAAACAAGAGTTGTCACTACGTATGACAGCCTCTTGTTGTGTCTTAATTGGTACATATGAACTCACTCTCCAGTGGTGAATGCTGCATAGAAGAGCTGTTCCTTCTCGAGGTAGTGGACGCTCTGAATCTCATTATAGTAGAAAGGGTAAAGGCCTGGCAGTGAACAGTTCAGCCGAGCCTTGAGGAACGTTGTCCAGTTCTCCTTGAGGATCACCTGGCCACCTTGGTCATTTTGCACACCCGGGCCACTCTTGAATACACAGCCTGTGCAGAAGAACACAGACGTGCACCGAACTTACTGTAGCAGATGTGGCAAGCTTAGACTTTTGCCAAAGATTGTTTTGCTTACACACAGATGAATGGATTTCGGTTTAAAAAAAATGGGGTTTGTGAAGCATCTGTGGGGCTACATTTGAATATTTAGGACACCAATCTCGACTTGAGTGCATTTTGAAAAAAAAAAAAAAAAAAACCAGGTGTTAAAAATTTAATGGGAGACCCGCACTACAGCATGTCTCACAATCATATTGTTGGCTTTGGTATGTGAATCCCAGAGTTCATGTAATTAATGTTCAAGGGCATAGCATGCAATATATCAATACATTCTGTGAGAGATGCAAAAGTTCTATATGCAATATAATTCATGCCTGTGTGTAGGCCCTTGCTCATATAAACCCCAGACTCTCAGTACTCATGCTTGCAGTCTCTGCTGCAGACACACTGGAAGCTCAACTAAATTTTCAAACTTTTTCATGGTGTTCTATACTGAAAAAACATGAAAGAAAAGTAAGCAATTTATTGCTAACAGTATTGTGCATTGCCAGGCAAATATTGGGGAATAAACCTTTTATTTGCAGTGCAGTGATCATAAGGTAGTCCTGTGGTCCTGTATTGTCTCGTCTTAAACAATGTTTTTTGGCCAACCACTGAGCTATTTGCATATTAAGAACAAGAAAAACAAACAAACAGATCAACAGTAACAGCTATGTTGGTGGTTTCCATAAAACCTGCTGATTAGGCCAACAGCAACATCAGATAGAGAGTAGGCATTGTAGAAAGAGAGAAAGCTAAACTCACTTTGCCACAATTCATGAATTCCACCGCAGACTCCCTGTAGAAGATGTATACGAACTCTCCAATTTCGAAGGAACCAACAAAGTTTGGCTCTGAAAAAAATAAACTTGGTTGAATAAAATGCCTCAATAATGCTTACTGCGAATAATTTGGTCTCTGTCAACATTAATGAGAGAGAATAACAAAGATAAATAAAGATACTTGAAGTTTATTATTATTATTTGTCATATATCCTAGAGTACCATTGCAGGTTATGCATGGTCTTTCCGTAAAATCTCCAAATATCTCCTGTCTTGCAGAAGCGAACCCCATGTCTCTACTTGTACATACGGCCACCTGTGCTTCTTTTTCTATTTTCATGTAACCGACCTGTTGGAAGCTTAACCTACTGCCTTGCACGCACCGTGCTGGAATGTTAAACATTATCGAATATTTTGGATTGTTCCAATAAGCCTAAACGCTCAATGCAAACATTCTGGAACTAACGCAACCACTAATCATAAGGCTGGAATCTTCGATGCCACATGTATAAATGTCAATGCGCCTTGCCGCTGATCACATAACTTAACGGCCAATGACTTGTTGCCGCTATCAGTGCACAGGGTGTATTACTTGTGCTTTCACTTTTCGTTTCCTGGAAACAGAACAGGTTCACCCAACAAAAAGTTTCATCTTCAAAAGCCTGAGTGCTGCCTTCTTCACCCTCAGGACCATATGTGACAATGTCCTCATTGCATCATTCAGACTAATCCTGTGATGTGCTCGACTGCTATTCCCATCCTTTCACAGTCACTTTGATAGACCATATTTGTTTTTCACATTTCAAAAGCTGCTCACATCTCCAACACGGCATGTGCTTTGGATAGAGCTCTCATGTGCACTTGCTGTCACATTTCATCCCCAAAACATGGCTTGTAAAGGGTAATGTAAGAAAGGGGGATACAAATGAGACACAAACCTACACAAGCAAGGCCCTACAATAAAAAACAGTACCTTCTGCGGGAAACGCAGAAAACTAACTAAAGTGTGTATGGGTTGATTATCATGCTAGTTGTATATAGCTCTATGAAATACATTAGTTTATAAAGAAATATGGGGGATAAGAGGGTAGGAGGCTGAAGTAGTCAGGACTGATGCCTATTTGAAATCAGCATGCAACATGATGGCGATATGCGAAGAGGCATGCAGCGTTCGTCCTGTAGCCTTCTCGTGTTAAAGCTTTCTCTTACGCTCGATTCAAGTGTACGGAAGTTGTATCAACTAATGAGCATTTAAAGCACATGCAGGGCAAAGGCTCTTGATGCTCTCAATTAGGGCACTTCCTAATGCTATGCATCTTGTCCCTTACTGACTGTAGAGAAGAAAAAAAGAACAGGAATTGAATACAGTGCAAAGAAGTGCTACAGTGGACTGCCTAGACAGCTTAGCATAAGGAAACGCATCCAACGCACCGCTCAGCCACTTGTGGTCATAGATGGGCGTGCGCAGAGGCCGCTCCCGGCCCATGATGCGGTACAAAGCGTAGTCTCTCGCCGAGAAGTCCAGAGGTGACGCAACATAGTAGTCGCCTTGCACTGTCATCAGCATGGTGCTGTTTGAGTGCGGGCTGTATGGCGCCTTCCCCATGCCGTCAACTTTCTCCCTCACGGTGACTAGAGAGTTGATCTGCATCAGATAGTGTGCATTTTTTTTTCACTTCAACCGCACACTTTCTTGCATTTGACTAGGCGTGTGCAAATTCTAATAAAGAACTGCACTGATCTGAGTAAACTTAGGCGTCTTCTGACTAAGGCTGATACTGAGAACTTACTTGCAAAACCAAACATAATATAAACAAGCAACACAATCATGCAACCCTCTCAAGATGGTGTCTATTGAGGGTACAGGAAGAAGCCTACTGATACATTTTGGCTTGTTAGTTGACCAGAAGGAACCAGCACATTTATTATATTCATACTTCATTCACAGGTATAGTAGTGCATAAATGTAATCATCGAAACCTAGTTCTTGACATGTCACTAGTATGTATAAGCACTTGCTCGTCCATATTGTTTGAATACTGCAAAACGCATTACTGTTATGCTATTTTTGACTATAGCCCTCTGACTTTCTATCTATTTACATATCTTCTCTGTGCTTAAGTGCCATGACTCCCACATGTCCCTTTGTTGAAACAAAATTAAAAAAAGTGAAATGCTTGTAAATTTTAGTGTTTTTTAGTTTAAAGCTTGGCATACCACAAATTAAGTAGTATTGTAGCTCTTAACAATTGGTGTGCAACGAATTACAGTGCCTGTACAGTTACATACTTTAGGTCAAGATTTTCAAGCTGAATGATACAAAGGCATTGGTTTCGAGTTTGATCCCTGGAACAATACGAAATTTTCTTTACCTCAAACCTTTCCTTTTAGAGAAAAGCTATATGGATTTCCTTGTGGTTTCGCGCTTCGAATCGGCGGTTGCAAATTATCTCTTTTGCCACCTTGTGGGATTCCCCAGAAATCGCTTGCACCACACATCAGGATTAGCACGCCGAATGTTCTCGAATGATGTACTCACGTCTCTCCAAGTGCATTCTGGAGCGAAGGCGTTGGTGCCACAGCTGAACAGTCGCTCGTTATGCGACAGCAGCACCTTGATGTAGTTTCGACAGCTCTCCTGCACATAAAATAGGACATCTTGCGATGTGGCCCAGACATCTTCGATGAACTTGAACTGACGCTACACTCGGTTACAACCTCATAAAAAAACAAAACAAATGCAGCTCTTCTATTGTGAAACCCGAAGGGCGTAGTAGGGTCAGGCAGCTATGCTCGTTCATAGAGCTTCCACTGCTTCTTTTTCCAAAACCTTGATGACGTTAATGTTTGAAGTAAGCATGCAGAGTTTTTTCAGCACAAGTATAACATTTTTAGGGACATTTGCAAGCGCGGTGTGCAACATGTGCACTACTTTTTGATGTGCTTTGTTGACTTTGAGCTTATGGCAGTTCAAAAACACGTAGTTTGCGGCAAATTCTGTCACGCTGTTGCCTCCTTCAGATGTACCCACCAAGCGCTGGCAAAGTACACGCTGGGAGCAGCAACTGTATGCCCTGGAAGGCGGTTGTGCCCACTCTTGCACGATACAGGAATCAACCGTATGTGTCCAAGCCGATTTTAGTGATATCACGTTAATTATTATGAATATTTGTTTGTTAGTGCTGATAATTATACTACCTTATGTTTTCTTGCTTATTTTAACGCAGTTTTGAACACTGCGAGCTATGTTTTAGGCTTTATTGAGTGCTTGATTGGGAGCATGACAACCCTACGTGATATCTACCGATAGATAACAAGCCAGGCCCCTAAGGTTCTTTGCTCATAAAATTTACAGCTCTACCCACAGAATCGTGACGAACCTGCCCTTCATCTGTGAAAGACAGTTGCACTAGCTGGTTTGCACTCGAACCGTAAAGTACTTTTCCTGAGCTAATGTAAAACTTTGCATATTAAGAGATGCGTCATTACTGCTTAAAATGTTACATTTGACTGAGCAGCAATGTCAGAATAATCAACAAAATTTACCAGGATGAATAATGCAAACATAGGCCTGTAGGGCGCAGTGAGCTGTTTGAAACTCTTCAAAAATGCTTGACCGCACGAAAATCAGAAAGAGCTATCGGACCGAGCATTTATACAAGTTTTATGTGGGAAGCACAATGATTGAAGTGGGTGTACCTGACATATTCTCTTAGTTTGTAACCATGTGCACCTACTTTAATGATGCTCTGAGATGGCAACAAATAAACTGCGCAAACAGTTTTGCCAGTCAAATTACATTAAAGTGTCGAGAAATTATGTATTTTTTCTCCTTTCTGAGTGTTCTGCTATTGGATATCTATATGAACCACATACATACTAGATTGTTACTGGACATTCGAGCGTCCTTGAATGAGGACTAGGTCGAAGCTGGGACATGAAGGTTCTCGAATCCTGTCCCTCATTACCTCTGCTTGACCTTTCTGGCGGCAACTCCGCACAGCTGCATTTGATGCTGGCACAGCGACGTCCTCGAGCTTCTTGAGATCCTCCAGTGACAGACGGAACAAGTGGTCCCTGCAGGCAGCAATTTTATTTTTTATAAAGTGGAGATCGCGATAGTGCAATTGCAGCCCTTCATGTATACAAGTTGCTTTATTAGATATCAGCTTTATTAAATAGGGCTTCAGCACAAACCAGTATCATTCGAATTCATGAAGCAGATATTTGACTATGATTCGTTTGCATGAAGCCACAAGGAAAGGGAATCCGTACCGATTTTTCAGAAAGGAAAGCTTCTAACTTAACAAATATTTGTCCTGGCCCATGGTGGATCCGGTACCAACAACTTGTCATTTATTCCTTTCAGCATTCATTCGCCACCTTGTGGGATTTTGCACAACTCACTTGCAATGTTTAGTGTCCAGTTCTGTGCTAATTTGCTCTTGTGCGGCCAGTTGCTGAATTCGTGGTTATCTTAATTCCCAGAGCAAGCGCCCTGGAAAGGCGATGGTCCAGAGTTCAATTTCTTGAGCAACAAGAATTTTTCTTTAACTAGAAGCTTTTTTTTTTCTGAAAAACAGGTGTTGATTCTTGGGCCGCAGATAAGTGGTTGTCAATTGTTGCTTTCATAACCCTTATGCCACCTTGTGGGGTTCCACACAACTCATCTGCAATCCTGGAACTTCTGGAAAGATGTTGAAATGAAGAAATATACAAAAGCACCTGTACCGAAATTTTTTCGGCAGATTTCACAGAATTTAAAGGTGTGCGAAGTAGAAAATGTAATTTAAGAATATGGAAAAATGTTAAGTGTTGGGATCATTATTGCTGAGTCTTCAACCTTGTTTGATTCAAGCTTTTCTTCTTTTTCTGAGTAACTTACAAGGATCATAAAGAAGCTTTCATGCAATGCACCTTTCCTGGGGAGTCAGCACAACTTCCTGAATATTATCACTCTTTTGTCTTTTGTTACTGCTGTCAGATTCCAAATATGCGCCAACTAAGCTATAAGCTTCTCCTAAGTTAACCTTCTTGTGTAAACAGCAAAGCTTCCTTGTACTTCGAGATTGTTTTTCTAAACCTTCTTCTACAGAAAGTAATTTTGATAAAGTGTTGGATGGAAGCTACAATTAAGAAATGCAATTGAATTGTGCCTATTGTCACAGCCATCTGAATTTTATGGATCCTTTAGCCCATCATTCAGGCACATGCCTGTTTTATTAGGTACTTTCTGTTTTGCAACAGCGTTGAAGATGCCAATACATTTGATACATGGCATCACAAAAAAAAAAATAAACTGAGCAGGAAGATGCAGGTGAATAAGATGGCTTTCACCTTCATGTTGTTTTAGACGAATGCCCACGGTACCCTGTAATGTGAAAAGGAAACCTAGACAACCACCCTTTCGTGGCATGAAGCCACAAGGAAATCCGTACCGATTTTTCAGAAGGAAAAGCCTATTTAGTTGCCGAAAAATTCGTCTGGGGACCGAACCCAGGCCAACACCTTTCCGGGGTAGTCGCTCTACCAATTGAGCTAACCACGAAGCTAGCAATTGGCAGAGCGAGGGCGAATTCATCGACAACTCGAAGCACATGGACGCAAGTACGTATGTGTTCTTGGGTGTGGGTGCTGACATTCACCCCTGCTCAGCATCCCACAAGGGCCCACAATATTAAATGCAACATTTATTACACTTTTTTTTTGTGACCACATTGATAGATGAGCTTTTTCTCCGAGTGTGGACATACTACGTACTGGCTGGTTTTCTTTAACTATGCAAAATTGAAAAGATTGCCAGCAGAAATAGGCACAGTCCCAATTCTTAGAATAACTTGTTAGAAGAGTGGACATCACTGGAATAGTAAATTGATGCAAGAAAAGTGTCTAATTAGTAGTATTTCACTAAGTAATCATTGAAGCAATTGTACTGCACCAAGGATTGCAGTTCATGAAAGGGAAAGATTTGTTACTTGCCTGCAGTGCAATGCTTTTAACCTGTGGTCATCACAGGAATGAATTTTCTATACTCAGTGGACCCTTCTCTAAAAATTTCTCACGTACATGAAGGAGAGACTATTGCAGATTTGAATGTGGTAAGAACATCTGCATCAGAGTTGGTTGCAAGACATGAGCGAGTTGCTAGTATGAATAAAGCAGAGAGACTTCATCACTTGCAGAAGCTTGCTACACTATCCAGCATGCTGAATGTGCACCAAGCATTAGGTAATGTGTTTTATATGGCAGCTTTGACAGCTAATTGCTTGAAAGAAGGCAAAAGAGTGGAAGTCAACATGCTTAAGTACGTCCGTTTAGGAGGCGAGACTTTGTAAGACTACTCCTTTATTTTGTTGCAAGGTGTGCACAAAGTATATATTACTATGAAATATGACATTGAAAAAAGAACATCGATCAAGGTAGTGCAGGACAAAATGCTAAGCACGTCAAAAGGAAATACAACAATCAAACAAAAAAAACTGCATACTTTGCAGCTCACAGCATAGCTTTGCAAGTGTTAGAATAAAAAAAGTCTGATGAGCCTAGAGATAAGCTGCATAGTTATACTAAATTATATGACAATCAAGACGACACGTTGCAAGTGCACGGTGCACCCAAAAACATGCCGGGGGAAAAATTGCTCTTCACACACCTCACCAGTGTAGCCGAGGCTTCAAGTTTAAGATGCGTACGACCCACTGACTAAAGTTAATTTTCATCATAGGATGACATTAAGTGCGAGGCATTCTTGAATGAATATGTTGCTCACACAGACGTCCTCAGAACCACCGGTGTCGCACTTGACGCGAGGCACGCCCTTCACTTGGTTGACTAAGCGGCACATGACAGTCTCGCCCTATACCAGCCACTTGCAAAAACTGTACACCAGGAACCTACTTGCCTTGTTCACTGAAAATTCACCAAGCAATAGGCAGCATATTTTGGAACAGCAGCTTTTACTGCTATTTGCGTCACGAGAATGGGGAAAGACTGCAGAACGACATGCTTAATTGCTTCTTTTAAGCAGCTGAGCCTTTGTAAAATGGCTTATTTACCTTGTTGCAAGGTGTCTGCAGAGTAAATATAGCTATGAAAATAAGAAAAAACTTGCAGAAGGCAGCAAACGATGAAAGGCTAAGCATATCATGAACAATGAGAATTGCAGTTTTTGCAGCTAGCAGCTCACAATGCAAGTTATATATAAAAAAAAAAACAAAGCTGATGTGCAGGACGAGGTGCTGTGCAATGCAACTAAATTAAACGACAAACAAGAAGAGGCACAACTTGTGCAAGATCTGACCTAACATGTGCCAGAGGGAAACGATGCCGCTCACACATTTTTCACTGGTGTCGCAGAAAGCTTTAAGTCAATGAAGTCACCAACGTGCTCACTGAATAAGTCAACTCTCATCATCAGACAATACTGGAAGAGCCAGGCATTCTTCAATGAGTACGCTGTTTATGTGGACGTCCTCCCGACCATTGGTGTCGCACATGAGAACGCCAGGCACGCCATTCTCGTAGTTCACGAGGCGGCACATGACAGTTTGGCCCCATACAAGCTCTGCCAATCGTGCAGACACTTCGGGATCCCACATTCCTCCCGGGGCGGGACGCAGCCCCCACAACTTCACGGTAATCGCTTGCTGCGGCAGGGAACGGAAATGCGAGGCGAGTTGGCGCAAACGGGTGACCGGCATCATGGTTTTCACGCCGCTGTCAACATCCGTGACTCTGGCCATGCAGTCTTTGAGAACACTCGTCACGACTCCGCGGCACCAGTTTACCTGTTTGGAACCGGACATGTCGACGTGAGGGTAAGCGCACAATGCGCCAGCAACCAGGTCCGGGGTGCGAAAAGTGAGTCCATCTTTTCCCCCAGAGTCTTGTTTCGAGTAGAACATGTTCATGATTTCGAGCATGGTCTGTAAATCGTAGCTCGGATAACCGGCGAGGTTTATGACGACTACTTCGGGGCTGACGATGCGTCGCACGAGAGCGGGGAAGAATTTCTCCCGCGACGTGGGTGGCAGGGGTTGCACCACGCTAACGTCGAAGCACTTGGGTTTTCGCGAGGAACGTGGCTCGTCGTTCTCGAATCGTACCCCCAACGTGCCTGGCAAGGGTTTCACCACGCTAACGTTGCGGCACTCGGGTTTTCGCGGGGAACGTTGCACCACGCTAACGTAGCAGCACTCGGGTTTTCGCGAGGAACGTGGCTCGTCGTTCTCGAATCGTACCCCCAACGTGTCTGGCAAGCGTTGCACCACGCTAACGTCGCAACACTCGGGTTTTCGCGAGGAACATGGCTCGTCGTTCTGGAATCGTACTCCCAACGTGTCTGGCAAGCGTTGCACCACGCTAATTTCGATGCACCCGGGTTCCCGCTCGGAACATGGCTCGTCGTTCGGGTATGACTGACGCGATGCCGTCATTTGTCCATGAATGGCGGGTTTGTTAGGGGGCGACTGCGGCGATGTTGTCGTTCGCCCCTGAGTGGTTGGTGATTCGTCGTCCGTAAATGCGTGCAGCGATGGCGTTTTGCCCCGAGAAATGATTACCTCACCCTGCTCGACGTGGAAGTTGAGCAGGCCATGACTACACATACATACATTGAGCACCTCCGTAGGCGTTAGCCGCTGCCACCTAGGCTCTGCCTGCAGCAGTTCAAGGGCTGCACTCAGGAGCACGGATCCACCACTCGCCTGAAGAATGAGGTGTAGACGGTGCAGAATATCTGCAGTTTCTCCTCTTTTCGGCGTGATGTCTTGGTGCTGCCGTTGGTGGGGCTCGGGGCAGAACGATATTGCGCTCGCTGGGCTCGTACTACTCATCGTCGATATCGGCAAATTGTTCCGCCTCATGGAACGTTATTAGCGTGCCAATGGGGCCAGCACACTCAATCCTGCCTGCATGCACTCACGTAAAAAAAAAAAAAAAAGATTGAGGAGGCACTGGCTCACGCAATAAAACGCCACGACTGGTAGGTTTATGTGACCTCGCTTGCCATTATATAGATGTCACTACTGTCACTATACAAATAGTTATGACGTCATCACCCATGGCCGCTTGAGAAAGCTTTTTTCTTTATGTGCTCATGCACACACATTCATGTTTCCGAGCGTGCACGCGCCTAATTATGATTTTTAAATCTTTTTTTTTTTACCGGAAGTACTACATACACCTGCTCAGTACACAAATAGGAGAAAAACGATATAAGGCCATAAAACCGCTATCATCATCAAACGCTAAACATTTCCAGCCGACGATTGCCAGTCGTGCTTTTCAACATGGAACTATAGTGTACTAGAATAATGGAACCAACGGTATTCTAGCCACTGTACCAACGGTACTTCCGAAGTACTCTTGCATGTCGTCGAACCGTATTCGCACGCCCAAGAGCTGTACGTCAAGGCTCTCAATTCACCATTCGACGCTGCGTAGTTCTTTTCAATGCTGTTACGCAGTTAGCTGTGCACCAACACGACAGTCCGCGGGTTTCCCTCACTGTGGACAGGTATGTGTCATGTATTTAACATTATTCGGGCTTTCTGCGTTGCGTTGAAGTGTATGCTTGAATAGATACGTCGTTCGAGGTAATTCGAGGTGCCCTGTCGTCGAACTCTTTTTACCGAAATTCGTCCTCCTATCGCGTATGTCCCACGGAAATTGGGCTAGCCCCATTACGAACTCCTGGTCCTGATAAAAAGAACTCTTCCGTGGGCAGAAAATGTATTAGCCCCAGATATTGGGCGAGAAAACAGCGCAGAAGAAGCGTATCTCTCGCTCTTCTCATGTCTGTTTTTTTTTTTTCGCTGGTTTCGAGATGGGCAAGGATAACCAGGCTGTCACCACCTGACCTCTAAAACGAAGGAGAACCCACGGGTGGCGAATTTAATTATAAACGAACGTAACCAATGAATGAGAATTTATTTTGAGAACTGCCGGGATCCAGCCTTAATCAACACCAGTACTGCAAATTTCAGCTTTTCATGGTCAGCCATCTACAACAGAGTGGTTGGGTACGAGTGCTTTAGCAGTTTAAAAAACAATAGTCTTTCTTGGGATACTTGAACGCAGAAATATTGGTCTTGTATGTATGTATGTATGTATGTATGTATGTATGTATGTATGTATGTATGTATGTATGTATGTACAGGCATGAGTGTGCAGACCACAGGTAGGTCACTCCAACGCTTCCTAGAAAAACTATGCCTGAAAAGTCGCTCTCTCTACAATTGGGAGCCTCCTGCCAGCACTTAATCTCGGAGGCCATGCCTTCTGCTTTGTGTTCCGACCGGCCGCCGCGTGAGACCGCTCGCCTCCGTACTGCTCAGTCACGTGACACAACCGTACCGCTCTATTCTTGTACACTATAGCAGGGGGCGGCCGTCGGAGACGCTCGCCTTCCTACCGGAGGAGGAGGGTGAAATAAGAGAGTAGGGTAGCGTGCTCGCGGCTCACGTTCCAGGCATAATTTTTCAGGAGGCGTTGGTCACTCTAACCACGAGATTGCGGGGCCGAAGGCATCGATGCGCTATCTCGCGACGAGACGCTTACTGCGGTGCGCATGCGCGTCCCGTCGTATAAGTTGGCCTCTCATGTCGCTCTCTCTGAGGCGCTCGTAGCCAAAACGACAACTAGGTGTCGCTGTCTAGCTCCAACAAATTTATGCCGTTGTTTTTCTTCTCTCCCTCTCCCCCCCCTTTTTTTTTAAAGACGAAAGTCTTTCTTGGGTACTTTCGATGCAAAAAATTTGGTCTGTCTGTCTTCTGTCTGTACATTTGTCTGTGTGTCCACCCTTAACGGCACCCTAAAAGGCACAGGAGTGTCCGGCTGATACCCCAAACGGCCGAGCCCATCCGCAGCGGCCACCAACCAATATTGCTCAAGGTTCAGCGTTCATACTTGTGCTATTGTCAATTAAAAAGCAATTATTGCGCATATCTTAGGCACCATAACAACACGTCGATATTTTGTATGTGTATCTTTTACTAGACAAAGGTATACATAAGCAATTCTAAGGACCGTAGCGTTAATCCTGCTGCGCTGACCATGCAACGCTTGTACGAAATACAAGTGTTTCCAACGCTTTGCTAAGACGACATGGTCGTTAGCTGAGTTATGCATAATTAGCCTAATTATGTCACGTGAAAATTCATTATGTTTGGCGGGTGATTGGATATAAGAGTAATTAATCAACCACAACGGGTACGCGTCTTAACACTAATTAGGCATAAATTAGCTTGATTGCTAAGTGTCAGCAAGAAGTAATTAGTATCTTCCAGGGTTTGGCGCCTCTGGGCTCATGGGGAAGTCGACGTGGACAAATTGGGCGCGATGAGGTTTGCCTTACTTGGGCTAATTTTGCTCGGCTAAATGAAATGATAGCAGGATCAAGTATGCATAAATAGATTTGGCTGTATGTGTAGTTTTCTCGACCCATCTGGGCGCATCGAAGCTTTCCTACACTTAACATAAATACTGCAGCCTAGGCTGGGCTTAAGCTTGCTTACGCCCGAATTTTTCAGGTGATACCGCGCTTTGCTTCATCAGGTTTTGCGAGGCTGGCTACGCTTGGTTATGAATCAACTGGCATAAATAACTACGCCATCCTGGCGGTCGAACCGGCACCGTCGCAGCCTCTACGTGAAAAAAAAAAAAAAAAAAGGGGGGGGGGGTCACAAATTTGATGGAGCAGAGACAGCGACACCCATGTGTCGTTTTGGCTACTAGCTCGTTTAAGAAGGAAATTGCAAGGGAAAAGATCTACGATAATTCTCGGGTAGTTCTCTGCTCTTCGGGGCTAGAACGGGAGTATTGCGGACTATGACGTACCGAGCAAAATACGAAGACACAGAAACGGTATGTAGTGCGTGTGGAGAGGAGGAGGAAACGGCTGAACATTTGATAATGTTCTGTAAAGGGCTCCACCCTATTGTCGAAGATAATGGTGCCGAATTTCTCAAAGCATTGGGGTTTAGGGACAGTGGAGGCAAAATAGACTTTAAACGGGTAGAAATAACCAGGAGGAGGCTAATTGATTGGTGGCTGCAATCGAGGCGCGAGTGAAATTCAGTCCTTAAACACACAGTGATAGTACTTAACTATTGGCACGCCACCACCAGATCTAAAGGGCACAGGCCATAACGTTTTATACTATAATACCTATATAGAGCGGAATCTGGCGCTCGTGTCTACCGCGGGCTCCTTCAGCGGCGCTTGTACCCCCATGGGAATTATGGGAAGTACAGGCTTCGGATCCGCTTTGGATGGATTACGTCCTTGAGATTCGCGACGCTTCTTTTTCGGGTTTGAAACAAAGTGATATGAACTCAAATTTAATTTAAACTTGCTTAATTTATTATGCGCAGACTTTATTGCAAAAAGTTTTCGCGACCAGATGGCAAAAAATGAAACCTGGGCGAATTCAACTATCAGGGTTTGCATCGCTGTGCCATTGCGTTCTAGATTTGGCATCAAAATTTAATGAATAATTTTTTGCAACACTTGAAAACAAACGTGCTTGTTTTTCTCTCAGAAATATGTATTATCTATTTATGAAAATAACAGTACAGTAGTGAGTGTGAATCACTTATCGTTTCGTCTTCTGCGATCCTAGTTGCGTCTGTCCCAGTGGACCCAGTGGTACGCCCTCAAGGCACCTCTGGTTTTGTTGTGAAGCCGACTCAGCGGAACATGACGGTGCGTCTACTTTGCCTTGTCATCGCTTTGCAGTCAATTTCAAACGAGCTCAGGCAAGACGCGCTCGTGAAAAACTCGAGGCAATATCCTGTACTGGCATGGGACGCTACATCTGTGTGCAGCTGTGAGTGGACCGTTTGAACTGTCAAATACGACTCGTAAAGCTCCAACGTCGCAGCCGATCAGGAGATCTAGTGGTTGTCAGCCTCTTCAGTGGTTGTCAGACAAATGTACAGACAGACAGACCAAAATTTTTGGAGTCGAAGGTCCCCAAGAAAGACTATCGTCTTGAAAAAAGAAAGAACGAAAAAGCCCATCTGCCGACGATACGGTGCTGCCACTTGGCGCAAGCTGCGGCAGCTGCGAAATTTCGATGATGACATTTGCTGCGTGGCACACAAATACGCGGCCAACTTTTCCCTTCTTTCTTTTTTATATTTTTTGTAACGCGTGGACGTTCGTTGCAAATGACGTACAGTGCTGGTCACTAATCCATGTAGTGCTATGTCAGCGTGGCCTGAAATCTCCCCCCCCCCTTCCCCGCCCTGTATACGTAAATGTTGTGTAACGAATTAGATAGGTAAAATCTTCATTTTAGTAACTCATTGATAAAATGACAGGGCAGAACAGGAAATTGGAAGATAAAAGAAAAAAATATCGGCTCTTCAAGCGCGTGCTCGTACCTTGCTCCGACAATCAGCTGGTATCTGTGAATGTCGAAGAGAAGCTCTGTATAGTAGCCTGTGTCTCCGTACGTGAATCGTAGCATCTTGCCATCCAGGTCTGAAAAGGAAAAAAAAAAGCAGCTTAAGAATAGCGTGCGCGAAGTTTCGCGTTAGTGTTTATCGCCACTGCGCATGCCCCGTACGCTAACCTATTGCGTCTCCCCTCCCCCCTTCTGCACCCTTTTGTGACTGAAATAGCCGGCGACTGCACGGACCGCTAATTTACTCTACGCTATATTGTAAAGCTTTGTATTGTGATGAATGTGATGGTGTTTTACGAGCTTAACCATACCGTTTTTAACAACATGCTGGTTATAATAATGAGGAGCTGCTGCATCGTGAACTCTTGTATGTTTTCTATGGTGAAATAACCCGCTTACAACAATACCACAAAAGAAAAATCGAGTAAGAAGGATGTTTCTTTTTTTCTGTCTCGCAGCAATAATAATCATTGGCTTTGCTTGAGCTTCTTTTCTTGAAAACGCGGAGCTGGCCAATTTTCTTTCAAGAAAACTATGTCACGTTGATAACGCGCATGTTGTTCGTGACCTGAAAGTACCGGGCACGTGGCGATAGTGGGAGGAAATGAACATAAGGTAGATGACTATTATTGTCGTAGGTGAAAAATACGCCCTTTTTACTCGATATTTTCTTTGAGTGAATTCCCGTATGCCACATTATCGCTAATAACAATGAATTCTGGCTGTTGGGTCTTCGTGCCAAAATGTAATTAAAGAACAAAAAAAAAAAGAAACGCAAGAAGTTCAAGCTGCTGAACCCACAACCCCAACGCCCCCCATGCAGCACCCCTTCGGATTCGGGGGGAAGTGATTCTTAAATGAAAAGAAGATAAAAATGAGCCCCGTAACTGTCTCTCAGGGGGAGGACACCTCAACTGCAGCTCACTAGATATGGGGGTAAGGGGGGGGGGGGTTAAAAGGATGGGGAGAGATTAAAAGGTATAGATATAGAGAGAGGGGCAGGGACAGCCACACACGGAAGTAAGGAGAAGACAGGAAAGGTGGACACGGTTGCAAGAGTCCGAGGACGGGGCACCACTCAGCGAGAGCAGTTCAGCCCCCCCACCGAAGTTTAAGCCTTCGCTGAACGCCCAGCCATCTTGAACTCTTTGCTGCGTTCACACTTGTGAACATTGCCTATCATAAAGCAAGATTACGAATATTTGGGGCTCAGCAGCAATACTGAAGTATTAGGCGGTGGGTTGTTCGTCTACTATAAATATACTTACGTAATTTTAAAGACCCTAGTGTTTCTTAGGCTGCGCTGAAAAATGCGACGTTATGCAAAAAAAAAAGTGTTGCCTGGTAAGCGCAACGTGATAAACGCTACGGTCCTTATAATTACTTATGTATGTCTTTTCTAGTAAGAGGCACATACAAAATATTGACGCGTTGTTATGGTGCCTCAGATATGCGCAATAATTTCGTTTGAATTGACAATCGCACAAGTATGAACGCTGAATATTGAGCAATATTGGTGGGCGCTGCGGATTGGACCGGCCGTTTGGAGTATCGTTTGGACACTTTGGTGCCGGTTAGGATACCGTTGAAGGCGTAAAACAGACAGATAAATGTACAGACAAATGTACAGTCAGATAGACAGACAGACAGACCAAAATTTTTGGAGTCGAAGGTCCCCAAGAAAGACTATCGTCTTGAAAAAAGAAAGAACGAAAAAGCCCCTCTGCCGACGATACGGTGCTGCCACTTGGCACAAGCTGCGGCAGCTGCGAAATTTCGATGACATTTGCTGCGTGGCACACAAATACGTGGCCAACTTTTCCCTTATTTCTTTTTATATTTTTATAACGCGTGGACGTTCGTTGCAAATGACGTACAGAGCTGGTCAGTAACCCATGTAGTGCTATGTGAGCGTGGCCTGAACCCCCCCCCCCCCCCGCCCTGCATACGTAAATGTTGTGTAACGAACTAGATAGGTAAAATCTTCATTTTAGTAACTCATTGATAAAATGACAGGGCAGAACAGGAAATTCGAAGATAAAAGAAAAAAAAATATCGGCTCTTCAAGCGCGTGCTCGTACCTTGCTCCGACAATCAGCTGGTATCTGTGAATGTCGAAGAGGAGCTCTGTATAGTAGCCCGTGTCTCCGTACGTGAATCGTAGCATCTTGCCATCCAGGTCTGAAAAGAAAAAAAAAAGAAAAAGCAGCTTAAGAATAGCGTGCGCGAAGTTTCGCGTTAGTGTTTATCGCCACTGCGCATGCGCCGTACGCTAACCTATTGCGTCCTCCCCCCCCCCCCCCCTTCTGCACCCTTTTGTGACTGAAATAGCGGGCGACTGCACGAACCGCTAATTTATCCTATGCTACATTGTAAAGCTTTGTATTGTGGTGAATGTGATGGTGTTTTACGAGCTTAACCATACCGTTTTTAACAACATGCCGGTTATAATAATGAGGAGCTGCTGCATCGTGAACTCTTGTATGTTTTCTATGGTGAAATAACCCGCTTACAACAATACCACAAAAGAAAAATCGAGTAAGAAGGATGTTTCTTTTTTTCTGTCTCGCAGCAATAATAATCATTGGCTTTGCTTGAGCTTCTTTTCTTGAAAACGCGGAGCTGGCCAATTTTCTTTCAAGAAAACTATGTCACGTTGATAACGCGCATGTTGTTCGTGACCTGAAAGTACCGGGCACGTGGCGATAGTGGGAGGAAATGAACATAAGGTAGATGACTATTATTGTCGTAGGTGAAAAATACGCCCTTTTTACTCGATATTTTCTTTGAGTGAATTCCCGTATGCCACATTATCGCTAATAACAATGAATTCTGGCTGTTGGGTCTTCGTGCCAAAATGTAATTAAAGAACAAAAAAAAAAGAAACGCAAGAAGTTCAAGCTGCTGAACCCACAACCCCAACGCCCCCCATGCAGCACCCCTTCGGATTCGGGGGGAAGTGATTCTTAAATGAAAAGAAGATAAAAATGAGCCCCGTAACTGTCTCTCAGGGGGAGGACACCTCAACTGCAGCTCACTAGATATGGGGGTAAGGGGGGGGGGGGTTAAAAGGATGGGGAGAGATTAAAAGGTATAGATATAGAGAGAGGGGCAGGGACAGCCACACACGGAAGTAAGGAGAAGACAGGAAAGGTGGACACGGTTGCAAGAGTCCGAGGACGGGGCACCACTCAGCGAGAGCTCTTGTCGGCGTCAGGAGATGGCGTAGGGCGAGCCAGTCGGCCAGAGCTGCGCTGTCGTCGGAGATCGCGTGGAACCGGTTGGCACGAAATCCAGCAAACGAGTCCCCTTCAAATTTGCGTTATGCTTCACCGCATGTCGTGATGGCATTGCGGCAAAGCTGACTTTTGGAATCCGCTACTGCGTTGGTGCGGCGGTGGCTTTTGTTAATGCACTTTCGAACATGCAAATTGAGTAAAATATCGACACATTGTGAACTTTCAACGTCCAGAACTTCAGACGTCGTCATACATTGTGTCTATAATGCTTGTAGTGGTTCTGCGGTAGTGCCCAAATTTTAAAACATGTCCAGCGCAGGACAAGTTTAAAATTTCCGCAGGAAATCGGCAGCCCTGTCATCCTCATCATTGATGTTTGATAGCATATCCCACCCGATATTATAGTTTTGTCGCAACAGGCTACCGTCCCCGCCCAAAATGTCGCAACAGCCTATACCGTCCTTCGCTATTTTTGCGCAAACCGCGTAAGCAATTATCGGTTATAACAGTGATAGTTGTTATAAGCAGGATCGACTGTTTCACGAGCACAGCTGCATGGTGTTAGCCTGCACCTGACGTCGTGGACGCAGCTTCTGAACGCACACGATGGTGGCTTGCAGCACATGCAGGTTATAACCTGCATGCGCTGTTTTTGATAACAGTATATAGTGCGACATCGTAAACGTCGCATCCCGCATGTTGGTGCTCCAAAGCTGCGGTCTTGGCGACGTCAATGCAGTGCGGGCTCGTACACATGGTGAAGGAAAAAAAAAATGTTTTACTAAGAATGAGCTTGACATTGCCGAAAGCACTGCTCGGAGGGCCTATAGTGCTCTGCGCCCAAGAATGAACAAATAACAGTAAACAAAGAGGAACCGTACATGGAATGCGCCTTTGTGTGCACTCTGCCGTGTGTGATATTCGCGCGTTACCTTAAACCTCACGTCTCGTTTGTTTTAGAGACGGGATCATATTATACGCCCACGACGATGCCCGCGGTGCATACCGAGCGCTCTAAAAGAGCGTTTCGCCGCGGTCTGCTGCGGTTGGAGGTTAAATAGGCTCGTTCGCTGAGACAGCGCTCTTGCGGACGCATCTTGGAAGGAGATTCAGCGGGCCTGCGCTGCCGTTTGCCGGACGACGATCGTCGACGATTGCTCCCTTAAGTGCCCCGGAAGAGTTTAGTCTCTCGGCTCGAAACGAGATCAGCGAAAGAACGTCGGATAGTTGCAAATTTCGGCACGCTTCTTAAGCCTATCCGCGAGGCGTACGCACCATGTGTAAACCCGCGCGCGCGTGGCACAAGACTTCCGGCTTCGGAGATGGCCGGATAGTTTTTAGTGCTTAGCTAAATGAAGAATACGAATTTCAATAGGCTTATACGTGTACATATAACGTCCTCCGACTGGTATCACTTCGGTAACGCAATTTAAGCGCTGTTTGAATTGATCTTATTTTGATACGTACGTGAAAGCTACACGCGCCAACTGAATGCGTATAGGCACATCCGCATTGTCGATGCGCGTTGGGACACTGCACTTTTCATGCTGTAAGGAAAGGAGAGAGAGAGGTCTTTTGCCTTCATCGAAATGCGACCGGCATCGAGCCCGCGACTGCCAGGTTAGCTGCCAAACATCCCCCCCACCACCAAGGCGGTGGGTGTGATTCAGAAATGGTTGCTCCAAGTACAGTATAAGTATACACTGATACTCTCCGAAAAGCGAAAGGGGCGAAGGTTATTTGCTTTCGCAGTTCATTGTTGAGCGGCGCGCTTGTGCGACGGCGAGATGTCGCTGTGGTATCTATAGAAAGGCCGCGCGTGTACGTGAGTTTTTGCACAGCCCTTTCGCCTGGGCTTCCGCATTTAATTAGCGAGTTAATGCGAGCACGGGCCGGCCTTTCGCCATGCATCGTAAGTGAAGCGCGCACCGTCGCGTATATATACTTACACGCGGGCATGCATGAGCGCGTTCACCAGCCCTCTCGGAACAACGGACGCGCTCCGAGGTGGTCCTCGAACTTTGTACGGAAGGGCGGTCGCCGAGCGTTAATGGACCCTTCACTCACCAGGGCTCATTAAAGATTTCGGTCATACTTGAGCGAGGAGCGCTCGATGTGCTCAGTGGCTGACAGGGTCTTTCTATCGTCGACATTGATGTAGCGGGGGGGGGGGGGGGAGCAGGGGAGGGGTTGTTTTTAAACTTTTTCGTAAATTTTCAGTTTTTGCATGTATACGTGTATATACGCGCGCTCGCACGCAAACGCACGCACGAACGTGAAAGATAAACTCGCCCCCCTCCCCCTCATTTCTGACTACGCCACCGTTATGGTCGACATTACCATCTCCTGCCTATCACATCCTATTCGATGTTGTCGTTCTTACAATGGGCTTGCGGCACGCACTGACAGCCATTTTCTCTGATCACATAAAAAGTCGAATCAACGCCGAAGAGACGAGAAATGAACTGCTTAACTGCAGAGCGTAAGCTCGATACCAAACATGGAAGAAAGCACAGCAGAAGACAAGCGTTTGTCCTTTGCTGTGTAAGCTTTCGTCTATGTCCCGTGCTACAGCGTTCTGTAGTTCATAATTATATACCAGCTAGCCGAGCAATTGTCTGAAGAATAAATGTATGCTTGCCCTTTTCCCGTATCGTGATGTGCGCCGAGGCGGCAGCCAGGAACAACACTGTGACGCAGAGTACTCTGAACAGCCCGAGAGACGCATGTCTGGGCGGTCGCTGGGGCTCTTCGGAAGTCCGCAGTACTAGGCTCATGGTGTCCTGGATGACGTCACTGCACCGTCCGGACCGAGTGGCGACGAAACCTCGACCAGCCTCCACTGAGTGGTGTCCTCGATGCCGCCGCCATTTTGACCCGCGAACCTGCAATACACCGTGAAGGGAAAAGACGTTTTAACACTTGCCATGCACCCTTTCTCAGGTAAACATGAGCGTCGCAGTAATACACTTATGCATTCCTCTACACGTCAAAAGGCAAGGCCTTACTACAGGCCTGTTGAGCTGGCGGAGCTTTGCATATATATAGTTCACATCGTTTCACGGTATCACGATACATGTCCTTCTCTTGAGTGGCGTTCGACGGATGCACACTGCGTTCAACCTCACCACACGTTTTGGCATAGAGACCGTCATATTTTCACGTTCCTTTCTTTAGTAAACCTCGCAAGCCCGATTCGTGCGCGGATGGAAGTCGGTACAACCACAAACTTCGTCTCCGAGCTGTCCACCTATTGAACTGTTAACGTTTCAGGGGCCGCATCAGCCCACATTATTACTTTTTTTTTTCAGGCACGTTTGTCGCTTCAAACGTGTGCACCGCGGCGTAGTATGAGCCATGGCTCATTCACTAACACGGAAGTGCGCGCTTGCAGGGCTGGGAAGAGGGCCAGCGTTAGTCTGCGCTTGTTTGTGTTAGTTCGTGCGCGAGTGTGTGTTGTCGTCGCAGCTGAACAATCGCCAGCGCGTGAAAGCACGGGAGTCTGCGTTCGCGGCTGTGGGAAATCACGAGCTGCCGCGGCGCCCGCCGCGTGGTGTCATTTATCGGTGCGCGTTGATGTATTGGTCGTAATGGCGCGCCGTCGTAAACGTAAGCGCTGCCAAAAACACAAGAGGCCTTGTACGTGCGATACGCGGGCAACTGGGAGCCCGGCCATCGGTCGCACGTGCATGCTTCGTTATTGCGAGCAGTAGGTTGGCTTCGCAGCACGCACCGCTCCCACCCCCTTTTTCCACACGGCCTTTTCCATCAACGTCAAGATGGCAGTGGGTGACGTACGCGTATGCATCCGGAAACGGTTATGCTGCGGCAGGTGCGCGGCCCGTGTGCTTACGCGAGCGCCTACGTAAGGTTCGAGTATAATCGCTGATGCCCGGCGGCCTTCGTTCGTTACAAAATGCTGAGGAAGGGCGACTCTCGTGGTTAACCGCAATATCAAATGTGAACTCTGGAGAAATCTAGCTGCGGGCATGGGAACTATTCTCGGCACACGTCACTTTAAACTGTGGAACGGGGGAAAGCAGCTGCTTGATCTGAAGTGTGAGGTCAAGCAGGCAGATGCGGTCGAGTGTCATTTTCTGCTTTGTCTGCCGTGAAAAAAAGAAAAGAAATAAAAACTCTAAAATGTGGAGGTGGCAGGGGGGGGGGGGGGGGAACACGGGCTAGGTGTGCCATCTCCTAGCGCTACGCCAATGAGAGGAGAATAGTGAAGTGTGGGAACTTCAGCACATTGGTAGCACGTAATGAATATAAGAACTTCGCAACAGACAAGTATTGGCGAAGAAAACACACACAGACTTCGTTGTGAACAACCTGTCGAACGTCCGCGCTTTGTGTTCATCGTCATCCTAATCGTCATCAGCCCGACTCGTCTGTTGCGCTGGTCTTGGATACATTATGCGGAGAGTAGGTTCGACGATTGAGGAAGACACCGAATGCCGTAGAGAGGAGGGAAATTGGTATAAAAAAATTGGCCCCGTATCTGCATTTAATCTGCAAATGTCGTCGAAAGACCATAGTCTTCGTGTGTGGAGAGAGTGAACAAAACACTTATGCATTCCTCTACACGTCAAAAGGCAAGGCCTTACTACAGGCCTGTTGAGCTGGCGGAGCTTTGCATATATATAGTTCACATCGTTTCACGGTATCACGATACATGTCCTTCTCTTGAGTGGCGTTCGACTGATGCACACTGCGTTCAACCTCACCACACGTTTTGGCATAGAGACCGTCATATTTTCACGTTCCTTTCTTTAGTAAACCTCGCAAGCCCGATTCGTGCGCGGATGGAAGTCGGTACAACCACAAACTTCGTCTCCGAGCTGTCCACCTATTGAACTGTTAACGTTTCAGGGGCCGCATCAGCCCACATTATTACTTTTTTTTTTTCAGGCACGTTTTGTCGCTTTCAAACGTGTGCACCGCGGCGGTAGTATGAGCCATGGCTCATTCACTAACACGGAAGTGCGCGCTTGCAGGGCTGGGAAGAGGGCCAGGCGTTAGTCTGCGCTTGTTTTGTGTTCGTGTGCGCGAGTGTGTGTGTCGTCGCAGCTGAACAATCGCCAGCGCGTGAAAGCACGGGAGTCTGCGTTTCGCGGCTGTGGGAAATCACGAGCTGCCGCGGCGCCCGCCCGCCCCGTGGTGTCATTTATCGGTGCGCGTTGATGTATTGGTCGTAATGGCGCGCCGTCGTAAATGTAAGCGCTGCCAAAAACACAAGAGGCTTTGTACGCGCGATACGCGGGCAACTGGGAGCCCGGCCATCGGTCGCACGTGCATGCTTCGTTATTGCGAGCAGCAGGTTGGCTTCGCAGCACGCACAGCTCCCCTTTTCCACTCGGCCTTTTCCATCAACGTCAAGATGGCAGTGGGTGACGTGCGCGTATGCATCCGGAAACGGCCATGCTGCGGCAGGTGCGCGGCACGAGTGCTTACGCGAGCGCCTACGTAAGGTTCGAGTATAATCGCTGATGCCCGGCGGTCTTCGTTCGTTACAAAATGCTGAGGAAGGGCGACTCTCGTGGTTAACCGCAATATCAAAGGTGAATTCTGGAGATAACTAGCTGCGGGCATGGGAACTATTCTCGGCACACGTCACTTTAAACTGTGGAACGGGGGAAGGCAGGCAGCTGCTTGATCTGAAGTGTTAGGTCAAGCAGGCAGATGCGATCGAGTGTCATTTTCTGCTTTGTCTGCCGTGAAAAAAAGAAAAGAAATAAAAACTCTAAAAGGTGGAGGTGGCAGGGAGGGGGGGGGGGGAGAACACGGGCTAGGTGTGCCATCCCCTAGCGCTACGCCAATGAGAGGAGAATAGTGAAGTGTGGGAACTTCAGTACACTGGTAGCACGTAATGAATATAAGAACTGTGCAACAGACAAGGATTGGTGGAGAAAACACACACAGACTTAGTTGTGAACAACCTGCCGACCGTCCGCGCTTTGTGTATCCTAATCATCGTCATCCTAATCGTCATCAGCCCGACTCGTCTGTTGCGCTGTTCTTGGATACATTATGCGGAGAGTAGGTTCGACGATCGAGCAAGACACCGAATGTCGTAGAGGTGAGGTAAATTGGTAGAAGAAAATAAGGATTATATAAGTTATTGCGTGCAGGAGGTGATCTTTATACTGAAAATCTCGCAATACACGAACACGTGGGTACATCACTAATTTGCGCACTGTTCCGCACTTTTGAGCGATGTGCAAAGCAGACGGTTATGCAGGATTCTGCAAGGTTTCATAGAGCATTGTCGTACTCTGTTCTTGTTGAAATTTTGAGTAATGTAGAGGCCGTCTGTCAGCCAAGCAGACACGATGACATGGTGAACTTAATAATAACAGGCGAAAAAGCGGCCTTTCGTCGGTTTGGCTAATTTGATTCGCTCATCTCCGTGCGTAATGTCCAATCCACGGGGGGGGGGGGAGGCAAAGGTTCGTCTCAGTGTCCCTCTCCCTAATATGTAAATGTGTGGGCTGGCTGAGCCCCCCCCCCCCCCCTCGCTTACGTCCCAAAGGGGTGGGGGGTGGGAGCACCTACCTGCCCCTCTCCCCCTTGTGCCCGCATATGCTTATCTCCACTTAGGCAAACAGACAAATAGACACGATAGTGACAGAGAGAGTCTGTAAATAATAATTCGAATTCGAGTAAGACCCGTTCTCTACATATGGTGCTCGTTGAATTTCTGCTCCAATTTCCACGCGCTATGCACGTCCAAGAGCCAGGGAACGTGCGCCCTGCGGCCGGCAGCCCTGGACGGCGGCTGCTCCGGTCGCATGCATGCCCCCACGAAGCGTGTTACCGCCAGGGCCGTCTTCGTTTCCGCATGGTTTCGCCCCATTTATTATTACGTTATTTTTTTCTTATCTCCGACTTGTAGTAGAGTGTGCTCCGAGCCGCCGACACGCGCTCGGAATGAAGTCGTCCACCGCCGAACCACGAAGCCGCCGCGAAGCTCGCCGTGTGTGCGGCGCATTCGAGACGAATGGCTCCCGCTTCGTCGCCGTCTTAAATCTTGTTTCCGCCTTGAGCAACGTTACCAAACGCGTGGGAAGCATGGGTCATTTCGCGGCGGGGGTTTTCGGACCAGGACTATATGCAATGCCTCGGTCTCCTTCCTTAGTAGCGGATGTTTTCGAGGAAAAAAAAAAAGCTATATTTCGAACGGTGTATATATCATGATGACAGGCGGATTTGTATCGCCACAAACGATTTAACTTTATCAACCTCCTAATTATAGACACTGTGCATCGGCCAGATCCATGTTGCCGTTCTTCGCTTCCAGATTACTGCCGGTGCAAGCCACTTTTAACTAAATGAGTGGAGTCAGACGACACTTTCAACTGCAACAAATACGCGTCGATTTCACGGCACGCTGCGGACAGCGTAAACGAGGCATCGCCCAGGTCCACACGAGCGTTACGTATCATAAAGCGAGTATTGCGCAAACTTAATGAATGCGCCCGCTATTGTCTTGGGCGCGATGTCCTGGAAGTGGGACATGTACTCCCCTTGATTTTCGATCTGTAGTCTCGATTTAAACACTTATTTTTGCGCGGTAAAAATACACGTGAAGACCACACGGCGCTCGTGTCGTTACCTTCTTTGCCTTGTCGTCCTTGTTCTTTAAGCGCTATAAGGTATTCGAAAATTATCAACTGTCATCAACTAGCACAGGTTTCCCTTATTCTTATGCATAAAAATGCCGCTGAACACTCCTCAGGACAAGGAAGTTTGGACACAGTGCTATATATGACATTCGCCGAGGTCAGCACAATATAAGACATTATTATTATTATTATTATTATTATTATTATTATTATTATTATTATTATTATTATACCAGTTGTGTTTGTGACATTAAAAAACGCCGCATTTCTGCATTATTCGCCGATAGCATGCCCCAAACGTGGAACAAGAACTTTACAACAACGAGTTTTGTTGCTTCCTCGTGGCACAGGCCTGTCGGCGGTGGTTGTTGCGAACTTCCAATATTGTGTCCAACTCGCATTTACACAAGCTGGACGCCAGAATTCTTCTACAGAGCCACACGAACACCTCTCGCAGAGAACCCATCTCGCTCGAACTATGTATGTTTCTACGATGTTCGTATACATAACGGTGTCGACGAAAAGACCCGTTTCTGCGAACCGACATGCGTGTAAACGGAGTTCGCGCTGTCACTCTCAACTCTACTCGCATGCCTGGACACGCGTGCTCAGCGGTCCAGCCTTCATTGTAGGGCAACACGCGGCGAGCCGTTCTTATACGTGGTTGTAAATGTCAGACGCGGCTCGACAAACGATGACCGCATGACCGTGACCCCGTGACGGAAGCACTCATGGCGTGTGCTTCTATAGTTCAGGAGTGTTGAGTATACTAATGGTGCTGTCTCGTGGACGCTGCCTAATGAGCCAGATGAGAGAGGGATGGAGAGAGAGGCATACCGCATGCACGCAGGATGCATCTTGGTGTGGAGGGTGCTCCGGCTTCGTTGTCCGTCCGCGGATAAAAGAGGATGACGCCGGCGCGCGTCTGCACGCTCGCGCCCCGTCGCGTGTTTGGCGCGTCCCAGTTTCGGCGCTGAGCGACAGTTGCTCGCGGCTCTGCCGGAAAGCGGAGCTTGCGCCCGCGTGTCTTCTTCTTCGCCGAGTGGCAAGACGCGCGAAGGGAGACGAACGGCTGCAGCCGCCAGCAGAGGTCGGTTCCATTACCGGGTCGGCGCCGTTTAGTGTGATGGATCGCCGCCACTCACACGGCTGCTGCTTCTCTCACTCTGCTTGCGAGACTTGGGCGCCCGCCCCGAGAACAAAGGGAAGAAGGGCGCGCGATGCTTGGCCGTCAATGCGGAAGCCGCGTCGGGTCCGCCTGTCATTAGTGGCACCGCATGCAAGCCGAGAGACCCCCGCCATTGTTCAGCCGACATTTCTCCCTTGGCCTGCTCCCATCTGGACGACCCTTCCGAGCTTTTTTTGTGCGATGCAGATGCATGTAAGAAGGAAAAGCATCGCGCGCGGAAAAGCCAGGCCCCGTCCACCGTTGTCTTTGCTTGCTTGCTCGCGTGCTATTCGCGGAGACGAGCGGTCGAGTGCACGGGAGCACTAGCTTGTTTTCCGTTAGGTCTCGTTGTATCCGTGTACGAGAAGGAAAAATATCGAGGGAGTGCCGCAGGTTGTATACGACGACGTATTACGCTTTTTTTTATCGCGCATTCGCGTCAACGGAAGATAGCGACGGAGGGGAACCGCGCATGCATGTAAGCCTGAATGTATTACTTGACCCATATGTTGTGTGTATCGCTGCATACGTAGCAAGAGATAACAGGCGCAGGAAGAAGACAAATAGTATTGTAAACACAACGAGCGTGTGGCTTCGATGTAGGCGTGTTCCATTCTGTACCTGCCGTGCATGATGAAAGAGGTTAGTACGTGAGCAGAAACATATAGGGTAAAAAAAAAAATAAACACCGCCATTTCCTTCGGCGACGCTATCCCGTCCCCTGTTATAAGCCATTGTATTTCCTATAGGAAGTGCACAACCGCGTATTAAAGCTGTAGGCTACGCGACCCCGCAATGAGCAGCTGGGTTGCGAGGGCGTCAAGATGACCAACAATGACGGCCTTCGCTCCATCATCATTGCAGGGTGTTTTACCGGGCACAGTGGGTGGCCCGTACTTTTGTGTTTATCCCCCCCCCCCACCTATAACCCTTAGTGATGCAGTCATGAGCGACACTGGTGGAGGCTGCTCAGACAAATTCGAGCCGGATGCCACGAAGACATCGAAGCACTTATGAGTCTGGAGGGGTAAAATGACTACCTGACGCGAGCGGTCACGGAACCTGCAAACTTGTGGACGTCACGAACAGCATCGGCGTGGCCAGTTGGTGCAAGGCTTTTGGGTGGGTCGACGCAATTACGGACAACAGTTCCTACACGTTTCCTACCCATGGAACAAACTAGGAGCCGTCACTATTCGCTGCGAGTGCGTTTCACCTGCGTTCAGTGCGTTTCCGTTGGCATGTTTGGCGGTGATATCCGCGACCTTAAACGCATTTGCGCAGAGACTCACAGGGAGGCTTGGTGAGTTCTGAAAACCAGGCAATCTAATGTAGTTAAACAAAAGCATGTCAGAGCGGAAGAGTTAGTGTATCGATTCATACAAGTTTCACTCAGTCCGAACAGTACCTCGGGGATTTTCTCGGGGTTGTTTCAAAAATTAACGTGTATTCATCATCATCACCATTATTACCATCATGATTGCTGCAAGAAGAGGACGACGTAAGGACTGCATACAGACACGCTACTTCGCAGTAGCTGCATTTTCTTTTAACGAATTAAATCCCGGTACTCAATGGAAACAATCAGCGGCGAGCTCATCCGCCTGAGTGGGTAGGTGCCAATCATCGAAGGAGCATCATCATCATCGTAAGTTCAATGGATAGAGCGGATTCTTATATCTTGTCGCCGGTTCACGCGTCATTGAGGAAAAGATTCAAAGTACCACCTCTTCGAAATCTGGGTCTGGAAATATCAGAATCTGGTGCTCCTTCTTTCGGCGCCTGTACACAATCTGGGCTACAGTCACAGGGATGTTCTCTTCGCTATTGGGGAATCGATCAATCAGTCTAAAACAATATCTAGCTAAGTTCATCATCTCTTAATTATCTCATCAATAATAATCCGCACTTAAATTCGTTATATTAGTTGATTCTGTCTTACATGAATAGAATACTAAAGAAAATACTGAAAAAGTCACTTACTACTCGGCCATTTATCTGCATTGGGCATGAGCTGTCAGAGAAGAAGCATTTCATTCCCTAATTTGGGCGTGCCCTTATTTGCTACATAATGTGTCCTAAAGCGCGATTTGACGGCTCATCTGTACAAGCCTTGATTGATTGATATGTGGGGTTTAACGTCCCCAAACCGCCATATGATTACGAGAAATACCGTAGTGGAGGGCTCCGGAAATTTCGACCACCTGGGAGTTCTTTTAACGTGCTCCCAATTGATCTTGCAGCATTTTCGCCTCCATCGAAAATGCAGCCACCGCAGCCGGGATTCGATCCCGTGACCTGCGGGTCAACAGCCTTAGCCACTAGACCACCACGGCGTACAAGCCTGTACAGGAACATTTTTATGAACGTGGGCACGCAACGAACACTTCACACTGGGACGATTCAACGAGATATGTCCATTGCCCACCCGTTAGATTGTAATTTATGGCTATGCTTTCATCCGTTCTTGTCGGAGTACATTACCCGGCACGGAGCGGTTCCCGGCTGACACGGAGTCGGCGGGATTGAATACCGAACGCATTTCAATTGAGGCGAAATGCTCGAGCCCTGTGTGCCTAAACAAGTAGTTAAACTAAAACACTACGTATTCATGTGACGCTAATATAACACCAGAGAATAAAAATTTTCGGAGCCCTTCACTATATACGGCGTCCCTCGTCGTGGTTTTGGAAAGTAAAACCCGGGCAGTGGTTATTTCGGGAGAATAATAATAGAAGCTTGAGCGAGTTGCCGTGGTGGGGATTTACACTTCGTAAACGTGCGCGCTTTGCGATGTTTCTAAGCACGATACTTTTTGTGGGAGTAGCCGGTCGCATTCGATAGTCGTGTGGTCGTTGATAGAACGCAGATAGCTTGCTCGGACGAACACTGAAACAGATATATGTTGGAGTATACCAACACGGTGGGATCCGAACTTCTTACATCGCATGCCGGTTCAGTTCGCATGCCGGTTATTCTTGCACGGAGGCTCAACAACGTTCCGGTGACGTCGTTATCACACGGTGGCAGTTTAATCGCCGCTGAATTGTACTGCCCTGACGTCATTTAAGCCGCCACGTCGTGCGTCCGTGACGTCACGTACAAGCTATCGATACACGCGCGGCTCAACCCTGCACAGCTCGCGCCGGCGGGGAAGAGGCCAGACGAAACGTCCGCCCACGTGCAGCCTGCGCTCCTCGTGTCAGACGTGGCCCACGCGGACCCATTCCGGTCTGCAGGTAACGGAGGCGGCGTCAAACGAGGTACTCTCGGTAAGGAAGCATGCATAGTCGAACCGATGTAAAAAAAAAAGGAACTTCATAAAAGGTGGTAAAAAGACGAAGGAAAAGAGTGGAAAGCCGGTAGAAAACGGTTGCGTGCACTGGTCGTCTGCGTGCTCGCGTAAAAAAAAAAAAAAGGGCGTGCATACATACGCCAGCCGGCACCTTTGAGACATTCCTGCGCGCGCGCTCAGCGATAATAAAATCAAAGCACCTGTTAAAGCTCGCTCGAGAAGTAAGCGGTGTATGGAACTGCCAGGTTATCTGCCAGGTTATCGAGAACTATACGACGCGGTCGTATAGTTCTCGGCAAACATACCGTAACGTGATCTTCCGGGAGCATCGCACGCCCGTGTGCCCTCGCCGAGCGCACATAGTAGAGATGGGAATCGATTTTTCTCCCGTACTGCATGTGCATTTATGACCCTTATGTACCCACTGTTCTTAACCGCGTTCTCTGCAATTCTTCGTCACAAAAGGGTGTACTGCTGACTGCTACGAGCTAAAGCAAGTGTCGTCGCACGAGATGCCTCCTATCGCAGCTATAAGCAGGAGGTTGTAATCAGAGCGCGGTCACATCGTGCGTACGAGTGCAGGACATCTTAAGTAGCGCTGTCCGACCACAGGGATGGCTGTTGATCACGCTTTTGTACTTGCGTTACGCGATAGTATGGCCTCAAAAAAAAAAAAAAGGGGGGGGGGGCACTCACCGACGACGCTGGCATCGCTCTATTGGTCGGGTCAGCGTTCTGTACCACACATGTACGCAACCGTCGTCTCCCCGCGCGGTGTCGAATCACAGGGCCTACTTTTCAAAATCGACTGTCCTCTGGTAGCCGGTCGTTTTCGTTTCGATCTCGTTTTCGACGTTTGTACATGCGTGCGTACAGCGTTATTCAATTGCCGGTATATGATTGAGAGCTATAAAGACAGGGATCTGCCGGTGAGGGCGATTACAACGAAACGAAGGCTCGACAATGTACGACCCGACCTTTCTGGTTTGTTCGGCTCGATTCGACTCCGATAGGACCCGCGGTTATCGCTCATCGGGACGGCCGCTCTGGGAAACACGCCGCTGTAGTCCGCAGCAGCCATCCTCTGCGTATGCAGTACTTACCGTCTCTTATATAGTCCCGATAGCTACGGCGCTGCGGACCTCGTGAATCCGCGGCCATGTCCGTAGTACAGCAGGGGTGAGTATACTCGATCGTGCGGCGAACGGAAGTGTTCTTCGTGAGAGCGTCTCGTTTTCGAGCTCCCGGCCCTGTTCCAGAGCACGACACGAGGATAACGTCGCGGTTTTCTCTGGCTAGGCGAAGTTCGGGTTCGCGCCGGCATCTCCCGTTCCCATCTCCGAGCGAAAGCCGCTCGCCGAAATATCGCCGCCGCGGTCGCTAATGTTTCCCCGGCGTCGTCCTACCTGGCTTTTGTGTTTGCGCGGAGATAGATACGTGGTCGCCCCGATGTTTCCTTGTCACGCAGCCGGCGTGATTTCGTTGCTTCGTCGTTGTTTTTTTCCCGCGCTCCGCGAGGTGTACCTCGATCCGTTTGCTGCGCTTTCGTGTACCCGGGACTCGTCAGAGAGAGAGAGAGAGAAACAAACAAACAAACAAAAAATCTTGGGGCGGAGAGCCGTCGCTTCCAACAGTCTCGGTGATAACGCGAGCAGTTTTCTCTCGTGAGCATGTCGACGTCGTGCTGCTCGTGCATGATGGCTGTCCGCAGCCCAACCCTTCCGAGCCCAGTGCTTGCTACGCGTGGACAATGCCCGCTGAAAGGAGCCAGAAACGGTCCCCCTCTGTGCCAGAGCCGTCTCCACATCTTTCACGAAGAAAAAAAAAAAGAAAAAACATCTGTCGTCGCAACATTCGCGCGCCGTCGCTGCCGCGCGAAAATTATTTTGTGCCAACCGCAGCGAAAACGTAGGCCAGTTCGCCGGGCACGAATGCGAGAATTATGCATAAATAGCGATCAATTACCTTCGTGGAGGCTTCCGATTCATAGTAAATTTTTCATATCGGGTACGCGAGCTTCCAGACGGTACATGATGGCAGAGTCACTGTGTATGCTACCTGTAGCACATACAGTAACTGTATCGTCATGTACCGTAATGTAGTAAAGGTAGCATATACAGTAATAACTCTACATGACGAGTGAGTTCAACGCCATCGCTAGACTACTACGTGAGCCACACATATAGGAAAGCGAGCGAGCTATCAAGTTTCGCTGTCAATGCCTATGGTGCCATTGCGGGTTTTGCCGTTTCGCATGGTACCAAGCAACCGAGCTTTATCTAAGAAAGAAGAAGAAGAAAAGAATAAGAAAAGCAAGCGATACAATAGTTTACAAGAGAAGGTAAACAAGAACAAGTTTAATAATCTTAATATAGCTGAACCAATAGCGCTGTACTTTCGCCACTTTAGTGTATTTGTTTCATTTCATCTCACGGTCGACATGTGTTGTATGGACAATCTTGGCGATTATATAAATGTTGCGGTGCATCGTAAGAGAGACCACACCGGAAACTGGCAGGACGATGCGAGTATCACTCAATGAATAGAAAGCTCGAAGCAAGCGCATGCATGCATATGACCAGAGACAGATAAATCGTATCATGTTGATGCACTGACAACCAAAATGACCCGACCGCGACGACGCACATTTTTCGTTGTACAGCTCGCTACGATTTCGCGAGTGCGATGCATCGTACATGCCCTCATAGGTATACGCTTCCGCAACGTATAGTTTAAGTAGCTTACTGTTTTAAGCTTCCGCTGTTTTTTCTTTCTTAGAGTTGAGTGATTTCACCGTCTTTGGAAGAGAAGCACGCCACCGGAAGAGGACACGAAACAGCACCGACGCCGCAGAAGCGTCGCACGGCCGCAGAAATCTTTCCACGGCATCGTTTCGTAGCGCGCATTTCAAGCGAGTTGGGTGGACGCAGAGCAGCGTGGAGCGTGGTCGACGTGGTCGCGAAGTGGTTGACCATTATGAAACCGCGCAAATAACAGAACGAGGGCAGTGCGCGCCGAATCGAAATTTGCCCTGCGAGAAGCTCGTTTAAAAAGGACGCTTCGGCTTTACAGTGTCAAATTGGCCGCTTAACGAATTCCCGGTGTTTCTTCCGGCAATGTTTGTAAGACTTCTCTCATTCCTAAATTTTACATCATGCGGCAGTAATGTGCGGGGCTGATGGTGTTTTATGCCGTTATATGCGACACATTTTGCAGCCACCACAATCGCATTCATCTCGGGAACGTCGCGGCTATGTCCTGCGTCGGAAATGCAAGTCGTCGGAAATAATTACAGCTCCGTTTCCTCGAGGACTTCCGCGATCCGATCCGTCTTTTCGCCTTTTGCGGTGCGTCGAAAGTCCTATGGCGCGGCGCGCTTCCTCGCCCGAAGCGGCTGGTACAGGACGATGGCACCCAATAGATGGCGGCAGCAGCACCACGCGCATCCCGATTCTCGCAGTACCGTGCAGCACCGCGTCACCTTGATCACGTTAAGCGACCGCGAATGCGAGTTCGAACAGTCTCAAATCGCCGCGTCGCCTGCGAAAGCGCTTCGCTGAGCGTCTCAGTGAACTCGGATGGTCTGTAAAAAGTATTCACGTGACATATTCGTACTGCCCGTGTCAAATGAAACCCGAACAGAGGCAAGCCTTCGCGATGGTCTAATGAGCACCGTCCACTTATCACCATGGACAGGCACGCATATATGCGCAGGTCATGCCGAATAGGATGTTCGTGATAACTGGACGGAACGCACTAAACCACATCGCGAAGGCTTGCCACTGTTCGGGTTTCGTTTGACGCCGGTAGTACGTCACTTTGATGTACGATTTGCGTTTTTCACTGCGCTACTGGAAGAAATTAGATTGAGGCAAAACTCAGCTTTTTACTGTGCAGACTGTCGTATGTAGCCGTCACGAAGTGTTGAACGGAGACAGACAATTGCGCTCTGAATTGCAGGTTTCCCCCATGCTTCTATATGCTGTCATTTCGTGCAGATCGGCGGGCAGGCATCGGGTGCAGTGCACGGTTTTAAACCGAGCGGGCGCCCATTCCCCGCGGCGTCGCGCTGTCGCCGTCGTGGTAGCCCTCTCCCTGGTTCAGCGCCCGCGTGTTGGGACCGGCTCTGCCGCCGGACGGGCTTTTTTTCCTGCAGCACGCCGGGCGAGCGAGGCGAAGTCGTAGGCGCCGTTACCTGTCTGCCTACCCCCGCGCGCGATAAGTGGGCATACCAGAATGCCGCCGCCTCGCGATGCCGCTTTCGCTGCCTGCCTGACTTCGCCGTCGGACACCCACGCCGGCGTTCCAGCGGCGCAGCCGCCACTCCCGCGGGGAGAGCCCGCTTATGGTGCTGGTCAGGCCCCGTGGTGGTGCAGTTGTGGTTGCTTATCGCCGCATGTGGCGTCCTTCAGAGCCTGCAGGGCAGGCCGACAGCTCTCCGCAGGGCCTGCGTGTCGGGTCAAGGTTGTCGCGCTCGAATGGCGCATTGGTTCTGTTGCGATCGATTTGTGTCAGCTCTGAACGCGCGGCCAGCGTTTATTTGGTGCGAACACACAACTTTGCAAAAGTTGAAAGCCAGGTACGAAGGTAACTAACGTACAGGTAGTGTTCGTGCGAGGGACAACAGAAACGGACTCGAAGGTACGGCACGCCGACGCATAGCGCACTCTGCAATACCACCGCTTCGCATTGTGTCCGGGACACACCTGCGGCGTGCCACGAATGCCGTATCAGACGCACTGGTCGTGCCATTTGTCGCCAGTTCTCTTCGCTGGCCGAATTCGAGGATCTGGCGGGTCCACATCGCGCCGTTTAATATAGGGAAACGAACTATTACAATTTCAGGAGACCGGACTTCAGGGAACGCTTACCTCCCTGTTATTCTCTAACACCGACCATTCTTTCCTTTTCTGAAAAAAAAAATGCATTGGTACTGCACTTACGTACGCTATTAGTCACTGTATACGTTCTTACAACAGGACAAGTATTTATTGCGCTCTTTTGTTTAACGTGTTACGTGCTGCGCAACGTGTTAGCTACATATAGGGACTGTCGACGCCAAAGAAATAGAAAAGAGATGAAGAGCGGTAAGCGGGAATCATTCGTCGAATGAGATGCTTAGGGATGCGCGCTCTGAGAGCACCGCCACCTGGGTGAAGCGAAGCAGAACGACGCTGGAAAAACAAACCTATGACGCAAGAGGAAAGATGGTGGGGTGAGGCAGGAGGCATCTCCCCACCCCTAAAGAGCGGCAGGGGCGCGCGCGGCAACAGCTCTTTTACGGCGTCCGCGCTCATAAATTGTGTCGGTGACGCTTATCGGCGCGCCGCTAGTGGTCCGTCTATCTGTCCGCGCTTGCAGATGCCAATCGCGCGGAATGTTGCGACCGCGACAGGCATTACACGGCGGCGGGTGCTCTTTGCACGTCGAGCGTGCCGCGACTGCCGAAATGGCCCGCCGCCTCCTTCCCGCCAGAGTGTCGCCGGTGGTGACGACGATGTCGTCGTGCGTGCACCACTTCCCTGCGCACCGTGACCCGCCGCTTTGGCCCTCAGATGGCTGCGGGCTCGTCGGTTGTAATACGGCGGATGAGGCCACGCCCATATCTTGTATTTAGACTATAACGAACTCCAACGGAAAACGCCGGAGAAAGGCGGTGCTGCGTTCGTTGCTTGTCTTCCCTGGTGTCCCAAGTTTCTTGTGCGAGAGCGCTTAGTCCAAACATTTCCAGTCGTAGTCACAGAGGTAAGCGGAAAAGATTCGACCCTCCCCTCGCCCGAAATGAATTCCTGTCTAGACTGATGCAATTATATCATAAAACTAAGTTCTGTTCATATCTAACTGCGTCGTAAGCCTGAGCTCTGCTCCCTTATCGGTGATCTGATTAGATACTCCAAAACGATCCAACAAGCCATACAATGCTGCCGTAACCGGGACAGCCCTTGCTTGGATTCGTCGGTGAACTACTAGAGTATACACGCCAGATCAGTTGGAGCTCTAAACGCAGACGTCATTAACGTCGAAGAACCATGCCTTCCACATGCGGCCCCGCCGCTCAAACCCCTACACCGAATGCGGTATACAACCAGTCATTGACAAATACAACCCATCTTCCACGTTCATTAAATTTGTCCCTATTCCCTCTGAAGTGCACTTGACTCTAATGAGGACATTACTGTGCTCCATGTGTACCCACAGATGTGCGCCTTTGTCATGCAGTTACGCGATCCGCGCGAAGGCGTGGAACTGTGGGTGTGTGTCCAAAACCAACTCCTCTCGTAGGTCCAGATGCCCAGAAACTTACGTCTGGCGTGAGACTCGCGCAATGGTACATGGGCGCTTCACTCATAAGCGGGGTCCTGCATGCGTAGTTCCTGAACGCCGCGTTAGAAGGGACCAATGGTTTGCAAGCAAGGGTAGCGGGAGTACGAGATGTCTTTGCGTACACACTGTGACATTCAGAGAGACGGTATACTTTGTACTGCGTTGTAAAGTATAGATGTAAATTATTAAAAAAAAGGGTATCAAAAAGTGCAGCAGTAAGATTAAAAACCTAGAAAAGGGACCGCCAAACAGAGGGTTACGTGCTCTCACTCTCGTTGTGTAATCCGCGCCCGCCACCATTGCGCCGGAAAGTTCTCTGCCATCTCTTTCTCATTTTTTTTACAAGTTGAACCGGGCGCCGCCGCCAAGAAGTCGTCTCCTCGTGCCGCCACGTCCTGTCTCTCTACAAGCGTTTTTTGTCGCTTTGCTTCACCGCCGCAGGTTGTATCTGCGCCCCAATCTGTGTGTCAGTTTAGGGCAGCCCCTAGAACAGCCCGCCATTTTCCAAGACGGCTTTTTTACCTCCAGCATGGTTGCCAGATAACGTCCCTCTTCCCACCACGCTAGTATCGGGCGCCACCGCCAGGCGGCGTCAGTCGGGCCCGCGCACTTCTATTGCTACTTCTTGTATGGCGTTTTTTTCCCGTTCAGCTGGCGCTGACAACACTGATGAGCTCTCTCTCAGTGGATGGGCGAGGCCCTTACGACACGAATGCGCGTACATACACAGCCGTTGCGTAATGATGAAGGCGCGCAGGCGTGAAGTTTGGACCAACGAGCGGGGGTCGGTGCAACGAACGATGACCGCACCCGCGAAAAACGTGATCAAGGCACGCGTGAGCTCGGGAACGAAGAGGAGGAAACGTACTCGATCACTAGGTGGCGCGACGAGATATCTGACATTATAGCGAACGCATTGGCTTGTTTATAATTGCGACGACCTGCTTGGAGTTGATGCAGCTGGAGAGTGTAACAGGTCGAGGTGCCGGATATTGAAGTGCGCATTCGATCGGAGGATGTTCTCTACACTTTCGCACGAGGTGCATTTCAAAGACGTCGGGCTGCTTGAGTAATCTATCGGGAACCCTTGCACCATTGGTTGCTCACGATCAAGGTGGTGTTTCAAGGTGTCAAACGCCGTCAGTCAGCCTCTCTCACTCACACCAACGCACGCACACGCGCGCGCCGGAACAGACTAGAGCGGAGGAAACAGAGGCGCTTACACGTTCTGATCATTCAATACGAAATATCCCGAATTATCGCCCTCCTCGCTTACGTTCGGAAACTCGGTCGGACGAGAAAGCAGATTTGCGACAATTGTTGTCGCATCAAGCTATGTGTGCCGCATAGTTAAAGAAATCCATATTCAAGAAGGACTAACAGGAGGACTCACCTTTACGATGGACACGCTTTGAGTAGTCCATAAACCACAGTGCACCACACGCACGAAGTGTGAAGTGAGCCTCTTGCCTACGATCACTTGTTCTGTGACGACGATGGCGGCGCCTTCAGAGAAAGCAACTCGCTAGCGCTTTCTGTCAAACTTGTCGCAGGAGATCTCGCTGGTCTCGGGGGCACAAACAAATCTGACTTCTCGAGTTCAAATCGCACCCGAGTGCTCGATCTGCTGTCTGCCTTTGCATAAAACAACGTTGCCTAGAGAACTTTCTGAAGGAACGTCTACGACACTGTCTCCACGAAGACACGCTCAGCAACCCCGAGTCCACGCCGAAGTACGCCTACCGGCTCGTTGCCAGCCTTGCCCAGGAACTCCTGCACGTGCTTCCACCAAGCATGCTTCGGACACGCTTATCGCTCACGGTGCAGGAAAAGAAGCGGGCTTCAACCATTCTGTGGTATTGTTGACGACCTGTCGTGCCCTCCCCGACGAATGGGCTGGGTGATTTAGAACGCAGATACGGGAGCCGAAAGCCAGGTAGGCCGGCTATACGCATCCCGGGCCGCCGGGTTCGCTCTGTCACCGCGCTGCCTGCTACAGCTTTTAGCGTCCACTTGCAGCCAGAACGTGAAAGCAACCAGCAATGTCACAGGTAACTTGTAGTGTTGCCCCGCGCCCTTGTTTCATTATGTTAGAGGGATAGGATTACACCGAGAAAAGCTGTCCTATGAAGATTTTCGACGTTACCGACCGGATCTCTGCTTGCGTCACACCCACAGTATTATACTGACCGTATGTTACGCTGTGATCAATCCCGCACGCAGACAGCTTTTTCTTTTTTTTACGGGGAGGGAGGGGGTGATCACTTGATGAAGGCCTTGACTATTTAAGAAAAAAAAAGAAAAACAACCCTCTTCACTATTTTTCGTAAAACGCATTTTTTTACCATCAAAATTTCAGTAGGGAGGTCCACCTCTGGCTACGGGACTGTTATTATGCGGCAATGTTTGAAAATCTCGTTAAGCGAACTGAAAGAGAGAGAGAGAGAGCAAATCTGTGAAGGTGCGTAAATGACACGCTTACATGTCTGATGTTCCCGGTGGGGCTAACGGAAACAATCATCTGAAGACAAAGCAAACGTAGGCAAAGGCGGCCCCTAAACAGACTGTCAAAAACTTCATAATTCCTTATTGAGTTGCTTAAAAAATGTTCTATTCGTGGATCGAGGTTTTAAAGTGCTCACGTATGTATAGTTGACTAATCTTATCTAGAAGATCAGCTGCTTTAATCATCTGGCATCGCATAATCGATGCCAATGGCTACCTCGACGCATGTTTATGTGGCACCTTTGATGCCTTCACGTCGGTGGAATAGCCTCCACCGACTCCCGCATACGTCTCGCAGTTTGGCTGCCACAATTCGCAGAAAGCACTTTCTCAATTAACCGTCATGTAAATGGCCTGCGCGATCACGTGCTATGCATAGAAACACCGCGGGACACGTCTCATCAGGCTCCTAATCTACCTTCATTTTCCTTCACTGTTGTGGCTTGTGTGCATCGACTTGCTTAACTGAACAGGAAAACAAAAGAACGCCGCCCAGACATCAGGCCCCCTGCGCTGAATACGCGTATAGGAAAATGAGCTCAAGTTACCGCGCGCTTTTTGCTCGCAAGCACAACTTACCAGAGTCGTAATCACTCGTTAACTATCGCGTTCGCGTGGCCTGCGCACTCTTCCGAATAGTACCGCTTAGATAATTGTTTCGGGGTGAGCTTTGTATAGCCGCACGAAAACGAACGTTGTATGCATGTCTGCACCGCATAACGTTGGTTCGGTGGGCTTGGTTGCTTGCAGAGAGTGCGATTATTTTGTTTGTTTGCTCTCGTGCAGTGGCCCACCGTCACGGACGAAACAAGTGGCGTGGACTGCGCGGGTAATCGAATCAAAGACTGCTTGCAGCTCTAGCACGGCGGGGTTTGCGTTGGTTGCACTGCGTACAATGATCGTTAACTGTAAAGGTGAAAGCTGGCGACCTCGTCGAGGGAGACTCCGAAGAGGGAGCGGCCTTGGCTTCCATTTCGTGTCCGTCCGTGGCCGCAAAACGTATGCGTTGCCAGCGTGCGCAGTTCAGTGTGCGTGCTTATACGCAGCAGCTGAGAGCCTGTGTTTGCTTAACAGGCGCCTCTTGACGGGATATGCCTTATGATTTCCGTAACGAGCCATTCAAACTTACTTTCTTCCTTTCTTTCTTCCTTTCTTTCTTTCTTTTTTTTCTTTCTTTCTTTCTTTCTTTCTTTCTTTCTTTCTTTCTTTCTTTCTTTCTTCGTTTATTTACTTATTTAGCGCATTTTGCGTGCGCCTGGGAGGACCTTGTTAGGAAGAAAAGTGGTTAGGAAAGTAATGGTTAAGGCCCTACGGCCAGGAAATTCCGACGCTTAGTGGGGCACGGAAAGCATTAGGTCACGACGCTTGCGATGTTTCTGGTTCATGTAGATACACGTTACATGTTCGGCAAAACAGGTTCGTTAGCGTATTGAGAAGCTAAATTTGTGCGCGTATAATAACGCGTGCAAGGGGTCGTTTAAGAACGATGCACGAAGCGTGAAACATAGCCTGCACAACGCCACTTGCACTGGGTGCAACCGTATAATCGACGCAGATATGTGCGAAGTGGGCTGTAAAGCTTGTTGTGGAGGGAGTTTTGGAAGGGGTTGGGGGGGGGGGGGGTGTATGCATAAATAAACCGTTTAAGCTCTGGTTAGTCAGTTAGTCATCTGAACTAGCGTGTTCATAACGGGAGTATCTTTTACACATTTCGTTGTCTCCCAGTGGAGCAATGAATGGCTCTTTCAGTGGAGAGAGATCAGCGAGTGCCACGATTGGTGTTCCACGAAGCAGAGACCATAAAGTGAGGCTTCACTGTATAGACTATTTACGAATGGATATGAGTGCCGCCGTGCTGGCAGCTGGGCTGCTAATCTTTGTGTTTTGTTACTTTCACATCTAAAAGAACAGGGTTACCGTAGACGCATAAGCATGAAACTGGTTACGTTGGTGCATACGATGTTTCATGTCCTTATTAATTCACATCAAAATGTTAAAAAAAGTTGGTTTAACAGCTCAAGGTTACGGCGCCCAGATGTCATACGGAAAATAGTCTATAGACGACGTGACGTTCATTCTGTTGGGCCTCCTTGCATGGGCAGTGGCCGCGAACGGTCTGTCTTTGATATGGCGCTTTTGCAACATTTACTACGGGGGTGATGTAGCGCTTGACCGCTTTCTTGACTAGGCTTGTATTGCATTTCTAGTATCGCGACAAACCGGTGCACAGTTGTGCTAGAGTGTACTAAATGTGTAGTTTTGCGGAAGTCCGTTAGGTGGCGGTATCGTAAAAGTGCAAAAGTTGTCGCCTATCTATTCGTAGTAGGAGGGTATACAATGGAAAACGTGTACAGATTTGCTATAAGAAATCCCCCCCAAAATGCGACTGCTACGGAAAGTCCTTGGTCTCTATTTATTTCGAACACCGCAGTGGGGAGACCTTTTCGCTTGCTGAGGAAGCTTGCTGAGCGATTCTTGCCTATTTTATTCGTAACTACATGCTATACGAACGGGTGAGCGGCTATTTTTCACTTTCGTTGCCTGTTATCACTGATTCCTTAAAATGTGGCTGGCGAGCTCCGACTCCCAGTCCCCACATACGGGAGCCACCAGGCGGGCCCCCGTAAGGGGTGCCCAGGCTCCTTCAGGACTTTTAATAAAGTTCGTTTTCTCTCTCTGCCTCAGTTTTAACTAAGAAGTTGCAGGAAGCATCTTTACCCGTTTTACTCTGGTCGTGTTTTTACTTCAACATTTTCTAGTGCGACCCGACGTAAATGAACGCGTGCACGCACAGCCTTGGGCGTCGAAAGCTTCGTCATACTAGCCATACGCTGTCTCGAAGGGTGCAGAGCCATATGGCAGGCGCGTGGCGACGACGACCGCGCGTGCGACAGGACTGCGCTCTGCCAGCAGCGCCATCTTGAGATCGTCGACGGGACTCCCCTCCTCTCCTCGAGCCGGGGCTGTGCTTCCGCTCGCGTCAATGGATGCCCGGTGGATGGGGACACCGCCGCACGGTCCAGATGGCCCAAAGCTGTCGAGGTTTCTATATGACGCGGCTGCAGCATCCTGGCAGAGGCGCTGAGCATGGCTTCACGATGCCGTATGGCACTCGTCAGGCGCGTGCGCCACACGTATTGAGCAAATCCAAGAGGGGGCTGGGGGACAGGAGGGGTGCCTCCCCAAACCACACTAAGGTGTGCGTAGGGGGGGGGGGGGGCGTAGATTCTGCGCCATACATTTACTCAGGCGGACCTTTGACGCCACTTTTAAATGTGCAAGGTTATGGCTACGCATGTTTTTGACGATAATGGCGAACAAGGACCCCCTGATGTTGCATTCAAGGAACTGTTTACTTCGAGCCGTTATCCCGGAAGGCTGGGTACCGATGGCAGACCTTTGTGACAAGTATGTCATCGCTTCATTTTCATCGTTGTATTCGTTGCACAGCTGGTGATTCTCTTTCGGCCTTGACTACCAGTGCAGAGGGGGGGGGGGGGGGATACGTGCTTATATCCGTGGCATAGGAAATCGGAGCTTTTGTTGCATTTGGATGGAGTCGTTGAGTGAGTCAACGGTTTTACCACTATTTTCGTGCGTATGCCTGTATAAATGTTCGTGTACCGTACACCTTGGCAATATCTTAAAAAAACAAAAAAAAAAAAACGGCGCAGCAGGACGGGACGCGAATGAAGGAAAAGACGCGCTCTATTTAGCTGCGCCGCCTTATTATTTTTTTTTCAGATGATCCCGTACCAACATGCGCAAATTTCTACGCTAGTCAGCTTGACAAGTTTGAAGGGAAGAGCTAATGAATTGAAGGATTTTCTCGGTAGTAGAGGTGCGACGTCCAAAACTCGATGGTTTCGTCCTGCCATTGCGTAAACGTCTATGCACGAGAGTTAGACCTAGTGTAGTTACTTGAATGTTTAGGGTTACGATATCTGTGTGAAATGTTTTTGTTTTTTTCAAGCGACCTGCACGCAGCTTAATCTGCACGCGAGAAGCTCAATCTGCACGCGAGAAATTAAACTTTTCTCGCAGTACAGGCTTTTTCGCCGCGACGTGTACAAATTTGAGTACCTTGTATAGGGGTCTCCCGCTATCTCTGCAGGAGCAAGCCGAGCAATGCGAGCAAGTTCCAAAGCTTTGCTATCGGAAGATGGTTTTAGCCCTCTACTTCGCCTGAAGATTCTCGAATCCGCAAGAGGAAAAGAAAAGTTGTTCTGGTGCTCGGATAAGTCGTTTTCGCCTCTGCCCCTCTGAGGCGGTTGTCACTCCTCTCGAAGCGTGCATTCGATGTGGTTTCGTCTTCGTCGTGCTGCGATAACGCGCGAACGCACTTAAACAACGAAAAAGCCAAGCCAAGACTGGCGAAGACCAAGCCACTCGCTCTGCCGTGACGGGAATCGCAGCAGCCTCCTCCGATCTACTGTTTGTTTTTCCTGGGCCACTCGAATGGAGGTCCTCGTTGTCGGTGAAACGCGCGCCCCGTGTACTCCGCGCGTTGCTTCGGTCGGCATCGTTTATTTTGTTTGGCCACGGTGGAAGCCGGCCAGTGCCCTGCACTGAACCGCGGGCAACCGACAGCTGCGGCTCCTGGTGGCACCAGCGTTGGACTTTGCTATCCATCCATGCAGGCAGAACGCGTACCGTGAAAAACGGTTCTGCAAGAATCGCGCTGTCTTTTTCAGGCCGACGGGATCAGAAAGCGACGTTGGGGAGCAAACAGGAGATGTGCCAACGTTGCTAGAATAAACGTTGAGATGTGCAGCTCGCCGACGTGGTTGCGAGACGAAAAAAAAAAAAAAGTAACACTGCGTGGGCACGGCCCTTCGGGCAGTGCAATTATCTGTAGTGTAGACCTATGAAGCCACACATCGTGGATATGAAAGCAAGCTTCCGGGTTTGGTTGCGAAAGGTCTTCAGATCACCAAAATGCACAGTCTGCATCCGTAGAACACGGTAAAACCGTTTTGAAAGTCGGCCTATCCATGCTACATTCTGGGTAATGCTCAGGACCTGTAGTATAGGCAATGAACTCGACTTGTTTCCAATTTATAATTAATACCTGTATCTCCCCCTCTCCCCTCTTCTTGGTTTGCTTGGTCTATTGCGAACGTGTGAAGCAGACCCTTCCCATTCGGTATTGACCACGACCGGTCGTGGTATTGACGCACGAGTCAGGCGGCATCGAGATTTGTGTCTCACCGCTGACGGGGCCACGTCTGCGAATGTACCGTAAGAAACCGGTATATATATATATATATATATATATATATATATTAGCTGGCGAGCACATTTTGCGGATCCCCGCGCATCGCAACCAATGCATGAGTGTCCGCACCGCATGTGCACCGCATATCTATCTATATGGCTCTTTAAGTAAACGGGAATCACATATGGGAATGGAAAGAAAGAGAGGGAAGGTGGAGATTGCGGACGCTGCTGCTTCAAAGCCGCATCTGTGTGTGCCGAGTATTCCGTTACGTCTCCTTCGGGATAGCTGTGCAAGGAAGCGCGGTCAAAAGGGCGAGGTCCATTCGATCGGCACATATACATCGGCAACGACGCCAACTGATACGGGCGCGATGCGCACGAGCGTTTTAGGAAGCCATCATCCTGCCGCACTTCGGTGTACACCGCCCCCATCCACGCGGGGTGCGTCATATCTCTGGCGGCAGCAGCAGCCATAAGGGGGCAGGCGTGAAGAGCACGTGCGCCTTCCGCGTTATCTGGATTCGCGACCTCTGACAATATCTGCCGGCCCGGCGTCCACTGAGGGAACCACTCCGTGCCAGGGCGACCGTTTCCTTCGCGCTCGTCGTGGCGTACACCGAAGCCCGTTTACCGTTTTCGATGTCAATGGCGCATAATAAACCGGCCGTGGCATCGTCTCATACCCGTTCTGTGTTCCGCGATATAGCTTCTGTATGCGTATCTTATACGAAATGCTGCTCGGTGATGTTGAAGTGGCACCCGTCGCGTCGTTGCGCTGAGGGTGCGACTTCGTACTCCGGCATCGACATCAAATCAATGGTTCCGCACCCCCTCCCCCTCACCCGCGTATCGTGTTGTATTGACTTCGACTAAGACTTAAAGGTCGATGGACTTGACGTCGATGTCAGAAATCGAAGTCGTATTCTGTCGCATTTCGTCAAGTCGATGGACATGACGAAGAGCAAATACGCGCCCGTGCTAATGGAGTTAGGCTCACTTCATTAAGGGGCTCCATTTGGTCAAAACTAATTTTGACTTTGCTATTACATGGCATACCTCGCTATCATGTTGTGATTTTAAAACTCCATAAATTAGAAAAGGAAAGATCCCAACGTTGGTAGATGGAACCTCGCGCGTTGTGGTTATAGAATTTTGCAGTATATGCTAACAAACCGCTAAACGAAAGCCACATGGACCGGCTATCCAACATATCTGTGACGTGGGCACGTTCATATATGCAGCATTCGGTCACACATGGTTATACAGCATTCTGTTGTATAGTATATTCTTATACGTTGATGACGTTTCGCTGTTTTCACAAGTAAAGAAATGTTGAGTGCAGTGCGTTGCATAGTAAGGTAACCGCGCTTAAATGTGTTCCATGAAGTTGGTGAATCAAAGTTCAGTGCTCAAGCATTGTATGTGTCGCAGCCTATGTAGAAGTAACGCGGGAACTCTACATCGAAAACACTTTCGGTGGCCTTCTATACGGTTTATCGTATTACTCGCAACTATGTAATTGTAAACACGGACGGGTGCGACGTTCCGCCGCGAATATAGTGCGACCTTTTTGTTCAGCTTGATATATGGTCGCCATAACACTGTTCGTACCAGAACGACGATTTCGCGTGCAGTGAATGCTACCGCTACACTGCCAAGTATTAGCGATTGGAAGAGTTGAATGATAACATGGATTGAACGGCCCTCGGGGGAATTTGACGAACGCGTATACCTGTTCGAGGACCCGCGCCGATTGAGGCACGTAGAGGCCGTGTGAAGGTATTCCGCCGGTGCTCGGCAAATATCCCCAGGGTGGAGGAAGTGTTTCTCTAAACGACCTAAATGTACCCAAATAGGAGCGGGTGTAAATTTAGTCCCGTAAGGAAAAAAAAAAAAAAGACGCCGCCGCGTAGATAAGGAACGGTATATTACCTGCCGCGCATCGTATAAAACAGGACTATGAGAGGTGAACGCGCGGATCCAACAAGAGTGGAGTAAAAAACAAACAAACAAAAAGTCGGGGATGCTTGCGGTGCCCAAGCAACGGGACCGGATGGATTCGACTTTACGGCTTTCTCGCCTTTTAGTGAGCGATGCTGGAAAGATTGGGAAGAATATAAAGAAGAGGCCTGACGGCATTACTCCGCGACAGTGCCGCCATGGCCGCGGGCGCAACCGTTATATGGCTTTATCCGGCCTGCTAACGTCGTGTTTGCGTACACGACTTCAGGCCCGTGCCGGATGAGGCGTATCTGATGACGCGTACAGCTCCTCCTCTATATTTTGGTTGTTCTTATGTGGCCCGAGTGTGTGTGTGCTGTGTGCGTAATGTATGGGGAGTTTTCTTTGCGTGCCTTATCGTTCGCCATCGTTTTCAGCGTAGATCATGTGTTGTATACCTTTGGGACCCGTATGTGTATTCGTTGCACTTTATATCGTATAACAAGGCTGAGTTCGCACTCTTCCCTCTTCACAGTCAGCCTTCTTCTCTGTTAATCGCAGTTCTCTCTCTATCTCTAGTGACTGAGCAGTTAACGAAAACAGGCAAGCCTATCCGTCACGGAAGTGACGTCGAAAATGCACACTGTCAGATGATAGAGATATACTTCAAAGAAGGAAGGTTACGTCAATATACAGGCGAATCGCCGGCTATGTAGTCCAATTTCCCGCTGAGAACCACTGGCTATATTTATTTAGGCTTTTGTTTGGTAACTATAATATCTGGGGTTTAACGTCCCAAAACCGCTGTATGGTTATGGCGAACGCCGCAGTGGAGGACTCCCGAAATTTTAAGCATGTCTGGCGTTCTTTATCGTGCACTGATATCGCATAGTACACAGGCATCTACCCTTTCGCCTACCGAAATGCGACTGCCGCGGCAGGGATCGAACGCGTGACCTTTGGGTCAGCCACTGAGCACCGTAGCAGCTACGTGCACCACCGCGGCTGACTTGGTTTTTGTTTTGTGTATATTGTAAGGACAATGATATGCAAATACGTGCATATGTCTATCTACGCTTGTAAAGCATGCAAGTGCGTTCGTTTGAGACGCAAGGTGAAATACTGATCTCAAAGGTTAGAAAAGGCCCGTATAATGCCTTTACGGGCATTTGAATTCCTGCGTCCCTGCCGTATATGAGAGAAATCGGGAGATGTAGAAGTACCGGTTGCTTCATGTTTTATGAGCGCGGGATCGAATCACGTCCACGGTGACCGCATTCCGTTACAGACAGAATTATTGACGCCCGTGGCCTTATTTAGGTAAGGGGACCCCGGTGACCTCCGCAGCCATACACTGCGGCGTCTCTCATAATCATAGTGTGCTTTTAGGACGTAAAACGCCAGCAATTATTATTACTAAACAGGTTTCTTTAAGACCGCGTAGTTGTGTAGGAGCGTGCATATATTTTACATGCCGGAAAAGTCGGTGCGAGGACTTCGTAATTGACAAGAACGTAGAAGAAGAAGAAACAAATGACAAAATATGATCTCCCTCGAGTACATACGTACGGACCATACTAAAACTAGTTGCCTCTTAAGTATGACCCTATTGACCCTTGTGTAGTCAATGTGCATGAAAGTCGGCAATCTGCACTTATGAAAGGCCAGCCTATCGCATTAAAGTCGAGGCCCTCTCTTTTCACCTCTTGATTGTTGTAGCTTGTAGTATAGTGCAGTTTTTTGTTGTATACACGCAAGTTTTACTCGCGGGCGAAAGGGATATGTAGAGTGAATGAGAGAAACAAATGGAGAGAAAGAGAGAAATGATTGTTTTTGAAGAAGCGATATTCTGCGAGAACACATAGCTCAGCAACTGAACCCCCCCCCCCCTTTTTTTTTTCTCTCTCTATCATCTTTCAATCACCCTTCACCCTCCCCATTGCAAGATAGCCTACGAAATTTTATTTACTTCTAGCCACCCTTTCACACCTTTCATCTCTCCTGTGTTTCCCTCTTTCCAGACGGACTGTGGTTTGGGAAGGCGAGAGATCCTGTCGAGTGCGTCTTCCGTGGCTCTGGGTTTTCAAGTCACCTTGTTACTGCGCATGGGACACAAGCACGCGAGTGGGTCTTCGATTCACTTAGTTCGCCTATTGAGCATCGGAAACCGAACACGTAATGACGGACTTTCGTCCCCGATAGTGCCGCTTCTCCCAATCGCAGCACAGGTCGGCCTCTTTGTCTAGACTGGGAGCGAGCTGCAGCGCGCGTCCTCGCGTTTCGTCGAGCGCTTGTGAAGTAAACAGAGAACAAGCGGGCGCTACTCAGCGTCTTGCGGCGCTGGGAGAAAGACAGACTCAGGGACAGCGGAAGCTGGCGTCGTTGGAAAAAATAGAAAAGGATGTTTCTGCGTTGCATATTGTTCGTTACGCGCACTTTCCCCACCTGGCAACTTGCAAGAACTGCATTTTATTGTTTCGTACACGTTGTACTCTCACTTACTTCGACATTCGTCACGAACTCGCGCCCCGGCTTTCGGTGGAGACGTGGCTTCAATCTGCGGATCGGCTGTACGATAGCTCGAGCCCTCACCCGGGGTGCGTGGATATGGTACAGCGAGATACCACGTCTTGCGCCAGACACGTTGACGTGGCTGCTGCAACATTATCTTCAAGGTCGGGACCTCCTCTAGATCACCTCTTGAAGCATACCGTGCGTTTCGTTTCATGAGGAAATAGGTAGTATTTATATAGGCCGCTGCGAATTTTGCCGACCGGCTATGTTTCAAGTCGCCCCGCCGTGGTGGTCTTGTGGCTAAGGTACTCGGCTGCTGACCCACAGGTGGCGGGATCGAATCCCGGCTGCGGCGGCTGCATTTCCGATGGAGGCGGAAATGTTGTAGGCCCGTGTGCTCACATTTGGGTGCACGTTAAAGAACCGTTCCCAAGTGGTCGAAATTTCGGGAGCCCTTTACTACGGCGAATCATATGGTGGTTTTGGGACGTTAAACCCTACATATCAATCAATCAATCAATCAATCAATCAATCAATCAATCAATCAATCAATCAATCAATCAATCAATGTTTCAAGTCTGAAGTTTATTAATGATTGGAAACATACATCACTTATCCAGTGGTTGGTTGGTGCTTGGTTGTTCGTGCTGTTTATTTTTCAGTAACTGCAGGCAGATGAATTAGATAGTAGACCTTTGCTATTTTTTACCCCTTTATCGCGCTAGCGTTCACACCTGAGCACTATAGCGTCTAATATAGGCGTTAAGTAACGAGATCTGCTACACGATGCGCAAGCGCGCAGAGCACACTCGTTAGCGAGCACTGTCTGTCCCGATGTTTTAGAGGGGCGTACACATTATTAGCCCTATTTGCAAGTTCACAGGTTCAGAAATCCAGTGGCACGCTGATCGTGGCATCGCTGATCATGTTGCGTCTTGCCTTTCTTAGAAACTACCTCAACCTGGTGCCGACGCCCGTTATGTTATTATTAAAAAAATGCAAGTGTGTACGTTGGCGGAAAGTGTAGATTGCCAGAATGTCTTCAACGACAGCATACTAATAAAAGGAAATATAATAAAAACGCGCACCCGCTATTCTTACTATATAAGTGTGCGCATCCGCGTTCCGGATTAATGCGTTCGTGCATCTGTTCTGTAAGAATTGGCCGTTCTGCATACGCAATACGGCATTCGACTTGAGGGCGACTTCCTTTTCTGTCGAATGTATACTGCATATATCTAACCTGATACTGGCGAACACGGAGGTGTAGACAGACACCAGCAACGCTATAGTGTTGGTGTCGTTCTACTCGTAGTGTCTTGCTAGAAAGGCACCACTGGTGATGGTTGGCGTCTTCCTGCTTGTCCGTGACATTTTTTTTTTGCCGGCATGTTACGCAGCTATAACCATAACTAGCTAGCGAGCTGTCAACGTAAACACCCTTCCGATGAACGCACGGCTCGAGATACAGCTACAAGTTTAGTGCGTTGAGTCTACATGCGTGGCCTGGCGGCGTCTGCGACAGCGGTTCGCTTCGGTCCCACGAGCCCGAAAGGCGACACGACGACGTTGCGGGCTTCGTGACAGCACGGGCCTGATTTGTGTCCCGCTTCTGCGGCGGGGTCCCGAAAAGGCGCCTCTGCAAACAACGCTCCAGCTACCCGTGTGTCTACCAAGGGAAAGGGGCGGGTTCGTTGGAAGTGCCTGCTGCTTGCCGGCGGTGCAGCTTGTGTCGAACGACGCCTTCTCGCGCGCGGTGCGTTTCGTTCGTGCTACGCTCGCCTGCAGGTGTCCACCGCGCGTCGCTCAGTTGACAGTGTGACACCGTCGAGACACGCGGGGTTTTATTTCGAGCTCTGTGCGCGTGTCTGCACCTGCGATACCACGCGGTCTATCTTCGTGCGCGTTTTGGACCGGGCGTGGCTACAGTGGGGCCGGCGCGTTTGCTCGTTTTATGATCATTCTGGAACGCCTGCGCACTTTGTCACCACCGTCTCTGGAGCGCCGACGGCCGTTGTGAGGCGAACGGAGCTCAGAAACAAGAGCGTACGTATGTTTGTGCCTGCAGGCGCCCGCACTGTGGCTTGTTTAAGCGAGAGGCTCTCCCGCCATTGAAGGTCAACATCCAACTAGCTTTGCGGGCGCATCTGTTTGATAGAGTTTGCGAGGAGCCTGCACATTAAAGAAATGTCTTCGTACGGTCGTGTCAGCAATGTTTCTAATTTTTGTGCACTCTCCCACGTTTCGTTCGTCCTAAGTTTTGTTCCTAATTAACTGTAATATGTATACTCATTGCGAACTTTACAGCAAAACGAACCACATTCACACAGCCATGTTGTGCAATTTGAAGCAGACGATGAGCGACGTGGGCCTCTGGCGCGCTGGCCTTCATGTGGGATCATCGTACTCGTTTCTTTTTTTTTTTTCATTTTAAATTGTATATGCAGTGAGATGCGCACGAACCGAGCTATGCGATATCGCGCATGTGATTCGCGTTTGTCGTTGTTTTATTTTATCGTGCATTTTTTTTGTGTTGGTTGGTCTTTCGATAGACGTGTTTCAGCTTCTATTGAAGTTGAACCAACTCTCCCTCGCCAACATGCCTCTGCGAAAGGAGCTAGGCCGAGCGGTTGGTGGGGGAGGCAGAAGGGGGACGTCAGATGCCGCTTGAAGTTCCCGCATACATTTTATATCTTATAATTTCTGGCCGTGTTTTATAATTTCTGGCCGTGGAGCTCCTTATTTTGTCCTTGTTTATGTATCCCTGTTCTTCCCACCACTTAACTACGACGTTCTCATCATCACTCTTCATCACGCTGACAGCGTGTCAACGTCCGGCGCTTCGTTTTTTATTTATTCATTTCTTTCTCGCTGGGAATATGTTTGAGAACAAACCGCGCCCTTCTCTCTGGAGAAGTTATTTGGATCTCCGAGGCGAGCGTCTCTCGCGTACTGGTTTGTCTACGCGTACATATAGGAGCTTTGCTGCGCAGCCCTCATGGCAAGAGCGCGCTCTTCCTCATCAATAACCTTAACTACGAGGCGTTTTCCGATGTTTTCTTTTTTTCGCCTGCTTGCCCAGCCTAGCCAAAACCTGTAAAACAAACACACCGCGTTAGCCACGCAACCCCGGACACTTCGCAGGCTTGTAAATGTGCCACATGAATACACGACGATCCGCTGTTGGGCAGCAGAAAGCTGCCGCGTCATCAATAACCCTAAACCAGGAGACGTGCTTCGTTTCGTCGGCGTTGTGGGGCGCGCTGCACGTGGGAGACCGACGCCCCCTGGCGTAGGGCCCCGTATGTATACGTTTACGGTCCGTCTTTTTTTACACTTTGTTAACACGTATACCGCGACCATGTTTGTGTGTGTCTAAAGGACGTGCCAGACATAGCTTCAGATGTGCCTGCAAGGCACGGCTGTTTGGTGTTTCTGTGTTTTTGTTTTGTTTTCTTTTCGTCGATAATGCTGAGGATCTCGGGCGTGCTAACTCCACCTCGTTTTGCTACAAGTAACAGGAGCTGTAGGAGGGATTTGGATTCGCTTTTCCGTCTTTCTTCCTCACTGTAGTTTAGGCGATTGTTTTCTTGATTTGCTTTCGGCACGAAAGCTGTTTGTCTTCGTCAACGCGGTGCCCGGGCACGCGATGATTACAGCCACCTCGGGCTTGCTGCAGCGTTCCGGCATGCCGCGGGGAAATGAAAATACATTAACCGCTCTATAGCATCCTCTAACGGTAGCATGGGGTGCCGCCGCGTACAGCCTCACGTTTACGACGAACAACTCTGCGGTGGGTCTAGAACCGCCCCTTGTTCTCGTTGTTTTGCTTGGTTGTTTGGGCGCGTAACTATAATGTATCTTGTTCCTCTCTCTCAGCATCTATACGAGACAGAAATACCGAACATGGTCGAGATAAGAAAACGAACAAACAACGCTTATCCTAAACAAGAGAGCGGAACGAGGAACGACAGGCGAATGATGTAGAAGAGAAACATTACAGTTGTAGGAGCGAGAAGTGCGAGAAGTGGCCGCGGGCGGCGCTTCCGCGCCTCGCCGATGGCGGCGCCACGCGGCGGTGCGTGGACCCCATGCCGCGCGGTATAAAAGCGCGCGATCGATTGTTCGCAGTGTTTGCGGGACAAAGAAAGCAAAGGGAAAAAAGGTTCCGCTAGGTGGTTGTAGTGCGACGAGGGAGTACCTACGTTACTTTGTTGTTCTTTTTTTTTTTTGTCTGCGAGACAGAAAGTATAGCTTTAGCTCAGTCGGCAGCACGTATACTGCATGTCATGCGGGAACATAGAGGCGGCGAACTGTAGCGCGCCGCGTTTCGCTCTGCCCGCCCCGCTATACTTATGGTGCTGAGATGTACGGGCACTAGGCCGAGTCCCTTCCGATCGCCGGGCTGCGACGTGGCAGTACTTCAGGCTTCCCGCTGCGATCGGTAACGAAGCGGCCGCTGGTGCGAGGTGCTGAGCGTCCCGCGCGGGGTTCCACCAGTCAGCCAGCCAGCCAGTCGGTCTGTGTGCCTGTCCGAATGGTGTATGGTGCTGTCGGTTGGTACCAGGAGAGCAGGAGGTCAGCGGTGCGAGCTGCATTACGCCAGTATGTGGCGCGTTCTTTCAGTGGTGCTCCATTCTGTGGCGGTGAACCATGTTAACAACTGTACGTGCGGGTGCGGCGCTGGCTGAGGTTATTACCTTTTGCAATCGAGGCATAGAAGAGTGGCTCGTATACATTGTATCCCTCCTGGGCCCGAGGATAAAGATTTATACGACGCGTCTGCCCGAAACTATGTTCTTTTTGAAGTCTTGAAGGCAGAATCAACACCTGAAGGACGAGCCTTTGTTGCACTGGAGCGCGTACGCGTCGACACGTTCCCTGCTTTCTTGTGATTCGGGTGTTTACCGAAATTTGCAGTCTGCAAGCCTAATGGCTACGTCGGTTAGCCCACTCTCGCCTCGTTCATTGCGTCAATGCAATGGTATTCCAAGAGAAGGCAAGCCCGCGAGGGAGAGGCAGAATGTTAGGTGGGGAGAAGTTTGCAGGGCCTCAGCAAGCTAGAAACGCATTAATTGGAGAAGCATTGGGATAGATGTCTTTGTCATGCATTGGGCATATCCAGTCTATTGATGAAGAAAACGATGATGATTGTGCTCCATTCATCATATCCAGACCCCAGGAAGTTCTATACGTCGCCGGCTACCTTCAGTGTTCTGATACGACGGAGGCTTGCGCAGTTTGTATCGATGATGTTATATGTGAAATCAGGTCTCTATAGTTGAGGAAGCTGGATGTTACGAGCGATTCTGACACCTCAGCAACTTGCAGGAGTCGGATGACCACAGGATGAACATTAATGTTTAGCTCCGCGGCTTTAAACACTTCGTGCTAGTTCGCAAATCAATGAGAGACGCACGCGCTATGTGGCTGAATCCGAGACCTTCGATTATTTGTGTACCTGGAAAGAATCGGGAAATATTTTTGTGTTGTTGTTGTGAGGTTACAAAGTGCTGTTCAAGTTGACAGGGCGGGGAGATGCTCAAGCTATAGCCCTGTTGCGCCTTTGGGTAGCGTGGTGCGGACTCGGGCCATCCGAGTCCCCGGAGAGGACGAGTAGAGAAGCCGGAGAAGGAGAAAAAAATGTTTATATACAGTATTTACATGGTAGCGTGGTACAACATGAAAAGAGAATCACACCCGAGCGCCTCTGCGCTAGCGTTTTTATACATCGTCCGCCTTCCCAAGATCCCTTGCAAAGAAAATTTATGCGCAGGATCCTCCAATGAGATCGTCGTCTTCCTCTCCGTCCCCGAAGAGGGAAAGCCAAACACCGCCTCCCTCTGAACCTAGGAAAGGGGCAAGACATGCCCAGTTCGCTGTTTGGTGAGGGAGACCCCACGCGCCAGCGTGGCCCCACAGTGAGATGACGTGGAATCCCATGCGCAAAGTCGCTCCCTGATGCAGCCAGGTTGACTCAAGCAAGGCAGAATACCCCGTACAGCTGCTGGGTCGACGCTGCTTCGGAGTGTTGCTCTCGGCGGCTGACAAAAGCTTGGCCAACGACTTTTGTGTCAAGAGGAGCCGGCGACGTGGTTTTTCCAGATTGTCCGCGTCCGTCGCCGTCCCGGTGCAGGGTTGACTCATCAACAGCTGCCAGGTGCCAGCAGGCCGCGAAGACCACGTGGAACTTGGGCGAGGCACAACAGCACCCCCGCCGCCAGATGATACATCGGGAGGTCGAGTTGTTCCATGCAGCTCGGCCGGGTCGATGTCGGCGACGTTCCGGCAAGGCTCTTGCTTTCTCGAAGGGCCTGGTCAAACTGGAATGCTCCAAGAGCTGGCCTCTGCGCCCCGCTTCGGTGAAAAGTGGGTGACAAGCTCCAAGAAACGACCTTTGTCAGCCACACACAATGCGACAAGCACCGCGTGCACGCCACTCTCATCGCCAGGCCTCCGATTTTACAAAGCAAACATCTTATCTTAATAACTTAAGCTCAAGGAAACAATGTGCATACCAATCGGGACAAGTGTCCAGTAACTCTTTCATACGTAACTCCATTTGGAATCGAGATAACATTATAATCAAGCTAAACAAGCAAACTGTAGAGCTCGGGACAACGAGGGAGTCAGTGAAAAATTTCTCTACGCCCTCACTGTAACACATTGAAAAAAAAAGTACACATAAACTAGGTAAAGGTAAACAAAAAAATCAAACAACCTTCCGCGTCTTTTGACGAGTCAAAACGCTCGACTTAGGGCGTCTGCATTTGTATGAAGGCCACCTCTCTTGTAGCGCACCTCGAAATTGTGCTGCTGCAGTGCTATGCTCCATCTGAGCAAACGACCATTCTTAGGTGACATTTGGTGTAACCAGGTTAGTGGAGAGTGATCAGTTTCTATAATAAACTTAGAGCCAGCAACATAGCAGCCTAGTTTTCGTACGGCCCAAACAATGCAAGCACATTCTTTTTCCGAAGTGCTATAAGCCTCTTCCCTGCTGCTCAATTTGCGACTCAAATACAAAACCGGCCGCTCCTCTCCACTCTGGTCCGTCTGACATAGCACTGCTCCTAAACCGCGTTCGCTTGCATCACACTGAATAGTGAAAGGTTTTGCAAAATCCGGTGCCCTCAAGACGGGTTTCTCACTCAATGCGTGCTTCAGCTTCTGAAAAGCGTCTTCCTTTTTAGAGTCCCATTGAATGTTCACAGGTTCGGTCTTGCGTAAACTATCTGTCAAAGGGCTGGCAATCTCGGAGTAATTCGGGACGTAATGCTGATAGTAACCTGTGAGGCCGAGGAATGCTCTCATCTCGGTCTTAGTGCTGGGACGACGATAACCGACCACCGCGGCTACCTTGAGTTCGGACGGTCGACGACGCCCATTTCCTACAATGTGCCCTAAATAGCTTACTTCAGCACAGCCCAAATGACATTTCTCTCTCTTTACCGTAAGACCTGCATTTTTGACCCGTTCCAAAACCATCCGAAGGTGTTCAACATGGTCTTCCCATTTGTCCGAAAATATCGCCACATCGTCTAGGTAAGGCAGCGCAAATTTCTCGAGCCCGTGGAGAACCTTATCCATCAGGCGGCTGAAACAATACGGCGCGTTCTTGAGCCCAAAGCTCATCATCAAAGGACGAAAAGTGCCCAGGGGTGAGATAAAAGCAGCGTATCGACTCGCGCGCTCTGTCAAAGGGACCTGCCAATACCCCCTAACAAGGTCTAACGTAGAAATGTATTTCGCCTTAGACACTGTCTCTACCCTCTCTTCAATGTTAGGAATAGGGTAAGTCTGGTCGACTGTTACAGAGTTCAGGCGGCGATAGTCCACGCATGGCCTTGGATCACGGCCCGGAATCTCAACCAAAATCAAAGGCGAGGTGAAATCACTGTCTGCTTCGATGATAACACCTAGGTCGATCATGCGGCGAATTTCGGCCTCTAGTATCTCTCTCTGTCTAGGTGACACCCGATACGGCTTACAGCTGATCGGCTTGTTAACCGTCAGCTCAATGTCGTGCTTAATCACATCCGTTTTGCCTGGCTTCTCGGAGAAAACGGTAGCGAATTCCTGTACTAAAAGCTCTAAATCTTCCTCTTGAGCCTTACTTAGGGTGTTCCCTGTGTCTACCCTATCGGACAATGTGCTGCTGACCGTGCCATCGGAAAGACAAAGGATTTCCGCGCCCTCATCCTCAGGAACATTGAGTGCAAGGTTTACTACTGCTTTTCGTCGCATGTAGGGTTTCATTAGGTTACTGTGATACACTTTGGGGCATTTCCGGCCCCACTTTACCTCGTAGTTGGTGTCTGAAAGCACTGACAACACTGTCGCTGGTCCCTCCCATTGTACGTCCAGCTTGTTTTTTCTTGAAGGGCACAACAGCATCACCTCATCGCCCACTCTAAAGACTCGCTTTCGAGCTGACTTATCGTAACGGGCCTTGGAAAGCGCCTGTGCTGCGCGCATGTTGCTCTCCACCACTTCGCGTGTAGTCCCCAGTCGCCCCAATAAATCCAGTACATAGGAAACCACATTAGGGTCCTCCCCATATCCAGTCCATGACTCTCGTATTAAGTGCAGCGGACCTCTCAAGTTCCTGCCGTAGACAAGTTCAGCCGGACTAAAACCCGTACTCTCGTGTGGGGCCGACCTCAGAGAAAACATCGCAGCTGGTATACACCCCTCCCAGTCACTTTTATGCTCAAAGCACAAAGCTCGCAAAACGCGTTTCATGACCGAGTGCATGCGTTCCACAGGGTTCGACTGTGGATGGTGAATAGAGCTATGCGCGATTTTTATCCCGCAGCGTTCTAGGAATGTAGTCGTAAGGCAGCTTGTGAACACACTTCCGTTGTCACACTGTATCTCCGAGGGAAAACCCACCCGAGAAAAAATAGACAACAATGCGTCCACCACGCATACTGAACTCAACTCTTTCAGTGCGATTGCCTCCGGGAACTTGGTGGCAACGCACAGCGCGGTCAGGACGTACCGATATCCTGATTTAGATGGAGGCAGAGGCCCCACGATGTCAATCACGAGCCGACGGAAGGGTTCTGTGACTATTGGCACTAGTTTCATTGGTGCCTTCCATTTGTCTGTTGATTTTCCTATCCGCTGACAAGTGTCGCATCCACGGACAAACATCTCTACATCCTTCCAGCACCCGGGCCAGTAGAACTCCTGAGCCAGCTTAGCTTTCGTTTTCTTTATACCTAAGTGGCCCGCCCAGGCGTTGCTGTGGGCCAGGTCGAGAATGTTCCGCCGGTATTTTAGTGGAACTACCACTTGGTTGTAGACCCGCCCTTTAGCGTTCTCATACCTGCGATGCAACACCTCGTTTTGGGTGTAGAACGAAACGTTCTTCCTAGAGTTACCTTCCTTATGTATGGCATCTAGCAGCATAGAGAGTGCGAGATCCGCCTTTTGATCGACCACTAGCGTTGCACGGTCGGTTCTGGCTAGCTGACACCAACTGGTGGACGCGGGTGTTAACACCGAGCCTGTCACCAAGTCCTCGTTTTCGGGCGTTAGAGATATTTCCTCGCTGTTGTCGACCATAGCCCCAGTTTCCGTCTCGACAACTCGCATGGCAGACTCATTTTCCGTCGCAACTACCTCAGGTTTTCCTACACTGCCCTCGGACGTCTGTTCCCCAGAGGGTGAGCTGCTCAGCTGTTGCGTCAGCTCGCGCGCCTTCGAACGGGTAAGGGCCATGCAAGCTATTTCGGTGGCAAATGATTCTCCACGTGTTTTTAACATTTCCTCAGACTTATTTGAAAATAGGTAAGGGAAGTGCTCCGGAAGGTTGGCTGAAATTGCTGCTTCCGTACACAATCGGCCGAAAGGGCCCTCGATTACAACCCTCGCTATCGGTAGGCAGACGCTTTGCTTTTCTGCCACTTGCCGAATCCAGGCACACTCTCCTATATAGTCCTCGGAAGATACGCAACTTGGATGCGCTACATCCATTGTGGCCGCCGAGTCCCTCAATACCCTACACATTCGGCCGTTCACTGAGAGTGTCCTCATGTAAGGCTTCAACAGCTTTAAGCTATCCTCTGACTCCTGAATTGTGGCAAATGCCATGTGCCTCTTACAGCTCCTGGCCATGTGGCCCTTTTCTCCGCAGCTGTAGCAAACAACTGGCTTCCGCGCTTCTAACGCATGCGCTATGTCACCAGGCGCCTTTGAACCTGATGAAGGTGCCGCCTTAGTCCCCTCACTGTCCTTTCCCTGCTGATTGTCTAATAACTTGGAATTTTCGGGTTTCCAGTTATTTCTTGCAAACCTCTTGCGTCCCTGGTTTCCCGACCAGCTTTCTACCTTTTCATTTTTTTCCGAAGTTCGTGGTGTATTGCGGAGACTACGGCGTGAGCAGTAATCTTCGGCGAGTTCTGCTGCCCTGTTCATGTCTACGTCTTTCATCCTATCCTGCACCCAAAGCCTTACCTCCTCGGGAATTCCCCGGTAAAACTGCTCAAGTACCATCAACTCAATGACCTTGTCATGGTTGCCATAGACTTGCGCGCTTTTGAGCCACTCTTCAAAGTTGGCTCTAATTTGGTAGGCATAGTCTGAATGAGATTCGTTGCCCCTCTTAGAGTGCCTGAACCGCAGGCGGAAAGCCTCTGTCGATAGGCGACATTTTCGTAGCAATGCAGCCTTTACCCTGTCATACACCTCGGAGTCCTCTTATTCATTCTTGCGATAACATCGGACACTTCGCCTGGTAGTACGCATATCAGTTTTTGTGGCCAAGTCTCCCTACTAAACCCTGCATTTTCGCATGCTCGCTCAAAATGCACGAGGTATAATGCAATGTCGTCACCCGCCTTGAAGGTGTGGATTAGATCCTTTATCTTTGATTCTCCACCCCCTGAATTTTGATTTCCCACGGACATACGAAGCTCCAGTTCTTTCAGACGGATTTCATGTTCTTTATCCTCGCGATCCCTCCTTATTTCCTCCTCTCTTTGTTCACGGGCTAAGCGCTCACGCTCCTCTTTCTTTGCCAAAATGGTTTCTCTGGCCTCAATGGCCTCTTCTAAACTCACTTCCTCTTTCCCAAGTGCTCCAAAATTTGTTGTTTTCTTTTAACCGAGCCGACCGAAATATTCAGCTCCTGACAAATTTCGAGGAGTTCTTGGACCTTAAACTTCTCCATCTTAGATATGCACACCGTTTCTCTTCTAAGGTAATTTTGCCCACGAGCCACCCAATTCTTGGTCTGCGAATCAAAATTTACCAAAATCACCCTACCACGTTACCGACCATCTGCGCTAACGAGTCTGGCGAAAAGAAGAGCAAACACGCGGCACTCACCACTTCGATGCAGCCGACGCAGGCGAATCCCATAAGCTGCCAGCCACTGTTGCGCCTTTGGGTAGCGTGGTGCGGACTCGGGCCATCCGAGTCCCCGGAGAGGACGAGTAGAGAAGCCGGAGAAGGAGAAAAAAAATGTTTATATACAGTATTTACATGGTAGCGTGGTACAACATGAAAAGAGAATCACACCCGAGCGCCTCTGCGCTAGCGTTTTTATACATCGTCCGCCTTCCCAAGATCCCTTGCAAAGAAAATTTATGCGCAGGATCCTCCAATGAGATCGTCGTCTTCCTCTCCGTCCCCGAAGAGGGAAAGCCAAACACCGCCTCCCTCTGAACCTAGGAAAGGGGCAAGACATGCCCAGTTCGCTGTTTGGTGAGGGAGACCCCACGCGCCAGCGTGGCCCCACAGTGAGATGACGTGGAATCCCATGCGCAAAGTCGCTCCCTGATGCAGCCAGGTTGACTCAAGCAAGGCAGAATACCCCGTACAGCTGCTGGGTCGACGCTGCTTCGGAGTGTTGCTCTCGGCGGCTGACAAAAGCTTGGCCAACGACTTTTGTGTCAAGAGGAGCCGGCGACGTGGTTTTTCCAGATTGTCCGCGTCCGTCGCCGTCCCGGTGCAGGGTTGACTCATCAACAGCTGCCAGGTGCCAGCAGGCCGCGAAGACCACGTGGAACTTGGGCGAGGCACAACAGCCCTCATAGCGACGCGCTCAGAATAGATTTCTCGACGACTTTAATGCGCCTATAACGGTGCGTTGACAAGTGCCGTGAATGACGCATGTACCGCCGTTCGTCCCCCGCATCTTGACGACAGATCGTGAGAGAGAGGCAGATGCTGCGGAGTTTCGGCACAAGTCAACCGCGCTTTTAATATAGTCCGAATCCAGGCCGACATCCTTGCGGGAGCCGCTACGTAGCCGCACATCCGCCCCCGCAGTGCCTCACTCGGACAACGCCCCTCTCTCTCGCTGAGCCGCGTATGCTGGAAATAGTCTTCCAGGCGACCCACAGGTGATGCCCGTCTGAGCCGTTCGCGGCCGGGGAGGTCTGTCCTCGCCATGGCACCCCCTGGCCAGCCGCGCAGCAGAAGGCCAGCCGCTGGCTCGCACGTGCTACAGCAGCCTATGTAGCCGGGGATGTTTCCATTTTGGGGGGACCCTCCCCAACGTTCCACGACTCGACGCACGCTTCCGCTCGTACATGCGTGACAACGCCGAATACTTTTCCGACGACGACGGACATGTTGCTTTCAGTCTGGGCACCCGTGCACCGCAAGGTTCTGTGACGACGGCAGATTGGTTCTATAAATGGGGACCTTTCGTGAAGTGACGGCTTGTGCACTTATTACGCGTACTTGCTGTTCGTGTGACGCATTCGTATTATGCCACGGGGCAAGCAAGACACGTGGTGCTCTGTACCTCATCGTGTGCTGTTTGTGCTTTGCGGTGAAAGCCATGCGTGTACAGCTAAGAGTACTCATTCATTCCGTCGTAACACTGGCGTCCGGAGTTCGTGTGTGCATATGTATGTTGCGTGTGTGTGGTAGACAATACGCATAATGGGTCATACTACAGTAGAGTAGTTATTAAGGAATCTCTCTAGTGCCGCTTGTAGCTGCATTTTTCGAAGCCCTGCCTACGAACTGATCATCAGTCATTTCTTCTGACATGGACCGACATCAAATGGAATCCGCGTAGCGTGATTCGTTGTATTCAGTTGGCTTAGATACGTATAGCATAAGCGCGCATACATGACTGTAACGCAACGCAATGACGAAACATTTTTTTTTAAATGTTGGTGACTGAATCCGATCGTGATTTCAGGATCCAATCTATAGAATTGGGCTGAAAATATTGGTGGCAAAAATTTTGTTCATTATCCCTTTAAGCAAATAAGAGAACAGTAGATCGCAGTAATAACATTCTTGTCTCGCCTCTACAACTTGTTATCTCGTTTCTCTTTAGGGTGCATACTTCCGACACGTGGTGCGTAACTAGTAATTTAACGTATAGTATGACTTATTTTATTATCTTTTTTTTTTGTTTCAAGCGAACGAACCTTCCAGCTTTCAAGTCAAGTACATTGTCTCGCCAGTCGTCTGGTGCTATCTATACTTCAACGAGATCAACGCAAGTTAAGGTAGCAGCGATACGCGGTCTTGCTTTTGTTCGGAGCACGGTCCGCAGGGCGGCGTATTGCCGGAAGCGTGAGGTATATACTTCAGAAGCCGGTGAACCCTGACGCGATCTCTTGGGAGCTGGTCGTGAACGGTGGGCGTGCACGTGCACGACTGTGGAGCGCACGGTGCTGCCATGGCGGGCTGACATTATATTTCTCGATCATGTAAGGGCGGGCCCTCGAAGTACGTCACGACAGCTTCGCTCGCGTCTCTTGTTACCTTACGTTCCCGTCTTTAGAGCATCATCTGCTAATGTAGAGACTTTTGTGCGTGTCCTACACCGAATGAGATCTTGTGTTGTGCAGTGCCTCATTGTGCTACATCACCCCTCATTATGCCTTCCTCTTTCTCTTTCTTTCCCCTGTGAGGAGTTGCAGGCTGGAAATTCGCTTGAAGACCGACCTCTCCTCATTCTTATTAAACACCCCCTTCTTCTTCTACCTTACATTTAACAAGAAGCTCTAGCGTTGGTTGAGATGTTAGGTGAGTGCTTCGCCAGGAATGAAGCAAAGGTTGTAGATGTAGATGTATATCCTAACCTTCTGGCATACGCCAACCCTGGAGATAGGCCAACGACTGGGTAGTTTAGAAACAATATATAAATATTAGAAAAGAGAACAATTCCTTGTTTTATACAGCAAAAAACATTTTTTGAAATAATTCTTAGGAGAAAAAGGTTGGACGAATTAATAATATAATAATGAATTAATAATATAGAAGAAAATTTGTCGCAACCTACATTGCTATACGCCTCATTTCATACGGTTGCGACTACTGTTATGAAACGCCGGCTATAAAAGTCCCCATGATAATGGAAACAACAATGAAGTCCCGAGTATGAGTGTATATTGTAGTAAAAAAGATAAGTGATATATATATATATATATATATATATATATTATATATATATATATATATATATATATATATATAAAGAGATCTAACAGACAGTAATGCCAAGGAATGTACAGGGGAAGTTATTAAAACCAATGGCATGTAAATAAGAAAGAAAAGTGGGTGAAAAAATAACCAGCCGTGAGCAGGAATCGAACCTACGACCTTCGAATAACGCGTTCGATGCTCTAACCACTGAGCTATCACAGCGGCCTTCCCTCCATACACTTTTTTTTTGGGGTTTATATGTGGAATGGCTGGTTATTTTTTTCACCCACTTATCTTTCTTATTTACATTCCATTGGTTCTAATAACTTCCCCTGTACATTCCTTGGCATTACTGTCTGTTAGATCTCATTATTATTGTGTCAAAACACGGAAAAACGAGCCCTTAGGTATACACTTCTTTGCCTTATATATATATTTATATATAATGTGTGTGGTGGTGGTGGTGTCATCATTTCCTGCCCCGGCATTCTGACGTGACGTCTACAGCAGTGGCGTAGCCAGAAAGTGGAACACCAGGCTCATACCCCCCACCCCCTGGTTATTTTTGTTCGCCATGGCGAGCAGCGCGAAAAATGACAATTCCACGGAAAGGGGGGGGGGGGGGTCTCCCTGATATCAAGAAGGTGCTCCCCCCGAAAAATATTCTACAGTATATCGTCGATCGAACATACCTTTGATTCACAGAAACGTTACTTCACCTGCCGTTCACTTTCAGCATGGTCATGTTTGAGTGCAATTCTGTTGCATTGATTATACGTGTTATATCAATGTTAAAGGAACAGCGCGTGCAAACATGGACAGCACAGAGAGGTCAAGACACCATAAACGCCGACTAAATATACGTGATTTTTTTCAATTATGTTGCTGTGCTAGTGTTGAAATCGGTCAATTATACACGCCGAGATGATGACTGCGTTGCGGCAACACATCTGCGCTACACAGCCTTCTCACGCGCCGTGATGCTCGCATGAGCAGCTCAGCTCGCGGCTGTTGTGGGAACAGGCTGATAAGGAACGAGGCGTTGATGCGTGTTTGCAGGTGAACCTAGGTGTTTGCAGCCCCATATGACCTCGCGTTTGCGAAAACATTTCCGCTCTATATCTCCGTGGCGCAAAACCGACGCCGAAGGTGAAGTGCATCCGCGGCATTGGCGGTGTTAAGTGCATTCTCGCGTGCTTCTCCGAACACCGGCCAGTAACGAGTATGCGGTCTGTTTTTTTTTTTGTTTTTTTCTTCCCCTTCCTGTTTACAGAGTTCGAGCTGCGGCCTTTTGCCTATAGTATGTGTTCAACCTTCGGACGACCGAACGAACAAAAAAATAAAATAAAAAAATAAAGCACTCGTTGAGCGTGAACGCGAGCAAGGAAAGGAGGTTATCTGAGTGTTGCCTCCTCGCTGCCGACCTGTGTGTGACATTCTGTATGTGGACACTATGTTCTCGTCTCCATAAGAACGGAGACGCTTTCCTTGTACGGATTAATGCGACGCGCAAACTGTTGTTCGCTTGTCGCATGCAGCGCTCAGGAATAAGTCGAGTGGGCCCTTAGGCGCTTATAGATGGTGCGATTCAGGCACTGTATACGGACGAAAGGTCATAGTTCAAAGGGAACGGCGGGAAACACTGTGGCAGGCTGACAGTGACAATAATGATATTTCGGGTTTAACGTCCCAAAACAACGATATGATTATGAGAGGCGCCGCCGTGGAGGGCTCCGGAAATTTTGACTTTCTGGTGTTCTTTAATCGTGCACTGACATACACGGACCTCTATATATAGCTTTTCGACTCCATTGAAATATGACCGCCGTGGCGGGGATCCAACCCGCGACCTTCGGGTCAGCAGCCGCTACACCATCGCGGCGGACAGCGTAAGCTGAGGCAGCTCTATTACAAGATCATCATCATCATCATCTTCATCGTCATCAGTTTGTTTTTAAGCCTGAAAATTTCTGAATTTCTTCGCTCCACCTAAATGCTTGCCGTCCATTCCGGTGTTCTCCGACGGTCTGTTACCTGTCATCAAAACTATTGAGTATATTGATTCACTGATTTGCCTGGAATAATTGATCGAAGTTTACTGACAGAGGCAACGCAGATGAAAGTATACGCAATACGAGAGGCGTCGCTACGGAGTATAGTCTGCCCTACTCTTCATCTTGAGTAATTTGTCGCACTCGAATGCTGACGTTTCCCGCCCAAATCGAGACGTGTCTGCCTCGATGGCAGTTTATAAATCGGATGCTGACACCTCGTGCTCGTCAGTAATTGGTACAGGTGAAATCGCCAGCCCTTCCATGAATTTCAAGGGCAGGGTCCATGTGACATGAATTGTGTCACCTGAAATGCTTACTGCTAATTGTGTCGTTGAAACCGTATACGCAGATACATAAACAGTTGAACAGCTATACGACATAGCCGTGTCTCACCTATGTCTATACCTCTCCGCCAATATGTTTTCATGTATACTTATATCGTAGGCACTAATACATCAGGCTTACAAAGCGGGAAAATGATCGTTATTCCTTCTTCTCCTGATTTAAAAGCTGCTGTTTTTGCGAGGTGTATACACTCTGTCTTGCCTTAAATCTTTCATCACTAGCACGGAATATTGCTGAAACGACGTTTCGGCGAGAAGGCTCGTCAGGCTTTACAAAAACAAGTCCTCTTCTTAAAACGTGGCCACATATGGATTGTCAATAAAAGTAACAGACACCTACGCTATAGCGCAAGTTTCGATGGCGACATTCCAGTACTTCCTCGAAATCTCCCCGTATAGGGGATGCGCAACGTAACTCCTGGGTGTTTGGGCGCGATTCATGCTGTGTCACGCGTGCCACGAAATGAGCGTGTTCTTGGCGCACCCCGTTCTGCGCTTTGCGTGGTCCGATGACGCGTCCGCATCGCCATGGTATACGTGAGCGCCGCTTTCTCAATACTTGCGCTTGGGTGTACGCGCTGACGTGTCGCATCTGTACCGCCCAGCACATGGCGTACGGTCTTTATTACGCATCTCTCTGACTACAGAAGCCTTGAAAAGTGCGACGGTGAAGGCTTCGGCAAACTCACTCGGTCGTGTCACTCGCAACAGAAGCAAAACCTCTTGCCTAACTCTACGCCGTCGCGATCCATGATATCCAATAAGAACTGTATTCTATAGAGAGTGCTCATCTGTAGCTTTTGTTTTTGCGATTTTCGGGGCGAAGCTCCTTATACCGGGTGGTGGGGGTGGGTGGGTGTAGCCTCGATGACGGTGAAGAAAAAACGCGTTCCGGACCACACATTCTCTTTCTGCCATCACGGCACAGCACATGCAAGGTACCAACTATATGCCATGACGATGAAGATCACGGACAATGACCATGGCTTGTGCAGTGTATGACGTCTCGATGTGCTCCGCGATGCATTTCGTATGACTGGAAACAACCAACAATCACAAGGAGTACGTGCGCAGACATCGTCTTTGCCAACTTCAGGTTAGATCCGATACCACAAAGCAGTAATATACGTAATGAAGCAAAAATGAAATTCAGAACTTAAACCATTTATGACCAAAAACATTGTATATAATTGTGCACCGCTTTGTCACTCATTTATATATGAATGAGTGGTCGGTGTCGTGTTTGATTTACGGTAACACCGAACAATCCCACTGCTTCGCCCACTCATTGTCATTCCTTTCGTGGATATGGCGCGAATAATTAGTATGGGTGCTTAATTACGACCAGATTCACAAGAGCCGCTATCCCATGCATCTCCAACCAACGGCGTTTTTTTTTTTCGCCATCCCCAACCGCTAATCGTGTACGAAAACACTTAACGTGTATGTGTTCTGAGCACCTTTACGCGACGACGCTCTATAATGACCGCAAAGCGCAACTGGAATCGACACGCTATAACAATTTACAAACCGAGACGGCAACGCGACCAGGGCAAAAGCGGTCGCACCAGGGCGAAGGCGGTCAGACAGATTAAAACATGAGCGTCGCAATAGGCTCGTACGTTTAATGCGCCGCTGTCCGAATCGCCTTCGCGATGAACACAGACCGACGGTTAATCTTGCCAACAGCACGCGATGCATCGACAGGATCCGGCTTCTGCGACCCCCTCCCCCCCTTCCCAAACCCTTTTTTGCTTCGCGACTGCAAATGACTCCCCATCACGTTGGCTCTTATACCAACACCGCTGCAGCCGCCAAGGAATTCGCGCCGAGTCGCAAGAGAACGGATGCGGCTTGGCCGCCGATCACTTTATCTGGGCTTATTTCCATTCGCATAATATAGCCATCGCCGATCGTCTCGCATATTCGGGGGATGACGGTAATACGACGACCGTATCACTACAACATGGCCACTATAATCTGCGCCGTCCACTATACCGGGTGTTCAAAATTAAGCTTTATGATTTTTTAAAAATTAGGCGCTCGAAGGCACGTGAGAACCACTTGTGCAAATAAGTTAAGCGGCCAGGGGGACAGAAAGTTAGATGATAATTATCGCTGTCAGCAGCCCAATTAACTAAAATTTAATAATTAACTTTTTACTGGCTGCGGTAAGTTGGCATGTTTATATTGAAAAAATGTAGGCAGTGGTGTTTGTACACAGTTTCAGTTGGAAGATTTTTTCTAGCACGCCTGTGTTCCGAGATATCCGGCTCCAAAGTTTAATTGTCTTTCGCACGATTACGCATGCAAGAGGGTGAGGGTCCGCGCAAAGCTCCTCCCTAAAGTGACGCATCTGTTGCGTGTGGTGTTTAGTGTGTGAAGAGGGTGGAAGCGTAGGCATAGGTGATAGCAATTACCCTTGCCCTCTTCGGCCGGCGAAATCAAAATGTGACAGCGCGGTGCGCCATGAGCCTTACGCATGATCCTGATGAACGCGATAACAGGAGACCATTTTTCGCGACGTTTTTTCGTGACTTTAGATCACACTGAGACATCTTCTTGTGAACGCGTTAGCAGGACCGTCCTGCACTAGGGTGCCTCCGGTTAGAGCACAGCGTCTCTGCATTGAAGGTCTACCAAGGAAATCCACGTGGAGTCCTTTCGAGCTAATATGGCTGCTTCTGGCGTGAGGTATTCTACCAAAGTAAAAGTAGACGTGGTGCTTGCAATGGCTGAAATGAATGGCAACGCTTCGTTAGCAATGGAGCTTTACGCGTCTCGCCACCCACACCGTCCCCTTCCAACAAGGCCCACTTTCACAAACCTGTTTCGACGCTTCTGCACAACAGGCTCTGTCCACCTTCCGAGACGGACCAGGAAGGCAATCGTCGATGAAGACTTTGAAATCGACGTTGTCGCTTGCGTAACCTCGATGCCAGAGCTCAGCATCCGACAGATTGCCGATCAGTGCGGTCGCAGCATCGGAACAGTCACAAATGTTTTAAGAAAGCACAAGTTCCATCCATATCACGTTTACCTTCATCAGGACCTAAATGAGGCGGACTTTGAAAGGCGAGTTGACTTCTGCAATTGGGGCCTCATCAAAACTGATCAAGAAAATGACTTTTTGCACAGAATAATTTGGACTGATGAAGCTCGGTTTTGCCGAAATGGAAGTGTTAATCTTCACAACGCCCATTATTGGGCACAAGAAAACCCACACTGGCTGAGGCAGCACAAGCATCAAGTTCGCTGGAGTGTGAATGTGTGGTGCGGCATACTCGGGGACAGGATCATCGGACCTCACTTTTTTGAGGACAACTTGAACGGAAAGATGTACACAGAAGAAATATTAGGTGTTGTCATTGATGATCTTGTCTGCAGTCTTTCCCTGAATGACCTGCGCCAAGTATGGTTTCAGCACGATGGAGCACCACCACATTTTTCTACCAGGGCGAAGAACTGGTTGGACAGACGTTTTCCACAACAGTGGATTGGGCGCGCAGGAGCGATGTTTTGGCCACCAAGATCACCTGACCTTTCTCCGCTCGACTTTTTCCTTTGGGGCTACGTTAAAGATCGAGTTTACGTAACAGAGCCCAGCGATGTTAATGACATGAAGGACAGGATAACATCTGCCTGTGCGAGTATTCCTGCAGAAGTACTGCGCCGAGTCATCGAGTCGACGCGACAGCGGTTCATGCTTTGCGTTGCTGCCGAAGGCAGGCATTTTGAACACTTTTTGGGGCATTGACGTCTTGAGAGGTGAAGAGTTTCGATGAGATTTGTGCATGACCGAAATATGCTTATGTAGCAGCAGGAAATATGCGTTAGCAAGGATAAAACTGTTTCAGTTATTATTGGTGGAGTTGTTGCTCTTGTTTCAATAAAAGTTACAGTACTCGGACATCAGCAGTCACGCTATTCGCGTAGCCCAGGCAACGACCACGCATGCTTCTCTAGTGATTATTACGCACGCGCACTGGCATCCAGATTCTCCGCTCGCACCATTATCTCGGCATGGTATCTGCCACTATCGTTAGAGGCTCTGCAGTTGCGTGTTACGACACTGGTTGCAAGCGTTCTTCGATTTTTGATTTCGACGGCCGAAGAGGGCAAGGGTAATTGCTATCACCTATGCCTACGCTTCCACCCTCTTCACACACTAAACACCACACGCAACAGATGCGTCACTTTAGGGAGGAGCTTTGCGCGGACCCTCACCCTCTTGCATGCGTAATCGTGCGAAAGACAATTAAACTGTGGAGCCGGATATCTCGGAACACAGGCGTGCTAGAAAAAATCTTCCAACTGAAACTGTGTACAAACACCACTGCCTACATTTTTTCAATATAAACATGCCAACTTACCGCAGCCAGTAAAAAGTTAATTATTAAATTTTAGTTAATTGGGCTGCTGACAGCGATAATTATCATCTAACTTTCTGTCCCCCTGGCCGCTTAACTTATTTGCACAAGTGGTTCTCACGTGCCTTCGAGCGCCTAATTTTAAAAAAATCATAAAGCTTAATTTTGAACACCCGGTACTATACTGTGGGTCTCGTCCCGCATTGCCTCGAACAAGCCAGTGGACCGCGGCCAACGAACTCATTAAGGGTTATCCGCGTGTTCTACGCGCGTCGGCGCGATGGAGACGTCATGTACGTGGTTGCCCGACCGTCGTCTTCGCATCCCGCACGTGCGCGCGATTGAGAAAGAGGCTGTCTTTGACATCTTCCTCAGTATTAGTTCCGTGCAGCTACGCGAGCGTGTGAAAATTATGTACATGTTCTTTCCCGAAGAACAGTATATTCCGAAATTATGTATAGTAACAACAACAACAACAACAAAACTATAGCTCGGCGTTGCTGAATTATTGAAGAGTGCATCAAGGGGATGAGCTATTAATGTGTGCCATTACTGCGCTCGTTATGTGTTGAATCCATCAGCTTCATCAGACGTGATCGACAGCTCCAGGAAATTGTATATAGCCTCTGCTCACTGCCCGGAACACGAAGTGCAGGTTCACGTGCATGCATGCGTTACAGCCGGAAACGCGCCCCAAAACAAGTTTACATATGGTGAATCTTCACATTAGGATGACGAAAGTGGGCTGGGCGACTTCACAGTATAATTAAAAGGAGAAGCGGAGATTGTGTACGGCTTTCAATGACGTCACTGAAGCGGCCATGCTGGAGCACGTGCCGACATTGTGGGACGCGAACCTTGCGATGTCGCGTTAGTGTTATCAGTGCATCGATACTGCTTCCTTCGTTATTCATGCACAGGGGCCTATTAACGTTCCAACGTCGTCGTTATCGAGCAGTTTAATCGCCGCGTGATCATACTGCCTTGACGTCACGTAATCCGTCATGTTGGAGCCGTGTTGCGTGTCCATGACGTCAGGTGCAGGCTGCCAATTCAATAGATATGGACTCGACGTAGCTCTTGAAACGGAAGAACAACGCGAAGGCTCTTGCGCGAGTGCACTCTCGTTTGTTCGCACCGATGCGCGCGGGAGTCTCGCTGGTGCACTTTTGGAGCAGTTTCGAAGCGCCCCCTGTTCTCCCTCTCGCATGACGCCAACTCGCGCGAGACGTGCGGACATCAGGGTCGACGTGTTGGCGTTGGGACAATAGCGTTGGCCGTGGCATTCGCAGCTGTTGCTTTCCTCCCAGCAATGCATTCAACTGGCTGCGCGTGCAGGTATATACACAGCTCGCCCGCAAGCGTGCCGCAGTGAGAGCGACGCCATCCGAGATGAGCTGCGCTGCCGGACGCCCGGGTAATAAATAACCCGAGGCCTGATTTACGACCGAGGCTGTCTCGCGCGACACCACGCGCGCGGTAGAAAAGGATTCCCCGTTCAGAGCGCGAACAAACGCCGCGCGCTGTCATGGCGGAACACGGAAGCCACCTGTGTAATATTAGCACGGGGAGGCGTGAGACCCGCGTCGCACCAACTTTGTGTCACCACGCTCAGGTGGATATACAGAAGCGAGGCTTGAACCTGGCGACGTTCTCATTCGAATATCGCAGACCCATTTTAGTCGTTCACGGGATTTCGCGGAAATGAGCCGTGGTAGGCGTTGACCGTACGTGTTAAATCGGGCATGTGGTGGGTAGACTGAAAGGTTAATTTTTGTAGTCATGGGAGGTTCATTAGCGGATCATGGGAGAGGCCTTTGCCCTGCAGTGGGCGTAGTCAGGTTGGTGACGATGAGACTGAAGGGGCTAAACACAACGACCGCAAGTTTACACGCAATTGTTTATTATAACAGCAGACGGTTTTATCGGTCTGCTGTTATCGTTTCATGCTTCAGTCACCAAACTGAACAAACTCTTCTGTCATACTGCTACTTAATTGTTTGTTGCGGATAAGCATGCAGCCGTGTGGAACTAACAAGGGTGCATTCAGTACTCAGGCATTTGCGTTGCTTCTAGCACAGATGTATTTGCCGACGTAAGGATTTCCTTTAACTTTCTTCCCACCTTCCGTCCGCTCATCTCTCCTTCTTGCATCTGCTGGCGGATATGCGACCTGCGGTAATAACGAATTGTTTTTCAACTATATATGGGCGATATAGAAGAAGAAGCTATCAGGCCTTCGTTGAAGAAGTAAAACGCGAGTGAAATCAGACCCACTACTCGGTGGGGATGATATATCTCACGTAGCAGTAAGAGTGAAAAGTGAACGACGCATAGCCGTCGTACCCATATTGATGAATCTCGACAAAAAAAAAAAAAATCATGTAGTGTTCTTCATTGCCGTCTTATGTCATTCACCTGCATACCGGTTCCTTTCTGCGCTCCCTCGTCGCGCAGTCGTCTGTCGATTCGTTAATTACAGCAAGATCGACGGGCGGAGACATTCGCACCTATATAGCGTATAACGTGGTTTCTTTCCTGTCGTCGACCGCGTCCTCTGTGAGACTGCGTATTCAATCACGCAAGTTCACGACTTCCTTTCTCCTTTTTTTTTAAAGGCTGTTTGCTTTCAGTAGTGTACGCATGTATTCACTTGCGACTGGTCGATGTTTATTCCCGGCTTGCATATATGGTCGATCAATCGAAACGTCTCTCCGAGACCACCATCCGTACATATAAAGGAAGCACGACGCGCCGTATAGAATGGGGGCACATCTTCGCGGTATAGCAGCAGGAGGAGGAACGATGAACAAATTTTTCTTCTCTTTAATCGAGTCTTCAAGTCTTATTGATTGCTGCTTCATGAGCGTCACAGCCACTCCTTCCTTTAGGACACGCTTGGGAGGTGTTCATATATCGGGTTCGTTGATCCGCAAGTCCCCGTCGCGCTTCACATGACGCGCGGGTCGAGACATGACGACGTGCATGGGACGGCCGCATCTCTTCGCCTCTCGGCACTCGGGAGCCTTTCAGCACTTCCCAACACTCGCGAAACGATGTATGTGCCTACGAAGGCGCTCTTTAAATGCCTTTGGGTATTGAACCATGAGCCATGGATGGTCCCAGTGAATTGGCATCCAAGCACGCGACATGGACGGCACAAATATGCAAAACAGGTGTCCTTGAATCGGCGCTATCCAATATTTAGGATAGTGAACCTACTAGCCCAAGGAGCGAATTTTGGTAGCCTCTCTTTGTGTGTGTGTGTGTGTGTGTGTGTGTGTGTGTGTGTGTGTGTGTGTGTGTGTGTGTGTGTGTGTGTGTGTGTGTGTGTGTGTGTGTGTGTGTGTGTGTGTGTGTGTGTGTGTGTGTTTATTCTGCTATTGCATGTCTTTTCCCTCTTCTTTTATATATCTCTCTATCTACGTCCTCCTTCTTGTCCTTATTTCCCCACCGCAGTGCTGCGTAGCATACCAGATGTCAATATGTGGTTAACATCCAGCCCTTCCTCTTCCTATCTATCTACCTGTTTGTTAGCCTATACGATTACATTGCTACCTACACGAAGCGCAGCTTTCGACTGGCTCGCGCTCCAATTGCTGATCTTTACGATTTATACCTCCACAGGCTTCAATAGCCAGTGCCGTACGACTAAGCAGCGAGGATCCTTGTATACTTTTTATAAATATTCGCTAAGTGGCGGGTTCGGTACCCACTGCCCGAACACTATTTGGTGAATGGATGAATGTAGTTGTGAAATACAGTGTGAATGAATGAATGAATGAATGAAAAGCAAGAGAGAGAAGAAAGGCAGGAGTGTTAATCAGTTTAGCATAACCGGTGCCTGGCTGCGCTCTGCTGCGTGTTCTTCGTTTATTTATTACATAAACCACTCGGAAACCTTGAATCTTTAGAGCACTGGATATTCGTGTTTTGCGCGCATGTATGTGCGCGTGTTGTGAGCGAGTAATGTAGAGGCAAATAGCCTATGAATGACGAAGTGAATTTGCACTCCGTGCATTCGCACGGGGCAACAGCTGACATTTTCGTCCTTTAGGCGCGCCCTAAAGTCCAAACACTCGGCCGTCGAAACTCTCGTTTCCATGGTGACAGAATGCACGAGTGTGGCGGCTCACGTGACTGTATGCGTGGCGACTTCATTCTACGAGTGAACTTGCCGAGCTCCAAGATACCGCTGTCACCAAGGTGTCAGTTAGCTCCGTTTGCCGGTTAGATGAGCCACTTGAGATTACGGGGCAGCGCGCGTTCGCACCTGGTTTCGCAAGATGAGCCGAAGCGTGCGGTGCTCGGATCAAAGGCTGGCCGGTAGGCTGACAGGCTGTGAAGCAGAGCGCCGCACACACACTCAAATGTGTGGGGGACGGCTCAAAGAGCTGGAGCTACAGCTCCTCCGTGTCGACCGATAACGCCGGGGTCAACGCGTGCAGGTAGCCCGTAGAGGGTTCGCCAATTCGCGGCTGTTTCCGACACACTTAGCGTCAAGCACGTTGTCTGTGTGTATCTCTCTTCGCAGTCCTATGTTTCCCCACCCCAGTGTAGGGTAGCATATATCAGATAATACCATCTAGTTGAACCTCCATGCATTTCTCTCTCTCTTTCTTTCTTTCTCTTCGTGTCCAGTAAACATTTGCAGAAACGTATAGTGTGGTGTAACTACTGAAGTTCCGTGTATAGGCAAGGTGACGTGAACTAGCTGGCTAGACAGATCTTCGCAAGGAGACTGAACCATACATAGACCAAAAGACTCGTATACTTTATCACATTTAGATTTGCCACCTATAGGAGGAACAGTGTGGACGCTTGTTTTGCTGTTCATGCTGCGCAACGAAGGAACCGTTAGATAATATGGCTCCGCCAAGACCTCCTAAAGGAGCCGTAGACAGTAACCGTAAAACCATCAGGTAAAGACGCCACCTGGGGAAAAACTGGTAGCAGTCTCGCTGCGTTTTCGAAAGACGGCGACCGGCGCAGCGTTACATTTCGCACGAGGCGGTGCCAACGCTCACGTCCAAGGCCCGGTCTGCCGAGAAGCGCGTGGGACGAACGTCGAGCGAGCCCCGGAGAGAGCGATCGACTCGAGGCGGCTACTCGGTCGGCGTCGGACAGATCGGGTCCGCGATAGGCTGATTAGCGCGTTCGATTGCGCGCCTCAGAAAGCGGGGCCGCTGTGACGCGATGGCCTGCAACACATGCTCCGCGCCGGTACGGCGCCAACACCACCGCAAACCCCTCCGCTTTCCTTGTCTCGAGACGCACGCACAACTCACGGACTGTGAATACCGCGCTAATTCGTTCTCACTGCGGGCACGCTGTTGCGTAATGAAGACATTCGTTAGCCCCCCTTGGCCGCCCTTTCCCACGCCAGTGGCCAGGGCTCGTAATGAGCTACGATATACGGCGCCCAGGGGAGGGGCAGTATGTCGCTACACCGAGGCGCCAAGAAGAAATGAAGTAGCATTAAAGCGTGCTATGACCTGCGCGGTCAATATACATGCAGTGCACGGACAAACGCGTCCGTGTAAAAGCGAAGAGTGGCACCCAGTGTAAATATACAGGACTGATTGTCCAGTAATTGCAGTCGCGGGGATGTGGCGCACCCCCCGTGTTAATACAGCTGTACACAGATTGCACGCTATAGCACATTTTGGTGCTCGTGGGCACGCAACTCTCAATGGAAACGGTGATGTGGAGCAAGGACAGGGCACGTTGATTATGTCAGCGTGTGCAAGGAATTAACCTGTACGCATACGCAAAGCGCATACTAGTAGCTCTGGTGTTGCGCTGCCGATGGTATACGGAGAAGTTAATTATTGAAGACAACAGGTGAAATTAGCGGCCGGCGCCTTTGGCCACTGCACTACACATGGAGCCTGGAGGGAACTGCAGGGCGCAGGCAGTGTACAGAAAAGGCGCAACTCCACAAGCAGTGGTAGCGTGTCAAGACGATTATTTTGAATGAATGAACTAATGAATTTGGTCACCAAACGTAAACGTGTGAGATAAGCTTAGCCGTTTCAGCAGTGCTGAAGTAGATTGCAGCATGATGTGCGATAAAACCCACCCGACAAATACAATGAGCTGACCTCACATAACTTAAAACTGCTCCTCCGAAAAAAAACAAAAAAACGTTCAAATCAACTCAACGATCAAAAGCCAGAACTGGTATTTCCGAGACTGTCGAGTTTCATCACGTTTGCGTAACCCAGAGGCGTAGCCAGAAATTGTCTTCGGGGGGAAGGGGGCGTTTAACCATACGCAAAATTTAAAAATTGGGGGTGTTGTGTTGGTGTGGACAACCCCTCCTTGGCTCTGCCGCTGGTGTAATCCGTCGTATTGTTAGTTCTGATTAGACGACAGCTCCTTTGCGTCCTCACTGATTTCTTTAGAACTCCAAGGCGTAGCATTACAGACGCGCAATATACGCATCTCTTTTACAGGGAGCTAGACGCAATGGAAAACATCGATGAGATCATTGTTTCGTCTCCATGCCGCTGTCAAAGCTCTTACCTCATCGTGAGGCGACGGCGCCTGCGCGGAATCGGAGACCGAGAGAGAGATGACTCGCTCACAAAGGCACGGCAATGAGACGGCAGCGCAATTTCAAACTGGAAGAACACGGACTTCTTGTTCAATCGTTACGACATTGTGCGCAACAACCAGCGTGAGTTAAATATTCAAACTCTCTATTGTATCCAACAGCATTACCAAAGGCCATCGCTGAAAGCTGGCCGCTATTATTTTGTGATACTGCGATATGTATCGCCTGCTGTTGGCACCGAGAAAAGAGAAATAAAATTATTTTTTTCATGGCTCCTGATGCAAGTTGGTTCAGTTAAAGCTCACTACTGACAGGGCCGTGCCTAGGAGACTGTTGAAGTGGTTCTGACACGACGATAGTTATAGCACGAGGACAAAACGACGACACATAGACAAGAAGGACACGAAAGACACGAGCGCTATATATTTAATATATTTATATAGTTTTTTTTTTGCCAAAACACATAAAGTTGACATGCACTTCCGTGTCATTGTGACAGAAAGTGCTACGTGGCAAAAGCAACTCGACTTGTTTATTCAGAACCACCTAAAGTATCTAAAGATTGATGACCCATTTTTGATCAAAAACTCGCAGGCTCTGATAGAATTTTTCAAACAGTCAAATCAATCTAATCTTTTCAGTTTTTCAATTGACATAAAGAACCTATACTACTCTCTGCCTCACGATGAGGTATTAGAATGTATAAGGGATAACATAGAAATTTTCGGGGAATTGAACTTCCAATTAAAAACTGCCATCAGTGCGCGAGATTTTCTTGACCTGGTTTTGCTGTACCTTACCTGTACTTTCGTTCAATGGAATGATTGCATTAATCTGCAGAAAAAGGGTGTTTCAATCGGCTCATGCATAGCACCTCTACTCAGTGATCTTCTATCGGCAAAAATGGTTAAAAAAACTGCAGGAAAAGTTAGAAGGCTCGCATGTCGTAAAAGTATTCAGATACGTGGATGATTTTTTGGTTTTTCTAAATTGTAATTCTTCTATGTTCCACTCGTTTGCGACTCAAACGATAGGTGTGTTCGAAGATAGCGCTCGTGTCGTTCGTGTCCTTCTTTTCTCTGTGTCGTCGTTTTGTTCTCGCGCTATAACTATCGTCATGCCACACCAACTAGCCCAAGCTGCCACACTTCTAGGTTCTGACACCCTTAGTTTCTTCGTTATTTAACGTTTCGAATGACACAAGAGTATTGGCATACCTTCACATCGACAACCAGTGGCCAAAGTTACCGTTATACACACAAACATACCCCCCCCCCCCCCCCCCCAAATTCGTGTAGGTATACGGCCCTGATTGCTAAGACCAACGCAATCGAATCGTTAAGCAGTATTCCGAAGCCCAGAAGACGCGACAAGATATGGAAGAATTCCTGAAGTGTTTGCACAAATCATACGTTTCCTATACATCGTTTCACACGGGACACAAGCCCAAGGCTATCGCTATATACTTCAATTTTACATTCGTGGTTCGCTCGCTAAAAGCTCGCGAGATTTGTCAACGAAGGGATCTCACTCACCGTGTGGCTACTCCGTGCCGAAGTGTGGTCCGTCTTGGCGGAGCTCGGCTGACAGTGCTCTGACGACCTGCGTGCGGTCGCCTACGGCCGACGGATACCAGACTCGCAGCTCCCTGCGAATGAAAAACAAAAAGAGAACCCCGCTTGAATGTACATTTCTAGGCAAAGTACCAAGCACACCAAGCGCATATACAGAAACGACAATATAACAAGTCGCACTGGTCGTGTCTTTCCGCAGAGGGAGATGCACGCCATGGAAACCGAACACCCAAGTTGTTTTTGAGTTGCCTGCCGTCGTCGTAACATGGGTCAAATGCGCTATGAATGACGCGCTTGGCACAATTGCATATGCACGGTATGTATCGCATGTCTCGGGTCGCGCCGCATGCCGGCGCGTGGTACGATAACGGGTACACACCTTGCGTGGTCCACACAAGACCGGCTTTAGTATAATGCGGATGCGGTCTGATACGCTTATCCTCAATAACGGATGGGATTAGGGCACCCGGGAAGAAGCGAGTGGTCCCGCGTGCGAGCTCCAGTTATTATAACTGGTGCGCCGCACGAATGCGTCGCATAGTCTGCCGCATGCAACAGCGGAAGGAAGTGACGGTTCCCATATATATATATATATATATACTGCAACAGTCCTGCCCTCAGAAGTACCTCACGTGCTGTGCGGTCTTATAATAGTGTAAATATTTCGTGCACCGACGTCTTATGTGGTTCTGCCACCGCTCTGAGAAGACAAAAAAAGCAACTGGTGGCTTGCAGAACTACAGAAGTCCTGCAGCTCGTCTAACTATTAACAAACGATTCCTGTTGCGGTGTCATTGTTGTCTTAGCGGCGGCCAAGATGCGGTACTCTGAGGCATCCATGAGTACGTAGGGCCCGTACTCCGCATACTAATGGCCGCCAGGTGTGAAAGGCCGCTTTGGTATTCACGATGGATGGACGACTATAGCTCGTGCGCGAGCCGTCGTGACCATCCTAAGTGCTTAAGTGTGGCTGATCGCCGCCGAAGCCGTCGTCGCTGCAGTGGCCTTCTCACCTTGGCCTTTTAGCGGCCAGAGGCGGCGACATGGTATATGCATATTCGTAACGATGTTACGAATATGCCATTCGTAACATCGTTAGTGCCGCATACGATGCCCACACGGAACCGATTTTCAAGGCTCTGCACTTATTCCCAGTACATGAGCTATATCACACAATTTTAAACAATCGCTATAAGTCGGCTATAAAAAATAACGACACATTTTTCACAGAATTGTCGGCGCTAACTCGCGCTGAACATGTGCGAATTTTGAGGACTCGTGAAGTCTGGAGATTACCAAGACCACGAACCAATTACGCAACACAGATGTTGAAATATCAGCTACCGCTACTACTTAACATATCCGAAAACATAAGTAACACTTCCGCATACTCAATTCGCATGTGTATGATGATAAAATGTACCTGTGAATCTCTCTCTCCCCCTTCATTTTGAACGAGTGCATCTCTGTATACTGTACCAGTGCCTTTATTGTGTACATTTTTTTCAGTTCCACTAGCTCGCTTATGTTGTTGCAATGAAGATAACTGTTATGTGCCCGTTTTTGCCTTTGTACGCCACGATTGTACGCCACTCTGTACGCCACGTTTGCCAAGCCCGGGGGTACGGACCCTGTCAAGCCTCATCTATGGCTTTTTGTCCGTACCCACCAAGCTCCACTGAATGTCTTTGAAGCTGAAATAAATCATGATTGATTGATTAACTTGCGAGCTCCGGTCACGGTCAAGGGAGCGGCGCTCGTTCGCTTCTTTCTCTCGGCCAAGGGCGGCCAATGACGGCGCGCCGTGACACCATCATATCGTGCTGGGAGAAAGCTTCTCAAGTATGTCGGAGAGTATAAGCCCAACTCCCGTCTTGTGTCTATGGGTCTCCCACTTAGAAGAGGTCTTAATTACCTCAATGGCCTTAGATGCATCATCAAATGCGGAAAGTGACTTCCGGTGTCGGTAGCGTCGACACGAGAGACGCAAAACATCCTCACCATGTGATGACAGAGCCACATGACATCTTCATAACGTCATTATCACGTCACATATCGTGCGTGACCTCAGATGGCCACGTCAGCACATGACATCATCGCTTGATCAAAGGTGGGTCGTTCTAGAAGGCAGTGCGAAACAACGTTCGGTACGGAAGGACTTCGACGTGGGGGGGGGGGGGGGGGGGTGAGTCTATACATACAATCGACTGAATATAAAAAGAATGCTTTCTGCGCTCGACTCGTCATAGGCAAATGCATAATGCACGGTTGGTAACTGTTGACGCAAATGAATGCACGGATGCAATGCTGGGTTCATTGGCGACCGTGGTACTGTTCTTTAATGTAATAGAAACGGTGTGATACCCTGACAGGTTGAAAGACACAATTTAAATTATCGCACGAAGCCACTTAAACAAATTAAACGAGTAGTATTTGCGTCGACTGGGGCGAGTTTTTATTCTTCTCGAAACGCTGAGGAGGAGTGGCATTTCCCCCGCTATTGTTCCAGGCGAAGCGAGGGGCTACCGTCAAAGCGAAGCATTCCACTTTGCTGGTGGTTCGTTGGCGATCGTCGTCAGGTGCTACAACGCTCCGAACAATACGGATGGTAAGACGAGAGGCGACGGAATCATGCGCGACGTATCGTCACGTACCAATGTCGAACCGGTGTCCTTGGAACGCGAGCGCATCACGCTATAGCTAACGCCGTCGCCAGCGCGGGGAGCGGGAACGCGTTCGATACGCGAGACGTCATCGTGTGACTCGACAGTCGTTCGAGCGGACGGCAGCGTCACATGATGCACGGGGAGGCTCGCCTTCTCAAAGAGGCACTGCGACGGCTCGTTCGCCGGATGTCCTGTCAACTCGGGGTTCGTGGGACGGCGGCGGCAAGCAGTCTACCTCACTCTCTCCTGCAGAAGCTGTGTCTTCTTACGCGAGAACAAAAGCTCGAGAGGCGGATGCGGGCGTGATTGCCGTGACAAGGTCGATGAGACCACGACCGTCGCTCCCGGTCTGCAGCACGCGCAACTGGAAGCGCGTGGTCACGCGGACCTCCGGAGGTAACACGCGTGAAGCGGTACATGCCGTGGTTAGGCGAACGGACGGATACTGTTATGCTAACTACGCCTCTATGAAATCTTGTTAGGAGGAATCGGCAATGGGTGGGGCGAGGTCGAACACGCGAATGTGCCGGACGTCCCGCCGTTGCATCGTGCACATCAATTCGTGCTTGACCGTTTGTAGTACACACGTGCTCGCGTCGTATTGGCGTCTTTTATTTTGATTTTTTTTTCTTCTGGTGAACAATCGTTACTTTACAAAATACCGTTCTTTTACACTATCGGCAATTCGTCTTTTCCACGATACCGCAGCGCATGAGCCTTCCCCAGGAAAAGTCACGAAACGCCTGCTGGTCTCGGAGGCCATCGTTCAATGCCAGTTTTCCCTGCCCCTACGAAAACCCTGCCAAAACGCCAAGGACATCATAGGAAAATGAAAGAGGCGAATTGTAACAAGACAGCATTACAGCGCCGGACATATGTCAGCGATTTCGTGCACTGTACTCATAATTTCGCGTGCCTATAGTCAAATTAATGCTAGTCATGATCTCAAGACTTTCAATGTCTCGGCATCACATGCGGCCTGGACCGCACATCGTGGTCCAGGCCGATATGCGATGTGTGGTCCAGGTTAGCGACCTTGACCCTGACTCCGGACCAGAATCTACTTGCTGTAGAAGTCGATGGCCTGCCTGTTACCGCCCTAATTGACACCGGTGCACATGTTTCTCATCAGCTGCACGTTTCATCAGCTACACAGATGTGACCGGTCTCAACCGTTGCTTTAGTGAGGCACCCAAAGCGGTCACCGTGTGTCGAAACATAACCGTGGAACAATGCAGGAGATCGCTGTCGACGTGTTTCTCGAATGCTGAGCAAAATGCCCTTCATGAACGACGCATGTTTGAGATGAGGCAAAACATCCTGTTTCAAATGACGACGTTAGCGGACATTTTTGTTTAAGTTCAGTCTCCGCGTGACACTTGCATTCGTTGATCGTCGAAATGTGCTGGAAGAACATCTTCCAATGGTTACAGTTGGGGCCTCATCGCTTACAGCTCTCTGGATCGATTGACAGGCGATGGACAGCGATGGATACAGCGACTAGATGTGACCAAGCAGTACACGGAGAGAGACATGACTGGACGCGGGGAAGGGTTTGGTGCGCGTTCTGAGGACGCAGAAGAAGCAACAGCGCTGTGATGCCGTTGAGGCCCCGGTGTGGGGAGAGGAAGCGCGAGTGCATTGGCCCCCTCGACGTCCCGGCGTGTGGGGAGAGGCCGGGAGGGGGCTGCTTGCCGGCCATCTGGGCCCCGATGCCGGCGTTCTCTCCAGGGGATGCTTCCTCCAGGGCCCCAGGCGCGCTTAGTTCGTATACGTTAGAGATGGCACTATGTTTGCGAGATGAGGGGTTAAGCTATGGTCGTGGCAGTCGCATTTCGATGGAGGTGAAAGGCCATAGCCCGCGTGTACGGTGCGATCTCAAGGCACGTAAAAGAACACCAGCTGATCGAAATTTCCGGAGTCCTCCACTACGGCGTCTTTCATGATCGTATCGTGGCTTTGGGTCGGAAAACCCCAGATATCAGTTACTAGAGATGAGGGGCCCAATTCACAAAACTTATATTTCCTGATTGCGGCGTCTCATTGGTCAGCCGGCTTCGCTGATGATACGACCGATATCGTGATTGGCTAAAACGTTCTCTTACAAAAGTTTTAGTGGAAGACGCTTTTGTGAATGCGGCCTCAGTTGCTTGTGCTTGTAAGGCCATTGTCGGCTCGTTCGGCACTTCCGTATAAGCTGTAGTGACCAGTTATTGGTGTCATTCCTATACATCGTCATTCCTATACATCGTCTATATGCCTATACATCGTCTAACGAAAGCCCAGAGCTGTACTATGTGCTGAATTAGCCAGTTCTTGTAGGATGATCGAGGCTATAAGCTTTGATCTTCGGGCATGACTGGGCTTGGTTCTTTATTCTTTATAGGAGGCCGAATGTCAGTAAGCGCCGATTTCTAATGAAGGGGCTATCGCGGCTGCAGTATAGCATTTCTGTTTGTGTCCTCTCGGATGAACAGCTGTGAAATGTTTATCCATGTAGCTGTCTGGACTTATCGCCTTTACATACGTTGTCGTCGAAGGCACGGTGAATGAATTTATGCCGAAATATTTCACTTATAATCGTCATACACAGTCAGAGTGCCGACAGAGGAGCTCCGCAAGCACCCGATGCATCGCTGAAACCTGTGAGCAATGCATCCGAAGTGTTTTGCGTAGAATTCCGGTTTGACAGCTGTGAACCGTTAAAAATTAGACGCATATTCATGTCTTTGCAACCCTTACATTCCATTGTATTTTTTTTTCTCTTTCTGTGAACGGAACAATTTTAACACCAGTCGTCAATCTGCGTTTGTGTGTTTCGTGCGACATGTAACTTCGAACGAACGTGACAAGGGCAACCACAGAAAACACACCGGAAGCTTTTAACGAATCTCTGTGCCAGCTAATCGATAAAAAGGGCCGACATTGAGTTAACGGCGCCGTTAGGAACCGCATAAACCTAACCAGATGCTTACAAATCATCGCAGCTATAGCTGACCCATACAGAGGAGCCTGGCCATATGGCGTTTTTCGGGAACCGGAACTATATCTGTAGTCGTTACGTATTTCGACTCCTACGCAGGAAAAGCTCTTTCCAGGCCGCGCCGTCGACCTCTCCGCTGGCCCTTCGCTCGTATATTTCGTTAACGATCACCCGCTCTCAATTTATCATACACATGCGCGCCCTTCCCACACTAACGGGTGCCACGCGAAGCGGTTTTGTAATGTAAATATAGAAGGGTGTGTTTCGGAACACTCCGGTGGGCTCAGCGCTGGCCGGTCACCGTTACAGTTGTACCGCCCCGTTTCCGGCTGCTGCACGCACGCGCGATATTCCGTGCCGCGCGTTGATGGCACCTGACCGCGTTGTAAAGATAATCGTGAGTGCACGATTAAACGCTACGGAAAGAAACGTTGTATTACGCTTGTTATCTCTAATTGATAGAGGCCGAGATCACACTGTGCAACTGTCATGGTTTGATTATCATTGATATGGTATATCACTCGAACCGTTGTGTTGAAGTATCGACCCGTAAAAAAAAGTGCTTAACTATACATGTAGTTAGCTCTCTTGTCTTCTATACACAGCTATCGCTATTTCTTCTCTGAAAGCGATCCACCACTTCTTTGTTTAATTTATTCATATTTTTTTTGTCTGAAATTATCAGAGAGTCGCAATTCGAGGTCGAGATCACTAAACCGGAAGATACAGCTCGTTCAGTGCTGACTTCTGAGTACTGTCTCCACAGCGTACTCTTCGCTCGCAGCTTGCGTGGCCTGATAGACAAAAGCCTAACCAAAAGTCTAAAGACTATCATAATGCCGGAATCGCTATATATATATGGTGGCTTATGGCGAACTTGGCGTCCATAGGTTGTTGAGTTCGTAGCGTAGGTGGCAGTTCTTGGAATCCTCTCTCGAGTACTTCTACAGTTTCTGTACAGCGCACTGAAATCACCGTACATTCATCATCGCTCAGCGGTTTGTATTTCGCCGAGTGGCGCCTCGAAAACGGTCCACTCGCGTTTCCGCGCAACGAACCGCGATCGCTTTTCTTATTCCGGGAACATCCGCTCTCCTCCCTCTACCAGCTCTTTTATCTGTTGCGTTCTGCTCGACGCCTCGGACTCTGCGGCTGCGCACGTCAAGAAAGAGGCCGCGAACGTTATGTAGTGCGTCCACGGCACCGCCTCGTACCACCACGCGTTTGCCCAGGGGCGGCGGGGTCAAGACGCGGCTGCACTGTCGTCCTGGGTTGCTCCGGCTGGCCCGCCAGTTTGTCCTGTTCGCCTACGCGGTCGGCTCACTTGGCACGGCTGGCTGCACGAGCCGCCTGTGGATGCTCTGGACCGCCACTGACAGCGACCACGCTTCGCAGCAGGCCTGCAAGGCTCCCTCACTGCTGGAAGTCTTATATACTGTACAGCCCGCTTTCGTGAAGGGTTGCCCGTTGTCTTCGTAGCGGCGCGGATGAGCGACTGCCTGGTCTCCGAGGCCTGACATGCGAGATCGCGAGGGCGGGTTCCTTCTTGCACGCCGCCCGGGCATACGCGTCAGCCTCGCGGGCGCACGAGGTCGCTCCCCTAATTGCCCGTGTTATGCTCGAGCCACGGTGTTGCGTCCACTCGCTGAGATGATTATCATTGTCATTGTATACGCCGGGAGTGGATACTCGAGGAAGGCTTCGAAATGTGAACGACAGAGATGTATACACTTCGCGTCGACTTTCACTTTGATAGTATACATGGGCAGCTATAGTATAAGCGTATGCTGTCTTGGGATATGAAGAACAGGATACTTCAATCTTAAGCGGTTGTCGAGTTTGCTTTTTGATAATGAATGACCCGCCGCGCTGGCTTATTGGTTATGGTGCGTGACTGCTGACCACAAGGTCGCGGGATCGAATACGGGCCGCAAAAACTGTGTTTCTATGAAGGTGAAATGTTGGTGGCTCGTGTACTTAGATTTAGCTGTTAAAGAACCTCAGGTGGTCGAAATTTCCGGAGCCCTCCACTACAGTGCCCTTCATAATCACATGGCGATTTTGGGACGTAATGGCCAAACATTTTCCTATAGTGAATGAATAAGATGGGGAGGAGGTGGGTAGCGTTATGCTAATGAGACAAATGTAGTCAGAGATTGCTTATTTCGAAAAAAAAAAAGTCTGTAAGGAGACAACATAAGTATAGTGAGCAAAACAGAAATTTTACTGGCCACCGCACCGAAGCGTAAAACGGCTGACACCTGAACATTGGTCATCAGTGCAGGTCCGGGAGCGTATACAACCTTTTCAAAGGAGGAAAAAAAAAAAAACACCATCATGATGGGCTGCGCGCGGGAGTACAAAGGCTAAAGGCGCAGTCTTGTCAGCGCATTTTTGAGGGGTCACGCCAATTTGCGCAGTTCAAAGAGGACTATGGCAGCGCCCAGGGAGGCGTTTTTGAAAAGGTCTATATGAGTAAAGGATATGCAGAGATATAGACACGCAGAAGGTATTTGAGCGAACGTAGCGCTCAGAAACGCGGAAACTACTTCACGCCCCCGTGGCTTAGATGACCAAGCTGTGGAGCGGCGACAGCGCTGACTGCGAAAAAGCCGTTGCAAGGGGATGCTCAGGCGCTGACCCCGTAACCCGCTTGGACACATCTGACGCAACCAGCGCAACGAAGCCTTGACAGGCTTTTTTTTTTGCTCCAACTGGCAGAGAGGCTCGTATCCAGAATACAGTTGTGGACAAAGAAGTTCCGGGAAGGTGGTAAAAAAGAAGCACCCCCCCCCCCCGCATCTTTTACTGTTTTTTTTGTTCACCCTGCTCAGAAAGGGAAACAATAGAATGAAGAAAAGTAAATGAAACAAGAAATGTTCACGCCGGTGTTGGGTACAGAAATCCGCCCAAAATTTAATGAACAAGCGCAGCAAGCTGTGCAGGGTATACGCCGTGGAGTCGCTCAGCATGATGCAGCTGCACACGTCTGAGCGACCTCTCGCGCAACACATGCATCATGTGGCACCGCTCGACAAGAGGTCAAGAGCGGGGGGCGAGAGAACAGCCCGGCCGCTGGATAAAAAAACCTTGTTTTTATCCTTGTTTTTCTCCAGCGGCCGTGGAAAGAGCAAAGCGAAAATGTAAAAGGGGGTATAACTCTATCGAGCTTGCAGGCAACGCCACGCTGTGCTACATTCACGGTCGACGACGTGCGAAGCCGGATGCATTGTCTAATTTAAGCGCCAAATGAATCTCCGGAGAGGGAGCTGGGAAAGAGTGACGCGTGAGCCGCGCTACGTTCGTTATAACGCACAATAAGCGCACGTCCAGTCGCGACGCTCTGGAATTCAATTTAGCGTGTGCTTGTCGTTTCGCCCTTTCCCTCCGTGGTCTCATCCGAGCGAGAGAAAGGGAGAGATGTACGCGGCTCGTGTGGCGGCGCTTCGGCCGCTCGGCTTGTTTATGGTTCGAATAGGTCAGACGACTTTGGTGCGGCCTCTTCGTTGTTTTGGTGCCGTTCTTGTCTTTCCTCCGGACTCTCTGGCTAAACTGTGTTCACGGTGTGCGCATTCTGGCGGCCAACTATTATACCACCCGTAGCGAGATGTCCTAGGATGCCAACACTCGGCACCCCCATCTACCTTCGAAACCTCTTCCTAGTTTATTGCGCAAGTCTTCTTTGTACGCGAACGGAATGTTAATTAGTCGTTTTTTTTCTGCGCGAGTTTTTTTTGTACATATAATGTACCGCAGTCTTTTAGTCTTGCCCCCTTTTTTTTGCATAATAGCAGACGCTTTATTAAGCGGGCCAAGGCTAATGTGCATGACCGAACTTAGCAGCGGGGGTCATGGGAACAGCGCCACGGGAGAACCATATCGCCAGACTTATTTATAGGCAATCTTGGTGGTTATTAATAATCTTCGCAGGAATGCGGGCAGTGTTTCGTCGCGCATTGCCACCGCAAGAACCCTGTTAGCCACAAGTTAACCGGAGTGGCATACAAAGCTACCATAGCCCGTTAAGAATTGCCTCATAGAGACTCGTGTTCTGTGTGCACTGCTCATCTAGCCAAAATGTAGACCAACCGTGGCGTTATTGGCACGAAACGCTCAAATATTGACGTTCGTTTCACAGGGCTCCTTTGGATGTGTCGGTGATCGACACCGTGTCGATGCGCTGAAGGTGTGCCATCTTAGATTCTCAAGACTGCCGTTCCGTACCTGTATACGATATCATTGAACTACGTGCACTAAATGTATTGCAGAAAACTTATGTGTGTTTCACCTTCATGGCCTTGTTCATTTGACGTCTCAACGTACAAGATATAGAAGCCGCTCGTGTGAAAGCTCAACATGCCGGCACCTGTGAATGAAGAAAATAGAAGTTTTTTCTCTGTTACCTGGAAAAAGGGGTTTGAGATTGAGCAGCTTTAGGTAAAAGCGTCCCCCAGTGGTATGCTAATTCTTGAACTCAAAACTTCCAAATGATTTCTAGCGTTATATTGTGTGCTTTCTTTACTTTCCTTTGTATTTGTGGCTGATAAATTGGCATGTGCTGTATGTTTGAGTTCATTATAATGATCAATTTTTTTTTTTACGTCTTTGTGGCGAACACGCAATGGAAAGATGCTTTGCGCTCGCGTTTTTGTTTGCCTCGTTCCAACGGTGCCAATATGTGTTTGCTATTACATTTGCAATGTTAGTAATTGACGGATACGTATGATCAAGCGGTTTAGTTTAGCTCAGTTTATCTGGCATTACTTTTTTACAATAGTGTTGAAGTACGACGATGGTTTTCAATCAGTGGTAGTGGTCAATACTTAGAATGCAAGCATCATTGTAGAGTGAAAAAAAAAATGCTAGGACAGGAATGAAAAGCTACTAAAAATTAACTTGACGGGATTCCTGACCCTGGCCGCAGACACGTGGTCATATAAAAAAATGAAATACGAGCAAGCAAATAGATTATCAGTAAACGTGTGTCTCCGTAATTGACGTAACCATCATCATGAATTACAACGCTGTGAAATCGATGGGAACAAGACCGTGTTGTTGCGCTTGCATACTCGCCTGTCATGACAACGTCGAATTATAATTAATTGAGGCTCACGTTTGCGTATTTGGGTCGTCAACGTATAAATTTCCTTTGTGCGACGATTGCACAGCACTCTCTAGGGACTGCAAAGGAACAGGTGATCCGACGAGCTTGCGTTTTCCCGTTCGCGTTTTTTTTTTCATTTTATGATGATCGTGAGTGAATTAAAAAGGCAGTGCTGCAGAGTTCACAAAAATGACAGACAACTTTGCAGCGCTACCTTCTTCGTCCATTATGCTCTAAACCGCCCTTACGTAAGCTCTTCTGATCGTCACTATTGATGTGACGAAAACCTCGCAACATTCAAATGAATTAAGGTCACACAGTTCGCGTCGCACACTACTACTAATTCGACTCGTATACTATAGCTGCAATGTCCGTGAGAGAACCATTAGTGCATATATATTTATAAGCTTCGCCACAGCAATGAAGACACGGTCGTTGTTGCCTTGTGACATCGTAAAAATCGTCACCGCATGTTACGTGTGCTCATCAATTTGTTCCTTTTACCAATGCGACTTGATGACATGCCCGTTAAAGCGGACATGCAGTTGGATGTATGGCGAACCTCTATTGTGGCTTTTCGAAGTATGACCCACATCGAGACAGCAGCTGAGTGTATACTATACGGCGCCGCAACAGCATTCGAGCTAACCGTGTCTACTATCCTTAATCCGGTCGCTCTAGCTCAAACACAGCGCGCAACGAGGCGTCGTGGACCACCCGAATCAGTGTGTTTCTTCTCCCGCTGAGCAAGCCTCGCTTGCAGTTGTCCGTACACAAAACGGGGTTAGATTATAGGTCGGCGCCCACATGTTCTACGTGGGCCCACGGGATTCAACAAGATAGGAACGGCCGCAGTATCCGCCGCCGCTTCCACCCAAGTCGAGCGCACATAAGCCGCGACTCGTCCGAACCCGAGTGATGCAGCGAGGGAGCGATGATATAGGCGCGCGAAATTCATGGGGTCGCCCCTGCCCCAAATTCTCCGCGGCCGAGTTGCCGCCACTCGCCACACCGCCGTTCATCGCCTTACTGTTTTCTATTTTTTCTTAACGCTGGCATCACGCTGTCGTCCCGGTCAGATTCTCGCAGCGGGTGCCATCTCCGTATAACCGCCGCCGTACACATGCGTGTGAACCCGTTTGCGGTCGCCGCCCGCGCGACGCGCTCGTTCCCATGGCTGTCGTGCGAACAACGGGGGCGTATACGCGCTCTTCTTTCGACAACGTCGCTTCCAGGGTATACAGCCGACGCCGCCTCTTCGCCGACGAGAGGTTGCTCGCTGCTGGCGCCCTATCGCTCTAAATTGCGCCGCTCGGCCGACACTGGCCGCTAATTAATGAGTCACCTTGGCGAGAAAAACGGGCTCGCCCGGCCGGCGGTCTGCATGCAGCGCAGCTGCTGACCGGTCACCGCGCTCTTCTTCTTCTTCTTCGAAAGAAGTCATTGGTGAGGCTGTCGGGGCGCGCGGTTGTTTTCGGAGGAGGAAGAATGTGCAGAGGGATGAAAGGACGGAACAGTTGTGTCGATCGCTTTTTACCTCCTCGCTAGCCGGGTTTGTTTACCGCGGTGCCGACGTCGGCCGTGACAGCTCGCTTAAAGAGAGCCGACCTTCCGAGGGCACCGTACCGACCATCGGTTCAGTCGACGCCAGTGTCCGCGCGAAGAGGATCCGCGCACGGGCTTGATTTACAGCGTCGTGCTGCGTTCTGGCTCCGTCCGTCCATCGGACGGCATTGTGTGAACTCGTTAGGCGGTGGCTCTCGTTAGAACTGCGCGAAGAGACGTGTGCCCGAGGCCCTGTCATGCGCCGTTTTTATCTTCGAGGTATATGCATGCACTTCGTTGTCTTGAAACCCTCTAAATAGGTTTCTTTGCCTGTTTCAAATTTTATGTAGCAATCTTGCGGGCTTAGACGTCGGATGCGACTGCACCGCAGGTACTGTTTGTTTTGTACTGTCGTTGCCCAGGGGAATAGGCAAGTTTAAGAAAAGAAGGCGAGGGGCTGCGCTCGTGACATGCGCTTCTTTGTTTATTTAATGTCGACGTATAGCTCTAGATGCATGCGAGCTGTTTGATTTATTCAGTGTTCGAAGACCTTCAATCTGGCCATAATTGAACATTCAGTTTGAATGAGTTAGTTCTGTTCGAAACAACCGTGGCGTCGTCGAACGACAGATGTCGACTCGCGAGAAACGCTGCTTCTCGCCATGGACTTGTTCCTATCGGTGATAAGGCATAGCGCTTGGACAAAAGGCGCAGCAAGACCTCCAGCCCAGGTTGCGATGTCAAGGTTTGAGATGTTGGAGCTTCTCCTAGCAAACTAACCCTTCAGTAGATTTCCGCTTGAAAACTTAAGAGTATTAGCGAAGAGGAGGAAGCATGTGCGAGAAGAGGCGTCGCCTGCTGGTGAACGCTTAAAGCCTTATCCTGCGAGCATATGCTCATTCCCAAGAGGCAATAAGGTCGAACAACATCCGCATTCTCGGCTACTTGTCTTGCGAGCGCATCCATTTATTTACAGCCACTGTGCACCGTGCACGTCTGCCTCCACTGGCACCGATGTACAGATCAGAAGCCGGCGCTACTGGGAGGTAGCGTGTCGATCGGTGCAATAATCTACATGACGGAGTGGCCGTAGGAGGAGATGGTACGTGTGGCCGTGGCAGTACCTCTTGGTCGAGCCCGCGCGCCGTTAAGGGTTTGTTTGCCCGCGTTGGCTGCGATGGGAGGGGTTAACGCCAAGCACGCTGGGCAGTGTTTGTGCGCATGCGCGGGACATGAAGCTGCGTGACCCGCATTGGCACTCCGGCTACCGCTGTTCGTAATCAGGCTCGCTGTCCCACGGCTGGCGCTGATGGAATATGTTGCAGGAAGGAAGCCGAGGATGGTACGACGCGGACCTGCTCGTTGGAAAAAAATGAGAAATAAAAAAAAGTTGATTCTCACCGCGAGCTTTCAGCGCTATTTCTATTCTGGTCGCGTCCGCACCACGGGGCGATGAGTGGTTGTCTCTGATAGCCCACTGAGATCTTCGGCCGCAAGATTGTCCTTTGACAGATCGTTGAAAGCACCGATGAGGTGGTCTTGAGTGCATAAAGGTATGCTGAGAGACGTTTGAAACGAAGATTTAAATGGTATTATCAGAAGCAGTAAAACATTAATGTTGCGTACAAGTTGAGGAGGACAGGAATAGATAAGGAAATAAGTAAATAAATAAACGAAGGAAGAAAAAAAAACGGAGAAAAGCCATTAAAACTAACGACAAAAAAGATAACGGCCCCGGCACGTTGGAAGGTGTGGATTTTGGAGACTTGTCGTAAGCGCTCGCAAGCGCGTGAATAGCGCCGGCTTTCGACGAGACGCCGAGAGCAAACACGAAACCTCCCGACGTGCTCCGCGTCCGCTGACCACCTTCGAGCGGGCACACATTTCGCGCAGTTCCATTAACGGCGCCGTACACGCTAATACACGCAACGCTCGCTGCCACAAAGCCGTTCGAACTGTTTTATCTTTCTGCGGGTGCCGAAAGGACTGCCACCCGCTTTTAGTGGGCCATGGTCAACGAACCTTGCTCCACATCGGTTAGTACGCAGACCGTATGGCTACGCCGTCGAACGCACCCAAACGCATCGGCGCGGCGGAGCTCAGTTCGGAGAGAAGACAATCAAAGCTTCGACCGCGCGACGCGAATTCGATCGGCCGAAAATTGGTTTCGTTCGCTTCGAGCCCCATTTATTTTAATTTTTCAGCGTTCAACGAGTGCTCGAACTTCTTTCTGCAGAACACGGGCGACGAACTCGGGAACGGTGCTGGGTAATTACCATAAGTATTGCTCCGCTTGCGCGAATGAATCTCGAGAAACCATAGACTAGCGTTAAAAGATGCATGCACTCGAGAACCGAACGACGTTTCAGGCGGAGCCCCCGCAAATCGGCGTGCTTGTAGCGTCAGCGTATATATAGACGTCGTGCCCGCAAACGAACTTTGGATTTACGGTCTTCTTATCGCTCGATGACCGTGTATAACCGGCATGAGCGTATATACTAGTGCGAAGAAACGACGTGGCCTGGATATAGCCCTGGTTAGACAATGTGCATTTTGAAAAAACGGCACCGCCAGAGTGGTATACAGAAGATATACACTATAGGCCAGTGACTGCGCGCTCCTATATGCGAAAGTCTGTGCGACCCTTTTTAAATATACAAAACGGAGGCGGTCGCGCGGCCCCATTTCGTTTCTTCAGTTTCTTTCGCTTATACGTAGGTTGCACGAACTGTGAATCGTAAATCACGGTCTAAGTGGGTACAGTTCGCGGGGACAAGGGTTGTCTTGCATACACTGACGGGGGTGCCACCCCACTTGCCTGCATAAAACATTAGCCCCCTTATACAGTACATGGGTGCAGTTGTCTTTAAAAGCAGAATAGTTGCGAGCTCCGAGGAACGGCGCCGATAATTCTTTTTTTTTTTCTCGGCGTCAGAAAAAGCATGCACTTGGAACAAATTCTAAAACATGATTGTTTCGCTCAGTTTTGCGCGTGACAAGCGTGTTATTAGGTGCCGCCCAGGACTAGTGAAAAACGACTTGCGAGTGCCAGAAACCTTGACAGAGGACCATAGGCGCGCGCAGGGTTCTCCTCTAGGGGCGAAGGGGGGAGGGGGGAGTTCGTTGCAGCGCTCCCCTCTCTGTTTATGCAAATGAATGGGGCAAACTTTGCGTCCCCTTCCCCCGGAGTCGCAGCGCCCTCTCCCTGTTATTTCAATGTATGGTGTAGCCTTTGCGCATTCCCCACCCCCCGCCTAGATGAATAGGACAGGCGGCCGCGCCCCCTGCCCTCCACCCTAGCGTGCGCCTATATGCAGAGGAAGATAAGTCAGGGCTTCTCTAGAGAGAAAGAGAAAGAAACGTTACGCAATCGTGGGTGAATTCCTTCGAGAATGGTTCCTGCGGGACTATTGCACACATAATGGACCATACATCCAAGTATCGATGGATTCATTGATCTATAAGTCCTTACGTTGCCCGCATAGCGTTCGCGTGTATATATATGCAGATGTTGTTAAGAGATCGGCGTTGCAAGCGTCCCATTACGTGGCTAAGTAGAGGTTCACTTGACGTGATGGGAATGTGTATATCAACAGCCATAACCTGTATATTGATAGCTCGCGCGTCACGTCGAGGACGCACAACATTGCTCCAATATGGCGGCTGAGATATCGTGAGGGCAGTAAAATCATTCGGCGGTTAAACTGCTTCGCGGACACACAAAGTGGTTCCAACATGGCTGCTTAGTTGACGTCGGGGCGGTAAAAAAAAAAAAATCGCGCGGTGATTAACCTACTTCAGTGTTGTAACGACGTTGCTGGAACGGGCGTGCGTGCATTAATGATGAATGAAGCTGCATGCGATGTACTGGCAACACTGCGTGGAGACACAAAGTTCGTGCCCCGCCATGTGTCGTGTTATGACTAACTCGCTTCCAGGAACACATTGCAGCAGAAAAGCGCGAGGCCGAAGTTTTTGCGTCAGTACCCCTTTAAAAACTAAACCAACACCACTATGGTATAGACGCATGCATTTGGAAACGGTTGGGTCGGTGCACATTCTATACGGTTCACGACCACATTATTTCACGTCGTGACGCTCAAAAATAAGAAAAAGGAGTTCGTTTAACAGCCCACGGTGGCTGCGCCCTTACGTGAAATGGTCTGTTCGTGTTGACAAATGAAAATGCGAGGCTGTCCGCGTTCACGGCATCGAATGTCTACAAGCCGGGCTGTGGACTGCATAAATGGGCTTCATTTCGTTAAGCGGAACGATTCGTGCATACACACGGTAAAAAGTAAATCGTGGAGACGTGCGCGCTGTGCCAAGGGTTATTTTCGGAAAAGAAAAAGATTAAGTGAAAAAAAAAGGGGGGGGGGGGGGCTTCATCGTCGTTAAATTAATCGCGTTCGCTGCAAAAGCCTATAGCTACGCATGTGTGACTAATGACCATGTCGGAGCGGTTAGGCGTGTTTAATGGCTGCTCGTTTTGCATGCATGACCTGGCATTAAAGGCGCGCTTTCGTTCAAGCGCGCCATTTGTCCTGGGTGTCCTATACACACATGCATGGGGACGCGGGCGAAATAAAAAACAATATAAATACAGAAGACAGCAACAACATGTGCGCTTAGCGCTAGGTATGTGCCCCGCGAGAAGTTTTTGCGTCACGCTAGGCTTTAAATACAGGGGATGGTCCAGGCACATTCGCGCGATTAAAAACACGAAATTAATCAATATCAATGAGTGGTTTACGGTCGAGAAGTCAGTCGGGGGCACTTTGGCATAATGATTATATTGGCACGGGAAGTTTGGTATTGCGCTCAGCACATGCTGACGGTGGTGATGGTTATGGTGATGAGCATCATAATAATCATCCTGTGCTATGTCAGGCCGAACGCTTCTCGGAATGACTGGCACGTGCGAACTGATTCCATTTTATTTTTGCGCACTTAATTTCATCACCGCACCCAGGTCTCTGCAAGCCTCGGTTGTTTCTTCCATCCAATCTATACAGTCGTTATCGACTATCGACCACCAATAAATACAGATATCGTTGGAAATGAGATGGCCAAATATTTCACCCACTCTCCGGAACGGCTATGCATGGTGATATCCAAAAACGATCAAGCATTGCTCGAAATAAGTTTCCGTATTTATCCCTATACTAGAACCGCTTGTCAATGCTAATGATAGGACATCCTATAGGTACGACTTGTGTGAGCCAGTATCTGCAAGTGTTGACCATCAGTTCTTAACCCAACAACGTTGTATTCGTTCGATTCCAGTACGATGATTACGTTACCTACGAGCTTTATTATAGCTGTTCATGTTTTCTTTGTATCAGTTTGTCGTATCTTTTTTTTATATATGTGACATTGACATAGCATACGCTAGCTCTTATATCGACGTGTGAAACTGGGAGAACTTGGCTGTTGATAGATCGATGGATGGTCGCTTTGGTAATCTCCGTGCACGGGACGAACCATTGTGTGTTGGCTACGCACCATCATTATTTGTGCGCTAATCTTATTATTATTTTTTTGTTACCTTCGATTTTCTTTTCTGGTATTTTTTTTCCCGTCAATCACGCGAAAAACGGGGTATAGTCGGGGCACACTAAACTCGGGCCCGCCGTTTTCGCAGCCGCCAGTAACGAGGGAACAAACGGCATCATGCCAGCACAGACAAGCTTGTCTGCACTGGCTTACACTTAGAACTTGCCAACGGCAGGAAGTGATCCGTCTTGGAGCTCGACCGTCTCCTCAGTGTTGTACATGTACAAGCCGAGGCCAAGCGGATTCCTGCAGCGCCCCGATGGGAGGTGTGGCCACGTTGTCAACCCCGAAAAGAAGGCACCGGGTCGGAGCCACCGAGGGAATCTTAGCGACATTTTTTTTTAGTGGTCGCACCCCGAATGCCCCTGCGATGCGGCGAGAAAGACCAAAGGAGGCCCGCCCACACTTTGATTGATGGTCGACAGTGGAATTTTCGAAACAGGGCCGTTGACAGTCGAATTCTGCAGAACCGGCCTTATATACGCTCGTGCATTCGAGTCGAACGTTTACTTTCGTAGTTTTTCGAGGCCTTCCGTCCTTGCTTCATCTTCGGTCTCAAGTGGTGCGAGTTTTTATAGGCTATTTTATACGGGTGGGTTTAGGTGCCGTCATATTGGTCTTGCCGTTTTGTATATTTAACAACTATAGCGATACGGCAGGCGCATGCGCACCAGGACAGTTGCGTTGGTGCATTAGACGTTTCATGCGCTTGTATAAATTTCGGAGCCCTCCACTACGGCGGTCCTCTCATAATCAATTATAGTGGTCTTGGGACGCTTAAACCCCACATATCAATCAATGCGCTTGTGTATATTCACGTCGCGATATACATGATACAACATTGCTTTAACAGGCCAAGTTAGCAGCGCCCATGCGTTTTACGTGTAATGGGCTATGGAAGCCAACAGCTTCTAAACGATGTGATTTGTGCGATACCAGCGTAGGGCTGGGACTAACAAGATGAGGCGTCAGTTGTTTAGCCTGTAGAACTGAGCCGGATTGCTCAACACTACACTGCTTTCTTTGTAGCCATTGCACAGCCTTGATGACTGGGCATGTAACACGTGCGTTGACAGCACTGAGCAATCAGGAAAATGTGCGGTGAGGAGGAACCACAAGAAATATATAAAACAAAAAAAAACAGGTTTCAGAAACACTGATTTCAATACGTGTATACGCGAAATATATAGGCGGCCGCAAGATGCAGTCTAAAGCTAGCTTATACGTGCGCCTGAGACAATGTTTAACGTAGAGGCATTACTGCTGCGCTATGCGGGAGATATGAGCACCCCCCGATAACGTGTCGCGTTGTATATCACTCGCATTGACGAAACAATCCTTCCGCGTCTCGAGAAAAAATATCTTCGGTTCGGCTAGATAGCTTAGAATCGGGCTATCGACAGTGTTAACTCAGGCCAAAAGCTCTATACAGTTGCGCCTGCCTAATGGCTGGAAGAGGTCTGAAGAACACTCTTAAGAGTGCTTTCCACGCCTCAATATCGGTGTCACTCTGATAATGTATCTTGAGAGACCGTCATGCATCAGTACTTCGAGTGTAATATAGCAACCCCTCCGTCTTGCGGCCTTCTTGAACTTCAAGTGGAGCCGGGACGTCCGCATTTATGCGCGGAATTCTGCATTAGGCGAAGGGAGGACGGGACGGGAGGGGGCCAGCCAGTCACATTTTCACCGCACCCTCCTACGCCAAATCTGTTCAGTCCATAAACGTACGTCACAATGTATGGAAACAAAGAATGGAAATGAAGCGATGAGTGGTTTTTCACAATGAATTTGGTTCCTGGCTTTTCGGGACTCAACATAGGAAGAACGGTTCTTGGATTGTAGCGTACGTCAGGAGCCTTCGGCTGCCCTTAGCGTATATATCAAAAACGTACGTAGCCTTAACCCTGCTTTTCAAACGATGTCTGGGCAGTTTCGACTGACTAATTGCACGGGGGGCAAGCTTAGCGCCCCCCCCCCCTCCATTTGTCACGCTGTCAGAATTATCACAAGAGAAGTGACGCGACTTCTTCGATTCGTGTCAATAGTGCGGCAGTTATTTGGCGCTAACCTTCGATTCCATGCCACTCGAAGCAAGCGGAATATATATGAGTAAATTCCCTACCAGATCTCGCCCAAGATATTTACGTCAGGCATGCGTGAAAAGCTGGTCTACAGCAATGCTACCCTATCATTCACACGATCCACCCCCACTGCGAGACTGTCGGGGCGGATGGTGTATGAGGCACACAATCCAAACAGTCTGGTTCGGCGGCTACAGCGGGACAGAAAAGCGAGCCAGCTGACCACACTATATTATAGCAGCCTGGCCAGTCACTATGTGTAGCGATATCCTGCAGGAAAGACGAAGTCGCCTAACAATGAAATCCCACGGGCGGTGCGCTACGTGGATCAGTTGCTGCAGATCTTCGTCGTAAAAATGCACGAAGTGCACATCCAAGAGAAATGCAAAATGAAGTGCGCGGGGCGTCGCGCCCAAGCACTGTCGTTCGAGTGCATTACGATACGTGCATGCATACGTCCGTTGATTAAATAATAATTGGGGTCGGACATTCCTAAACCACGATATGATTGCAAGCGACGCCGTAGTGAAGGGCTCCGAAAATTTAGAACATCCGGCTTCTTTTGAAGTGCACTGAAATTACCCTCGTACACGGGCTAGTATTTCGCCTCCACCTAAATGCGACTGCCGCGTCCGGGATCGAACACGCGACCTTCGGATGATTCTGTGCGCTTCAAGAATGCCGTCCAAGAAGCTGACTCAGCTGTATATTAACCATTACTTTTGATACCACGTCTCTTATATCGCCCATACCTCATGTAAAGTTTCACTCGGAACCTTTGAGGATATAATAAATGGATAGATAGATAGATAGATAGATAGACAGATAGATAGATAGATAGATAGATAGATAGATAGATAGATAGATAGATAGATAGATATATAGATAGATAGATAGATAGATAGATAGATAGATAGATAGATAGATAGATAGATAGATAAGACAAGCACCGGAAACGCTACACCACCGCGGTGGACTGCTCGACCATTTCCGTCTTTGTTCGTTTCGAGAAAAACCGTGGCTTTTTCATATCTAACCGACCCGTCACGGTGTTCCATATAGTAGTTGTGGTGTTCGACCATTGGCCCTGCCATGGCGGCCGATTTTTCGATCTATAGGCCGGAATTCTTGTAGCCCGCGTTTCGATATTTAGGTGCACGTTAAAGAGCTCCAGGACGACGGAAATTCCGTAGTCTTCTACTACGGCGTCCCTCATCATCATATCGCGGTTTCTGGATGTTAAATCTCAACAAGTATTGTCGTTATCGTCTCGAGCCCATGTTGCATGACGCGCACTTGTTTGCCCCAGACTGCAACCGTCGGTTCAGGAAATGAGCCGGAGCAGGGAGGTTTGTCGCTATTTCAACATTGTATGCCACTCGAAGCAAGAATGCGTGCAAGCTTTGTCCTTATATTCTGTATGCATCAAAACAAAACAAACAAAAAAAACTGAGAAGGCGTTTCTCCCTCTCCGCTGGGGAGAGATAGCAATCACGTTTCATGTCGTGGGCCGCAAAGCGCGCGCAAGTCGGCATCTTGTCTCTGCGGGCGAGCATGCGACGCGCGAGGGTTGAAGGTGAAACGGCGGCGATTGCAGAATTCCAAGCGAGATGCGCGCCTTATTTGAACTTGAGGAGCAGCCCGCCCGCCAGCGCAGCCCGGCTATATAGTCCTCACGGAAGCATGCGTGCGCGGAATGCCGGCCCGTGCATCCCGCTATTTCATTCTTAAGTTAGGTGCAGCGTGTCTGAACCACCCGGGTGCTGCCTGTGTATTTGGGTTCGAAGTCACATCGCGAGGAACGATGGCTCGCGCCCTCTATCCTTGACATGTGGCTTAAAATGAGCAACATGTCCGGTCGTTTGCGTCTGTCGCACAGTGACCTTTAAGTGCTGCGATAAGTCTTGTGCTGAGTGACGAAAGAGAAAACTTAATTGCAACACGAAAATAAATATCGACGACGGTTGTACCTCTAGGGCGCATTTTTGTGTATTATATTTGAATGACGTGACGACTCAATATAGCTTCGCGTCTTATGTTTCAAGTAGAATCGCAAATCGTCTCTGCACTGCGTAATGAACGGATTTTACTCGGCAGTAACGGCAGTTGTGCGGGGCTCTTGCTCTCCTTGTTTGCCTTGCTCTTCTTGTTTGCTTTGTTTCTCTAGGACATGTGCACCCCTGGGAAAAGATGCCCACTGGAAGGGATTAACATATAGTTGATTTGTGAGAATGCGTACACCGTCGTGGTCCCTTTCGTAGTGGACGCAGTATTGGATATTCCGCATCGGTAGGGTCGAGGGCTCGGGTCGACGAGGCCCGGCCTGATCGGCAATGAAATGGCTGGTTGATTCTAACGGTAATGCAAAGCCTTTGTCCTTCGTTCTCGTTTCCAGAGCTTTTTGAGCCCACAAGCACGCCACGTGTGTGTATGTGTGTGGTGGTGTGGGGTCCCTTATCGTTACCTCGCTTAACGCGTGGGTTACGCATAGTTTACGGCTGGAAGTGGCTTCAGCATGCGGGCGCGGCTCGCACGTGCGAATACGATGCACGCAACTCACGCGCCAGGTGCCGCCGTGAATGCGCTGCAGGAAATCGTCCTCCTTTGCGCATGCCGCCTCTTGAGCAGGCTTGGAGGGGGGGACTAAGTGGTTCCGCGGTTTGCACAGTAGCACGGGCACATGGTCGTCTCCTTGGCGGTATACACTGTCGTGCACGCAGTACGCAGTATATACTTGCGCCGCCTAATGCGGAGGCCCTCGTCTCTGCGGGCTATCCGGAGCGCCGTGAGGTTGACCAAACGAGTGGTACAGGTCGGCAACCCCTTTCGGCGCGGCGACGTTTATGCACCGGGGCCGCGTGTTTGTCTTCCTTTGGGTCGCGGAGGCCACGTGCTTCAGGATAAAACGAAGCGTATACGTTATTTCTATCTACCGCTCTTCGATATTTTTGTTTGCTCGTCTCTGGCGCTCGAATATAGTTTATGCATGTCGATGCTGGTCGACTCAAGACTGTCTATTCGCGGAACTGGTATTTCGAGACGACCGACTACCAAACTTGGTTAACGAAGCACATTTTGTGGACCCTGCGATCGAGGACCCTTGTCCAGGGCGCTGCTGGCGCTCGCCAGGCTAGTCGGACGGAAGTCTATGATTGTGTACAGCTTGTCCGGCACGAGCGAGATTCGCTCAAAACGGAGCGTCTCTGCTGAGGACAACATGTTTCGGAGAGAGGTTGTCGCTCGGCAAGGCATCGCAGCTGTGGGAGATCCTCGGCATTTTCACTCCGACTACCATTTATAACACGTCCGGAGGTCGTACAAAACAGCGCAACAGAGGCGCGTCACCCATGGCCGCGTTGCAATTATTAGTACGTGACCCCGACAAAACTCGGGAGTCCCGTACACGGTGTCCCGGTCGCTTGAAACGCGCAGTTGACGTTGGGCGTTCTCCCCTCCGCCGTCCCTCGTGATTCGGAATGAGTACCTTGACCGGCAGTATAATTCTTACGTTGCCGCAATAAAGGCGATTCTGCTCGCGGAGCTGGATATTATACAGCCTCGCTCCGGCTGTCGCAATCTGGTGCTGGAGTGCGCTATCTGCGCAGTATATACTCTCGTTTCTCTCCTCCACGTCGTCATACTCGCGGCTGTCCAGCATGGTTACGCGATCTTTCTCTCGTGCGCAATCACACGCTAGACAGCGCGAACGTCTCCTTATCGAGGCTCTCTTGTTCCTTATCGCCGTTCGCGCATATAGATAAGCGTTCTCCTTAGCACGGGATCGCGCTCACGAGCATGCAAGGTTTTGCAAGGTGCTGCCTGCAGCTTCCACGAGAGCTCTGTTTATAGGTACCGAAATCTTTGCTGTCTGTGTAGCAGCAGAAGCAGAAGCAGTTTCGGAAGCGCGGCGCAGCGTCCCGCCTATCCACCAATGGGAACGCGGCGATTTGCCCGCCCTCGGTATCTCGCGTGTGTGCGCTTTGAGCCGCGATCGTGTTTGCCATGCTCGCGAGAACTTTCAGCGTGTGTGACCCCGAGGGGCATGAAGAGCCTCTTGGAAGTCTTTCCATCTTTATTCTTCTTCCTCCTACGTCATCTCGAGAGCCTCCTCTTCCTCCACTTCGCGACTTCGTCTCGCCCTTGCTGCTGTTCTTTCCTCTCCCAATTCTGTAGAGAAAGCTCGAGCATCACTTGAGTGGGCAGGGTTAGACGTATATGGCAATATAATTGCTTGAATACAACTAATATGTTTGTTTCATTTCACTAATGCTTGAAACGGGCCTACAGTTCACTGTACCCGGCGCTATGAAACTTGGCGGGGCAAGACTTGGTGACAAACATCAGTTGAAACTAAATTAAAAGGTTTCAATGGAAGTTGGTGTGCGAGAGGTTTTAGGCGCTAAAGGTCGATGACTGCGTTAGCCCAATTTTTACAGTGATCTCTTTTGAAGGAGCTTGGTTAGCTGCTTGTCAGAGTCACGAAGTGGACGGAACAAGAGTACGCGGAATATTAAAACGGCATGACTTTGTGCGCGGTTCTGTTCGAGAAGGTGTATACCTCTTACAGCCTTTTTTTTCCCTTTACGTTCCTTTGGTGAATCCTCGTGTAAATTTTTTTCAAACTGCTACATAGATAGATGAAAAGTGTGCGTGTGTGTGTATTTGCGTGGGGAGAGATATTGGGGGAAGGGAGCGAGGGCGACGTAATGAATCAGCAGCAAGCAACAATATTTGGCTGTGTGGGGCGCAGCGCGGTGAACATTGTTGACACGCAAGGGAATCTATAGACACGAGTGTAAACATGCAGAAAACGGCACCGTACAAGTGTAAACACTCGCACGGGGTCTGTTTTTATCTCCTCGAGTGGGACGCGATGCTTTCGCTCTTGCGTCGACCGCTTTCAGCGGTGTCGTTTCGGCACCTGTAGCGTGGAAGAGACGGAGTTTCCTTCGCCGTGCTTTTAGTGCACCCCCGCCCCCCTCCCTCCGTGAGTTGAACGGCCGGGACTTGGAACCGACGCCGCGACCCGCGTGTGGACTTTCGACGGCAGCGCCCCCTCGAGCGCAGTGGGCTGACTGAGTGCGCCCAGTTCTCTGACGTTGCACAAAACATCATCGATGCTCGTCGATGGGTCGTTTATGCGATATTAAAGGTCAATAGAGTTCACACCTTATATGCGACACTCAAAGAAGGCAGGGAGTTGTGCTGTAGTTTGGGAACTGACAAGGCTGTCCGTTCTGTTTGCGTCTTCGCCTGATGCGATTGTCATGTCTTTTTCTGCGCTATAGTTCGTTATCTCAATTCCACGATACTCGTTTATTATTATTATTATTATTATTATTATTATTATTATTATTATTATATTATTATTATTATTGATGATGATGATGATGATGGTGTTGATGATGATGATGATGGCTCTAATGCTTGCTTAATGAAAACACAATATAGCTTATGTGTGCTGTTGCATGCACGAGAATTCTGCGTGTCATGTGACTTGAAGGTATATGTTTCGTGGTGTCTGTTGTAGTGTCACGCATCTTGATAGCGAAAGACAGATTGAAGCCCGCCCAATAATGAAAAAAAAAGGAAAACGCTTTCTTAATGTACATGTATGCCCTCCGTTTGCGCTCTTTGCATGACTTATTGTTAGTAAAAGTGTACCGGAACCTAAATGTGTACGAAGAGGCACTGGGGTCGGTCGTTGTGACTAAATAGATAAGATAGCTCTGGCTTGTCACTAACGAACAGTGCTTCCGAAACAAAAGTTGACAATTTTTTTTCTGTACACCTGTTTCCTAACTAAATAAATATTTTTATATATATTTGGCAAAAAATGTGGGACGGTAGGCTACGTTAGAGCCGGTTGTCCCAACATCATGGTAGTCATGTACAAGATACACTCAACTATACAAAAAAAATGAGAATAAAATAAAAAAATATAATCAGAGTCACTGCGTACTTATATACAATATAAAGCTTATAACACGTCAGCGCCCCGCCGCGGTGGTCTAGTGGCTAAGGTACTCGGCTGCTGACCCGCAGGGCGCGGGTTCGAATCCCGGCTGCGGCGGCTGCATTTCCGATGGAGGCGGAAATGTTGTAGGCCCGTGTGCTCAGATTTGGGTGCACGTTAAAGAACCCCGGGTGGTCTAAATTTCCGGAGCCCTCCACTACGGCGTCTCTCATAATCATATAGTGGTTTTGGGACGTTAAACCCCACATATCAATCAATTATAACACGTCAGCACAGTCTATATGGGCATAGTGTCCCACCTTCCTTCCGTTGAAAAGCATTCCATGCGCACGTACGCACGTGGTCATGGTAACCCTACACGTCTGTTAAAATTACCAAATACAATGTAATGCATATATTCACTGTGCAGGTTGCACACTCTCGTTCTTACAAACTCTCGTTCAGCTTTTCGTGGTTTCAACTTCATCGCTCAGATGTTCTAAAGCGTCCTCGTTCTCGCTTTTCAAACTTGGTGCAATTATCAGCCTCTCTTTATTTCCATCCTCCTCTTCCTCTGAAACATTCGGCGCCCAGCCAGCAGCGCAGCGATTCGGCGCGAGAACTCGCATAGGCAGGCAGGCGCAGGGGGGTGTCATGTTGCCGGGGCGACGCCGGACCCCGCCCAGCGGCACCGGAGTCGAGCGAGCAGGGGTGCGAGCAGGGGGTCCGAGCAGCGGCCGGCTCTCCGCTCCGGTCCCCGTGAGCGCGCACTTCGTGAGTGTGCTCTATTCCCCGCGCTCCTCTTTCACCTGATACGGTGTAAGAGGGAGAGAGAAAGAAAATTTATTAGATGGCAGAAAGACAGAGCTTGGCCTGAGCAAGCGCACCCTGTAGCCTGTATGCTACCCTGCACAGTGAAAAAGTAAAGGGAGAAAAAGAATCGTGAAGGGTGATTATGCGGAGAGGAAGAAGTGACGCGTCTACGCGATTGCGATAACAACGTACCTCAATTTTTTTTTTTGCAGTCCTGTATCTAGTGCTGCACTTTTAGAAAAATTTACAACTGCCCTTGCAGTAATTTTTGACACTTTGTGGTCGCACATTGCTGACAAAATATGCACCGTCACCTGTATTGTTGCCACATCGGTTTCTGCTATACCACTGAAGCCAGCGTTTTTCTTTTCGACACGTTAAGTCGGCAATCACCTGATATGCGTGCGTTTTTCTTTTATTATTGAAATAACGAATATGGGAAGTGGATGCCTTTATAACGGCATCGGCTACTTCTTTTCGCTTGGCACAGAAAGTGTGTAGTAAAAAATAATGAAGTGGCGCTGCTTTCCCACACATTTAGCAAGAGTTCAGGCACCTCCGCAAAGCCGATGAGGTGTGCGTGCACAGCGGCAGTCAAAGGTACGGTGCACGGTGGGAGCCAAGCCATTGCTGGATGACCGTGGACAACCAGCTGGAGTCCTTTCTACGTTGCGGCTTCAGACCCTATCGCCTGCGCACGCTCGTGGTGTGAACACGATGTACGGGCCGCATAGCACACGAGGAGGCTACGCATCACGCGGACGCAACACGAGACTCGCGCGCCTCGTCGTCTTTCCCGCCTGCTTGCTGCAGTTTATAGCGGCGGCGCTGCTGCCGCAGCCACAGCAGTTTGGAAAGTCTGGATGTGGCGTCCTTGAACAGCTGCCCCGCAGTAGATCACCTTGCATAACGCGCGGAGCATACATAACACGCTGGCTGGGGAGCGGTGACGGAGCGAGGAGTAGATGATGAAAACATGCAACAAAACACGCACAGAGAGAGAGAGAGAAACACGATACGAACGCTATGGCAGAAGCGCGCTTCGACGCAGCCGAACCAGCCAACGCCAAGGAAACTCTAAACCGCATCGGTTCGGAGGAAGAACCAGCAGCGAAAAGGCAAGAAAGAAAGGCAGGGAGAAAGAAAGAAGTGAACAATATAAAACGAAATGGAAGCAGAGAGCTCGTGTTATGGCTCCAAGGCTGGCAGTTGAGCGGGGAATGTTGGCATGGCGGGAGCATCGCCAACTGGTAGGTGTTCTGTGGCATCACGTGACCAAGTGCGCGTCAAGGCCGTCGGCAGTCGGGTTCACATGATACTGCGGCAGGCACGCTCGGGGGTATACCACTGTCAGGCGTGCCAGGAATGACAGAGCGAGCATTTCGGCATACGAGAGCGCACAAACTTGGCTTCTGACGTGGATTAAACGCTTACTAGTTCCTCGTGCCGCATATATATCGCACGCACGACGAGCTCGAGCAAGAACTGAATGCGAATTGAAGCATCTTGCATGCAGGGCACTGCGATGCAGCATCGTTGCATATACCCAGTTGGAAATTAGCTCCAGGCCGCTGGCATATCTCAATGTTCGGTTTGGATTGAGTGAGCCGGAGGGACATTGCACAAAGTCGTAACCATCTGCCATTACAGGCTCATTGCATACCAGCTGGTGCGTGTGAACGTTGTGCGTCTCGAGCACGCTCGCGCGTGGGGAGGCTACTGCAACGCTAAACATTCTCTCGAGGCCAGCTCTCGCTCTGCGGAATCTGTAACACGCAGAGACGATCTGTACATATTATTTGTCGGTAATTTGTACTCGGATCATTTAGGCGCTTCTGTGGCTGACCAAATATGTTAGTAGTAATCCCGAAATCATCTAGGGTACAAGAACAGCAAAATATAAAAAAGAAAGAAAAAGGGGGGTGGGAGGGGGTCTGCTATCCATGTATTCCCCGTTTCCTTGTCCTGAATCGCACTACCAGACACAGGGGGTCACAAAATCCAGGTTACGGTCATGAAGGCTTGCGCATTACAGCGACTACGACCTGTCACCAAAGTGGTGACCAGACGTCGCTACTATATGGTCGCCGATATATAGGGTGTCACTGTGGGCCTCTTTTTACCTGTGCTTCCCGCAAACTGTATAACGCTTACACGTGGGCCGGGACAGCCTATACGCAGTGCCATTTATGCCGTACGTGCCATTTTGATGCCAGACACCGGAGGCAATGTGACACCAGCCGCGGCAAGCATTCGCGTCGCCTCTATAAATCCCTCGTCAGTGGGTCAAACGATCTATAAGACGGGGTCATCCGGTCCGAAGACATCCTCCGGGTCTCAGCCAGTCCGAGTGTTTCTTATATTCACACACGTTGGCCACCAGCCTCCAGCGTGGGCCGTCTTCGGCGCTATGCGAGCCTGGGAGGTATACGCTTTTCGTCGCTTATACTGATTGGGAGCTGTTCGCGTTTAACGAACATCAAAGGCCAAGTGAAGATGACGACGAAGTTACGCATGCTGATCGAGGAACCGAAACCCGTCATTATTACGCTATTCGCAATGGGTGACTTCACGCGCCTCCACCTTATACACTGGGGACTTCCCACGAAGTGTATACCTGCGCGAATGCGGTCGGCTAATGTGATGACGAGGGCACCGGCGTATGCGCACTGCGTGCATGGCTGAGTGTGTGCCCTTCTCTTTGTTGTTTTCCTTCAGGTGCGCAGATATATAGCCGCCGTTCTCTCTCTCTTATTCCGCACCGTCTCGAAGAAAAGTGCTCGCGGGACGCGTCGAGTGCGACGCCATTAAGGCGCCGGGTCGTTGATCAGGCTTGTCGCTAATGTTATCAGCGATGGACAACGTGATTCGGCTAAGGGAGATGGAAGTTGCGGGCCCAGTCTTCGCGGCTTTAGGCGCCGAATTTGGAGGGGGCCACCTAGGCCGCGTATTAGCGGGAGCGCTGCTGCCGCCGCCGGCTGGCGTATATGCGGCAAGACTCGTTTCGCGGGATACGCGAGGCGAGAAAGAAGAAGGCTTCGCGGTGCCTCGGGACGATGACACGCCGCCGCTCGTGTGTGCTTTGGGAGGCATTACGAACGCGGGCCGAAATGTGCCGCCTGATTTTCGCCTTTGGCGCGTCACGTATCGGTTCCAAAATGCATAGATAATGAAGCGTGTGATCCTGTGCGTTCGCGCGGGCTGGAGTGCGTGTCCGTGTAAACATAGGCAGGCAGACAACGAGGACCGTACGCTTTCGCAATTCGGGCTTCACAAAGGGCTCCCAAACAACCTTTGAAAATGTGAAAAACGAGCGTGTTATACTATCCTAGTGATTACCCATCTTTTCGGCACAATTCGTGACGCCAGCAGTCTGTTCACTTGACGTCATCGGGAAATAAGCTTTCGATTGGTTTGAATTCGTGGGCACTGACATAGAGGGCGCTGACGTAGCCAGGGTGATGGGGGTGTTTGGGGGTCTCAGTTCGCCTAATCAGTGAGTGTCACAAGAGTGGAAGCTTGGGCTAGTTGGTGTGTAGTGCTCTGTAATCTTCGTTTTTGGACGTATAAATTCTTGCCACTCTGTGAAATAAAGTTAGTTGGAAGTCAGCGCTCTTTCTGTCTGCCCTGTCCTTTTTTTTCTTTGTTCGCGCGCTGAAACATCTAGCAAATATGACAGTGAGTGTCACATATATCATCATCATCATCATCATCATCATCACCATCATCATCATCATCGTCAGCCTGACTACGTCCACTGCAGGACAAAGGCCTCTCCCATGTTTCGCCAGTTAACCCGGTCCTGTGCTTGCTGCTGCCAATTTATACCCGCAAACTTCTTAAGCTCACCTGCCCACCTAACCTTCTGTCTCCCCCTAACCCGCTTGTCATTTCTGGGAAACCAGTTAGTTACCCTTAATGACCAGCGGTTATCCTGTCTACGCGCTACATGCCCGGCCCATGTTTATTTCTTCTTCTTGATTTCAGCTATGATATCCTTAACCCCCGTTTGTTCCCTAATCCACTCTGCTCTCTTCTTGTCTCTTAAGGTTACACCTACCATGTACATATCCTTATCATGTTTGCTCGCTCACTTTATATTTCCTTTCCCAACTATTCCTTTTTACCCACTATTTATTTTACCCACTATATTTATTTTACCAACTATTCTCCGATACATTTATTAAGAAACCTACCCACTCACAATGCGGTGTTGCGCAACAGCGGTCGAATGCACATCCGCAGAGATGCCTGCCCTTAAATAAAGAGCTGCTCTCTCTCTCTCTCTCTCTAACACACACACACTCACACGCAAATAGTTTGCTGAAGTTATGGTAGGGTTGGTCTTATATAGTGCTGAAATGGTGATTGTAATGTGCGCGATGTTGTCATAACCAGCTCATTTTTTTTGTCCTTCCCTGCGTCCGCCTTCACTAGCACAACGTATCACCCAAAGTACGTATACTGAGGAAATTTATGGAATTTCAAGTTGGTGATTTCCCCGTCAGCGATCATAGCGCAATCGATGAAGTACAAAGCTATCTGTACGCATGCTGCCAGAAACACCACGCCTTTCTCACTGTCCCGCATCTCCCTTTTTTTTATTTGTCGTTTTTCAGCTTTAAACGGCTGGTATACAAAGTAAAAGCTGGTTAATGCGAGTTTCATGAGTCTGGGAAAAAATATCCGAACCAACCGTATTCCGAATCATCGAAAGTATCAAGGAAACAGTAAGCAAATGCATGGTACATCAATACACTTTCATTTTCTGGATAAATACACATATCCTGCACTTTTATTTTGCATAAGAGCAGTGTAAAAGCTGCAATTTTTGTCATCCAATGCTTTGTTCTGAACGTGAACACGGTAAAATTACCGCAGGTAAAATGACTGACAACTGATAGTTCGTCCATCGTGGTGTAGAGAACGAGTTTTGTACCAGGCTGCCGACCACGGGTGAAAGCTCTTCAACAGCTTCCACCATGTTTGGGATTCGTAGTATTGAGCGCATTGCATCGCGTTCAGACGAAGTTGCTGAGTACGGGATATATGCATGTGAACAAAACCGTGGTCACTAACTGATGAAGATAGCAATGCGGGCAGCGCTGCCTCGTTTCGGTTTGCTGAAAATGCTGTTTTTGCGTTTTTGCTCTTTTGAGGCGCCTCGTACTCCGCGCGCACCGATAATCGTCCGAATCAACTGAATTGCGGTCAAATGTTCGCGAATTAACGACAGTTATATCATAATAAACACCATGGGAAAAGCGTCCGAACGATCCTATTTTTTTTCGAATTTGTAAGGGTCGAAATAACGAGATTTTACTATTTACGATACTTCGTTCTTCGTCTATACACGGAGGTATTTGGGGATGGGCGTGTGTGTGTGTGTAGGAGGGGAATGTATGGTTAGCTGGAGTGCCTTTAGGTGTCGCTCCCGTGCACGGTTCCACCTGCACACTGTATTACCTCCCAATCGCGTTACTTTCTTTTTCTCCTATGCCGTGAGCGCGTAGATGCGTGATAATTGAACGTAGCGACGTCTACGTTAACGAACACGAGCGGCTCAATTAGATAGCGCCGCCAAGTTCTTCTCAAGAGGTCAGTACACTTCTATTCACGGATTAACCAGTGTGCAATTTCATTATTCGCTAATTAACCGTTACCCGCCCAACCAGCAGAGACGAGCTCGGCCGCCTGCCGATGTGAAACACATATATCCAGGTCTGTATGTAGCGCAACTTTGCACAAGTAGATGCGCCTTCTTGAACATTCACCGCGTGTTTTTTTCTTTTGTCAGTTGCTCGGTGAGAGCCTATAGCCTCCGCCGAAAGGTGCCATGGGCGGAGCATTTAGTGCTTATACGGTGTCCGGCCACACGACCGCGGTGATGACGGCTTCGAGAGAAACGGTCGTCCAACCCCCCTGTGCCCCCGCGAGGCGTAATACTTCGGGGTCTACGTTAGAAAGAAGCAAGAAGCGAACCCTCGCACGCTAATTTTCATGTCGGCGCGGACATGAACATGTGGAGCCTCGTTACAAATGCTGATAGAGCGCGGCGCTGACCACTCGACCGAAGACTCGAAATAAACGAGCCAATTTGGAAAGTGTCCCACAGCCCCCCCCCCTTCTCCCTCCCCTCTTTCGCGTAGGAAAGACACCGCCACGGCACCTACGCGATTTCCCGGGAACGTCGCCACCGAACGTTGCAGACGCGACTCGTAGGTGTAGTGTAATAGTGGTCGCATCTGCCTCTATGTAGGAGAGAGAGAGAGAGAGAGAGAGAGAGAGAGAGAGAGAGAGAGAGAGAGAGGGCGACAAACGCGAGTGCGATGAAAGGAGCGGCTTGCCGATACACTCAATGGGCAACGATCGAACGAGAAGGGGGGAGTGAAAGGGATCGCCTCGAAGAGTAGGCGCGATAATTGGGAGGCGTCGACGGGGCTACCGTGTAAGACACATATATATTCACGGTCCCCCCCGTATGCACGCACGCTCGCAACGCGCGCCAGCAGCGCGGTGCAGCCACTGCTGCTTCTATAATGCGCCATGGTGGCCCGCAACATTCGAGGCACGTAGCGTTACGCTCGTTCTTGCCGCTGGTCGTGACCCAATGACTTTTCTTTAACGACTGGCCCTCACCCCCGTTTGCCGCGTCGCCGTGTCGTGATTGGACCAGAGCGTGCAGCATCCGGCGAGCGAGAACCGAAATGCGAACACGCGCGCGGCGTTGGCGCTATATATTAGCGCGTGTCGTTTTCTTTAGTTTTTTTCCTGCCGCAGGTATATCGTACGCCATCGAGATGGCTTTCGCCTTGGGGTCCACTTTGGAAACCTGCGGCGCAACTACACATGCACTCAACCCCCCCCCCCCCCTTTCCCCACTTCGGAACACCCGCTAACCTAACACCATCGACACATTGAAAACTCGGTCGCGGGTGCAGACAGACGCTGCGTGAGGCGCGTTAATATACATTTCGGGATTAGGTGTCTGTTCCCTCGAGTGGCTTTATATCTTCGCCGTATTCGCGTGTGACCTGCGCGAGAGAATAGTGATTGGAAAGCTATCACCTACGGAGAAGAAGAAACCGGTGTTCTCTTCGTGACCGAATATATTGCCCAAACAGCGCTCGTGCGCGTAGTATCGGTTTCATCTGCATGTCGCGTCAACGCCTCCTCGCGTATATGCGTTAGTGTATACGCACGAGGACCACGGCGAGGAAGAAGACGTGATAGGTTGCCGTAATTTCGTCTTCTTCGCCTGGCGTTTTTTTTTCTTTCCTCGTCGTTTTGCCGACGCGTTCCTCGTCGAATTTTATCGGCCGTCATTAGGTATACGATTCTCCCTCTGGTGTTTCATTTTTGTTGCTGTTCGTTTGCTTGCTATAAGCGTATAGTGCAGCTCGCGCCGTGAATCGGTCGCTGTTCGTTAGCGCCGAACGGCGCCTTTACATGACTACATCACGCCGCGGCCTTCCCTCCGCTAAGTAATTACCAGATGCGACGGGTATAGGCTTTCAGGAAACGCCGGCCATTACTTACGTCGTGAAGCTGAAGCACTCGTTAGCGCGCTGTACGCGAAACCCGCGACCATGCCATGCATTGCGTGGAGGCCAGACCCCCGACGAGTCCCGATCTCTCCTTCCTCCGTTGACGGAGAACAGTTGCTTTCGAGACAGAAAGAGGTGCTTTATAGCCTTGCCGCCGGAAGCGCGCCAGACTGATGAAAAGACCGTGTATGTGTAGACTGGCAGTGTGCATTGAATCTGCGTTACTTTTTCGTGTCTATATAGTTAGCGATTACACGTCACAGTCGCGCTGACGTGTTATAACTTATAAACAGTCAATGAGCTGTGTGTATGCATGCGAATGATGATCTTCGAACGCTTTTATGTCTTCGTAGGATTAAGGAAAATGGAAATGCTTGAAAGTTCCTTCACTGGACTTCACGTTTGTGGTTTTTGTATGCCTCACTGTGGTGTTTGTTGGATTTGTGACTGAATTTAGAATGCGCTATTCTCAACGATTGTGATGTAATTTACTTGTGGAGACGGCGTATAAAATATTTCACATTCATTTGTTAATAATTTGCAGTACAGTGACTACAATGAATGAATGAATGACTGAATGAATGAATGAATTTATTGTGAGTTTTGTGGCATGACCTATAGAAAGCGCCAGTAGATACGTATACTGTAACTAATTAGTGGAGACGACGTCATTTCCATTCCATCTATACACAAGGAATGAATTATTGAACGAATGACCTCAAGTTTCCTCCACACTTCACAACTCCCTGTCTTCGGAAGTCAAGTCTCATAGAAGGCGTTTCCGCGGGCGTCGTTTGCTCGGTTTCGTATTACCATTACCAACACTCCGCGCAACACCGCAGTGACAGAACGAGCCGCAGCAGGTGTTGCATCGCGCTCACCTTTCGGAGAACTGGGAGGCGTATTCGCGGGTAGACTAATTGCCTACTTCTCCGAACCACATCCCACTCAAGCGGCACCTTCGAACATGCTCCTGTATATCGACAGCTCGGCCTACACCGCTTTGCTGCGGGTGCTCTCGTAGCGTTATTTTAGTATACACATATGCAGCCTGTAAAGTAACGCGGCGGTTCTCAAATACCACGAATTTGGGACGTTAAACCCCACAAATCAATCAATCAATCAAATACCACGAAAGGGGTCGCATGCTAAGCGACAGCGAAACTCTCATGATGATCAGCGCAAACAAGCACGGACAAGAAACGACGACACAGACGCTGTCGAGCAACTCAATGTTCGTGAGAAAGAAAAAAGAACCATATAAATGTATGGTTTGGAAAGAAATTGACATCGAAACCGCCCATACCTAGCAAAGGTTTTGATGCTAATATCCTTTCTACCCACATAAGTAAGTCCTTGGTGTGTGTGCGTGTGTGCTTTTTAATAAACATTCGCTTGTTCGACAGCGCGCCTGTGTCGTCGTTTACTTTCTTGTGCATGTTCTGTTTGCCCTGGCCATCATGATTATTTTCTTATACTCGCTCAACTTGCTACGCCGTGACAGCGGAAAAGAAACCGGAATTCACAGTGACGAATAACGGCCTGTAACACCAGCGAGCATCTCCGAGTTTATCGCTGCAAGAACGAATTCGAAATTTTCCAGTCCACTGTCGGCGTGCGCAAAGCACCGTTTGCTATCACCATCATACATTGCAATTCACTTTATCTGTGCAATACCAATTTTTCTCCAACTGGGCGTGGTAGCTCCTTGTGATATCGTTGGCTTCACCGAAGCAGTTTTTGTTTTTCTTGTACATGCTTGTACACCGTTTTGCAGCGCTATTTTTATGACACTGGAACAAATACACTACTAAAGTGGCACAGTCGCACTGATGCAAGACAAGTAATAAAGACATGAAGCTTGCAGCGAGGTGTGTGCGCTAGCCCAGCGTTTTGTAATTGCACTGCATGTAAAGAAAGAAGAGCCTCCATCAAGGCGTGTGATGATTTTAGAATTGACTATTTGAGTGAACCTATGTTACTCAAGTGTATATTCTTCAGAATCAAGTAATCAATTTGGCGCACCATTGTGTCAAGACATTTATTCAGTCCTTGTCTACTTGGGCTAATAAGCTCCTCGGTTATCCTTTTGATCGGTGATCTCGACTCACATAGGAGCCGGTGTTCTCCTCACAATATGAACACTGTTTTATCTCAACCTACTGTCGAATAATTCGAAGTTATATCTAGCCTCATTTGTCCGCGGCTTCATATTTGTCTATCCTCGAGCGCTCGCCCGACTTCGCTTCGTATTTTCTTGGTTTTCCTCGTCGTCGTGTTCAGCGTGGCCCACTGAATCCCTCGCCTAACGACCTGCATTACAGACAGAAAGCCAAAGCGTTTGTTGGTTGCTGTTTTGCGCTTTCGATCCTGACGGTTAGACGAGCAGCTCCGACGGGCTGTCAGGGAGACGGTCGGCGTAATAACAGCGCCGTCGAAGCGGATCACGGGCTCGATGCACCTGTGACGTTTTTGTCTGACGGCTACTCGCCCCTCTTGGCCGTTGTAGTACGGGCTGCCTCGATGCCGCCTCACCGAAGAATACACGCGGAGCACCACCGGGGCGGACTGGAACCCCCCCGCGTCTCGTGCTTAAGCAAGGTGGATGAAGTTGGAGGGGGTGTAGAGAATAGCGGGCTTCCTCGTATGTGTACGTGGCCGGGACGCAGCACTATAACGGTGGTGCAAACGCTGTGAACGCGCTCGACGTTGCGGAGCCCCGCTTCTGCTGATCGGCAAGGTACACCGCGATGTGCACGGTTAATTAACCTGTCGCCTTCTCCCGTCCCTCCGCTCAGTTGGGCGGCGAACTCTCGGTCGGACATTGCCGCGCTGGACGCAACACAGTTCCTGCCTCTCCCGGTCCGTTCGCGAAGAAACAGCGCTGAGCCGCTTATTTTTTTCGTAGCTCCCCGTTGCGGAGAAAACCTTCCTCCTGCGAAGAAAAGGGCCGCTGGAAGTGATAAACGGTGGCCAATTCGAGGAGCGGCGGCCTGCGCACCACAGAAGCCCCCCACGTCATTAAGGGTTTCATCCGGTTGCGGATGTGAGGCAATAATTCCGGGAGTATCGCGCACGGGCACGCTTGGTATACGGGCGACGCCAAAGGCGCCGTGCAAGCGAATAAGCGTTAAAAACAAACGATAAATCGGAAAAATGGGGTTCCAGTAGAGAAAAGAGACAGAACGGAGATGTCTTCAGGGGGAAACCAGCGGCCTGCTGTAACGCAATTTTCGAAGGTGTTCTTGCTGCAGTTGTTCCATGGAAGCTTAATTCATAAGCTACAACGTATTTGTATCTTGATTGTTATCCCAGTACTGGTGACTCAGTGGCTCTGAAGTCTTGTCGTCCTCCTCGAAGACGCGGCTTCGAATCAACGGCTAGACACTGCCACACGTGCACGAAGTGTATACCAATGCAAATGTGCTTTCGCTTAGCCACGAGCTTTAATAACGCTGAATAGTGACCTTGACCGAGAGCGTCTTACCACTCGCCGGCTTGCCTCTCACCGCTCATTCCTCGTGACGTCTTGTTGACTTAATATCAATCTATAAAGTACTCGCCACTGCTAGTTTTCTACATCGTACGCAATGTATTCCGAGTATTCTAAGTTTCGCACGAAGCCAGTCATCGCACTGGTTGCCACGCCTATACTCCGAAAGCGCTGATGACCGTGTGAGTAGAACGCACCGGCGCGAATCACATCGCCTCCATAGTTGAATCGCTATTGAGTGCGTATCCTATTTTATTTTTTAAGTAATAAGGATATCTATAAGTGATCCACAATTAAATTACAGTAAAGCTAGTTCTTTGTCACGTTGGCTGTCATTGTTGGATCAATGATGACTCCCAATAAATATGTCTGGTCCTCTATGTGGGCATCTCCCCGCATTTCAATCGCTCAGTAAACGATACTGTGAAAAGGAGAAGGCCAAAACTGCTGTATCTGAGGTGCTGCCACATCTTTAGCCACGTAAGAAGGAAAAGAAAATCTACCAGGGAGCGTCACGCGTCAATCTTGAAGCTAAGTCGTGAAAAAAAAAATCAATGGGGAAATAAGCCCTGGTCACGTAATAGACACGCGCTACTATTGGTCGATCCGGGTGCTGTGAGGTGGGTGCCGCGGTAGCCTTGTCCTACCCAGGAGGCACCACGCGCTTTGGTCGCGAGGCGCGGCGTCAGAGAAGGTTGGCTTGCCGAGACAAGCGGAATCACGTGAGCCCAACTGCCAGTTTCTAAGCTTCCTTGGAATATGTAAGTATAGGCCGAAAGAGTAAGAGACGGCGAGTACTTATAGGGTAACGTTCGAGGAGGCCTCCGTATACGCTCTAGAGCAGCTCGCGAGAACATTGCCACCAGAAATATGAGCGAGTGGTTGGAGGCGCAACGACGGACGGTTTCAAACAAAGACCGCATTGTCAATTTATGTTCGCGTTTCCGATTTATGTCCCCTTGTATGGCGAGCGAGAGTGGTTCTCACAAAGATGACGCACGCTTTGCGAGGTGTTTTGTGAAAGAAAAAAGGCATTTAGAGCAAAAAGAGATGAGATCGTATATAGCGACGGGATCATAGCACCTGTGGACGTTAAACAAGCGGCATACGCGCCGCCGTCGCTGAAGCTGATGTGGGTCGCGATGAGGTAGCAACCACCGCAGCGGTGCATGAGGCTTCTCACTGCGCGATATCGCGCGGACACGTGCACAAAGTGACGCGGGGGGCCGCTATAAACGCTGGAGCAAACTTGTTCCCGCCGTAAATAAAAAAAGAAACATTTAACGCCTTTCTTTTGTTCCTTAGTGATGAGAAATCGCTAGTAAACGTGCTTCGCTTTTCTAAAAGTTTACGGCCAGAAAATCGTCTGTATATGATACGCTTTATTTGCGAAGAACATAGAGAAAAACCGAAAAAAAAGAAAAAAAGGGGGTTGGAAGAAGAACAGATCGACCGTTCAGTTCACACTGGCGCTTCTGTGGGACAATAGCGCATCGCGGTTTAAAGTTAGGATCGGGCGATAACGAGAACCGCATGCGGTGTTTATGGGTTTAATATAGCACAGCTATATGGCATCTCAAGGTCAGTGCGGAAAGAGTCTGCGCACAGCGACCGCATCGCAGTCGAGTTCACACCTGCGATATGTCAGCCGTCGGGTCACTGCCGTTGCGGCCGAGCGTCGCAATGGCGGTGGCCGCCTGAGGTGCACGAAGTATATCTCGCATAGTAGTAGCCTCGCAATCGTTTAGAGCGAAATGGATTTACCCGCTTCGAGCCAAGCGTTCGATTCGTAATTAGAAGGCGTCCTCCGCCATCCGTCCTTGGCAGTCCTCTTATACATTGCAAGTCATGATAATATCGTATCAATGCGCCTATATACTGAAGTGGGATCGTGATGCACACGGAAGAGTTCAACACGACTACTCTATGTACGAAAAAAAAAAAAAGATGGTCCTCCACATTTTCCTGCTTCATGTAATCATCTTATCGTATTTATCTTGAACGCCCATAGCTAAAGCTTGCTATTTATAACTCGTTAGAAAAAGTATGAGGTTTCGTTAAACGAGCGTGTTGATTGCACGCCCTTTGGAAAGTATACCGCGGACAACTTTGAACGTTTGGCTGACGGGCAGGCTTCAGGAAAAAAAAAAACTGCAAGCCGTGGCCTCTTTGAGCCGCTTATCCAAATGTGTGGACCACCGCACATCGTTATTCGAGCTCAGGTTCAAGAAAAACGAACACGCCGCACCCGACAAACTACATCTTCCTGCGCACAGACCCCCGCGGCTGGAAACCGCTGTGCTCGATAAGCAGTAGCAGGCCCTCCCCATCTGTGACTCTCGTATCTTTCGGGATGCATGGCATGCAGCGTCGCAGGATATAACGTATTCTTTTCCTGCAACGATAAGGGGGGGGGGGGACGCGCAACGACAGCTCATAAAACGCGCATGGCATAGCTTTGCGCTGTGGCAAAGCGAGCTGTTGTCACGCTTATCGTTAATGAGCTGAACGGTAGAGGGACAACGGGGAGAGGGTGCTTAAACGGTCCTCCGTGGACGATCTCCGGCCTGCGACATTACTGCATCTGATCACGGCGACATTCTGAACCTTCCTCCAAACCCTCAACACACACACACACACACACACACACACACACACACACACACACACACACACACACACACACACACACACACACACACACACACACACACACACACACACACACACACACACACACACACTTTTTTCGTGGCTTGAATGCGATGTTTGCGTCCTCGGCGATCTTGTTCCTGTTCGCACAGCTCCGCTTTTGTCTCATAGCGGAACAAGGCCTTTCCGTAATCTTAAATCCGAACGCAACAAGCCTGCCAGAAATGGATTGCGGAAAGAAAGAGAGAGGCGCAAGCAACCTTGTCCTCCCGGCTTGATGGAACGGAGCTGCCACCCGCAAGATTTTGGTTTCCTTCTCTCTTTCCCGTCGCCGTGGTTGGTACCAGGCACGCGGGGAGAAAAAAAGGTACGAGGTGATGACTGCTGTCGATGGCGTGCGTTGTGCTGGACTCCCGTCTTGCATAGGAAAGAGGCAGTCGTGAAATCGACATGATGGAAGGCACGATACGGTGCTTAGACGTGCGTTGGCGGTTCAGAAGACAAGACGGGCGTTCAAAAAATACATTTTTTTTTTTTGCGTTGAGCTCACAAGTATTAGCCAGGGCGTCGACAACATCTGAAAAAAATACGGTCAGCTCCACTCTGAAAAGGTATCGCAACCACAACTTTCGTGGTTTCTGGAATCGCTCGAAGCGTCTAATTTCGCGGGCAATATCGTTCCAATTTTAGTGTATGTGTCGTGTTTGAGCCTCAGCTCGTCCAATTAGCTGCATTTCAGGCGCCCCTGGCTTGTCCGCTTCTTGTCGTGTTTCGTGGCATGATGTGAGTGGCATTATACCACTTCGCGACGCTATTCTACGGACGTCACTCCATCGGATCAATTTCTGGGCTTTTACTTTCCGAAACCACAATGTGATTATGACGCACGTCGAAGTGTAGGACCACGGACTGATTTTGACTAGCTAGGTTATGTTAACTTGCGCCTAAATTTAAGTACATGCTAGGTGTTGTATATATATATATATATATATATATATATATATATATATATAATATATATATATATATATATATATATATATATATATATATATATATATATATATATATATATATAATATACACTCTTGGCTACACTTTTGATACACAAGTGTTCCGTAGCCCCCCCCCCCCCTTCCACTCTTCCATCGATATGCGCGAACCCCCGTTTTCCCGCGCTGCTGCTTTGCAGCACGCCACAGCATCCCTCTGTTGTATGAAAGAGAAGCGCCGCTCCATGCCTTGGTACTAACGACGCTCGGCGTTGACTGCGCGTTGGTTCTGCGTTTAACACGGAGCCCCTTTGCGCGTACCTTCAATCTATTCACTCGTTACGCGCCACCGTAATTAATTCTGACCTGTTTACCGAAGCGCTCTCGCTGCGCGTATACGCATACCACACTACGTCTGCCTGCTCGGAGTCGAGCGGTAAGGCACGCTCAACGAGAACCACTGCACCGTGCCCCATCTATCGCCCATACTCGTTCCTTCTCTTCGAGCGGCGGCATGAAAAATTTTTTCCTGCCTCGACGATGAGGCGAAAGGGTGCCTCGGCAGTTTGGGGGCATATGAAAAGGTGCCAATCACGCTTACTTCACGCCCCCCCCCCCCCCCCCCTAGAATCGAGCACTGCCTACGTGAAGGCTTGCTTGGCCGCATAAGCGCGTGTGCGTGCGTCGGCGGCCGTAGCGTTACTTGTTTGAAGATTAAAGGAGCGCCGCTCCCTCTTCCGCTCTGGCGCCGGTCACAACAATCGGAGGATGCCACTTGTTGCGGGCTTCGTATACTCGAGTGGCAGTCGCCAGCGGCCATTAACGGCCTGGAGGTCGGCCCGAAGCGCTGGGGGCGGCCCAGAGGCATCGAGAAGTTATAAAAGGCGGAGCAGGTTTACCTCGCATCGACTATCGTATCGCGGACCTTTTTATTGCTGTTTGCGCGACCCTTCATGTACGCTAGCCGCGCTCGTAAAGCACGTTGCAGCTCGCGCTGTTTTGTGCGGATCGGGTCGGACGCGCCGTGCAGGCCTGCACCAGTGGTCCCGGAAGTGCCTACCTCGCGGAGCGTGGAAAGGAAGCGGGAATGCTCGGTAGTCGTGTAGACCGCGTTAACCACGTGCTGCCGTGAAGCGTCGCCTGGAGCGCGACGAGAACGTTCAATGGACACTTTGCCGAAATCTGCAAGGCGGCTTTCCTGTAAGGTTGTTTTCCAACAAAAACCTCTCGTTCACAAGCTGTTCTTCTCGCTCATTGGACTTTACCTCTACTAATTCCAGGAAGCCACGCGAGTACAACAAAACGTTTTATTCCCCCGACTACTACGGAGTTGTCCCGCTTCGTACATTGTCCCGCTTCGTACATATGGTGGACGACATATATATCATGTCTCGTTCGTGACGCAAGGGGGAACGGCAAAAAACGCAATGAGGTAGAAAAGTAGTCCGTGAACGAGAGGTTATGGTTGAAAACTACTTACAGGAAAGTCGCCTTGCAGATTTTTTAACACAAAAGTGTTTTATGCCGAGGTCCACCATAGCTGCGCTGTCGTACTTCTGTCGCGAAAGTGACGTTGAAAAATATATACCAAAAGATTGCAAAGACGAACCAGAAGACGAACATCTGTCACGCGGAATTGAACCAGCAACCTCTCAAGCCTCAGCGCGCGGCAGTAACCACTACGCCACAAAGCGTACGTTGTCTAACGGCAAGCCAGTTGTATACAACATACACGGTTTGCCAGTCCTCAGAGCTTCGAAACTTTAGTGTGTTTTTGTTATCAGTGGCGAGATGGCGCGACGGGCTCGCGGTGGTCGCGCTCTAAACGTCGTCGCCTCCACGAAGCGCCGCCCCCACGGAGCGTGGTTTCTCCTGCGCGCGCTTATCAGACTCGCAATTCGGGGGAAGACGAAGGTCACTTCGCACGCTCTCACTGCCGCGTTTACAAAAGGAGCGCGCTGATGACACACGACGCAGAAATAATTGTGACAGTTGATTGATATGTGGGGGTTAACGTCCCAAAACCACCATATGATTATGAAAGACGCCGCAGTGGAGGGCTCCTGAAATTTTGACCACCTGGGGTTCTTTTAACGTGCACTCGAATCTGAGCACACGAGCCTACAACATTTCCGCCTCCATCGGAAATGCAGCCGCCGCAGCCGGGATTCGATCCCGTGACCTGCGGGTGAGCAGCCGAAATTGTGACAGTTGTCCGCGCCTGTCCTGTGTATACTTTTGCGCTCTTTTCGTGCGTCTTCCTTTATGTTAGAACAGCGTGCTTTGAGTCTCGAGCTGTGACAGTTGTTATACCCGCGCTCGTCCTGTATATGCTAATTTCGTGCGTGCTCTGTGCTTGAGGTGTGCGCTGCGAATTTCGATCTGCTTGCCGTTCCTAACGGGACTTTGCAATTTGTTGCTGTCGCTGAAACAATGCACAATCAACGCTCAACTACTTCTGTAAAGACGCGTTTTACGTTCGTGTTGTAGCGATTCCTATATGGGGGGATCAGCCACGCTATTCTGCAGAATTGACGACTCCCTTCTGTTTCAAGAGACACCTGGCTCCTTTTCTGACTACACGAGTGATGGCGGAGTTGAGATGCTGGAGAAGAATGAGGTCGCTTACGCATCTGCACGTTGCAAAATGCTACATGATCAGTGCAGCTTGTATCCAGATTCTAGCAATATGATTTTTTTTTGTCATGCAACCACCATGTGTGCTTTGTAACTATTCAGCCGCTGGCCGCGCAAAGCCGTTTCTTGTCTCTTTTTTTTTTTTTGGCAACAGCTTTTATAATAAAGAGTCAGTCTGGGCTTTTGTGTTTCTGGAATTGAGCCTGTATTGTATTTTAAGCGCACTTTTTACGGTATGCTATGGTACGGAGAACTTTATTGTACTTCGTACGGTACTCAAGGTGGTTTTCTTTATCGCTCCGGCTGAGAAATACGCGCGCGAACACAAGTTGGCAAACCGTTTGTTACTCGATGTGTTCCTATTAAGCTATAAAATAGTAAACTAGCACGAGATCTCAGGGTAAAAAGATCACACCCACGATCAAGAGCGACGCCGGTTGTGGATGGGAAGCGCCTCTTGCGACGAGTCGCGTGGCGCCCGAAAAAAACCGTTTTACCGACCCAACAACCATCATTTGGCGGCGGCAGCTAGCATGCTGGGCAGGCCCCTCAATCTCTCGACGTCTTCTCTCTCCAGGCACCCGCCATCTTGAGCGGATCGGAGCAAGCCAGGAGAGAGGTGGTGTGGCGCTCGAAGCCATGGGACGTCGCAGAGAAGAAGAAAAGGTGAGGGTAGAGACCAAACTGCCAAAAGCGTCGGTCTCCTGACAAAAGCTGCGAGGCAGTTGGGCAGCAGCCGCTGCGCCATAAACCCTCCGGAGGGGGGCGTGCGAGGGCAAAGAAGGCTTTAGACGGGGGGGGGGGGGGGATTCTCCGTCTAACTTGTGAGTGTCCCTCCTGTCTCTGTCTACCCCCTCCCCTATATTTTATATTTACTTTCCAGGCTCCAACAAGGGAGAGCGGGGGGCAACTTATTGCGGAGAAGGGAAAGGACGAGGGAGTGGGGGCAGCGAAACGCGGCGAAGAAGGGCAGTGCTAGGGCCTTGACAGTGAAAGGGCAGGGCGTGTTGGCGCGTTTGCTTGCAACGGGGCTTCCCCGCGGGACCCCTGGTGAAGTGGGGCCTGGCGGGAACAGAACGAGGTCCCCCTCGATCGAGCCCGGGTGGCGCTGCTTTCTCGCCACTGCAGCCTTCCCGCCAAGACTGCCGCGTGACCTTCACGACCCGGCGTCAAGGTCATCATCGCCCGAGCGGGGCTGTTCGTTTCTCTGGACGTTCCCCCCATCGCACCGGCCGCACTGGCTGTAACAGCGGCAGCCTGAACCTCGCCCTGCGGCGACGGCCGCCTCCCTCAAGAGGGTCGCCCCTCCGCACCGCTGTGTGAGCATGGCGGCGCTGGAAAAGATGGTGCACACCCGCCGATCGGGTCGGGGTACATCTCTCTGATGAGGGGGGGGGGGGGGGCGTCAAATGGCGTTTCCTTGTGGGCTGCTTTTGTTAACACCTACAAACCATTGGGATGTTATGAAGGAAGACAGACCCTCGCGTGCTTTGCTAGGAAACAGCTGCAGAAACATTCTACCAACATGGCAGATTCTGTGTGCATACGTTGGAACTAGTTGGAACTAACACGCTCCCGAACCTCTGTAGATCATGTCTCATAGTTGGACAAGCAGCGCAAAAGGCAAGAACACAAGAACGAACGGGAAGGTCAGACGAGCGCTGCCTGCAAACTGAGTTGGACGATAGCACTCGTCTGGTCTTCCTGCTTCTTCTCGTGTCCTCGTCATTCGCGTTAGTTGCTTCAATTACTAATTCTTATACGAGGTCGCCCAAATTTCAGTTCTTGTGAACTTGTTTCTCTTATGCGTCGCGAATGGAGAACTCTGTTACAGCGCTTGCGGAACAAGTGTGTTAAAGTTCCCACTGAGAGAGAGAGAGTGAGAATTTATTAGAAGGCAGAGAGGTCGGCCTGATACGCTAATCAGTTCCCACTGATTAGCGTTAAACCGATATGCATAGTCATACACAGGAACGCAATAATGCACTCGCTTGTATGTGAGGCATCGCTGGTTGACCGAGATCAATAAAGACATGTGCTGGGCGCCTGCGATTTCATGAGCTCTGCTTTCGTGAAAGCGCAGGACATCTAGCACAAGGCTGCTTTCATGAGAATACGCTCTGCTTTCATGAAGCAGATCTCCATGAAAGCACAGCGCATTCGGCCAGTTATCGCGACGCCTTTCCTAGTAATAACAATCATCTGGTGATCTTTCGTAGTGCTTTGATCAACAGTAGGTCTTACAGACGCTTCAAATTGTAACACAAACGCTCACTAGGCGGTCGAAGAGAAGCGCGGATCGCTAGCGAAGCCCCGGATGGTCGCTGCCAGTTTTGCTTGAAACACTTCTGTATTCATCGTAAACGATCTGCCAATATACCTGGACAGAAGCTTCGCAATGAACAACCTGCCCGCCCCCCTCCCCCCCCCCACACACACGCACGCATCAGAAATAAATAAGAAGACAAAAAAAGAGAGTCATTGTGTGTATCTCGGTTGATCTGTTCTATTTCATGCTGGCGACGGTTCTCCATGCAAGCTGCCGAATAGCTCCCGGCGGGGTGTCGAATGCAATTTCGAGTGGATCATTTCCCTGCCAGGACGGATATGCGAGCGAGCCGCGCGCACTTTTAGGCACCCGAACGGGCCGCTATAGACTGTACTCGATATTGCCCAGTGCATGATGTCGCTTGGGGTGGTCGCACGCGAAGTCGGATACATGGTTGCTGTGTGCACCTAGCTGCTAAGACAGAGCGAGAGCGAATAATACACCTGGTAGTGGAGAGTTGTCATCGTTTTCATCCTTTATTACCCACTTTCATCCTGCTTTGTCTAATGCAGCGTGATGGTCTCTTGCAGCTGTCGAAGTTCTCTGCAACTACCATAAATATGCAAATTTAATATTTTATCACCCTGCGTAATTATAGTCCATTATATACGCATTCTGTAACTCTACAGCCCACCTGTTATTTCTATGTTCTACATATTGTGACTGTTCACTCCGTTTCATCCACTAACTGTTAACGATATTATCAGATAAGTTCACTCTAATCCACGCCGCTGCCTTCCATAAGCACGCCTTATTGAACGAAACGACATTTACTCAAGCTATATTTACCTCTGTCGAGGAATCGACGGCGCGCGGGAGTATACAGTAGAGATGATCTCGGCCGCTCCAAGCTCCGTTTGAAGGGGTGCCCGTAAATAACGATCCTCCCAATAGAAGGGCGCACGTGCGCGCATAGCAGCACCCCATGTTTTATATAAGCCCGTGTGATGTGCGGAAGTCGACGGTGATTCTCCCTATACGATGTCTGCTTGGACTTAAATATGAGAGACCGCTCACGCCACCGACAATCACGGTGAGAGAGGGGCCGAGAAAGGTGGGTGCGACCCGACGTTGTCGGCAACTGCTGGCTCGCTTCCCGTCTTCCGCTCCAGCTCTGCGGCACAACTATAGAGTGCGCCCCATTGTATAACAACCGCACCGTCAAAATGACTATACTTTCCGGGTGGCTTCCATCACGACCGGCGCGAGTGACCGGCCAAAGCGCATATAGTTGGCCCGCAGCGGTGGCGCTGAGGTTGGCCTGTGCACCATTAAAGGTTGAAACAAGGATTCCGCTCCATTTTGGGAAGAGGACAATGACCAGCTGCAGCGCTTGTTTCGCGACGCACTGGCCCGATCATAGAGCCCCCTGCATCTATAAAAGATGTACAATTGTTGAACAGACTTTTCTTTTACAAGGCTTTTCGAATATCTCGAAAAGTCGGTATCAGTGACACTCCTTGTTAACGCTTTTTTTATTTACACTCGTAGCAGGAAATCGGAGGGAGAGGAACAGAATGGTCCTTCATTCTTTCTGTCTCTCTACAAGTTCGACGAATGGTGAATTCTGCACAGCTAAGGACAGTTGAATCGTTGTCGATACCGTCGTTTCCTAATGTTTTCTTTTTCCCCCTTTGCGCAGCTTCTTGCGTATACTGTTGCAAGATAGCTGCGCAGTCCTCATCGGTGGTACATTGCTTACGGTGCTCGGCCACGGACCTGAAGGTCGTGGGTTCGATACCTGCCGCAGCGGTCGCTTTTCGATATAGGCACAATGCTTAAGGGCTGCGTATATGTGGTGCCAGTGCGCGTGAAAGAACACCGGATGGTCTTGACTTCCGGAGCGACGTATGGCGGCGTGCCTCATAACCATATCGTGGCTTTGGCACGTAAAACCCTATAGATATTATATTACGAAGGGTCTGGTGTGCATCTGCATCACTTACGCGATAGAGGAGCACACTGGAGCGACGTGGCTGTAGAACTCACTAGACCGTATGCAAGCTATGCTGAACTGATTAGACCTTATCGTCCATTCTACATTGCCGAGAGAACGTACATATCGAGTTTCAACAAACGACGCAATGCTTGAGATGACCACAGATATATTCACGCGCGGTCAACACGCGAATTCTGTTCGTACGAGGTTATAGAATGCGCTTCAAGTGTGCAACTTTTCAACACTGCCCGTCAAGCGTGCCCGTCATACGCGAAGAAATGGCGTATCGGGCTGCAAGATATACCATAGAATGATTGCGCAAGTGAGTCGGGAGACACGAGAAAGAGACTCGGCGATTCCGCGGAATTCACACGCTACATAATTGTTGCCCTACACGTGAAGCACTCAGTAGCTTCGCCGAACTCGTGGGCCCGCGCATCCTGCGGGCGATTACATCTTCGTGCGAAGAACGGAGAAAAAAATAATAATAAAGGGACAGGGCGAAAAACATGCGTTTGTAGAGCGTTCCGCGAAAGTTCGCTAGGGGAAGTGTTTCGGAATCGTGCTCGGGCGGCACCTTCCAAGCAGCGATGCATCGCTCATTTACGTTCCATTCGCGGAAAGAAGTTTTCCCAAAACACTTGCAGGAGGAATTAATCACACCACCAGCTATCAAGCTTCGTGCGTTTTCGCTGTGTTAATGCCGGGCAGCGGTCATTCGTTTGGCGTGTCGCATCTCTATATGCGGTCTGCAAAACTGGCTAAATGCGGCTAGCAAGATAATCGCGAACGAAAGTAGCCAGGAAGCTTCGAAATAAGTGTACGGGGGTCGTGAAGAGCGAGTCCCTGGCTGCCCCTTGTTGCCCCTCCTTCCCCGTCTCTTCTCCTCCCGCTTCTGCGAGCGCCTCTGCGGACGAGACACGTCATGTTCGGGCGGCGCGAGCGACGCTGGAGGTCGAACGGTCGCTAATAATCGTTGATCGCTGACGACGTAACAGCCATGCGGGCGGGAGGGACGACGATCCGCGAACGGTCTTGCGCACGCAACAACTTGGCAGCTCCCCATCATACCCCACTGCCGTCCCCACGTCTATCGGACGTCGGTATGCAACGAGCATGCCTCTCTCGCCCACCTTGAAGAGAAGCGGCCATGCTCTCGCATCGCCCTCTGGCGGTGCAGACGTGGACGCGAATGTGCGTGACGGTGTGTGGGAAATCGATCATGCATGTATCTGTTGGGCCAATTTGAGCGTCAGTTATTCGGCTGGCTAGTTAATCAAAAAGAAAAATTTCAGTGCGCGAGGATGGTGCCATGGAGCGTACCTCATGCATTTCGCACAGCCGCCGCGCGTTCTTTTCCACAGAGACTTTTTCGGCAGTCGCGCATGTACGCCGGGTTGGCTTACGTATATATACTATTAGTATTTGTCAAACCTATGGAAGCCAGAGTGTACCCTTGGTAGCCTACATTGTTGACTTCAAGGACGCTGTTACAGCTCTTAAGGAATGCACCCTTGCTGCGATAGCGAGCGAGAGAGACTGCATGTTGAAGACTACTTCGAAACATTCTCGATTGAGCTATATTCGCTTTGGTGTGTGCGACGGCCGATATGCAATAGCGACCGACTACAGATATTGTAGCCGGGTTCCTCTGTTGTTGTTGAAAAAGACGGGAGAAAACAAGCAAATAATATGCATTGTCATGTTTTCGATATGCGTCGTCCAGCATATGTATATTATACGGTAATAAACGAAGCAAAGTTGTCCTAATGGCGTTCTCAAGCTGATCTTTAGGTCCCTCCTATCTACAAGACTTCTTAATAAAACCCTCGTAATTGATTCCGGTTGCTTCTTTGAGTTGTTCGTCAATGGAATACGAGAACGACTAGATTGTATTCGCTGTTTAATGTCGTAAGTGGCCATCGTTTACTTCATTGAGTCCACGAGCGCTGCGAGTTTTCAACGGCTTGGCCTCGACCCCTTTCTTTCTTCCGCCGGCCCCCCCGGTCGCCACGAACAAAGGGACGGCCCTGATGGCGTGCGCGCGCGCATGTTTTTTCCGTGCTTTAAAAATCAGCCGTCGCACAATTCAACAAATGACTCCGCGTTTGGCATTGACGTGGCTGACAAGCGCTGTGCTTGTCCTGCGCGCGGATGCGATCAGGCCGTGCCTCATATCTGACTGTCCCCTCCATTTTGTGCACTCGGTCGACAGGCGTTATCCTGCGCCACCGAATAGCTTGACAACTGAATGTAGACTTATGGGCTGCTGTCCTCGACGGGCGCTTCAAAAGCAAGCGAATCAAAGCTTCTTTCAACGAGCCATGATCCGCTAAGCGACTGCAGGGTTATGCGCCTGACATAAAGAAGCACTAACACAATTCTAAGCATTTTCAGGTCACTGCTCTAAATAAAAACACGGTTGTTCAGAACCCCCAAAAATGTCGTAGTGTTTGAAAACGCATTGAATATTTCTTTTAAATACCACTACCTTCAAACATAAGTTTCTTGGCCGGTATCGAGGGGGCGGCTTTGCCGTGACGTGTCAACTTAAGTCTGACGTCACGGAAAGACATCGACTCGCGATATACTAGCAACAGCTGCCAGTAGCACGTGAAAAACGATCTGCGAATCGTCTCCGGGGGAGCTAACAGTGATTTGTGATTCAGGATGCGTGCAGGACGCAGATTTAGCAAACCAAGTGAGCTGTGTTGACCTGTTGCGATTATGTTCAGTGCGGTTGGGCTGGCTTGCAGATGCTGGGCAGCGAAAACATCAAAAATCAAAGTAAAACAGTTTGTGCGTGATCTCTGGCCCCGGTGTGCGGAGAGCGTTCATAGTGAACAGCATGAAAACGAAAAACCCCCCTTTAGGGGCGCCTTGAAATCGTGTCAGTACTCCTTTAAGGCGCACAGATGCGATAATCGCCTTTTACACTACATTTTTCGTTAACATTGGCAGAAAGCGCTGCCGATTGATAGTCAAGGCTATTTGAACAGGTGGGCTAAACATTACAGCGCAGCACCCAGCATGAAATTTGCAATTAAGTTTCAAAGTGACCGTTCAGCGCCTGATACACCAAGTTGGGGACGAAAGAAGAGGGACAGCGCGCAGGAGCTCCGGCAAATCCGTGTAACACGTACCGCTCGCACTAGACGGATTCTAAAAAAATCATTGCAGCTGCCGAATCCTGAGGCAATACACACTGATAGGGAGGTAATTAGATGTACTTAGAAAAGTGTGACAGGGTCCTTCTCAGAGATCCAGATTAGCTGCGCAGTTGGCGGTCCTATACACATTTTATTTTCGCTACACTTTATCTTGCAGACGTTGTATTACACTGTTATTCAGACTGTGACCTTCGTGACTGGAGGAGGTGCTGTTAGTCACGTCCAGAACCCCCGAAGCTTAGTGAACTGCCCATTGGCCCAGACATTGGCGTCCTTCAGATACCATGAAAACCTTGCATTTTACCTGAACGGGTGACAGCAAATTCATTACACCGAGCGGTCACTTGGCGGGCATCTATAATTACATCATTTGTCGCCTAACATCTGGCATGTCTCAGAAAACGTTAAAGGTTTTCAAAACGTGCTATCAGCTATTAGAATTTATCGTATCAAATTTCTGGTAATTCTCTCTTTTTTGAGGGGTATATATGACCGATCTCGTATGTCTCCTCAGTGAAAGGTCTGCAAGAGATTTGGTCATCAAGCCTCTTCTGCCCTTGTCTTGATTTCATGAAGTTGCTTTCGTGGTCTGCAGTTTGCCATACAGCGCCAAGTGAAATTACAAGTGATAGTTCATTGACGCGGTACGTAGAAGACATGGGCTAAAATTCGGCGAAAGTTGAAAAAACATTGGTTAATTTTAAAAACAAAGAAGTGTACAGACACCAAATATCCACCCTCTGCGCCCTTATATCACACTGGTTTACTCCCTATACTCGAAGTTGCTGCCCAACCGAGAGTGTACAGCGGAGACGTGGTGCTCGAGTACGGCCTTAGAGGCACCTTCCGAATTTAACTAAAACAAACAACACACGCGAAATGCATAAGCAAGGGGAGGGAAAAGGGCGCCCACGGAGCTGGTGACACCACGCCTCACATTTACGAGCGAAGATGAGGGCCTAATTGGGGGTGCCTGACGTAAGGGTGGGTGCTCGTCGTCGACTCCCTTGCCGAAACCCGTCTCACCCTCGGGCAGCGTCTTGCCGGACGCACTGCCTGTGCTCGCGTGGCTCATACGTGTGTTCCTTTGGTGTCCGTGGAGATCGGAACGAGTATAAACACAGCGAGAGGAAAGGGAGGGTAGGCGATTTGGGATTTGCGCTCTAAGCATAGAGCCTCGCCACGTTTGATTCAGCGTGGCGTCCTCGGGCTATACACCACACCGCTGCTCTGTCTGCACCCTCGGCTCGCTCTCATGACGGTTCTTTATCATGTGCCCCAAGTTCCATTCGGCCGTCGTGTACGGCGAAATTCACCCTGCGCCCCCCTCTGCAATTATATGCGCGCGGCTGTGTCAGATAAAGAAGAAAATAAAAATAAAAGAAAAGCGAACGCGTTCGCGTTTCACTGCCATAGCATAACCGGTCGCGTTCTTCGGCTCCTGCGGAGCGCGGCTGCGTTCTTGGCTTGGCTATGCTGGAGAGATGTGATAATCTCAGCGCCCTGGTCGCCGCGGGTAAAACGTACGTGCACGATAACGGGTCGTATTGTATCGATAAAAGTGCAGGTGTGCGCGGTCATGCGCTTCGAATTGCTCGTCACTATTGGTTTAGAGAGGTGCATCGTCATTCAAAAGGTATCAGTAACCAGCATACGCTTAACAATCGCGGGTCGCATATTTTGCCGCCACAAAGGCGGAGCCGTTTCCTAATGACGCAAGTTCCTTAGGGTCGATCATTACAGGTCAATGACCTGAGGCTAGAATGAATTTGCTTCCATCGTCGCGAGTACTTCTTCGTAATCTTCAGATATTGTCACACCCGTGCGTCGCTTTTATTCCTCCGGCTCCAGTGCAGAATTGGTGGCCGTTGGACTAGCCAAAAGAGTGGAGGTTATTCAAGGAGGGTTTGAATTTCTCTCCACCAAATTTTTGCACGCACTATGTGTGCACACACATGCGCCCACATACAAACACTCGCACGAACACGCATACTGATACTCCCCCGAAAATGTTTATGGATGTGTCCTTCTAGCAGACAAAAAAAAAAAAAAACGCGCTTGAATTGACATTATGCCTGAACTTCAGCTAGGATGACCACCCCGTCGTTCAATCACTGCACTTAGATGGCAGGTTGGTAGGCTATAGCACCAGATATCCCGATACGTTACTAGAAAAAAAGCTCTGTAGAGGTGGTTCAAGCAGTTTGTCGATCTCTTAAGATTGACGATCACTTCGACTATTGAACATGATAAACAATTCAAAAATCAAGTTACGCGAAATAACTTCGGAAGTTGTCAAGTGTGATGAAACTATGAAATAGTTGGAGCCTTAATACTGTAGCCCTTCCCAATGACAGTGACGGTAAGAACGGCGTGAACGGAATAATGAACGCCAGCAGAACGCTGATGCAGGATCAAGCTACATTAAAGGACAGATCTAAGCTTTCTGTCTTTGCGACACTCTCTGGTGGAGGTGACGCTATTCGCTATATAAGACGACGTGAATAAGAAAGTGGAGAAAGCTCGAGTCACTTTACCTGCGAGGAGCTGCCCTTGTGATGCACTCTACTGTGCGGTATATGCGCTTGAATCCAGCAACAAAGGACAACTGCCAGCAAGACTTTGATTTTGGGCGATTTGGTGGATGCTCAGCGAGGGCACAAGGCGCAGAGAGGCGATGACGAAGGAGACATGTCCAGTGTAGCGTGCCTCCTTTCTCCTCGTCTTTTCGCGCTGTGGTCCCTCGTTGAGACAACTGTTAACTACCTCCCTTGGCTGCTTTGTTATGCGGATGGAAAACTCACCAAGCAAGGCCAAGTAAGTAACAAATGACACGGTAAACAACACAAGTGGAGGGGGGCGCTGCGCCAGGAACGGAACGCATACGATAAGCTTCTGCACTGACAGTAACGAGCGTAATGGACTAAAGGCGAGCAAATGTCGCACGCTTCAGTTGCTTACTTGTCACAAGGCACTAAAGTAACGAAAAGACGGGACAACCGCTGGCGTCTATTTCTTTTCGTGCCTTGAATCCGTGCGCTGGCTGCTTCACAAGTCAATGTGTATTAACTATCACCGACTCGCCCAGCTTTTCAACGTTACTGAGCTTCAGTTGCTGTTAGCGTTCCCATGCTAAGAGGGAGGCAAACATCGATACCCGTGCAATGTTACATTTGAAAAGGTTAATCGGACTAGGCCACTCATTTCATTTATTCCTTCATTTTCGTAGGTATGCGCGCGTTATGGAAGCAGCTTGCAAGTGCGTGTTCCGCAACAGTGTAGCACGCGACGAAGAAAACGAGTGTCCTTGCGTAAGGACGAGTGATGCTAGCTATACCTGCTTCGAGAACGACGACGTGTGAGAATTCGCGCGCGCGAGAGCATACCCCTTTTTCTCATTTATAACAACGACCTTTTCGGGCCCTTATATTCATTTTTTCTTCCTTATCCGTGTCAGCTGTAATATTTACCCAAAGAACTACTCCCGACGCCTCGGCGATCCGTGTCGTGGGAACATGTAGTTCCCATTTCGCCCGTTTCCCCCCATTGTGTGTAAAAGAAAGAAAGAAAAAAAAAGAAAGCAAAAGAAAGAAGGGATCAAGCAAGCGAAGTTACAAAGAAACAAAATGTGATTAAAAAAAATGAAGGTGTGACAAGTGGGTGCCTTATAAGTGTTCCACAGAGGAAGTAGAGGGGGACACAGATTAGGTGAGTGAGAAGGAGGGAGGGCTAGTTCGTGGAGGTGCGGGGAAGGTGGCGAGAAGCGTGAGGGCAAGGCGTACTCACGGCTTTCTCTCCCCTCGGCGACGAAAATGTCGTTCGCTGCACGGTCCGCGGAGCGTGACGGAAGCCCGCCTCGTTTGCGGCCGTGCCGCGCACGCTCTGATCACGCGGATACTGCGACACGCTGCATAAGCGCAACGCGCGCAACGGACAAGCATTAAGCCCCCCTCCCCTTATCGCGCGACCGTGGGACCTTTTGTTGCCCACGGGCCTACAAGGCTCTCGGTCGGCCGCACTTACCGGCTCGGCTGCGTAGGAGGACCTGCTAGAGAGTGTTTCCGCCGGGAACAATAAGGGCCGGCCACGCAGGCACATGTCGCTCCTCAGGACGTGCTGTGCTGGAGCACATCGCCAGCGTCCATCGTTCTTGCTCAACGCTCGTTCCTTCACTACGCGCAGATGCATTGTTTTGGGGTGAACTTGAAGGCGTACCCCTTCAGGGCCACCTGTTCTGCGCGGAGAGCCAGTCAGATAACCTTCTAGCGCGCTTCTGCGAGAAGTCGATCGTCATCTGACCTTAACCTGTTTACGGAGCCCACACGGTCAAGGAACAACAGAGTGGAAGAACAAAGGTGGCACGTTTACTGAGAATGACTCTTTCCTCATCGTCTGCGGCCGATCCCGGAAATTACGTTGACCAAGGGCAGGAAATAAAAATATGCAAGCTTGAATATTTCGCTGTACAATCTCTCGTGCATGGTACCGATGGTTTGGAAAAGGTCGAGAAAGTTCCACGGGAAATAACATTCACAACACATGTTGCTACGCAGCGATGCGCAGCGTCACGATACGAAGAGGATAGACTGACGCACAATAAATACAGGACCAGCGTTTTGAAACATTAAGCCGATTACTTATCCGCAGAGTAAAGTAGATAAGTATAGTAAGTGATTTCGACCTTTGACAGTCAACCGAATTATACCTGCCCTTCCTAGTTTGCAAATGTTTCATTTAACTGTCGGAATGTTAAGGATGTTAAAGAGAGACAGAATGGAAAGAGTTTCCACAGCGAAGCCTCAAAACCGTCCATATATCAGGTATTTTCGACACGAAACCCGACTAAACCACTCCAGCCGTATATGTTCTGCTTCCTCCTGCACCACGGCCACTGCAAGTGAAGCGCTTGTTGGTCTCTCGCATGTCTATAGGAAACTGGGTCACCAGCAAGTGGCCGAACCGAGCAACCCAAACGGCGGCCATTGCTCGAGATCTCTGTACACTCCACGGAGGAAACGCGACCCCTTCCACTCGTCATTGCGTCCTTGTTACGGCATCGTAAATCTCCGACAGCAGCCGTCAGACCGCGCTCGCACCAAAATGTGTCTACGCGGACAGGCAGCAGCCCAGAGAGGAAACAGCGCGCGTGTAAGTACGTGCGAATCCATTGGTCATTCAGCAAGGCTTCCCCGGGCGTCAATGCGCCACGAAGGCCACGCTTAGCGCCTCTTTCTACTGCGGGGCCACTCGCGGGTTCTTCCTTCCGAGCGCTCGTCTCTGCGCTGCCGAGCGTGACCGAGTCCTCTGCCCTCTCTGTTGTATACCGCGATGCTGCTTCATGTGTGATCTGCATGTGTAGTGCCGTAATATTCCGCACATAAGACCAGTCTCTCTGTTGCCGGCGCGTTCTTTTTCTGCTTTGGCACGTCAAACTTTCATCATGTATCAGACTTGATATTCGAAAATTGATGATTTGCATGCAGAAACAAGGTAGCAACTAGTGTTTACTTGCATAAGTATGACATCTCGCGTTTCTCTCTGTTCCATCGATCCAAAAATTGTGAGGAATGGATCGTAACAGATGCATGAAGACGTCCCCTGTTGGCAGGCCTCATAGCGACCTTGTTGAAATCTATGTGGGTGCGGCCCACCAGAAGGGAAGGTGTACATCAGCATGCACCGTTTTAAGGTTATCTGTATAACTGTCAGTCGAGCACAACTAAAAAATGCCAGACTTTAATGATCGGAGGAGAGCCGCTTCCTCATGCATGTCGCTGATGGCTCAATAATCTGAATCAATGTCGAGCTTCGTCTCTCTCTTCCCATCACTTCTGCTCACCTTCTGAAGTCCCATAAAGTCACATGGTCTTTTACGCACTTGCCTAAAGGCAACTGGAAAGTGGAAGTCTTCGAGTTGTCTACGGTGCATTCCATTTCTAGTTCAGTCGATTGTGTTGACCCCCCCCCCCCCCCTTTCCTTCGCTTTCTGCATCCGGCGTGGTTTTGCACGGCCTTTTGAGATTGGCCCACTTCTGACCAAGCGATGGCGTCATGTGATGACGTCACGAATTTTTGCGACCTCTGACGTCATAGGTGACGCTATCGCGTGATGATGATGATCTTTCGCGTCACTCGCGTTGACGCCGACGGTCACTTTACGTGTTTTAAGAGGCATCTAAAGGCATCTTCGGGAAAGCGCACCCTGTCGGGGCACTTTTTTTTTTGTTGTTGCGCCGAGGTCCTCCGAGAAAAAACGGTGGAGCGACGCTGTGCAATCCCAGAATTCGTTGCGTGCCGCGCGCGTAGCAGACGATCAGGAGACGCCGCGCAACGGCTGGTATTCCATTTGCCTTTCCACAGAACCGGGGCGTTCTGCCCTTATTTGGTTTTGGCGAAATTCTTGACTGCTCTGGCACACAATTCCCGAAGATTCTATATAAGGCTGCGCTTGTCTGTCCTTTTTCTCTACTTCGTGTTTTCATTTTTTTTGCACAGTACATTATGGATCAGTACCAACTTGCCCATCTAGCCATTTTTCTGAGATTCATCGAAGGCTCTCTCGCCTTAATAAGAACGCCGTGTACGCCGTACAGCGAATAGCACGTAGCAACGCACGAGTAGTCATGCTCCGTCCGGTGCCATACGGAGCGTTGGCATTTGCCCCTTTACGTAACGCACATATCACTGCAGCCCGTTGCGCACCACTTTCACCTCTCTCTCTGCTCAAAGAGATCTGTAAGCGCGTACGCGATAAGTGTCGCGCTGGGAGTGCGTGCGATAGCGCGCGGTGATGGAATGGCGCTGCCAGCTCTTCGCGATACGGCGAGTGCGTCCTTGTGCGGGCCTAACGGCCAACGAGAGGTCACTGCGGCCCGAGAAGAGGGGGGAGCTCAAAGATCACCTCTGACGACAGTTAACGCTGGCAGCGGCACGTTCGCCGCGCTGCGCTGGCCCCGCTCACAAAAGATCGTTAACGCGACCGTTACGAACGGCGATGTTTTTTTCCATTACGGCTGTAGGCGCATTGTAAGTGGTCGACGTGCAATCACTGACTAATGTATTTCGCGAGGGAACACAATGACTCGAGCGACGCTGCCGTAACTGGCTTGTTTCTTTCCCTTCTGTTTCTCTTTTCACAGCGGACGTTGTAAAGGACGCTTCTATCAGCGTTTTTGGCGTTCAGTAAAGCTTGTTTGTATAAGCGACTTGGTTAAGTCGACCACGGCCGGACTGGAGAGCCCGCGCACCTCTCCAGTCCGGCCGAGGTTGAACTAAGCAACACGTGGTAACACGGTAACACGAAAGTAAAACAAATATTTAGGACAGGAATTGTGGGGATGTGGGAAGGAGAACATTGGACAATGATTACAATGACAAGGTCATATTTGATTATTTCCTACTTCTTTCTTAAATATTCGTTTTCTGGTCGCGTTACCACGAGTTCTCCCGTCATGGCAGCTGTCACAGGTGCAAGCTCTCTCGCGTTACCTGTTTGGCCCCACTCACTTCTCTAAAAAAATCAGGAATGCCTGATTACATCACGTACGAACCGTATTCCTGCCGTCGCCGTCGCGTTATGGTCGTGTTATACAGTCGTGGCGCAATTATATCCTCGTATTCTGAAACAAGCCTCGACTGGAATTTCTCCTTTCGCTTGACCTCAAGCTGAGCGCGGCGCCACCGCCCCGACTAAAGATTACTAAGACTCCCCCCCCCCCCCCCCCAAAAAAAAAAAAAAAATGACGCTGGCTCTCAATTCATGGCCTCCGAGATTGGCGTGTGCTCATCTTGGAGGCAGTGATCAGTGATCATTCATATGCAGGGAACATTTATGCCGAAAGGTGGATCTGCTCGAGTCGAGGGGCAGCGCCGAGAGAAGGGGCTTGCTTGAATACAGGGGATAGTCGCACCTCTATATTTTGATCCTTAACGCCGCTTTTGTTTGCCACATATAAAAATTTCCTACGAGCCTTACTGTCGTAAGTCAAGTTCTATTTTTTCGCCTCGTTCTCTCCACAGCTCTTATCTCACGCGCACCTAAGAAATATTTTTTTTCCTCGCATGTACATAGCCTTTAACTCACTCTATGCAACGATTCGGGCACGTGTGCCAACAAGCCGTCCGCTGTTAACTGGGTGCGCGGAGCGGGTGCCCGCTGCGTAAGGGGAAGAAATAGGCATTGACAGTCTACGTGTGCCTAAGTGGTCGTCGCAGGGGTCACGGCAGCGGCACCCCATTTATCCACCTTGGCAGGGGTAGTATAGCGTACGCCAAGTGCCACGCAAGCACGTACACACGAACGAAACAATGCGCCGAACGTATTGGGAGGAACAGAAAGCCTGTCTGAACGCGTGCCAACAAAACGTGAACGCGTGAGCGGACTGGCATGTATCTTTGCGTTGTTTAACGCGTATACGACTTGCGTGTAAAAGCCCAAGACGAAGGATAAGTATGAAATATTTCTGATAGGGACAATGAACAAGTGTAACTTAAACACAGTCGAGTAGCGTGGCAACGTTCTGTGTGACACGAATAAATACCGACTGGGCCGTGTTTTGCTATGGCGGCCGCGCTAAGCGCATCCAACATTTCCTTCCTTTAGAAAGCCGTGTATACCCTATACTTTGGGAAAGGGATATTTTTCGGAACTTTGTTCTCCATTAAACTGAGGTCTTTTTACTTTCAAGTCTTTCATGTGAAGGACAGCTGTGCAGCTGTCTCTCAACGTGCACTCCGAACAGATGAAATAAATAAATAAACAAATGTTATTTTCTGTGAACAATGCGTTTAAATAAAATGTAGATGGTTCAGACTGATACGCCTCGGTATGCTCCTAGAATATTTTGTCGCTATTCACAGTATTATGCATTGCACTATGGGAGAGCTGCGTACAGCTGCCCCTGAAATAGTATACGATAAATTAACCGTACCTAGATCGTTGTGAGAATCGGTCTCTCTCTCTTTCTCTCTCTCTGTGTGTGTGTGTGTTGTGTGTGTGTGTGTGTATGTGTGTGTGTGTGTGTGTGTGTGTGTGTGTGTGTGTGTGTGTGTGTGTGTGTGTGTGTGTGTGTGTGTGTGTGTGTGTGTGTGTGTGTGTGTGTGTGTGTGTGTGTGTGTGTGTGTGTGTGTGGTGTGTGTGTGTGTGTGTGTGTGTGAGTGTGTGTGTGTGTGAACGATGTACAATAATACTATGTGAACTCTACCACGGAAAGGTAGTGGGCGATTGAGAGTGTTGGGAGATATATATTTATAAAGAAAAGGCGAAGACTATTAGAAGTGCCGTGCATACTGTAATTATGGGAGAGGTGCAAGCAAACTTAGGTGGAGCCCAGTAGGCTATTTAATGGCATGGGTGCTTAGTGAAATGTGTCACAATTGGGAATACTAGGTGCTATTTGGAGAACGATTAAATATCCTAAACTAAAATGAATCTATAGGATAAATTGTGAACGCTTCAGAGCACAATACGAACTATACCACAGGTATTACTACTACTGGAGAGCCATAAGCTATCCCGGTATCATGCCCTTACTGTGTGTTTAGAAAAATGGAGTAATGATTTAGAGTGCTAGTTACTCTACTATGGGAGAGCTTAAAGTCGTACCGCGGGCCTCACACTTAATGATGCCCTGTTGATAAAAGTTACGCCGCCAACCCAGGGATAAACCCCTGGGGTTGGTGTCTAGCTTCTGAGAGTGATTTTAAATGTAACTCAGGATAGCTGTTTCGATTTAGAGTACGAGGTATATACTCTAACTCTACTATGGGAGAGCACAAAGCCGTCCCGCGGGACGAAAACCATTTATTGGCCCACAGACTCTTCCAAAGATTGGTGTGTTTAGAAAAGAAGCGTTTAACGGTTTAGAGTTCATAGTACTCTACTATGGGAGACCATAAAGCCGTCCCGACACGCATGAACGAAGAAAAGCCAAGTGGAGATTCTAGGAGCAACGCAAGGGTGATACTCTCGAGCACCCTGACCACTATAGCAGTGATTGACAGGATAACCCGAATCGATTTAATATTTTTACATTACTGCGTCTTTACTTGAAGCGACCTTCCTAACTACTCTGGGAACGACCTCAGTCAGCTTTTCCCGAGATTTCTTAACGTCTGTAGCACCATGGAAGGAGAAATATAAAGTTATAGCGGACTTCTCGTAAAACAGTATCCGTATTTTAATCTACGGTTCGTGTTGCACACAGCCAGAAGGCGAGAAGAAACAACTGAGGACCACTGCAATGGTCATTTACTTTGAATGCGAGAGGAATTTTCAAGGATGCGGGCGAGTGTTTTAGCTGGTCCCGTGGACTGTTACCGCGTCCAAAGAAAGAACAGACAACAGTCGACGTAGCGGCGTTGCGTGCCTGCCTAACCCACATTCGCAACTGCGGCCGCGCTTCCTGCCTCTTCTTTCTTTAAGCGAGAGTCGGCCGGCGGCCGAGGCCTTGACTCGCCGAGGCCAAGTACGAAGGGGAGGCGCTGCCATAGCTCACCGTGGCCCTGCCTGCCGCATGAGCACGAGATTTGCATGACATTAGCATGCGGCTTGAACAGTCTCGGCCGCGCCGGGCTATCTCTATAGAGCAATCTCTCGCGACGCGCTGCTGCTGCGCTGGCGTCTTCCTCTCGAGGTTGCACCTTGGCTGCTTGTGTTTGTTTCTTTCTGCGTTTCTTGTAACGCGCGCCGGCTACACACTCGCTGCCAGCGAGGACCCTGCCTGGCCAACCGGCTGCCGCCGTCCCGGAAGCCGTTCGCGGTTCGGGACGTCCGACGTTGTTCCCTCGTCAGTCGGCCGCTGTTGTCGCGTACGTAAATTTATGGCTTCGCCGACCGTAAGAGGGCATCGTGCCGCCGTGGTCTTCTCCCCTCTGCACTTCTTTACAAGTCTTGATTGCATGCGCGGCAGTGCGCGGGCACACATGTATAAATTGCGGACGAAGTTGCGCTCGGCCCGACCTGCTTGTGTGGTGCGGGAAGGAGTGTGCGATGCTGCCTATAGAGTGCAACGCACTTTTTGCATCTACGAGTGGGTGTAGAACTTGGCGTTACTGCATTATTTAGCTGTCCGTCTCGATTAGTCAGATGTGTGATGGTGACTTGGGCCTGTTGGTTGTACAAATATTTGTAACGCCGGCGCGAAAGAAGACAGTATACAGCGCTCGTATATGTCGTCTCTTGTCATCTTTCGGGTCCGTTTTTCTTGCGGTACGAATCGTACTTGATTAGGTATTCGGAGACGACGGTGCGGTCTGTGCTGAACCATAAACAGAGCCACGCTTGTGGATGCCGAGGCGCTGGTAATTTTAGTCGCGACCGTGCCTATCGCATTCAGGCTATACGGTTAGTTGGTTGCTCACTGCCGGGCGGCCGGGGTCGTGACGCTTGTCGCTATGACGCAGCCTGTCGAGGACTTAAGTTCGTTAAGCGAGCAATTCTTCGCTTTTAGTTAAGCGAGCAATTACCGTTCTGAATCTTCGTTCTGTGATTATATAGACGCGGTAGTTTACGACGAGCGCGTAATTGCCCATTTCCTTAACGCTCGATTAATCCCATTGTTTGTTACGAAGCGTTTTCTTTTGAACGTTAATTGCCCCCCCCCTTTTTTTTTTTGCTTTCGCGCCGTAAGTAAACGACTTAGCCGCGCGACAATCGGTGCCGCATTTGCATGAGTTCTGCGCGTATTCGAAAGGCGCAGGTCAAACTGTGAATTTTTGTCGTGATCAGCATATAGCGTGTTTATGCGGAACTGATAAGACTTGCTTGCCTAGCTTCAGCGCAGTGATTACGACGAACGCAGCTTTGTGAGCCGCGGTGAAAGACTTCGCAAACAATGAATGGTCACGAGCTTTGTTTTTTTTTGCTGTGCATGCAGGGAGTGATGGGAGCAGGCGGCCTTATCTAAGCTCAACGCAGTTTTCTTTTTCTCTATTTAGTGGTACACTTGGAATACGCGGGCTATTTCGCCATTTCGTTGCTTTAGTTTATCTGAGAAAGCAGTGTACTTAAATTTTTGAGGCGACAAGGCTCCTTCGTGAGGCGCGCTCGGGCAGCGGCCAACTCCATTGGCTCCCTGGAATGTATATAGGGTCTTGCCACTCAAGCATGCAAAATGCCGCACTGACTGTCAGGTAAATTTTCTGAAATAAAAACGTCCGCAGATATCTTCCGCATATTTTGCGAGCTCGGTGCATGCGGATTTTAGCACCGAACGCGTTTTCCGCAATCTCGCCTCTTGTGCGCATTTCTTTCGGGTTGCCTGTAATGACGTGCATGTTCTTACGGCGAAACCTCAGAAATTGGTACAGGTCAGAGCCTCCTCGGGTAGGCAGATTGAGAGTCGCGGCCAAGACGGAAGCGTTCGGAACGCTCCGCAGTCGCGATTCGCACGCGCGTACGCGGGGCCAGCGTTCGGGAAACGCGCGCTGCTTCCAGTCGAGGCGAGGTGGCGCTAATGCGTTCTGCTTTTCGTTTTCGGAGCTTCTTTCTCTGTGCGCGTGCGTGTGATCAACTGGCGCGGGACGATTAAGGTCAGCCCACTGTCCCGCGCAGCAGACGCTATTGCCCCTCACGTTGTTGGCGGCCGCGCGCGTGCCGTCTAATTGGGGACCGCGCGGCGCCTAATGGAGAGAAAGTACGCTGCCCCTCCACGTTGACGTAATGAAAAGGTAAAAAATGGGGACAACAATGTCTATTGCCACCAGACCGGAGAGACGAAAGTTGGAAAAGGGCCAACGCTTCAGTCACGGTGATGCTTCCGGGTCTGGGACGACGACGGCGGCGGCGATGTCCGGGGTACGTGGAACTGGCAGACCTTTTTTTTTTATTTATTTCTTAGTTCGTGGACTATTCCAACAGCGATATGTTTGCACTGGGCTCTCCTATTACCCAAACGGCAGACGACATTTTTCTGCCCCACACTACTTCCGCACCCGTAATGAGAGTTCAGTTTGGCGCCAGCTCCAGACAAAATCATTGATTTCTCCTATTTTGCTCCGCTCATCCCCAACTACATTGCACCACCCGCGGGACACCCCGGGCTGATATTTTCCACTGCTTGTGGAGCTGCCCAAATCCATATCCCTAAATCTTCCCTTTTTTCGCGGGAGGCGCCTCTTAGGACCACTGGCTCTGACGACCAGTTGTGACTGTTGGACCGGACTTGCCTATAGAGATGTCGGCCAGGAGGCTCCCGGAGGTTTAGGGGCCAAACCAAATTTACCATGATTTTTTTTCCAACTAAGCTTGTATCCATCCATCCACCCATCTGTTTGGGCGGGGTAAGGGGGCAATGTTTTACCGAACTCCTCACCCATCCTTCGGTTCAGTCTGATTGCCAAGGAAGCAGAAATAATAAAGCGACGAAGTGTTGTTCACGACGGCTCCTGCTTGCTGGTGTACTTATGTGATTCTTATGTAATTCTTAAATGAAAAGAAGATAAAAGTGAGCCTCGGCCGTAACTGTTTTTCAGGCGGAGGACACCTCAACAGTAGCTTACGAGGGATGAGGGTAAGGAGGGATTAAAAGGATATGACTAAAAGGTATAGAAATAAAGAGGGGGGGGGGAGGAGAGAGCTACATCCAGAACTAAGGATCGGGAAGATAGGAAATATGGACACGGTCGCAGAAGTCCGAGGACGAGGCACCACTAAGCGAGAGCTCTTGTCGGCGTCAGGAGATAGCGTAGGGTGAACCAGTCGGCCAGAGCTGCGCTGTCGCCGGAGATCGCGGGGGCACAACCCGGTTGGTCGGCACGAAATCCAGCGAGCGAGTAAAATGTATGTTGCGTACGTGATTCAGAGGTTTCATCATCGTGCAATGCACCTCACAGAGACGTAAAGATGTAACTACGCCAACTATTCTTGCTCTCCTGCTTTCCTGGTGCAAAAGCGTAAGTAAACAGCTGTTGGAATGCATCATCCCAGGAGGCGTGAGGAATGGGGGGGAGGGGTCGCTACTATCTCCAAAAACATGCATGGCTGTACCCGTGGACTTCGAATACCGACGGGACATTTCCGACTGAGAAATGGTATTCGGTAGGCTTGTCGACCCCTCAGAAGTATAGGGGGGAGGGGAGGCACTCCACCCTCCGCCCTTTTGCGTGCGCCTTTGCCGTGAAGTCCGTGCGCCTGCGCTCCGACGAAGTATACCCGCCGCTTTGGCGTAGAAAAAAAGCGGTCGCACCTTGCTTTGAAGGTAAGCGGCGCTTGACAATCGAATCGGCGCAAGGTCCGGCTTGAACTCTCGGAGCAGGCCATTCGCGATAACGCAAGGTGGAGAACAATGGGACGTGACCCTAAAGTGCGGAGCTGGACTCGCGGCTTTGTATATTCCGAGTGTGGAAAACAAGAAAACCTTCGATTGAAGTTTTTCCTGCTCGATAATGATTACGTGCAGTCGTTTCTGCCAGCATGAATATTGCGCTCTCTTGTATTACAGTATACACCGTGTATGGCTTTTGCGCAAGAAACGTGGTTACTTAAGTGGCGCTTGCTTGATTATAGTCCTTGAGTGAGACAATCGTCGAGCATTGTAGGACGTTCGGTCAGCGTCGCTAGCGGCATGCCACCCTTTGTAAAAACGCTCAGTGATTCGCAGTTACATCTCGACGCTGTGTCTATTCAAGTGAAGTTAAAAACCAATAAAAAACGCGCCTGAATTCTTATAGATCTCTTGGTGAAGACACTGGTCGAGTTGACGTGAACTGTCAGCGTAAGGCGTGGCAGGAGGTCACTGCCAATCCACGTATACCTTCCGAGAAATTAGCAAGCACGCATTTTACGTTGGACAGTTTTGCGAACAGCTTCATACAATTCATTCGCGACTTTTATGGCGCTCGAGGCGCAAATGCATCTGATTCTCGCAGACATGCCAAAGTATAGAGAAAGAGAGAGCTATAGTTATTCAACGGCAGAGAATTTAGCCGGCGTCTCTATATATCGCTGACTGTCTACTATAAGTGGGGAAGGGTATTAAGGACTGAAATACAGAGAGAGAGATCATTAAATGTCAAAAAGGAAAAAAAATAGACGGGCAGTTTTTTGTCTCTTGGGCGGGGACGTGTGCTGCCAGAATGGCTTATTACGAGTTTTCAAGGTGTCACTACAGTTTGTTGAGCTGACCGATATTGTCTAAATACGCGTATAAAAGTTTCAGAGCATGCCTCTGTTGCGTGAAGCAGCTTAAAGGGCCCACGACACAATGAACTGATCAAGTTCTTTGGGTTAACATATGCACGCGGTGTTCGTATAGAACGCACGCTCATCGGCACAAGCTCGGCATTCAAATAAAATATGTTGTACATATGTACAACATATTTTATTATAACTGTGCTCTATTGAGACTGCAGTCTCGATGGAGCGCAGTTATGGCAGTGTGAACTTTCTGCTTGATCGAACTCCATAAGCACTGTACAGTACACTCTCTACCATCGTCGCCAAAGAAAATAGAGTATTAGTATATTATGTATATGCAGAAGAAAGCGTCTCAAAGCAGGGAAAAATTTATACATTGTGTTGCGGACGACGTGGTCGTTTAGTTGAAACTGATGAAAGTGCAAGCAGTGTGCAGACTTGTTACGCCGCTCCAGGCTCGGCCTTGTCCTATGCTGTCTGTCCTTTGCTATAGTGACTGCAAACCCCATTCGCGACCAATATCGCGGGCGTTTCAAGGACGAGTATCGTATTTCCGCCTTTGGCACGTTCCGTAACTAATCACTTACACGCCCGTCTGTCCTTTGGGTGTGCTATTATTGGGTCTTATCGCTGTACAACTCATGTGCGACGAACTGTTACGACTGCATTCGGCAGCGTGGAACATATGAATTGCGGCTAGACTTTTTTTTTCTTTTTTTTTCATCGTGGTTTAATGAGATGCATGTGCGAAGAAACAGTGCTGAATTACGACGGCGAACCCCATCCCGCTGTCAGAACAATCACCTTCGACGTGCCTAACGGGTTCAGCTACCGGAAAATTGCTTTGGCTTTACATGTCGCGCTCGTACCGTTACCGAACTACACGAGCTAAACATGGTCGATCCAAGGTTGCTACTTTTCGTTCTAGCTCTCGCATTTCCAGCTTATAAGAAAAATAATTAGTGAGAATTGCGTCATTGTGCCAGGTTTTCCCTCGACGCGTATGAAGCCCGAGTGTTAATTATTTTCGAGGCAAACCATTACGTGTAAAAGTTCGGCACTTACGGCGTGATTATAGCAAAAAAGGAAACGCTAGCGAAGCACGTTATGTGAGTAATTAATCGGCAGCTACAGCTCAACCATGCAGGCAGTCCACTCAGTGCTTCGCGTGCAAGTCTCATAATTCGTGTTGGCCTTGCTGGTCATAACGGCTCCGTTTTCCTTGAACAGTGTGCACAATTATCCAGGCACTGTCACAATTCAAAGTTGTCCCTCACTCATACAGCTTTGTTCGGGCCGTTTCTGCGATCGTTGTACGCAGATGAAACTCTGAGCAGCGATTTGCATGCTGGTTGAATCGCTAACAGGCGCTGCACACCTGTGTTCACATACGGTGCACCGCTGGTTTAGTATAGCGTGTACTGGAAGGCTGCCAGCGTTCCTGGCAAATAAGCTATGTAGGCGCTACGTGCGGGCAATAATAATGCCGTCAGATCGGTATACAAAGGAATATTCTACTTAAATAAGTGCCCTATATATGGCTATCTGTTAGCACATCTGGTCCTTCTGGCTCAAGAACCTATCGCAGACCGCGGGGCTACCCTTTTCTTTTGTCTTGTGAGCACGTATTCATTATACGATGAATTCGCGGAAATCACAATAATCGATGGGTAAAGATAAATGATATCGATTCAGCAATTAAACGACAAGGTCGATTTTTTTTTTTCGCGGAGAAACTGCCGCGTGTGCGAAACGCCAAGTGCTCATGTCATGCACCGGCAACAGTATCCAGCTCAAACCGAACTGTAGCCAACCATTAGCCAATATGTTAGACAATACTTAATTACTATAAACCAGTGGTTGCTAACGTTGATATTGTGCTGGTATCAATACAGGGCTTTACTGGTTGTTTACTTTGAACGTGGTTTCCTTTGAGCGTGGTTTTCTTTGAACGTTTATGAATCTTCTAGTTCACATTACCGCTTGATCATAACATTGTACGATAGTACTGTACACTGTGGTACACTATAGCATTTTTTTTTCCGCTTTCAGTCCTGTGTATGGTGAGCGCTTATTTGAGCCCGTGAAATACCTCTGCTGAAACACTTGCTTGCAATCCGCCCTACAATGTGTCGCATTTAGAGGAGTGTACAAACGGATTGGTTTCGGTGCCTCCATATAAGGATTTATCCTCGCTGTTTTGTTGTAATTTTTACAACTAAAGGAACAGCGCTACGACAGACGCATACGTATGAAAACTGTTGGGTTGGTGTGTTCTACGTTTCATGACTCTACTGTAGTTCACGTCGCGGTTCGCAAAATGAGGAAAACACTCGTTCAACAGTCGAGACTGCGGTGCCCATGTGGCTTACGTGAAATCGTCTATACAGTCGCGGAATGAGCCGCGCACGCTTTTCTTTTTGAGCGCTGGAAGGCGTCCGACCGAGCCAACTTCGTCGATGTGTCTTTAGCGGTGGAGGCGGCGACGCCGTTTGCATTAGCATTCGACGGCTTCGCAGCTGCAATCGACGAGGTGGGACGGGATGAATAGCGGCGGCTTGCAGCGCGCCTCGCCGACGATTCCCGGAAACGACGCGCGCGTTCTGGCTATGCGCGCGCTCGCATGCGACGTGCCATGCAGATCTCGAAAAGAAACATCACAATGATTCATTTGCCAGCATCGAAAGAACGTTCGGTCTCACCAATGCAGGGCAAGGCCAAATTCACAAAGTGTATTCTCTTTGTCAGTGATCTTCGACATTGGTCGGACCGCTTTGCTAGTGTACCCGTCATGAGAATGGGCGATAGTTTTATTTGAACAAAAATTATTCTGTAAGGTGAGTTTTTTTTTCTTTTTTTACTGTGAACATGTCTTAGTCCATCTCGTGCTGGCGTCTTGGTAGTAGCTGGCGTCACGCCGGTCACGTGATCAGAGGGGAGAGTGAATAAATAAGACGAAACGGAGATGATGATGCGAAACATTGACGGCGATACTGTTAATGACATTAGACTCTTAAGCTACTCCCACATGCAATACAGACACGTTTGATAGCGGTTTATCTACAGTGAGCTTTCAATGCGAAAAGTAGCCATCGAATGCTTTGAAAGCAGGACACACTATAACTTGCTAGCTGGCATATACTCAATCAGCACGTGAAAATCAAAACAGCGCTAGAAACTCGTGCGTATTGGACGTGTGTTGACAGTACACGACTTTGTACCGCACCATAACTGAAAAACATTGCAATTTTTACAATGTTAAGTTGCTTTGATTACTCTATAATGGTGCGCTCATTTACACGGCACCATGCCGTGCTGTCCGAGTAGGTGAACTTCGGACAGAAAACTGCCTTTTACAGCGCGACGCTCCGGCACTATACTCTGTGTCATCGTCGTCGTAGTAGTAGTAGTAGTAGTAGTAGTAGTAGTAGTAGTAGTAGTAGTAGTAGCAGGTCAAGTGACGAGATGGGGAGTGAGTAAAGAAACGATTGAAGTGATTATGATGCCTAATCAAGAAGGGCGTGGAACTGGCTTTTGTGTGTGTGTGTGTGTGTGTGTGTGTGTGTGTGTGTGTGTGTGTGTGTGTGTGTGTGTGTGTGTGTGTGTGTGTGTGTGTGTGTGTGTGTGTGTGTGTGTGTGTGTGTGCGTTTCTCTCTACTGGTGACTGAATGCGTCCTCTGTAGCCTTCGTTCCGCTGCACAGCACCGATGGGTCCAGGTGTAGCAGCCAGCCATCTGTGGAGCATGAGCGAGTAGGGGGAGAGGCGCGCTGGGCGGGGGTGGGAGAATATGCGAACTCGTCACAAAGACCGTGGGGTAGATCAGCGGCGGCGCCTGAAGGGGCAGCACACAGGCCAGCTGGTCCTTTCAGCCGACGTCGTGAAGACTGACTGCCTCGCTTCAGAGCACCGGTAGAGGCACGAAACCGCTTTCGCGGAAAGAGTGGCGTGATCGCCCCGCGCAGGTTCGCCTCCTCTCTCTGCTTTCTTTTCTTGCATGCATTACCGCTCGGCTGGGCGTCTCCACGGTCGGCACACACGGCATCGTCGTGGCGGCTGCGGGCGAAAGTCCTTGCGCGTGCCTTGCCGGACTTTTATTGGCGACCGGCTGATCGTGCGGACTGTGCTGTGCCTTTCCCGAAGCCCAGTATAGCGTGTCTGGGACCATGTATAGTATGGGACCATGATATTCCTCGGTAGTCCACCTTTCCGGGATTGCTTTCGCGCTTTAAAGATGGGTTCACACGGCGGACCAAATCGCAGTACGAGCCCGCGGATTGTTACGGAGTGATCCGAGTCACGTGACATTCGTCCGCGGTCACGTTGGTCGTGGGGATACAGCCTTATGGTCGTGCTTCCTGCTAAAGCCATTAGAAGGTACCCTGGCTGTATTGTTGTCTACTGGTGCTAGCAAGTAAGGCCGGAAATAGCAAGGATATACTCAGTAAAGTTCGTTCTTGTGGCTTCAGTTATTGAAAGCAAAATACTGGTTCGTGAGCGCAATGATCTGAAGGGGATCTAGGCTTGCAGCGTTTGCAAATCCGCGCGGAAACTTGCACAGAAAAAGAAAGTTTAGTAAATAGCTTCGATGGGACGACTGAAGCCAATGGAACGAAGATCGAACCAATTATGTACAGTGAAAGATCGCAACACCAGATGATCTCTGTTGTAGAACGTGCGGTTAAGAGGACGTCAGGTAGGTCTCGAAGTGCGCCATCATTTTTTTTTTTGCCATGCCTTAATCACCATGCAGTCACGTTTACCACCATCGCGTCTTTTTGGCAAGAAGCCGCCGCACAAGCTTGTTTGCAAGCACCCACAATTTGATTGATCATCATATACCTACATTGCGGTGAAGCCAAAGGTCTCACGCACTAGCTGCCACAACCGATATGTTTGGATTGCTGCGAAAATCAAATCTTGGCACCGTGTGCAACCGAAGCTTTGCCAACTTTGGCACGCGACCTGAGTAGGCAAACGCCGCGAAAACGAAGGCACAGCTTCGATATCGAAATGTCGCACTTATTTGTGCCAAATGATCGGGGCTGGCCGCAGATTTCGGCGCACAATGCTTAATTGTCCGACGAATTCAGACGCGAACAAAAACGCCGTACGCCAAATATTTGCACGTTCTAGCCGTCGAAGTCGCGGCGTTCTTCCTTTCTTTTTGAACTCTGCGCCTTCATTGGATAAGATAAGGGCAACGTGATCACATGACCTCAAGGGCCAAGCCAATGACGATCGTGGTGGGCAAGGGAGTTTGTCGTCTCGCGTTCTGACAGGCTCGAGATAAAACGCGGTGGTCCTGTCGTCGTTGCGTCGTCGTGACGTCATCCCGGGACGTAACAGATGTAAACATAAACAAGGCACGCCGCACATGCTTGACGACGGCGATGAGTTACATAATATATGCAAGTTGGAAGGGATATTCACTTTGCTTGTAAGTTGTAAAAACCTGCAGCACGGGCCGTGAATTGGTTGGTTACTGCTCAAGTTCGAAGAGAACGCACACGCTTAGATATAAGTACGAGGCGGCATACATCTTCATACCTTATATCTGATATTAGTAACTGGGCTTCATCGTTTTAATAGAATGTGAAGGAGGAACAGTTTATGAATTGTTTTCAATGATAGCAAGTTACCAGTCACCGCAAGCATCCGGGTTTCGAGTGCGCCTTTCGTAATGTTGCTATATCCCTCTAAACTTACAGTAAGGATCTGGGACGAGGAATGCAGGCAGAGAAATGAAACGTTTTGATAGTCCGTATCTGTTCAACTGCGTAGCATGCTAGGTTGGAGTCTTCCAGCTCCTGTGTCCGCAAGCCGGAGGGGTCAGGAGTCTGCCGTTATAGTCTCTCAAGTTGTAAAAAAAAAGTAGCCTTTCTATCTCGAAAGAAGATTGCTCCTATCGCTTTTTTGCGCTTTGCTTAGTGATGCTTGGCAGTGGCACCGGCAGTGGCCACATTTAGTTGGCAGCTGTCCGGGACGGTGACAGCAGCTGCGCAAGATCCGGGCCGAGACGTGCGCCCGCGAGTGGCAAGACGATGCCGGGCGGGTCGGTGCCCCCCGCTGTTCCCGGGGCGCCGCGTCCACCACGTGAGGGAGGCGAACGAACGACGACCGCCCGTCTCCACCCGAAACACGCCTTCGCATCTTGCTCGCAAACGAAGTAAGAAGGGCGTGATTGCTTTCTTACCTTTTCCGGGGAGCCGCGCACACAATCCTCTCCTTAGGGCACGCCGGCGCTTGACGACTGATGCGGGCTTTCCAGCCTCCTCAAGTCACAATAAAAAAAAGCACCAGCACCGAGCAACAAACACGGGGCCAGAAGCACCCGCGAATCCAGGAAATCACGTTGAATCAAGAAAAAAAAACGGGATATAAATCTCAAGAGCACAGTGGGTTTCACAAGACCGCTGACAGCGTTCCAGCCGCGGGACGGAGGAGGTGTGTGTAATCCAGCCGATCACTCTCTGGAGTATCTGCGCGCTGTGGCCGCTTTTGGGAAGCACACGTTGGTGCCAGCAGGAAAAAAATGCCTCCGCCGCGAGTAGCGGACGACTGCGGGTGCAGCACAATCAGCTCGTTCGCCGCGACAGCAGCCGCCGGTTTGCAGGCCGTGTGGAGCGCGCAAGCTTGCAGCGGGCGGCCACCGGTGAGGAGAGGAAGAATACGGTCTGGTGGAGAGGGAGAACCCTCCCTTCTTGCTCGGCTTCGTCCTCCTGGAAGTTGGTACTCCTGAGGGGACGAAGCTCTGATCCCCTCTGCTATCTAGCCTGCCGGGGAAGAAACCGGCTGGCTTCTCCTCCTCGGCATCCTTCCTCCTTCGCGCACTCTCCCTTGTATCGCCTCGGCAGGGCCCCCCGTTCTTCATCTTCCTCTTCAGGCCAGCAGGCGCTCCTCGGCTTCCCTTACCGCTCTTCCTCTCTCCTCCTGCTCGTCTCTCCCTCCGAACGCTGCCTTCCCCTCATTTCTTTTCTCCTCTCTATCTTTCTGCAGTTTGTGCTCGCCTAGTGTGGATCACGCGGAACAACGCCCGACTTTTCAACCTTGAGCGGCCTGGGTTGCATCCTCTTTTTTTTTTTCTTGTATTCCGCTGCTCCCTCCATAGAAAAAGCACGCCCTACCGCTTCATTTTACCCGCTATCCGTGCTTCGCGCGCCTTCGGGACCCCCCCCCCCCCCCCCTCTCTATTGTTTCATATCCTTTATTTAGTTCTTTGCCTTATAGTTTCGCGTGTTTCTTGCTATGCTCAATTTCCGTTGCATCGCGCGCAGCCCCTTCGGGTCGCTGATCATGCACTTCCCCCTTCTCGATGAGACGCTGTCCTCAACGTCTTCTGCAGTATTGCTGCGATAGTAACTTTTTTCCTGCTTTCTCGAGAATATGGTGTGAGTGCAACTGAGCCGCAGTATTTTTCGTTTTTTTCTTTGCCTTAATTGATCTCGTATACTCCTTGCTTCCTTGGCACGTGCCCCGCCGCGATGGTTAGTGGCTAAGTCACTCGGTTGCTGACCCGCAGGTCGCGGTATCAAATCCCGGCTGCAGCGGCGGCATTTTCGGTGGAGGCGAAAATGCTGTAGGCCCGTGTGCTCAGATTTCGGTGCACGTTAAAGGGACCCTTATATGGTTTCGACGATTGTTTATAAACACATTGGACTGGTAGACAAAGTCTCAAGGGTAATTTAGACGATAGTTGTAGCGCGAGAACAAAACGACGACACAGAGACAAGAAGGACACAAAAGACACGAGCGCTGGTGTCTTTCGTGTCCTTCTTGTCTCTGTGTCGTCGTTTTGTTCTCGCGCTATAACTATCGTCATGCCATACCAACTGGCCCAAGCTGCCACACTTCTAAGGTAATTTAGAGACCGATTTTAGCTCTCTGCGTAAACTGTGTAATTTATTACAACGCTTTAGGGCTGCGAATCGCTCCAGATCGGTGCAGATCGCTGCGACTCGGCCAAACGCGTTTTCGACCACCCACACACCAAGCGACACGCTTTGCCCCACTGACGTCATCGTTTCCTGCTGATCTGATTGGCTGTGGAACACGCAGCACAGGCTACCGGTATCGGATCGGCGGCGGGATTTACGCGTATGCGGTCTCACACCACATGTGACGCAGCGCCGAGAAGGCGGAGCTTAGCTCTGAGCGCTCGAAGGAAGAGTTGATTAGGGCAGTTGAGGGTGAAAGGCGCAGCGAAGGAGGAGGGTACTTGTTTAGTACTCGTAGCTCGGTTTATAATGGGTGTTTCGATTGAACTTCTGGTGCCAATGAGATGATCCAGTAGTCGTCTAAGCAAAAACGGAATGTGAAAAAACTGTTTCGGGGACCCTTTAAGGAACCCCAGGTGGTCGAAATTTCCGGAGCCCTCCACTATGGCGGCTCTCGTAATCATATGGTAGTTTTGGGATGGTAAGCCACACATTATTATTATTATTATTATTATTATTATTATTATTATTATTATTATTGGCACGTGACGTGAATGTTAACACTGAACGTGCTTGGTTGACGTTCAGGCAGGAAAAAAGTAAAACAACAAGAACAATATTGAGTTGAGCGTTACACTATGCATAGATTATGATGCATAAATGCGATTGTAAGAAAAAAAATATTGTACCACATTCAGCTCTTCCAATTAGACTGATCTGCATCCCCAACACATCCCACCAACTGCATCCCCCTCCCCCCCCCCCAATTTTTTCTTTTGCTTTTTAAAAAGATGTTATTCATCTGGGTATATCTGATTCTAGACTAACCGCCTGTAATGTGCACAGTTATTAAAGGGAAATGCAACCTAATCTTTTGACGGTGTGTGCTTAGCTGCAAAAGAAAGAAAATATCTGCGAAAATGCGATGCCGTTGTTTTTAATATTTTTTTTGACAAGTTAAAGTGGGAAAGATAAAGTGCGGAGATATTTGGCACTGAGATACCTCTGAAAGTTAACAGAGTGACCTCACCTCTGCCGTCTTTCGTGGTTTGTGTGCAGTTGTAAGAGATTGTACGATGTCGACACTGGTCATTTAAATCCGAAGGTGGCTTTTCTGCAAAGCATCAAGCACCAGAACTGGCGCGAAACACGTTGTGAACGTTTTTCATGCGTGGCGTCTGATGCGATTTTCTTCGCGCTCACGTGCGGAGGAGTTAGCATAACTACTTGACACTAAAAAAAAAAAAAAACATCGACACATCTCACCTACCATGGGAGTTGATGTCATACGAACCACGCGGAGGGTAGGTGACAGTGGTGTAATTTTTTCGTTGAGCGAAACGTTACGAAACAACGATAAACATATGTACAGATTTTGTACGCCTAAACATTTGTGTTGTAGTATCGCATATGTTTTATGTAACCATTTGTTTACAGTTGCGCAATGGTACCAAGAGGAACACGAGTATTACCGGTACCAAATGTGGTAAGTTGAAATTTATACCGCTTGTGTTTGCGAGAATGGTAGCACTGCATTGGGCCACGTAGACCAACTTCAGTGCATAACGCTTACCTACACTTGACGCTAACCGGACGTGACGTATTTATCAATGGAGTTCATAAGTATTGTTTAAAAAAATTGATGGGCAGCACTGCAACCACAATCGACGTGTCATCAGCATTACGCCTGCATAGGTTCGTTTTTACAAAGCAGTTCAGGGACCTGACGTGTGGCTCTGTAGTTGAATACTTCATTGCCACGCAGAATGCTCGGGTTCGATTCCGGCTGTGACCGTGACATGTATTCTTTGCATCTGTCGGGTGAATGCTGCCTATGTCGCTGCCTATGTCGCGGTTTTTCTTAACGCTTTCGCATTTAAGTTACAAATGTCTGTTCTCGACGTTGCTCGGTATAGATGAACACCAGTGATGCATATCTCCGTACCGCGACCCGTAGTATGCGGGTATGTGCCACACGAATTTTGAAGAAAGGCTTTGATATACCCGACGGGAGTAAGGAAGGGAAGACGAAAGAGAGGAAAGGCGGGGATCTTAACCCGTTTGACATAACCGGTATGCTACCCTGCACAAGGGGAAGGAAAGATTGAAAGAAAAGTAAAGAAATAGAGTAAGAGAGGGGAAGCTTACACGCACACACATAATGTCACCGCGCAGAACGGCAGTCTTGTGTGGCATACGGCATCATTAAGTGTACAGCCACTCGTATAAGCTACGGGATTTTCACGTTATTCATGTCATGAACAGACCGTCAAAATCGTTAAACATTCTTACCCTCCCATACTAGTTCCGGCCTACCCCAAGTTAAGGAAGTGGTCACGGAGCCCGTAACGCCATAATTAATTCTGTTGCGTATTGGCGAAGTATACCACAAAGCGTCCGTAAATTTACACGCACATCTGCGCAGTTGCGCACTATAATACTGTTGTCGATGATGAGGATGATTGATTATGCCTGCTGAAAACTTTGTAATGTGCGGGCCTTTAAACAACCGACTCGTTGCGCAATTCACATGATGTAAAGCCTAGCGCACTGTGTTGTTGATAGTCGATTGATATGTGGGGTTTAACGGCCCAAAACCACCATATGATTATGAGAGACGCCATAGTGGAGGGCTCCGGAAATTTCGACCACCTGGGGTTCTTTAACGTGCACCCAAATCTGAGCTCACGGGCCTACAGCATTTCCGCCTCCACCGGAAATGCAGCTGCCGCAGCCGGGATTCGATCCCGCGACCTGCGGGTTAGCAGCGGAGTACCTTAGCCACTAGACCACCGGGGCGGGGCGTGTTGCGCGGGATAGCCGACTGACCTGTTCTTGACAGAATTTTACTCGTCGGTGGAGTGCGGACGCACAGTGTTTTAATGACGTGGTAATAAAAAGAGCCTTCTAATTTGTTGGATCAGTTCCATTCTGGTCAGCATACGAAAAGCCACCTCTGATTTATTACCGACCTTGCCAGAAAAGAGAGAAACGCGGTCACTGGAAAACTTATCGCCGATTAATTGAGGCCACGCGGCTAATAAAGAATAGACGAACTACGAGGTAGTAGGTTAAGCGGCGGCAAAATATATAATATGTGTTTGTGCTTTGTTTCTCCTAAAAAGTAGTACGTCTCTCTCTCTCTCTAAGACGTGATAGAACTACATTAGGTGCCGGGAAAGAAAATATAGTGTGAACGGAAGCACGTTGCCCTAATAGCACGCTAATAGAGTGACCGAGGTCGGTGTCTCGCTGAATGGAATGTTCTCAGTAATGTGGTCTCTATACACAAGCCGCCGAGTGAAGCAACTTTATTGGATTCAGTGATGCAACGCGACCGCGCCAGGCGTTAAAGATTGGCCGCCCAGAAGGAAGCAACGTATATTGAGCATTCTGTGCCGAAAGAAAAAAAAGAAACAACAAAATCTGATTTCGTATCATCAGCCGCGTGGTGACGCAACATGTTTACCACCTCCGTGTGTCTTCACCGCAACGCTTTAGCATCGCAGAGAAGCCAACTTGGGGTGAGGCTCCCGCCTCACTCCAAGTTTTATTAGAAGAACTACAAGTTTTATTAGAAGTTTTATTAGAAGAACTACAAGAATCTTTATTTGCCTTAACACAAAGGCTGTAGAATATCTTATGGCGGTCCTCCTGCATACCTATTTTCGACTGAAGGCCCCGCAAAGAAACCATTCGGGGTTCTGCAATAATTGTAGGCAACTCTGTTGTACGGACAATGGTATATAAATCGTGTGCCAAAACTTGACAAGTCTTTACATGTACGCACTGTATGCGCAGAGAGAGAGAAAGAGAGAGAGAAAGAGATAATAGCTGTTTAAAGGGCCCCTAAACCACTCCGAGTTCAAAGACGAGAGTTTTTTTTTTGTTGTTGTTGTCGCCTTCATTTAAACCTTTCCTACTGGTGATATCTCCATCTCGCCACTTATTTGTGATGAAACACGGGTACAATGTCAGCAGGAATTGAACTTATCATCAGTTCGTGCTTTTCAGCCACGCACTGTTATGTCCGCCCGTGCCGTCGAAAATGCACAAAATGGAGGGAAATCACGTGATAGCCGACGCTGTCGTGTTAGACAAGGTGGAGCGGGCATTCGACTGCATGGCAAAGCAGGGCAAGATACAATTCACAACTGATATCACTCGTATATAGTGAAATCGAGAGCTCTTGGTTCATGACGTCACGTGAACAAACTTCTGGCGTGACGAGTAGCGCGAAGAAGACGGGAAACGCCAGGATGGAATGACGCGCTCGTCCTTTGTTTTTGCAGAGGGTATTTAGGGTGTCACATAAGAAGTCTAACCAATTGAGCGTTTATAAACAATGTATAAGATTTGTAATGTTTCTTATATTAACATACATAGATGATCTTACGTAGGACATACGGGCGCCACCACCTTGGGTTGTTAAACGAATGTTTTGTTTTTCTGTATATCGTGACGTAATTGAAAAGGTTAAGGAACGCCGAATGCATTAACCGCCTTCGTTTTTATGTGTGTAAATCCACCGCAGCACTGTTCGTTTAGTTGCTGAACGCACAAAACGACAGCATGCATACAGTCCAATATGGTGGCACCTAAACCTGTCATGTAAAGTAGTCTTAGCGACGTTCCACACAGTGTATACCTATGCTGTTGCCACGTGCTAATGGCCGGGCCTTCTGTAGCTGTATTGCGCGCAGTTCTGGTATTAATTGATGACTCAATGGCCCGATACGAATACTAAATTGTTAGTAGAAACTGGCACCTGGTATGGACGCCCGCTACCCCTTTTTAAGTGAAAACGAAACTATGCAGTGTACGTAATAATGCGTACGATAAGTCCACAGAGTAATGACGGATGTCACGAAAAAGCTGATGAAGCAAAGCTATTTACGAACACACAAAAAGAGAGCTCGCGAATGAAATAGATGTAATTATTTAGCTCTGATGGACTCGGTCAGGACTACTTTTCTCTTTATTTATTTATTTATTTATTTAGGAATACTGCAGGCCTTAATAGGCCCAGGCAGGAGGGGAAAAGTACGAAAAAAAGTACAAAGTCTGTAAATATCAAGAATATATACAAGTAGGATCTATACAAAGCAACAACAAAGTGAATCTACTAACAAGTAAATGAGCACTAAAAGAAATGTGATAAAGAAAAATAATATACAATATGAGAAGATAAACAATACAGAACTATCTAATCAATGTACAAAGGAGTTAGTAAAATACTGGATCACTGTATTGAAAGAGGAAGGGCTAGATCTAAGATGAAATGGATGCGATAGAGTCGGTGTTGCTGAGTGTACTAAGAGGTAGGCTGTTCCAGTCGGCTACTGTTCGAGGAAAAAAGGAATACTTAAAGATGTTGGTTCTGGTATTGTAGGGCGTTAATGTGGCAGAGTGGCGATGTCTTGTTCGGCGGGCAGTGAGAGGCTTTATGTAAGGTTCAGGAGAAAGAGACAATTTATTTTTATACAGTAAGAATAGAAATTTAAGCCTGTGAATTTTTCTTCTTAGTTGCAAGGACTGAATGTTGTGTTGGGCCATTAGGTCACTTGGAGAGTCACTGGTGCGATATTTGGAGAAGATGAATCTTACTGCTTTACGTTGGATCCTTTCTAGCGCATCGATGTTAGTTTAGTGTAAGGATCCCATACGATAGCTGCATATTCAAGCTTAGGACGGACAAGAGAGGTATAAGCGGTTAGACGGGTCTCGGGAGGAGCATGTTTTAATTTGTGTCTGAGGTAGCAGAGTTTTTTAAGGCTGAGTCGCAAAGGTGAGAGATGTGGGAGTTCCAACTGAGATTATTAGTTATGATGACACCCAGGTACTTATATTCATCAACCTCTGTAAGAGGCATGGATGCAAGATTATACGTAAACGAAAGTTTATTAATTTTTTTGGTGATTTTCATAAATACTGTTTTATCAATATTAAGCTGCATGTCCCAGCGTTCGCACCATGTTAAAATTTTTTGAAGGTTAGAGTTTAGGGTGATTTGGTCTTGCTGGCAGGTAAATTCATTAAAGAGTAAGCAGTCATCAGCGAATAATTTTATCTGTACAGGTTCAGTAATAGAGTCAACTATGTCATTAATGTATATATTATACAATAAAGGTCCAAGAACACTTCCTTGGGGAACTCCAGAAGTAACAGCAAGGTCACTCGAACAGCAATTATCAATTGCAACAAATTGCCTACGGTTAGTGAGGTAAGCAGAAATCCAATTTACTAGGTATGAGGGAACGTCCAGATGAACAAGTTTTTCGATTAGTTTCGCGTGTGACACGAGATCAAACGCCTTCCTAAAATCCAGAAATATGATGTCAGTTTGTCCTGATTTGTCGACAACGCTAGCGAGACTGTGAATTACAGTAGTTAATTGGGTTACAGTGGAGAGGCCCTTCCTAAATCCATGCTGCATAGGAGTTAAAATAGCTCGATCATCAAGAAACCTAGTGATTTCGTTAGCAATAATGTGTTCTAAAAGTTTACAACAAGAGGAGGTTAGTGATAGGAGGATTGTGGGAATTTCTGAAATAACTGATATTGGTATCGCATTCCGTCGGTCGTATCAGCTGCCTATCAAAGGAATGCTTTATGCGAAAACATGTATCAACATAATCGTTCTACTCCGCCATCTTGTGGTGTTGACAGTCCTCGCACCCATCACACACCACATCCGCGGACTCGCGGATGCGAGTATAGCTCGACGTTCCTTGCATATCTCCACTGCCTCGAAACGATCAAGGGCAGGCAGGGGCGGATATATTTTCTACACTACGTATGTAGTATACACGATGGTGTTTCCCGCTAGAATTCGTTCGTCCACTGTTTTGTTGTCGCGGGGACTCACATGCGATCATTAATCGCACCAAAACGTAACGGTCGTGCCCTGTACGTCTGCTGTCTGCTGGAGGAGGCGACGAGAACTCGGTTCATGCTCTGGGAGGCCTCGCGCACTCTTTGCTGGCGACAATCGGCGTGAGCGAGGCGTGTAGCAACGGAACTTCGTATCCGCGTTGGTCCGCCGTTCTCGCTTGTCCGCGGGCACGGCCTGTCGCTATGGCGCACGCTGTCGATTCTAATTAATGGTGTTCACGGAAAAGTGCCGTGGGGACCGGACAAAACGGTGGCACTTGGCGGCGTCCCCCTCTCCGCATAGCGTGCATGCATCTATTCTGCCGGGAACCGCAGACGACCGCGCGTTGCGCCGGAGTCTGATTTCGATCTGTAATTAAGTTCTCGCTTGTTCCTCGCCGTTGTCGCGGGTCTCTTCGTGGCTGTACCGGCATTATTTGCTAATTGAAGTCGACGAAGGCGTATTAATGGTCGCCACGGTAAAACGGGGGTGCTCCCTCGCTGAGCCCCTCGTGTGTACCGGATGGCGCTCGTCCACGCGGGCTGACCCGACGCGGTGGTCACAGGAGTGTAGCATTCCTTCGCTTGGGCGGAAGGTGCTCGCCTGCTCGGTACGGGACTATGAACACTTGACGTGGCTACAAGATGAACGCACCTGCGGGTCGAATAGCAATCGCTGTGGCTGCGTTGGGAGTACGAGAACTTGGGGAGCTGGATAATATATTCCGATGGGTGTTTCGCTACTCAAGTACAATTACCAATACCTTAATTCGAATGACTAATACATCCCGTGTTTCTACCTTTACACCACCTTTTTACAACTAAACACTCCGTACCAGTCCAGAACGTTGATTTAGCCTGACATCTTGATTTCTACCGGAAGAAAATTATCTGCTCCCCTCGTCTTCGTTTTTGGCTGTTCATAACTTTGAACCCTGGCGATTTGCTATAGTTTTGCTTTAGTTGTATACTACGCACACAATGAAGCTAGGTATAGACCAACTTTTTTTTTTCACTCTCGGACCTGCTTTCAGAGCAAGCATACATAATCTTGACCCCGGTATAGTCATCTGTCGGCGAGGCCAGCGTAGGGGCTAGCTGAATGGTTACGTCACGGCTGACTGGCGAGCGAATACTGCCGACTATCATAGGATAAGAACAGTCTGGAGGGTAGCGTAGTCGCCCGTTCCACGTAATCAGCAACCCCCCAGAAGAGATGTTCGTGCCCTACGAGCGATGAAAATTCTGGTCTGTATTACGAAACTGCTGATGTTAGGATGGCCGAGAAACGAATCCGTTTCCAGCGCCTTATATCGCTACTCTTTCCCGGAGCCATTTAAAGTGGGCTTCATGCTAGTGCGTCCAGTATTGGTCGAAATCTCTGTAGAGAAGGTGAACTCTACATTATCCGCAGCCTTTTGATACCATCTTTACATCTGTGAAAATAGTGTGGCGCCCCCCGCATGCAGCACTCAGATCGTAATGGCAATCGCTACAATGGACATTAGCGCGCGCGAGAGAGAGAAAGTGCATATTTTAATGGCCTGCTGCTTAAGATCCAAACTTCACTGACCACCTGGCTCCCTACTTCAGGTGTCATATTGGCTCGAATTGCACATAAAGCGACCACACAAAGAAACCGAATGACACATGCGCATGCTGTCGCAGCCTCGCACCAAGGAGAAACTCACAAGGTTTTTTTGAGAGTTATTGACTGCGTAAATGCCACTATAGCGTAATGGCTGTGCCGTCAATGTGTGGGCATAAATCATAGATTTGCATTTCGAATACGGGCGCACGGATGCCGGCTTTGCGATCGGTTTGCTCAAACTGACAGTCATCGGCGATAATTTCGCCGAGCTTGTACGCGGGAAGCCGACTGTCGCTTTCTCGAGAGGAGTCGCCACGTCCTACTTTACGGAAATCGGTCGGCCTCGGATTTATCGTTCGCTGCGGCTGCGCCCGATCCATTCCTTAGATATATCCGTGTACTTCACACTGTTTGCCCGACCAAGCTGATACACCTATGCGTCGCATTCACCCCGGCGTGGCGCCGTTCGGCGGAATTCCGAAGTTGCGTTATACAGTGCAGGCGAACGGCGTTTGTCAGTCACCTCTCGTCGCAACAATCTCGACTCGCAAATCGAGGTTGTCTCTGTCACGTGATCCGCGGGACCGAATCCACATGCTATAATGGTAACTTTGGCAAGCTGACGTGGATCTTCTTGATTGATATGTGGAGTTTCACGCCCCAAGACCACCATATATGATTACGTGAGACGCCGTAGTAGAAGGCTCCGGAAATTTCGACCACCTGGGGTTGTTTAACGTGAACCCAAATCTGATCACACGGGCCTACAGCATTTTCGCCTCTATCGAAAATGCAGCGCCGCATCAGTCGGGGTTCAGTCCCGCGACGTGCGGGTCAGCAGATGAGTATACCTATATAGACCACCACGGTGGGGTGGTCTAGTGGCTAAGGTACTCGGGCGACTTGATCTTCTCGTATTTTTACCAAGAAATCTCGGTTAAAATTTGTGATGGCGACGTCACTAAATGCACTTGATGTGCGTGTCTGCTCTGAAAAACGTGCTTCGAATGTGATGGTTTATAATGCGGATACTTTATGCGCATTAATCTGATAAATTAATGTTGCCTATGTAGTATGTCTTGTCCTTTCCTTTTCCCGGGTACATGGTTTTACAGCTAAAGCAGTTATGAGATCACATGTAGGGCCGTTTTGGCGTCGTATATAGTCGTCCGCCGCCGCTGCCTTTGCCGGTGCCGTAACAACTATCGCGCGAAATACGAAAAAAAAATACTTCATTAAAAACACCCAGGGCACAACGGGATTCGAACCCGGATCCTCTGCATGCGTCAGCCCTGTATTCCACCACTGAGGAACACTGGTGCTTGCAACTCCGCGTCAAACTGAATTTAGGCGGGCTTTATGTCGGTAAAGGGGAATCGCGTCAATATGAGTAAAGAAGCGTTTTAGAACAGCAAGGAACAACGAGGCGTCGCACTATGTGAAGTGCGTAACGAGCGGGTCGTAGAATTCTCCAACCCCATTACAAAAGCTTCGGGCATATTTCTTCATCGTCGTCAGTTACAGCACTAAAACATTACACATAATTATTTGCAAGTTTGTAGCGGGTACCTCGCTTCTCCGAAGGATGACGTAGGGTGGTATAGTGAATGCCTCCTGCATGCTACACAAACATTGTGATGATTTATGGCGTTGTGGGTACCCTGCAAGCGTTCCTGTAGCAGTTACGTAAAGAGAGATTTTAAAAAAGGGACTGAAAAGCTGCGCTCTTCCAGCTTTCGCTGTGGCTATGGTGAGCGGTCCGCGCAGACCTGGTGTTTTTTTTTTTAATGGTAGTCAATTGGCTAATGTATTGAGCGTATACCAGCAATATATTTCCATGGAGCATTGCGTACATAAATGACGTCGGTCAGTGGTTCACGCCTACGGCTTGACACTGAAAGCTGCTACAGGGCTTGATCAGCATATACTCCAATTTCGTATGTCAGTATATACTCCAACCACACCAATTTCGGCGTGTGCTCTTTGGAGCATGCATTCCTATGAATTTGGTGCCATCCAACCATTCGTCCATCACATTTTTACCGTACCGTTGCCGTAGTCTCATCCATCCATTCATCCGTAAATCCATTCATCCATAAATCTATTCGTCCGCCCATCCGTCCGTTATTTTCCGTTCCGTCCGTCCCTCCTGTTTTCCAGTTCTCAATGATTGTCGTTGCCTATGACTAACATCAAATGGCTTATAAGTGCATGTATTTCTTTTTCTGCAGCTTTCTCCTTATTGCCGCATACTTGCATGCACTTATACACATAAATGTGCATGATGCGCACGCGAACAGGCGTGCTCTCTGGCATGAACGAATCGTGGAAAGAGGCCTGCAGATGACAGGAAGATGCATGTTCCATGCCGTAGAGAAACCCAGCTCGCTAATTACCATTCATGTCGAAATGAAACATTGCCTTCTCAGGGGCACGGTCGGTCCCTGATTGCGAAACAGCCGTTTCGAAATGCCCCGCGTTGGAATGCGCGCAGACTCAGGTGTGCGGCCATGTACCGCCAAAAAAAAAACTATGGATCATGCCTTATACTCTGGTAGCGTTGGAAGCTTTCTGAAATGCTACGTCACTTGTTAAACTTTGTTGTTTTCGATCGTATATGCTAATCTTCCATGGAATATGTTTTAAGGTGAAGCCTTAGATGCCTAATCAAAGCCGAAAACTGCCGACCGCCAATGTCGGCGTCGTCGTAAATCCAACTGATAAAAAAAAAAAAAACACACGATGACGTACCACGTGACGTCATGGTGACGTATATGGTGACGTCAACACGACGCTGGAAGCCTTCGGAGGTTGTGGGAGATTGGGAGGACCAATACCGTCGACTGAGAAGGGAAAGAAGATGAGTGGCTTTATTAGAATGTATAATTCATCCTTTGAACATTTGTTGCCTCCTGACGCAAGACTGCGGACGTTTATAGCGCAATATTGGCGAGCATAGAGAGACACACTTGTCAGCGCGGGTATTTGTTCCATACAGCTTCTGGATATCTGACATCGCTCATTTCTTGTTTGTGGACAACGCTGTGACGAGACACGTACCGCTACTTCAGGTATTTGGCTTTGTTCGTCTGTTATTTGTGGATATCGCTGTTGCCACGGGGTATACGTACAACGTGCTCGGAGTCACGCACCTTTAGTGAAGGTATCCGTCCGTACCTTGCGGCGGCGGCACTACTCGAACACGGTGCGGGCGATTAGATACCCTGTGCATGACTTTATCTCGGTATCATGCGTGCCGCTGATTCCTAGTTTTCGGCTCGAGCTTGTCAACTTGTTGTCCGAAGATAGAATTGCCTCATTGACACAGCGAGTATCGATCTCTAACAGCGTTTCGTTATCAGCGAAAAAAAAAAAAACAAATAACGAAGAACTGCCAAGCGCCACCGAAGGATGCTGTTGTTGCAAAAGATGCCAACAGGAAGCAGTCAGCTGTTTCACAGTTTGCCTTCGCCATGTTTTTTTCTCTTCTCTTTCTTTACGGCTTTCTCTATGCAAACAAACATCAAGTGCAGGTCGCTTTTTATTTCTTTTTCTGTGTATCTTTCTCTCGCTACTGCCTGGACATGGTCGCGTGTTATGTGTTTTAATATATTCGCGGTTAATTGAAGGAGGGAGAAAGAGAGAAGAAAGGATATAATGACGTGTAAAGGTACGTCAGCTGCACGCACTCCCCTTTTGCTACCACACGTGGTAGAAAACGGTAAGCAAGTAAAAATAAATAGGGAAGTGTTGCGGGTGCTTCGATACGCGATGTTAGTTTTAAAAACACAAATTTGAGCGCGAACACACACACACACATGCACGCACACACGCACACACGCACACACACACACACACACACACACACACACACACACCACACACACACACACACACACACACACAGAGAGAGAGAGAGAGGAGAGAGAGAGAGAGAGACGAGAGAACGAGAGAAGAGAAAGAGAAGAGAGAGAGAGAGAGAGAGAGAGAGAGAGAGAGAGAGAGAGAGAGAGAGAGAGGAGAGAGAGAGAGAGAGAGAGAGAGATAGTCGCATCAAACACACACAGCGCTCACTTCCAACTGATTTGTTCATAGCTCGATGGCTTGAATATAGACATAGGGACATGCGCGCACTAACATCATCATAGAAGGCCAACAGCATACACTATCAAGACATACAGTTCATCCTTTCACAGCTTAGAACCGATAAACTGGGCTTCAGTTGGGAACAAAGACAGCGAAGGGCGCTTACACAGTTATCCTTATTATTATTTTTCTTTTTTTATGAAAAGGCCTCTAACACTTCACGTGCAGTTGTTCTTGCGCTTCTTCCTGTCTGTGACGCACGACTCTCTGAGACAAAGTTTCTAGAAAGCGCAATAGGGAACTCCGTATTATTTCATACGTCAACATGTCAGCCTCGTTAATGCTTCATACACGGCCGTAACGCTCGGGACTTTACGGTGACCACATCGGGTACCTCACGAAAAAAAAAAAGATTCTCGAGACCGGTTTCTTGTCCACAGCTTACCCGAACGGGTATTAATCGTAATCGCAGAGTAAACAATATACGAGTACCATTTGGCATTGTCACAAACATTTTATTCCTTGTGAAGCCGCGGGCCGGGAGTTTGGGACCCCTGCACTACGGTATAGTCCACGAAGCGTTCGCGCATTAGCCTAACGATTAGTAACGCTCGTGCAAAAAAAAAAAAAAATGCCTCTATGAACCAGTAAGGAAACGCTGCTCCGCATAGCACCTATAGGCTTCATCTCTATCACCTGCCCGGGCGCGCGTGTTACAAATACACTCGAGAATTTTACGCTGCACCTCATAACAGTCACGTGCACATACGATTCCTTCGGGAGTCGGACGAGGAATGTATACTACAGCAAAGTGTAACGGCCGCATTCTCGGGGCTGCTCGGGAAAGAAATGTGGCAGGCCGAGTGCACATAAAGTATAGCGTTCGTAGCACCGGTTGCTGGCCTAATAATCGATTTGTGCGCGGGCTTATGCGAGCTAGGCAGCAACGCGAGATGGCCCAGCGAAATGAATAAAATAAACCTAGAAAGCAAAGATCGAGATGATCGGACTGAAATGCGGAGCGTGAGGCTCGATAGCGCTGACGGACTTCGTGCTTTCTCGAAGGGAATGTCGTTCCCCCGATAAAACCGTGTCAAAAGACTTGCTTGCGTTGTACTTTTGTATCTGTTAGCCTTCTGACATATTGAGACTTCCGTAGGTCATTCGACGCATTACCGTGTTCCTACGCACGCCGAGGTTCGCTCGTCCGTGTCTCTGAAGGAGTCAATGGCCTTGTGTTTTTTTTTTTTCAGAATTGGTTGACAAAGTATCATAGTATGAGAGATTTTCTCGGATGTCACGCATCTCATTCATTCATTCATTCATTCATTCATTCATTCATTCATTCATTCATACAGTCATTCAGGGCCAACCTGCATTTCGGAAGAGAGTAGGTTTTCATTAAAAAAGAAACGGTCAGTATTTAGTTTAGTCTAACAATTAAGTAATGCTCCCAGACCCTGACTGTACAGTGTCATATAAAACATAAATACTCATGTGTGTTAATTATCATCTTGGGTGACAACCTCAGCTTAAGGTTGGTGGTTTTACACGATGTAAAACAAAACCACGACTTTAATATAATTATTCGACTCTACACGATTAATTGGTACCGGTTCAGCCATCAGACTTGGGCACGCGTACTATATAAGACATAGCATTTAATGAAGCATAAACACAATCACGCACGCATTAAACGACGTGAGCATGAGCGCTGTAATCCAACTAATGGTTTATTGTCGAAAGAACCGCCTTATATAATTACACGCACGTGCTCACTGAAGGCAGAGAAGCATGTGATCAAGACCTTAAAATCGAAAACAATTCGCAGAGGTATAATAACGCATGCTTGGTCCGTCGAATTTGTATCTTGTTTTTGTGGTCTTGATCGTACTTCACCGTTGATACAGCGCATGCGATGTCATTCATATATAGTGCGGGTTCTTCGAAATGAGTCATCAGTTGGAGTCCACCGCTTGTGCGTGCGTCGTGCGCGATCGTGTCTTTTGTGGGCTGCTTGATCAGATATCACGGTTCACCAAGTACAGCCCATCAATACATATTGTAGCCAACAAACATGGCGGCTTCTGCTAAGGCAATTGTTTATTTAGGGCGAACCTGTGCCCGTTAACTTAAAGATACTGAACGTCTTGCGAGGGTGTTTTATATACGCTCACTTGTCCGAACCCGGCCATAGACGTATTCTTTATATCTGTTGTCTCGTGCCGGTTGTTCTGCGAGCTGCCAGTTTTCTTTTTCAGCGCGGGGTATGGGTGACACGCGCAGTCTAGCGTTGCAGTGCGCGCTTTACTTGCCACTCGTGTGACAGAATACACAGAAGTGCACGAGAACCGGCGTGCTACTTTAAAAGATGTCGAAGAACTTGTGGCAATATCGGACGTGTGCCGGTTTTTGTATCTACGCCTATATACCACGCTTCTGCTCCCCGAATAACCACCCGCTGTGGTGGTCTGTAGTGAATGAGGTGCTCACCGGCTCACCCGAAAGCCGGGACTTCGAAATCCGGCCGTAAAGGCCGCACTTCGATGGAGGCAGGATCACCCGAAAGGATAGAAAGGCAGCTGCAAAGTTTTGGAACCATCTCAATTCTCTGTGTAATAGGACAAGCATGAAACAGACTTTTATAACTACAGTTCAAGGGGCCAGACTAGAAGGGGATGACGCAATGGAATATATAAAAACAATGAAAACAGAAAAATTTAAACACCAAGAAAGCGCTGCATGCACCGTACTAGATGAAGATGGACCAATCAGCTCAATGGTTCCACTGGGATAACGAGAGTGGGAAAGGGCAGAGAAAAGAGTTTCTAATGGCACATCAACAGGCCCTGACGGCATCCCAATCATGCTAATAAAGAAACTAGAACCAAACTCTAAGCAGACATTAAGAGAGGCAGCGAGCAAAGCAATAATGAATGGTGAAGCTCCCAGTGGGTGGAAACTAAGCAGGATGAGCATGATCTACAAAGGAAAGGGGGCAGAAGTCGATATAAACAACTACCGTCCTATAACAGTGACATCAGTAGTTTACAGGCTGCTTGGTGCAGATAGTAAAGGAAAGACTACAGACATGGGTGGAGAATTAGGGGGTGCTGGAAAGGACTACCAAATGGGTTGCGTAAACGATGGAGGTTGGAGGACGAGCTGTTTTCATTGATGCAGTGTATTGAAAATACACTGCGGAAATAGAACACAGGCCCCTGTGGCTGGTATTTCTAGGTATCAAGAGAGCTTACGATAGTGTGAATAAAGAAGACTTGTGGGGAATACTGGACGCACTAAATGTGGAAGATGGAATAACTGATCTGCTAAAGAATATCTATAAAAGTAACAGAGTAGTTATCAAATAAAAAAAACAGGTATCTGGACCTATAGAGATACAACGCGGCGTTCGACAGGGATTTCCCCTGTCACCTTTGTTATTTGTGCGGTATCTCAAGAGACTAGAAGCAAAATTAGAGGGGAGTCGACTCGAATTCAGTTTCTTTTTTGCCAAGCAAGGAAACACAAAGTCATTACCAGGATTGATGTATGCAGATGTTATAGTAATAATAGCCAACAACAAGGAAGATCTGCAGAGACTAATAGACATCTGTGGTAATGAGGGAGGTAGGTTAAATTTAAACTTCAGCAGGAAAAATAGGCAATCATGATTTTTAATGATAACAAAGGCAGTGAGCATAAGATACAGGAAGTCACGCTATAAATAGTGGTTAAGTACAGATACTTGGGCGTATGGATAAATAACGGGGCTGAGTATATCTAAGGGAGCACCAATGATACGTAATGACTAAGGGCACTAGGAATTCAGCTGTAATGAAAAATAGGGCACTATGGAACTAAATAGGTATGACGTTGTGAGGGGGAATTTGAAAGCTAGGTGTCATGGTCCCGGATTTAACGTTCGGCAATGCGGTCTTGTGCGTGAAATATATATATATATATATATTGTAACGCGGAGAAATAAGACAAAGAGACAACGCCTTTGCTGCAGGCCGGCTGTTCTTTATCTGCTTCCTCCTCGTCGTCTTCCGTCTCTCCCAGGTATGCGCCGAGCACGATCGCCGCTTTGTCATCATTACACTCGGCCACGCTGCAGCTGGTCTACTCCTGTAAGAAAAACACAAACCAATGTCACGTTTGCCGCCGTATGCAGTTCTTCATCCGCGACACATGCACCGCAAAGTTATTCCGTTTTCTCTTGTCTCTGCGCGTATCAGAAGCTGTGGATCGTACTCGCCAAGTGTTATCTCCCAAGCGCTCAGAAATAATGTAAGGGCCGTCGTACTTTGGGTGCAGTTTGTTTGAAGACGATGGCGCACCTCGCTGTAGCCACACCTCATCACCTACACTGTATTTCGGCGCGGGACGGTGGCGTCGGTCGTAGTATCGCTTTTGTGCCTGTTGAGCATGCACAATCCTCCTACGCGCCTCCACACGGATATCGCGACAAAGTCTCTGGCGTGCAGCGGAACGCCCTACTTTAACGGGAGTGTCCAAACCGAACGTAGCATTCAGTTGCGGGAGCTGACCATAGACAATCTCGTAGGGGCAAATTCCTGTGGAGCTGTGTGCCGCCGTGTTCACTGCGTACGCAGCTGCTTGGAGATGATCATCCCAGTCGGCCTCACCTCGTTTGTGATTCTTACAGTACGGTGCGAGTCTAGCCTGGATAGTCTGGTTCGACCTTTCGGTCAGTCCGTTCGCCTGCGGATGGTATGCCGACGCGAAGTGATGGTCCACTCCAGCTTGTTGTAGGTAAGTGCGGAGCTCGCGACTGCGAAAGGTGGTCGACCGGTCGGAGATCAACTTGTTAGGAAGACCGTGTCGCCATTCGAAGCGATCTTTCAGGAATCGGATGACATGGCTAGCAGCAAGCGAAGGCACGGCCGCGACCTCTACGAACTTGGACAAGTAGTCCACAGCGAGTATAATGTAACGATTGCCCGCTGTCGTCATTGGAAGAGGCCCGACGTGATCTATGCCCAACGTGTGGAAAATTGTCTCTGGAGGCTTGATCGGCGTAAGAAGTCCATGTCGAGCTCCAGGACGTCGTTTGTGTTGCTGACAAATCTCGCAACTGGCAACGTATGAACGCACGCTTTTATCCATTTTCGGCCACCAAAAACGTTCTTGTGCCTTGCGTAAGGTGGCTCTGTAGCCAACATGGCCTCCCTCGGGAGTGTCATGGATGGCGCGTAGTACGCTCGATCTTAAGGTGTCAGGAATGACCAGGAGATGACACTCGGTGCTTTTATCGGCCCAGTGACGCCGATACAGCGTTCCATTACGTAAGACAAACTTGGCATTGCGTCCCGCATCGCCAATGGAGTCTATAACGGATGCGAGTCTTCCATCGGCTTGCTGAGCCTTGGTCACGTCCTGTTGAGAAAACAGGATCCAGGTTTCTCGATTTCGTGTGGAGAACTCCTCGATCGGATTTCGCGATAAAGCGTCCGCAAGCTGATTTTGTGCTCCAGCACGGTGACGGATGTCGTACGTATAGTCTTGGAGCCGAACAATCCATCGGGCAAACTTGTGCTTGAGGTGCTGCTTCTGGAACATCCACGCAATCGCGGAGTTGTCTGTTACTACCGTGAAGTGTCGGCCAAACAAGTAGTGGCGGAACTTTTCATCCACACTCCATACTACAGCCAAACACTCCAGTTCATTCGAATGATAATGCCGTTCTGCGTCCGATAGTTTACGACTGGCGTAGCAGATGACGTGCCCACGCCCACTCGAGTCACGTTGAAGTAAAACCGCCCCCAGGCCAATCTGACTCGCATCAGTATGGACTTCTGTCATCCAATCTTCATTAAAGTGGCAGAGCACCGGGCTATGTGTAAGCTGGTGTTTGAGGGTTTGGAAGGCGTTATCCTGCAAAGGACCCCACTGAAATTGGGCGTTTTTCTTCAGTAAGTCCGTGAGTGGAGCAGCAGTTGACGCAAAGCTCGGTACAAACTTGCGCAAGTATGACGCCATTCCTAGGAATACCTGGAGCTGTTTTATAGATGTTGGTGCAGGGTATTTGGCAACGGCGTCTATGCGTTCAGGCAAGGGTCGTACGCCATTATGAGATATCTGATAACCAAGATAAGATATTGTCGTCAACCCAAACTGGCACTTCTCGCGGTTAAGTCGAAAGCCGGTGTTGTATAGCCTCTGCAGAACCGTGTCGAGATTTTGTAGATGTTGTTTTTCTGTTTCCCCGATGACTAGAACGTCATCGAGGTACACGACGCAGGCACGGTCTATCAGTGTGCCTAACACTGTGTTCATGGCACGCTGAAAGGTGCTTGGAGCAGTTCGCAGACCGAACGGCATCCGATTAAACTCGTACAAGCCAGATGGTGTTCGGAAGGCCGTCTTAAACTTATCTTCTTCAGCCACGTTGATCTGCCAATACCCTGCTTTTAAATCTAGCGACGAAAAGAACCTCGCTTTTCGTACGGCGTCAATAGCGTCGTCAATGCGTGGCAGCGGGTACGAGTCTGGTATGGTGTGCTTGTTCAGCTCTCGGTAGTCAACACAGAATCGGAGATTGCCGTCCTTTTTACGGACTAGGACAACAGGTGCTGCCCACGGGCTAGAAGATGGCCTGATTATGCTTGCGGCAAGCATTTCTTGCACCTGCTGGTCAATTAATATCCGCTCTCGTTCGGCATATCTACGTAACGGTATGGACACCGGCGGATGATTGTCGGTAGTAATATGGTGCACTAGCACGCTAGTTCCGGGAAGCTGAGTAGTAGTATCAGCGAAGAGCGATGCGTGCCTCTCGAGTATTGCGGGAAGTGTAAGTGGCGTCGTCAGCTCACCTTGGGATTGCGCCGGAGGCACACTTGGAGCCACAGGATGGAGGTTGACGGTACTTCCTTCCACCGTGAGGCGCACTTCCCCGGAGAGCAGGTAGTCGGCCCCTAAAACCATGTCTGTGGGCAGGTCGTCGAAGACGGGCACCGAGGACAAAAACTTGCTGCCGGCCTCGGTGTTGAGTTGCAGGTTTAGGGCACCGACCGGTAGTACGTCGCCCCCGAGACCCCGCAGTGGTGGCTCAGTCCAAGGCTGGAGAGGTTCGGAGGCGTGGCGGCGAAGCAACGCCGTACGTTGAGCTCCGGTATCAACGAGAGCTGTCAGTTCTCCGATGCCGTCGACGCGGACCTTGAGGGTTGGAAGTGGGCGTGATTGATATTGCATCGCTTGAGGTTGGCTTTGTGGGCAGCTTTTATACCCATGCCCGATGCGGCCACACGTATAGCATCCGCGTCTCGGTGAAGCTGGCTCCTTTGGGCCAACTGCAGCCGCCCGGCGATGAGACGTGTCCTGCAACTCCATTGCCTGGCGTACGAAAGTGGAGATGTGGACTGGGTGGTTGTAGGCGGACAAGACGGCTGCGTGCGTCGAGTCATGGATCCCGTCAATGATGTACTGCCTGGCTGCGGAGGAGGTCCACTGTATATCGCAAGCTTGTAAAAGGTCCAGCTTGTCGTAGATGTAAGTCGCGACGTCCTCGGTTGCACCTTGCCGGCGTGACCGCATGGTCATGAAACGGTCGTCGTAAGCGCTCGGAAGCGGCGCAAACGCGGACATCAGGGCCGCGCTCCATGTTTGCCATGTAGCGTATGTACTGCCTTGGAAACGATGCCACGCTTGGGCAGATCCTCGCAAACGTCCTTCAGCGACCGACTTCTTAATCGTGTCGCTCCACGAGTATTTAAGGGCAACCGAGTTTATCACGCTTACCCAGTTGGTAGGGTCATCCTTGAATCCATGAAAATATGGAATTTCGTTCTCGTTGAACGATCCAAAAGAGGCGCAGCCAAACCCGGATGTCTTGAGCTCTTGGGCGAACAGAGAGAAGCCTCGAGAAATGGCCTCGCTGCAGTCATGATGCGGTGCCGCCGTGGAGGCTTGGACGCCGTCCGTGATCGGTGGGGAGTTCGAGAGCACTCGTCCACTTCGAAGTGTAGTGGACGCAGGGATATCGGGGTCAGTAGTTCGCGACTGCGCCATTGTAACGCGGAGAAATAAGACAAAGAGACAACGCCTTTGCTGCAGGCCGGCTGTTCTTTATCTGCTTCCTCCTCGTCGTCTTCCGTCTCTCCCAGGTATGCGCCGAGCACGATCGCCGCTTTGTCATCATTACAATATATATATATATATATATATATATATATATATATATATATATATATATATATATATATATATATATATATATATATATATATATATATAAAAGAAGTTCAAGCAAGCTTGGAAATTAAACAACGTGGCATAGGTAGACTTACTTTGGGAGCATATAGAAATACCCCAAATCAGGGGGCACAGGGTGCAATGGGATGAACATCGTTTGAGTGCAGGGAAGCTAGCAGCATGATTGAATTTGAGGAGTGATTGAGAAAAATGGGAGATGAGCTTCGGGATATGAAAATTTTTAGTTACTTGTACATGAAGAATGTCGATATTGAATGGAGAAAACGGATTCGAAAATTGTCAAGCAAGTATTAAGACAACAGCAGAATACCAAGCCAAAAGGAAACATTGGTTAAGAATAAGGTGAAAAAAACAGAGAGGGACATGAAGATGTGAATACTTGCGAAATCATCACTGGAGACCTACCGAACCTTTAAGCAGGAAGTTGCAAGGGAAAATATCTACGATGATTCTCGGGGTAGTTTTCGGCTCTTCGAGGCTATAGCGGGAGTATTGCGGACCAAGACGTACCGAGCAAAATACGAAGGCACAGACACGGTATGTAGTGCGTGTGGAGAGGAGGAGGAAACGGCTGAACATTTGATAATGTTCTGCAAAGGGCTCCACCATATAGTCGAAGATAATGGCGCCGAATTTTTCAAAGCATTGGGGTTTAGGTACAGTGAAGGCAAAATAGACTTTCAACGAGTAGCAATAACCAGGAGGAGGCTAACCGATTGGTGGCTACAATGAAGGCGCGATTGAAATTCAATCATAGTGATACTACTTAACTTTATGGCTAGGTGGCATGAGGCACCGCCCGATATAAAGGGCACAGCCGGATACAACCATCCATTCATCCAGGATGCTAAAGGCCCGTTCGTTTATGTTTAGGTGTACGTTGAGGAACCATACAGGTTGAAATTCGACGTTTTGGGGGGTAAAACCCAACAATTTTGATGACGGTACAAATAACCGTTCTTTATTTACACTTACAGCTTCTGAAGAAAGTCTGTCGAATATTTTCGAGGTGGCTGTTTCCTTCGTGTTCTTTTAATGTTTTTGACTGTTCTATTTGAAAGAACACACACACACACACACAAAAAAAAAGGTATTCCGCGGAGAAGTTGGAACGTCGAGAGGTGGTGAAGAACGGCCCGCTGATTGCACACCATCTTCTCACCCACGTTTGACAACCGGCGTTAACGGATCTTCTAGATTTCCAAAAAGCAAAAATGAAAAAAAAAATCGTCGCACCTCCGGGGCTGTTGGGTCGTCCTCGATTGTAACAGGAAGTGCCAGACAGTGGGTGTAGCAGGTTTCGTAGGGTTGCAAACACCAACGCCACTTCCTGTGTGCTCTATGTAGTTTGGCAGCTGTTCTTCGAGTTACATCGCTTATCAGTGCGCAAGTCTACATACATGACAGACGAGTCACACCTGCGCAACTCACCACCACTACCGTTGAGCCTTCCTTTACAAGTTACGGATATTCGCATCGGGCATGCAAATTTCAACGTCAGCATGATTAGTGCGCCAGGGTGCAGCCGCCTTGTGTTGATAAGAATTCCGACTTGGTGTGAATTTTGTCCGCAGGAGACGCGCGCGAACGTATAGTGAGCATTAACAGCTGTTGTTTTATTTTGTTATGCACTCTAAGAAAAGTAAGAGACGTTTGCTTTTTTTTTTACATCGAAAAAGCTGTTTTGAGACCAGAACAACAGCTGATTGTACAGGCATGGTTGTCCGCCGCCTCCCGTATTCTTAACGGATATCACACGAAATGAGAAAAAAAAAATCAAACGGGGTTTTAACGCTGGCTTACCACGTGGCAGTGTAGTGTTATACCACAGAGCCATGGCGGTGTTTGAAGCTATTTCGTAAAAAAGACCCTATACAGATGAGTCATGTCGGTCAAGGAATCACGTCGGTAATAACATACTTATTATAACGTTGTAGGGGGGATGAGGAAGCAACAAAAGGGAGAAGGCAGGGAGGTTAACCAGAAAGACATCCGGTGTGCTTCCCTACACTGGGGGTTTAAAGAAGGGCACAAGAAAGTCGAAAAAGGGGGAAGAGAGCGAAAAGAAAAAAAAGGGGGAGGGAGAGAAACGGAGTAATTTTACTGTGTAGAACGTGTAGAACTCTACCACATGTCAGAGGCGTTCACACAAGCCTGTCTTACTCGGGAAACACAGCAGGGCTTTCACTGCCTTGTGGGCTGTCGAGGCATGTGGACATTGCTGTAATACCACCTTCCCTTTCCCCTCCCTCCCTCCCTCCCTCCCTTCTTTTCTTTCTTTTTTTTCTTTCTTCCTTTTTCACTGAGCGGCCTATAAAAAAACAAGAAAAAAAACTGTCTTAGCGCCATAATCGCGTATGGGCCACAGAAAATGGGTAAATCCTATTACAAGCAAGTTCCACTAAAGAGGAAGCAGACCACAGTTAGTCCAACGAACGGGCATGTGCGGCCTATCAGAACATGATCGTGATCTCGAATGGTTATGTGCCTCGAAAATTGAGTGCATCTAATTACTCAGAACTTCCACTAAAATGAAGGAGGCAACATCTATTTCGCAAAAGAAAAATGGATGCGCAGCGACGGCGCCGAGCCGAAAAACCAGCGTACGTAGAACGAGAGGATTTCGGGGAATGTGAAAGCCATCGATCGCTACGAGAAGACCGTCCCGAAGCGATGGAAGGCCTACGCCAACGACGAAGTGCTTCTAGAGCGATGAGAAATGTAATTTAATCAATTATTCAATCAATTTTCTGTTCGCTTGGGAGCATGTTTTCTCTCCGATCGATACACAGTAACCACAATCCTGTTGCTGACATAGCGGTATTCTGCGAGCATGTCAAAATGTCTAGGGGTGTATGAATGTTTAAACATAATGCGGATCACCGTTTGTGTTTTTCCGCCTGATAACCTTGCGGTCGATTTTATTACATTGTAGATAATCAGAGATATGAACTCGAAAGAAAGTATGTAGCGAAATCCGGAATAGATGATACAAGGATGGGTACACCTGCCTCATTCCAACGTTTCAGTGATAAATGAAATTGGGCTCTTATCTGCGAAAGAGACGGACAAAAAAGGGCATACCCCGGCGTTTTCTGAGATAACGGCAAGTTTGGGAGTTACCTCATATCTTGCCGTATGGTGACAGGTGTACAGCAACGCGGGGGTGTGTGTGCTTGGGGATGACACTCTGGACGGGCCAGACAGTGCGTCGAACTCGGCGGCCTGCTCTTGTTTCATGAGTGCTTTACCGATACGAGGACGCGCTGCGGACGACACTTCTATATACTTACGTGATCAGTCGCACGGTACGGAAAGGCGCGCCTCTGAGATGACCGTCATTAAATTGACCGCTTTTCTTCTATTTTATTCGTTTATTTTTTTTTTCCACTGTTTGAGAACACCGTTTTTCTTACCATTTTATGTGTGCGGGTGCTCTCTTCACGGTCGGCAGTGCGTTTGAGAGTACCCCAGAACATCACCCACGACAAACTCGGTGCAAGGAATCAGTTCTCTTGCTCGCTTTTTTTCGGCAAACGTTTTACGTTCACTATGACTTGGCGCTTGTCTGTATCATTGTTATGGGACAATGAGCTTCCTCTTTCCGATGCGTCACATGTAGAACCGGGGAAGTGGAGTGATGCTGCTTCTGTTGACGACGATGATGACGATGGCGAAGGGACAACTACAATAACAACAATGACGACGACGTTGATGATGAGGATGTTGTTGATTATGATGATTATGGTTGGGGTAGTAGCGCCACCGGTCGGTTGCATAGTGTAGCGCGGCAACCATAACACCGTAGCACAACGATGATGGCATTCGCCAACTTGATTGACTTATTCAATTAAAAATATTCTTGTTGCATATCCCCCCCCCCCTCAAAAATTATGAATAACGCCAGGCCTGCGTGGTATTCGCAGCAGTCTCAGCGAAGGATGGAAGAGCAGCCTTGCTAAAACACGCTAACTATCTCTGGCCACCCAGCCGTGCAACAAGTAGACTTGCGTGGTGCTCGCTGTGCCCTGAATCATAACTGCGGTGTAATATAGAGAAGCGTCTGACATGCCATGATTTCTCATTCTTAAGCGTGGTACCCGTAGCGCACATGTCAGGCATTGTGTGCACACATTGTTAATGCTGTGGGTGATGAGGAAAAAATTATTAGGCCTGTCATATGTGATGGTGTCGGAAGCATTCAAAGACCCACTTGTAATGCTATTCGAATTCTGTGATGCCTGGTTGTTATATACATATATATATATATATATATATATATATATATATATATATATATATATATATATATATATATATATATATATATATATATATATATATATATATATATATATATATATTACTCTTCTAAAGCACTATCGGATGTTCAAAGTTAAGCTTTATGGTTTTCTTAAAATTCGGCACTGCATGAGAAAAACCTAAAAACCACCTCTGCAGATAACTCATGCATCCAGTCGGACACAAAGTGATGTGATAAAACTTGCGCTCAGTGGCCGAAATAACTAATATTTAATAATTATCGTTTCAGCGATTACAGCAAGCGGGCATATTTGTATTGTAAAGATGGATGCAGCCACGTGTCCACACAGATACACGTGGAAGAATTTTTCTAGCATGTCTGTTTTTTGAGCTATCCTGCGGCAAAGTTGAACTGTGCAGTGCGTGATTGTGCGTGCAAGGCGGTGAAGATCGGCGCAATGTTCCTCCCCGATGTGACGAACAGTGATAGCTTGCTATCGCCAGTGGGTAGTATAAGGGACACCATTATAATCTTGGCCAATGCCTTCGTCCCGTTGTCAGATCAAACGACGCACGCAACTGCCACAGCATATCGGGGAAGAGTTCGCGCCAGGGATGACCGTTTTGCATGCGTTATCATGCAAAACACAATTAAACTTTGCCGTGGGATATCTCGGAGACCAGACACGCTAGATCAATTCTTGTCAGTGTAACTGTGCAGAACCGTGACAGTCTCCAGCTTTTCAATACAAATATATGTCCGCTTGCTAGAGTGACTGAGAAGTTGATCACGGTATCTTAGTTAAAATGGCCACTGACACCTATAATTATTTTCTCGCTTTGTGTCCACCTGCATGCATCATCACCATGAACTATCTGCAAAAGCGGTTTTCATCTTCTTGCCAGTGTGGAATTCCGAGAAAACCGTCAAAGTTAACTTTGAACCTCCAGTATATTACACATAATAATGTGATTCGTTCACCAGCGTGAAAAATCTATAATGTCCATTTTCAATGAAGTTTTCAAGCACCGGCGGATGCAGTGAGATTTCATTCACGAGCCATAGCTGGTACGGACACCGGCGGTGGCAGCAGCGGACAACTACGGTGCTAAAAATGGCTGTTGTTGTGGTCTCATAATAGCTTTTGCTGTTAAAAAAAATCACTCGTTTCTCTTGATATCTTTTTTCTGGTGGCACATACCTTCCCCCCAACCCTCCACCCCGGAAAGATTCTAGATCAGAATGAAAATTGGACACATTTAGGTCTCTCGCAGGAAATTTGAAATAATAATAAAAAACTTTGACGTAATGTGATCGCGATAGAAAAAATCACAGCATATCCACGGATTGAATGATGATTGGTGGGGCGAAGCGTTCGTCAGTCCGTCCGTGCTTTCGTCCGCCCATTCGTTCATGCTTCCGTCCTTCCGTGTGTCCGTCTATCCGTGTGACCGTCGGTGCATCCGTCTGTCCATCCGTCCGCCCGTGCGCCTGTTCGTGCGACCGCCCCTCTGTCTGTCCGTCGGTACGTCCGTCTGGTTGTCCGTGCGTCCGCCCTTATGTCGGTGTATGCGTCCGTTTGTCTATGTGTATGTCCGTCCGTCTGTCTATCTAGTGAACGCTCCAAGTACAGCCATCTCACATCTTTTCATTGTGTATTCATCATATACAAGTGCCACCATCCAGCGGACATTATAAGAGCCGCTCTTTTGGTTATGTGTGACCGGTGGTTACGTATACACCATCGGAGGATGGACAGACCTACACCCCAAGCAGCTTCGCCCCTAAAAAGAGTTGAAGTAATGATGTATATATTTGACAAGTGAGATGGCACAACGCAATCAGAAATTACTCGACTGTTGGAGAATTGGGTAAGACATTGTCCCAGTCCTAGAAAGACTTGCGGGAAAAAGAAATATACATAATGGTTATAATTACTTTATGATAATTCAAGGTCCCCACAAGCGTTCTCATCCTCATGGACACTAACCAGAGGTCTCGTGGAATCTAGAAGTGAATGCGATAAGGGCACCAGAAAGATTGATTTGGAGGCTCCTCTTTGCTTGAGATGCCAGCCAAACGCAATCTGCTCATGCTTAATTTATTTATTTATTTACAGAATACTGCGGTAAAAAGACCAAGCAGGAGGGCATAATAAAAATTCCGCCATATCCACGAAGTGAATGATGATGAGTGGGCGAAGCTCCGGAGGTAAACCTGGTAAACCATGAATCCTCTGTACATTTTGCCCACTCGATTTTATTACATCGCTCCCCCTAGCGTACGTCGCCGCACTAAATCGAACGATTGCCTTCAACCAATGACACGCGCCATATGTGACATCATTCCTATTTTATAAGATCTCGCGTCTTTCATCAACTACAAGTACCGCTTTCTAGTTTATAACATCTTGCATCTTTTCATCATCAGCTACAAGTACCACCATCTAGTAAACACTACAAGAACTAAACTAGAGGTGGCTACATACAGGGGACGGTACCGCCATCTAGTGAACACTGTAAGAACTAAACTAGAGGTGGCTACATACAGGCTACAGGGGACGCACAGCCCACGCCCTAAGGAGCTTCGCCCCTAAAAAGAGTTGAAGTAATGATGTATATATTTGACAAGTGAGATGGCACAACGCAATCAGAAATTACTCGACTGTTGGAGAATTGGGTAAGACATTGTCCCAGTCCTAGAAAGACTTGCAGAAAAAAAGAAATATACATAATGGTTATAATTACTTTATGATAATTCAAGGTCCCCACGAGCGTTCTCATCCTCATGAACACTAATCAGAGGTCTCGTGGAATCTAGAAGTGAATGCGATAAGGGCACCAGAAAAATTGATTTGGAGGCTTCTCTTTGCTTGAGATGCCAGCCAAACGCAATCTGCATGGTGCTCATGCTTTATTTATTTATTTATTTACAGAATACTGCGGTAAAAAGACCAAGCAGGGGGGCATAATAAAAAGTGATTCACAATGTAACTTCAATAAAAAGAAAGTTCAAGCAATAAAAACACGTTAAGGCAGTAGAACACATGATAACATTTGAACAAAGTAAAATGGCAGCAAGAAATTGCAAAATTGCAACCAGAGAATGCAAATCGGATACAACGTGAGACAGTCTGAGATCTTGAGTTGTACGGTTATTAACGGAAAGATACATAGTTATCGAAGTCAGGATTTTCATTATCACAGAATGCTTGAAAAGGTAACGCGTTCCAATCATTGGTCATCCGAGTAAAGAGCAAGTTCATGAAAAGATTAGTACGTGCGAAGTAAGGTTCAAGAGTGTAACTGTGCGTATGTCGAGGTTGTCTTGAGATTCGATTTCTTAAATAGGTTCCTGGACTAATGTTAAATTTACGGAAATAAAGTGAGTGTAGAAATTTCAGCCGGGCAACAGCTCTTCGGTATTGTAAAGTAGGGATATCATTAATGGCCATGATCGTTGTTGGCGAGTCATTTCTGTGGTAGGGATTAAAGATAAAGCGAACCGCCTTTCGCTGCACCATCTCAAGCATCTTAATATCTTTCTTTATATGTGGGTCCCAAACGACACGAGCATAATCCATCTTTGGTCTTATGAAAAGATTGTAGGCCAACATTTTGATTTCTGAGGGCGCTGTTGTTAATTTCTGTCTAAAAAAAACCGAGCTTTCTAGGAGCAGATGAGCGTGTTTTATTAATGCGGCTTGACCATGTTAGGTGGCTTATAATTGTGACGCCCAAATATTTATATTCGTTAACCTCAGTCAAAGGACAGTTGTTGAGAAAATACGTATAATTAAAACGGTGTTTCTTATTCGTTATATGCATGACAACTGATTTATCGCTATTTAATTTCATTGACCAATTTTCACACCACTTAAAAATGGCACAAAGGTTGGATTGCAGCAGGCATTTCTGATCATTCGGAGCAGTAATCGTTTTAAAAAGTAGGCAGTCATCTGCAAAAAGCTTTATGTGGACTTGTGATGTGTCTATTAATTTAACAATGTCATTTATATACACTAAAAAGAGAATAGATCCCAAAACACTGTCTTGAGGAACTCCGGATGATATTGGTAGAATACCAGACATGCAGTCATTCACTTTAACATACTGCTTGTGTTTGTGAAGGTAACAACGGATCTAGTCAATGAGGTTAACAGGTAGACCTAGAATATGTAATTTAGAAATGAGTTTGCTATGCGTGACAAGATCGAAGGCTTTACTAAAATCTAAAAAAAAATAGCATGAATTTGATTCCCCGTATCAAGCGACCATGTGAACTCATGAATTGTTGTGACTAGCTGCGTTGTGATCGATAATTTTTTTTCTAAATCTATGCTGTAATGGCGACAGCAGGCGGTTTTAATCAAGAAATATTGTGATGTAATGTGCGACTATGTGTTCTAATAGCTTACATGACGTACACGTTAAGGAAATAGGCCTGTAGTTTGCAATGTTTAGACGATCCCCTTTCTTATTACATGTGCCATGCGCCAGTCATCAGGAATGAAGGAATTTTCGAAGGAGAGGCGAAAAACATTTGTTAAAATGTGCGCAACGGGTTCGGCATATTTACGCAAGAATGTGTTAGGGATATTATCTGGACCAGCTGAAGAATTATTTTTCAGGTTAAGCAGCAAAGAAAACATACCATCATAAGTTATGAACTCGGAAGACATTACTGGAAGAAGGTTGTCATGTGGTGATTCATGCTGGGGAGCAGAAAATACGGAGCAGGAGTATCTGTTAAACTGATCAGCGACTACCGACGTATCATTTTATCTTTCAGATGCCGACGATTGGGACATCGATAATCGGTGAATAAAGATGAGGCTTTAACGGGCTATCGCGTTCGCGAGGTTTATATAAGCGCAGACCCATGGTTCCTTTGTCCACCTTTGTCCGGTTGGTCTGACCGTCTTTGTGAAGACGATCCTCTGACCGCTTTTTGCATCGGTTTGATCTCGTGCTTGATGTCGGTACCGCACTCGCTACCACCTCCGCAGTAGACGCTTGACAGTGGAGCGGATCAAATTGCGCTTGTTTATAGATTCTCGAAAGGCTATTATCATGCATACACAGTCGCGTCTAGTTGGCATAGATCCCGTAACTATAACCACTTTCCAGATGAGCACATCTATTCTCATTTGTCAGTGCTCCAAAGAACAGTTGGTGGCACACGCCTCATGAAAGATGAGGTATACGTTGGAACTTGCGCTCAGGTGTCCTACTTTATACAAAGTGGTTGTGGTTGCACACCTCACACTGTTCCCCCTTCTTTTTTTTTCTTCGTCGCGTTGCTAGGGGTTGGTTTGGCTGTACCAGTTTGAGCGAGTCATCAGTCTCAACTCTGCTGCTTGCGACTTACAGAGTGACGGTCATTTCTAATTCGGTGCATTATATTCGCGCAGACCGAAAGCGAAGGAACCTGTTTTTCCGCGATTTCAATCTTGCAGTGTTTTCCGCGCCGAACGTATGGCACTAGCTACGATTATATCGCGCTCAGGTTATGCTGGCATATCAGTCACGCAATACAGGTGACCAGCGTATGTATAAGGGAGCGGCCTCATTTATTGCTGTTATTATTATTAAGAACCAGGTGGTTAAGCTCCTTGCATAGGGACCTCGACTTGTATAGGATGAACCACTCTTTACCATACCTCTTCAAGGATTACGCGCACGCCGCTGCTAAGCAAAGGTGGCCCGCGTCACGGCGACGCTTGCGCGATTAGTTTTTTGCCAAAAACGGACCTGGATCATTTTAGTCTTCGACGCACGTACCTAAGCTGTAAATAAAGTTCGTTCTGGCTCAGCCCAAGTTTTTGCGCGGGTTGGCTTAGTAGTTACGATGCTCGACTGCTTACACAAAGGTCGCCAGATCGAATCCCTGCCGCGGTGGCAACATTTCGATGACTGCTAAATGTTAGAGGCTCGTGTACTTGGATTAGGGTGGACCTTTAATTGAAGAACACCAGGTGGCCAAAATTTTCGTAGCTTTGCAGTGAGGCGTCCCTGAAAAAGATATCGCCGTTTTGAGACGTAAAACCCCGACAATTATTAGTATCATTATCAGCGTGTAGTTGGCGGCACAGTTAGCAGGTCTATTCTCTGAATTAAGCTTTCGGCGAGACTGGGATTAGGTTACATATAACAGTATCCAAACAGAGTCGCTTTCTTAACGACCAGTTGCTAGTTTTATTTTCCACTTACTAACAATCATTTGGTTGATTGGTTTATGAATCGTAGGCTTGTTTTTTTTTGTTTCATTTCATTTTATTCACTACTTCGCAGAGCAGAGAGCAGAGCTTCACTTCCACGGCCTGTTACAATCCAGCGTCAAGCAGCCGCAGTACACACATTTCGTGCAATAAAATAGACAAAAAAGATAAAAACATTCATTACATGCAGAACATTTGAAACAAAACAGGCACTCTTGATTACTTCACAAAGGCCACTCCACATTTGTAAGTCCAGATATCAGCTTCACGAGAAAAACGCTAGAAGCTCAGACCTACAACATACATCAATGTCAACATCACTTCGTGCTAAAACATTTAGAACTTGGTTAGCATTCGGACACCATAATTCGTGCGTGAGGGCTTTACACTTTTCCATTAGCGTACACTTTTCACTTTTTACACTTTTCCATTAGAGTATACACAGTGAGAAACGAATCCGGCTAGTTCTGCTATTTTGTTAAGCATCTATGTATTTTTCTATTTAATATTCATATAAATCAATCAATCAATCAATCAATAATCAATCAATCAATCAATCAATCAATCAATCAATCAATCAAAGAACTTTATTTTCACCAAAACAAAAACATTTACGGTGAAAAAAGGTGGCCGGGAAAAAAGCTGTCCAATGACAGTTTGACAAAGCCCCAGCCACCCATCGCGGCGAACGAAGGGTGGCACCTGATAAGTGGAAAAAATGCTATAATGTCCCTTCAATTGTTCTTAGTGCATTCACTCAGGCGCAGCTGCACTACAGGTCAATGTACTAATTAACAGCGAAGTAATTAACGGAAAAAGTAAAAACAAAAGGAAAAAGAGGACAAAACTCCCTTAACAAGCATAGGAGAAAACAACAAAACGAATTATGGGAAGAACCACTCTTTACCATACCTCTTCACGGATTACGCGCACGGCGCTTGCTAGCAAAGGTGGCCCGCGTCACGGCGACGCTTGCGCGATTAGTTTTTTGCCAAAACGGACCTGGATCATTTTAGTCTTCGACGCACGTACCTAAGCTGTAAATAAAGTTCGTCCTGGCTCAGCCCAAATTTTTGCGCGTGTTGGCTTAGTAGTTACGACGCTCGACTGCTTACACAAAGGTTGCCAGATCAAATCCCTGCCGCGGTGGCAACATTTCGATGGCTGCTAAATCTTAGAGGCACGTGGGGGTGGACCTTAATTAGGGTGGACCTTCAATTAAAGAACACTAGGTGGCCAAAATTTTCGTAGCCCTCCAGTGGGACTGATATCGCCGTTTTGGGACGTAAAAAACCAACAATTATTAGTATCATTATCAGCGTGTAGTTGGCGGCACAGTTAGCAGGTCTATTCTCTGAATTAAGCTTTCGGCGAGACTGGGATTAGGTTACATATAACAGTATCCAAACAGAGTGGCTTTCTTAACGACCGCTTGCTAGTTTTATTTTCCACTTACTAACAATCATTTGGTTGGTTGGTTTATGAATCGTAGGCTTGTTTTTTTTTCGTTTCATTTCATTTTATTCACTACTTCGCAGAGCAGAGAGCAGAGCTTGACTTCCCCGGCCTGTTACAATCCAGCGTCAAGCAGTCGCAGTACACACATTTCGTGCAATAAAATAGACAAAAAAAGATGAAAACATTCATTACATGCAGAACATTTGAAACAAAATAAGCACTCTGATTACTTCACAAAGGCCACTCCACATTTGTAAGACCAGATATCAGCTTCACGAGGAAAACGCTAGAAGCTCAGACCTACAACATACATCAATGTCAACATCACTTCGTGCTAAAACATTTAGAACTTGGTTAACATTCGGACACCGTAATTCGCACGTGAGGGCTTTACACTTTTCCATTAGCCTCAAAGAGTATACACAGTGAGAAACGAATCCGGCTAGTTCTGCTGTTTTGTTAAACATCAATATATTTTTCTATTTATTATTCATATCGGAAAACTTGGCGTATTATTCATACCGACTAAATACTTTTGGTGTAGCAGCAGTTCGGAATTGCTGTGCGGAAGGATAATATGTGGCTAAACCGTAAATAAAGCGTAAAGCCTTATTTTGTAGAAGATACACTTGTTCTAAATTTGTGAACCTGGTAGGGCCCCAGAGAAGCTGGTAATAATTAACATGTGACATACACAGAAATTTGAAAAGAAACCATTTGATTTTGGTCGGAAGGACATGATTATTACGGTATAAAAAACCAATAAAGCGTGAGGCAGCTAAGCATACTTGATTAATATGAGCATCCCACAGCGACTTGTCATTAAACCAAACACCAAGGGTTTCGAAAGCCGGCACAAATTTCTATGTTTTTGAATCCATAGCTTAAAGATTGAGGGCACAGCACAGTTTTACTTTTTAGACGAAACATCATCGCCTTTGTTTTAGTCGCATTAATTTGCGAAGCATGTACGTTCGACTATCGCTCTAGAACGCGAAGTATTTCGTTATCATTCCCCAGTAGTTTGTTTGCATCTTCACTGCTAAAAAAAAACGTGCCATCGGCTTGTACAAGCAAAAAATGCCTTGGAGGAAATTTGGACGATTTCATCGATATATATATTGAACAAAAGTGGCCCCGGGATACTTCCCTTCGGCACACCTGACGTAACACACACCGTTAGCGAGGTGAGCCCATTGACGCTGAGATACTGGCGTCTTTCAAATAAAATATTTGATCAGTTCAAGAGCATAACCTCTAATCCACTAAACACTTGCTACTTAGTGATATTTATGAACAACAACAACAACAACAACAACAACAACAACAACACAACAACAACAACAACAACAACAACAACAACAACAACAACAACAACAACAACGACTACTACTACTACTACTACTACTACTACTACTACTACTACTACTACTACTACTACTACTACTACACATTGAAGGCTGTTAACATGATTTTATATGTGATCAAAAGCGGTAAAGTGTGCTTTGGGCTAACTCTCACGAACGCCGTGTGGTCTAGAGGTAATCCGGAGCCCCTCGGTGAGGCGTCTCTTGCAGTCGTGGAGTAGCTACGGGGTTCGTTTACAATTCCAGACATATATTTACTTTATAACTGCTATCCTCTGGTGTTCTCTTGTTGGCCCTTCATTGGTCCTGTTTGTGTGTCCTGTAGCCAGCAGGAATATTTTTCCTCCCTTTCCCGCCTTTTCTTGATGTAGTCTTTCTCGTTTGATTTGTGACGGCGAGACGGAAACCACCCGCCTTTCCTCCTGAATATTTTGTTTTTTTGTCGCGCACGGTCCGCTACTATTCTTAGGTGCAGTTTCATTTAACTCTTCTCGTTTGTGTTGTCACTTTGCGGCTGTACGTCGCTTGTAAGTTAGGGAAAAATACGAAAATTGGCTGTTAAAGGCAGGGGCGTGCTCGGGAGAGCGTGACACGGATTTCAACGTCACTTGTCAAGTACGAACCCATCTCTCGAAACAGGCACTCACGCCCCCTCTCTCTCTTTCTTCTACCTCCCAGGAACCCTATTCTCGCTTGAAACGAATCTCGAAAGCCGTTCGGGTAACATACACCGAACGACTCGAGAACCAAGCACGAAACACGGAAGTGATCCCGAGAGCTTTTATTTATAGAAGACCAGAAAATTGCTCGCGTAGGTCTTTCGGGGCACGTGACGCACTGAAGAGAGTCGAAAACTCAATTAGCAAAACATCTTTCGTTCCCGCGTTTCTTTCTCTCTAGCGAACCAGGAAAAAAAAAGTAGTAGTTTCGAAAGCTGGAATTCGAGGACTTTCCATTTAGTGGAAGGCAGTATACCCTAGGAGTGTATATATACAGCATAACATACTAGCGCATTCTTCTTCCAGCGCCGATGAGTCTCTGCCCGTTTCGCGAAGCGATCAGCTCGGGCATCGTAAACAACTGCAGCCACTCGGTGCTTGTATCTGGGCAACGAAGAGAGCGTGTATACGCTGCGCTCGAAAGGCTGCGCGAGGCACGCATGGCGCTCGCCTTTTCGCGTCCTTGTGGGCGGAATCGGTAACACCTTAATTATAACCCGCCGTCGTGCCGCCTGCAGCCACCGCTTCACGACGCTGCTTTTTAGCCTGTATAGCGGAGCGTTCCTTACCGGTTATGGGTCTTTTCTTCTTTTCAAGGCGCCGCAACCTCGCTATAGCGATACGTGTAGTGCCAGACGTCCGAGGAACCGGGCCAGATTGAAAGCGTGCGAAGCAAAACAGCACAGGCAAAAGAAATAGCCCCGGAGGTGCGAGAAAGGGCGGCGATCAATCAGGGCCTGCCCCTATACCACAATTGCAGCTTCCGTGCCAAGTTGTATATGGGTAGTATGTCGTGCAAGCGCTGGCGTGCCCGAGTCTGGAGACACCTCCGCAACCTTGGCACATGGCGCGCGAAGATGATGGCGCGCCACCCTCGTTCAATAGCGCCAGCATCTTTGTGAATGCGTGCCTGTCTCCTTCTCGGCTGTTCTGCAGCTTATGGTCTGTGGGCTTTGGCAACTACGTGATTTGCCATTATCTTCAAGACATGTGTCAGCAGGAGAAATGGGGTTGTTTCTTTTAGCTTGTATACCTCGCGACCTTCCACCGGTACAGAATGGCGACTCAAAATATCGATATGTCAGAGCGTTGACGCCCCAAGTTCGTCAGCGTGACGTTATTGTCTGTACATTATTCAGGAAAGCCGATGTTTAAATGCATATTACGCGAGCCAAGTGCAGAGCACACTCGATTGTTTACGACCTTGCGCAGTTCACACCTGAAGAATAGACACGAAGTGATTAGGAATAGTTCGACAGCCAGGACTGTCGCCGAAGTCAACCTTTCGGCGATAGGGCTCGGCTTCGTCAGGTCCTGCTCGGAAAAAGACAGATATCCTTGTCGAAGCGCTGGCTGCACCATTATTCCTCGTTCGACTTTTTCGCATGAATTCGAGCCATTTCCAAATAAGCCAGCCGGTCAAGATTTTATCATCTCTGCTGGGAGTCGGGTTTCGGAACCCTATATGGTCCTCAGCCGATCATGCTGAAAGTGACCTCGTGGACTCTTGCTGTGATCCCGACTTGTACTTCCGGAGCAGAGGTAGCCAGCGGGATTTCACTTTCTCGAGCCTGTAGTGTACAGGGTTCTGACGCTCTTTGAGGGGACGAGTCTGCAGGGATAGACCAGAAGTTGCCCATTTTTTCCCGAAATGCGCTCATGTTTAAATCAAGAAGGAAGGTGTGCATTCTGTATCCGGTGGGCAGCATGTAATTAGAGTTAAGTACCGTTTGTGTACTTTATACGGGTGCTCCTATAACGTCACGTACTAGCACCTAGCGTTTTTATTGATGTCGTTCCCAAGATTTTTCACCTTTCATGTAATGGCTTGATGACCGTGTTAATGAATGATCTGAATAGTTTTCGTTAACAGAGATAGACGACGGAATTTAATTTTACTGCTTCCCTGACCAAACATCACTGCTTCTCTGACCAACGAGCCCATCTCGTGAGGTTTCCTGGTTGCGGGAACACTCTGGCGTTGATCAGCTTGCTCCTTTTGCCAAAGCTAATTCATCTGTATTAGTGATCATAATTTTTTGCTGTTCCTATTGTTCGTTTTTGTGAACAATTTGACCCTGTATTTAGTTTACTTGTTACTATAGTCTTTCTTACTAGGCGTAAGCATTCTTCAACTTTCGCTCCCTGTCCTTTCGACTCATCTATTGACGCTTACAGTCCATGCAGCTAGCAATAAAATTCTCCTGTTTTTTTAAAATATTATAAACAAACGTTACTTGTTCGTCTATGTTGCGTGCTAAAAAGGAGACGCTATAGTGAGTCTGCGTTTAATAGCACTTTCCATGGAAGCGGGAAATCATGGACTTGTGCTCCAGCTTCTTCGATCAAAGTTTTTTTTTAATTTGAAACGATCAGACTGATACATAGATGAATAGGTGCATGTATACGGTGACATCCAAACCAGCGGACGTTCACACACGACTTCAAGGCCACACCAAAAGCCACAGAGACCGGCTGGCAGGCGACGAGAAAGCGGCGATGGATCACCCTTTTGAAGATATCCAATTAAACGAGGCACTGCAGACACCGGCACTCGATCGCGCCGAATGTAGAGCGACGCTGATTGAAAACAGGCCATATTTCCTGCCACGGCCGGTCGACACATTAGGTGCGGAAATCGCTGGCATACACCCGCCAACACTCGCAACGCTCACATAGGTAGCTGGACGACGTATGCGTTGGGGGCCAGTAAGCGTATTCGAAAGGCTCGGCACTATAGTCTGTCCTCTCTCCCTTATATTGGCGCTTTGACTTGACAGGAAAAAAACGGACCTAAAGCTTTCGCGAACCTATTGAGATGCCCGCTGGTAATACGGCATGTCAGGGGGAAAAAAAAGTTCGTTTGTCGGCAGCGTGTGGCACTGAAATTACAGCTGTCCGCCGGTGCCGGACAACTGACGGCCGACGCGATTCTGCTTGTCATGGAAGAAACGGGGGTTCGTCCATCGGCTAATGCTCGGTGTGTATGAGTAAATCGGTTGTCAATAAAAGTGCGTGGCTGTCTCTGGGACGATAAGTTTGTGTAGGCTATCAGCTCACGATGCTGATGGTTTGAATGGACGCCGGAGAAATCTGCCCCAAGTACGCTAGTCGTCCAAACAAATAGCCGTGCGTAATCTTCAAATGTACACATTCGCACGTACATACGTACTCGTGCGTCATCTATAGTCGTGTAAAGAAAACTTGTTAGGGAATTCAGCCATCGGACTTGGTATATGTTAGCGTTCGCGCGAGCTGTTAAAATGCGTGAATGAAGCCTTCAGCGCACGATATCTGGTCAATGAAGAGGCGTGAGACACACGTCCCGGTCACGTGTGCTAATGGCGTCACTTGAAACAGTTAGATTAGATGATTAATGTGCCACTGTTATAACAATAGGGAGCCAATAACGAGCATCACTCAACCCTGGCCGATGCTACACCTATGATTATCTATTGCTCAACTAACAAATAGCCAGCATTAGCCGGTTTGGACAGTATGCGAGTAAATACGGTTGTTGAATTCACCCATTAAGAAAAGGGGGTGCTCGAGGTAAAGTAATACGTTATTTTAAAAGAACGTAAGTAAAATTAAAGCCTTACTTCTCGTATAGGCTATGTGGAAAGTTGGCGGATTGCCGTAGTGTAACTGCGTTCTTTTCTATTTTTTTTTCTTGCTGCGTAATAGCGTAGGATTACCTTGGCTTGACTGCGGGCGTTACGAAATGTGTTCATCTTGGGCGAAGAATATCCTGGCAGTGAATCCAAGTTATGTTGTGCCTGAAAAGGGCGCTTGTGCTTCGACAGCGTGTTTGAAGCAAAGCCATAGTGCTGTTTTGTGCGGTCAGTGTGTCGACCGCATGCCTTTTGTGCCGCTGAAAGAGGGTTTTGAAAAACGAAAATGACGTTGAAGATACGCCTTAAATAATCAGCATGGCATCAACCGGTTTCAACGTTCCAGTTACTTATAATAGGAGGGTGACTCAGGAAGACTAAAGGATAACACTACGAAAGTATTCATGAGTTATCGTGCATGTTTCTCTGAAAACGAATTTCATATGTGAGAGTCGCATGTACGTGACAAAAAAAAAAGTGAGAGGGTTGGATCACTCTTACTTTCTTTTTTTCGTGGAGTGCGTAGAACAATGCAGGGTATTTCCTTTCCGGCGTTGTACTTTTTTACTCACGTTACACTTGTCATGTGCTGTAAGAATAATTATATATTTTCATTTCTTGCGTAAGCTATCTCTAAACCTTTTACCTGTTACCACAGAATTTAATTGAATTATATGGATATGCCTTTTCAAGGAACTTTCGCAGATTACCAGAAAACGCTGGCATACACCCGCCAACACTCACAACGCTCACATAGGTAGCTGGGCGACGTATATGCGTTGGGGGCCAGCAGGCGTATTCGAATGGCTCGGCACTGTAGCCTGTCCTCTCTCGCTTATATTGGCGCTTTGACTTGACAGGAAAAAACGAACGTAAAGCGTTCGCGAACCTATTGAGATGCCCGCTGGTAATACGGCATGTCAGGGGAGAAAAAAAGTTCGTTTGTCGGCAGCGTGTGGCACTGAAATTACAGCTGTCCGCCGATGCCGGACAACTGACGGCCGACGCAATTCTGCTTGTCATGGAAGAAACGGGGGTTGGTCCATCGGCTAATGCACGGTGTGTATGAGTAAATCGGTTGTCAATAAAAGTGCGTGGCTGTCTCTGGGACGATAAGTTTGTGTAGGCTATCAGCTCACGATGCTGATGGTTTCATGGCACCACAAGGTGGTGCCATGAAGTGGTGTTGGGAGGAGGAGGGGGGGGGGTTCGGTGAAGGCGCGCATCTTTAAAATTTTCGCCCGTCTCCCATTTTGCCACCTCATGAGCAAACATATACAAACCACAACGCACAACTTCTCTGCCTCCTTGTAACCTCGAAGGAACTCGTTTATCTTGGATGCTTATCACATATAATTGAAAAAAATCGCAGCGCTGTGTGAGGCCGCGGTGGTAACCGGTTTCTTTTCAACCGTCATGGCCGCTGACACTTGTCCGCGAGCTTCTAATTTAACCCACAGATGTGCATCGGACGCTTGCCACTTGCTTCATCGGTCAGCGAAACCCGTCCTACTGACATGGCCTTTTCAAGTCACGCTCTACTTCAGCACTGTTGATGCGTTTCCTTAAACCTATCTACACATCTAGTCTTAATTGCGCTCGTAAGTACGCCCTATACCTACTTTGTTTTATGACAATATCTCCGCTGCACTGTGTGCGGTTCATAGCGTACGGCCTTGTTCTCACTTAATCGTCCGCTCATCAATCAATCCAGGTCTGTACGCAGCGCTGCATGCATTCCGGCACCGCTATATTTACTGCATCGGAGGTGAACGCGCCACTCCGCCGAGCATGACCGAGCGCTGCTGCTTCTTCGAGTGCGCGACCGATCCAGGATGTTGATCCTTTGGGCCCCTGACCATCTGTTGCACGGCGGCGGCGAGTGTGGGCGACTCGCAGGGCGGCGGTCGCCGCATGCATGCGCGCACACCTTTCCGAAGCCGAGCGCGGTCCGCCACCTCTTCCAGCGGTCTCGTCCCGTACCGTAATTATCCGACCGAGCAGCGAGAAAGGGCCGAGCATCGCAGGAGACGCGCTCCACTTCCGTGCAGCTCGGCAAGAGGGGCGGCAGTGGATCGCGTGAAATCATGATGCTGGACATCTTTGCGCAAAGCGACCACCTTCAATTCGTTTCTGTAGGTTGTTTGTCGCCGTGCATGGCTCAAATGTCGACGACTCACACACGAGAGCACAATGGTTTCTAAAGAGAGTAGACGTGTCTGCTTAAAGAGAGTCAAATATGGAGCAAGGCAGCAGTCACGAAAGAGAGTCAGGGTATTCTTTTTCATACAGTATATACGACTAGAACACCCGTTCTGTGCTGGTCGCCGCCTTCAGCTGTGTATGGTGCGCTCGTTCCCACGTCTTGTGTGAATCGTGGGAGTTCTTGAAACCGTTCATTCCGACCGCCCGGTGTAGTCTGAGAAGCTCACACTGGGCTCTTGAAAGCCTGCCGGGCGACTCTTTAGTCTTCTGCAGCGGCTCACGGATCAAATTTGCCATTTGAAATCACTGGCTTTTTGACAAGGTCTGCCTTATGGAATCGCTTAGTACACTAAGTTTGTGCAGTCCTGTTGTCATATACTTTATCCATCTCTTGCTTTTCTTCTTGTTGGGTTCTTGAGCATATCAGTATCTTTCGCGCAGTCCCCTCATCCTTTCTGCACAACAATGTTCTTCCTGCTGCTCAATGAATTTTTACACACTGTAGTATTAGGGTGTGCTTCGGTGGATGGAACAACAACAACAACAACAACAACAACAACAACAACACAACAACAACAACAACAACAACAACAACAACAACAACAACAATAATAATAATAATAATAATAATAATAATAATAATAATAATAATAATAATAATAATAATAATAATATTATTATTATTATTATTATTATTATTATTATTATTATTATTATTATTATTATTATTATTATTATTATTATAGTGTTTAACGTCCCAAAACCACCACATGATTATGAGAGACGTCTTAGTGTAGGGCTGCGTAAATTTTGACCATCTGCTGTTCTCCAACGTGCACATGAATATAAGTACACGGACCTGAAGCATTTTCTCCTCCCTCGAAAATGCGACCGCCAAGGCCGCGATGCGATGGAGGCGAAAATGCTTCAGGCCTTAGATTTATGTGCGCGCTAAAGCGCACCATGGAGATGGACGAAATTTACGAAGCCCTCCACTACGGCGTCTCTATAGATCCCGTGACCGGCGGGTGAATAATCGCGAACCGTAGCCACTATACCACAAGGGAGGGTGGCGGATGAGAAAAGGTGGTATCACTCGTGAGCCAAGTTCTTTTTCTCTTCATTTTACAGTGACTTGTTAACTGATGTTACACATGACATCCAAGCGACGTGGTAACTGTTTGCGCATTCCGCCCAGGCCACTGATTCGCAGTATTCATACCGTTTAAAATGATCGTCTTGGAGCCCGGTAGTGTATTGGCTATTGAAAGGCAATCGCAGATCAACAAATGGCCAACGCTATCGTATGTCCTTCGTAGCTGAGCTAGTCCCTCAATCAGTGAAATCAACTTCAAATTAACCACGCGGAAATGCGGATACCGCCGATTCGTAGCCATCCACGTGTATCTGCGCTAACAACAAGTGCGTTGCTTTAGACACGCTGCACGCAACTTGAGTGAGCCTGGAGCTACGGCTTTCGATGGGCTTCAGGCCGAGTTCCGCCACCGTCCCGGCCAATTTTCTTTATGACTTGCGTTCAGCGCTCGCTTTCACGCCCTGTTCTGCTCGCGGCTGCAAAACAAAAGGGAAGCGAATTCTTTTTCCGGTACATTTTCCCCCTCTACCTCTTGTCTTTACCTCCCGTGGCCCGCACAGCTTCGAAGCGGGTACACCTTGTAACAGGTACGACAGCACGCTGGGGGCCTCCCAACTACTGCCGTGATTCTTTTTGCTTCTTCTAGCGTGCTTTAAGTCGAAGCCGACCACCAAAGAGCGCTGCCGCGACGACCTTGAACGGCCTCCGAAGGCTTGGCTTCGGTGAAGATGAGGAGGAGAGGTTGAGGAGGGAGGGGGGGGGGGGGGCGTTAATTCAACTCCCGAAAATCGTTGTCGGCGCGCAGAGAATTCCGGGCCTCTTGGGCCAAAGCGCGCCGCGCCACTCGCTTGCTCGAAATGTGCGATCATTTTTCTTTTTCGCCCACCATACGAACGCTGGCATGTATGCACTCGAAAGGTATCACGATTGCGCACCTACGTGGCTTATGCTAATCTCCGCGCATAGCGTTGGATCCTCCTCCGTGGTCCATCCAGACGCGGATGCATGATCAAGCATGCTAACACGATTGTCTCGCTCGCCCTCTCTCTTCCTCGGCCGCGACGTGTCTTGAGCAAATGGGCTCACGCCCGGACCCTACACGTAAACCGCTGTTTGTGATCACTACGCTCATGTCGCGCGACCCTAGACGGCTTTCGTGCTCGTCTCGCATAGTCTCGAAATAGCGTGTACACACCGACACAGAAGATGGTATACACGTTTTCGCTTGTTGCCGCTTAACAGGCGCCACCAGCTCCCCGTCTGGACTCTACAATATGCACCTTGTAACGTTGCTGGTTTGTCCCAGCCCGAAACGTGTCGCACGTGCCTTGCAAAGTAAGCCGTGCTCTGCCTACTGTTTTGCACTGCGTGCATATCTTGGGTGCCACTCGGCAGAAGCTCTGCTTTCGCGCTTCAATGCGAGCCATTTGTCCGTTTGGCACGACAAATGAGAGCTGTCCTCATTCGCAGCAACAAGTCTTGCTAACAAAGCCGTCTCGAATGCGTGGCGAACCTTTGTTTGGACAGCTATAGTTCGTGTACGTGAGGAGCTTGCTACCAAAGTGGCCTTAGGTTACTTGTTCCCATTGTTTTGACGCGCTCGGATTCTTGGCCAGGGATCTGGGAGCAATCTTTGAGAAGCCACTGTTCTCTTATGCATATGAAGAGCCATGGTGGTCATATGCGTCATATATAGAGCCATGGTGGTCTGCTGAAAAGGAGGTCGCGGGTTCGGTTCTTATGCTCGACTGCCGAACTGAACCAGTGTACAACAGTGAATATATAAAATTATAGCGCATACCATGCAACCGATGGATGATTTTTGTACGAATCATTATTTATTCCATCATATATAGCCATCGAGGAGGTGAAGAGCCATGGAGGAGGTGAAGAGGAGGTCGCGGGTTCGGTTCTTTAGCTCGACTGCCTAAGCCTGATACAAATGACACGCAAAAACGCCTCTGTTTATGTGGTTGAGCTTAATAAGAATTCAGGGTTCCGCTATCACTTCATCGTCCATCTTTGCTTTGAGTTGAGAGAAATCAAAAGTGGCAGAAGTCGATTAATTTTGAAAATAATTCGTTTTTCATGCAGGTATATTGAGCATTAAAAATGGTGTTCTTGAGCTTGACTAGCTCTCCAATGCCAATTAATATAGCACCTGCATGGAAAAAGGAACGTGTGGAGAAATTCACAGTGGCGGAGTTCCGAGCACTGAACTGATGGATCACTATTTATGGGCTACTCTATAAGAACTGACATGGAATGTGAAACGCGTGCTCTCTCTCTCAGAAAAGTGGGAGTTTGTCAGTGATGAATGTTGCTAGACGTTAGCTTGAGGAATTCACGAAAGAGACAAAGAGCAAGAGAGAGAGAGAGAGAGAGAAAGCGCATAGCTAGCTATTCAAAAAGTGCATTGTTTTCGGGCTTTCTCTTACGTATTGAAGCTTATGAGTAATATTCAAGAAAAAACTTTGAGCAAATTTTTGCAGGACAGATACATTGTTGGTGTCTAGAGAGGTTTAATAATGCCGGATGATGCTTATAAGTCAGTATTACTTGCAGCTCTTCATTTTCGTTATTTGTAAAAAGTCAGAGGAGATTGAGAGAAAGGGAAAAAGCAGAAAGTGCAACTTCTTGAAATACCGCTTGGTAGGCCTGCACTGGATTCAAGTTTAAACGCAGTTTTTTTCATTTCGGTGTCCCGATATTGGGTTACAGTCGCAGGTACACTCTAAGTTCACGCCGTTAGTGCTTTTAATCTTAGCGACGAAACATATAAACACAATTCTAAATCAATTCTTTTTTGCTACTTTTAACTGTCCGAGTCGAAAAATTCTTATCATGTGAATCTGGCAATCACAATTTCGAACTGTCGCTTGAATAGTTGAACACAATGACGACAACCTTTGTCGTCATTGTGTTCTCACGCTATAACTATCGTCATGTCATGCCAACTAGTCCAAACCGCCACACTTCTATGTCGTTTGAAGGTGGCCGTTTGTATGTCTCCTCAATGACACTGTTTAGCTCGACCTACGAGTCTGAATTAGGCCCGTATTCACATGCCGACTTTATCCTTGTCCTGTGTTTTCCGTCCGCTGCGGTGGTGTTTGGATTATACGGCGCTCGGCTACTCACGCGGAGGTTGCGCGTTCGATCCCGGTCGCCACGGTTAATTGTCGCACTTCAATCGAGGTGCAATGCTAGAAGCCATTGTACTGTGCGATGTGCACGTTAAAAACACCAGATGGTAAAAATTTACGGAACCCCATCCCTCCCCCACTATGAGGTGCCTCATAGTCATATTGTGGCTGCGGCACGCAAAGCCCCAGCTATTATTATTATTATTATTATTATTATTATTATTATTATTATTATTATTATTATTATTATTATTATTATTATTATTATTATTATTATTTATTATTATTATTATTGTTGTTGTTGTTGTTGTTGTTGTTGTTGCCCTCGTCGTTCTTGTTATTATTATTTTTAAAATTTATGTACTTACTATGTGAGATATGCGAACAGAAAACTGATAAATAAAAGCGGATACAAGGAAAAGGTTGGTCCGTGAATACTGGCCTTAGTCCGGCTGAATAATTTTATCGGGGAGGCCGAGGGAGCCGGCCAATTTTAAGCATACTAGTAACCGTGGAGCCGAACCATAATAGTGAAATAACTACAAGAGTAAGCTTGGGGTGAAACACATTCGGCAAGCATTCTCAAATTATGAATGTTAGTCCACTACTATCCCTCAAAAGAAACTTATCTCGAGGAAGGTAACAGCTGCATCTTTCCAGTATTTACATACGGAGCAGGAACCCGCGAGGCTTTCAAAGAGGGTTAAACTTATATTGAGGACGACGCAGTGAGCGATGGAAAGGAAAATTATAGGTGTAACTAAAAACAGGAAGAGAGCATAGTGGGTCAGGGAACAAACGGTGTTTACGGATATCATAGTTGAATTCAATAAGAATAAATGGACATGCATTGGGCACGTAGCGCGTTGGCAGGATAACCGCTGGTCATTAAAGGGACACTAAAGGCAACTAAGTCGACGTTGATTGTTGAAATAGCGGTCCAGACACCTTGTAGTGTTACTTTTGCGCCAAGGAAGGGCTTATTTTGAAATAAAATTACGTTTTGGTGGTCTGCATCGGGTTAGCGCGCTTCAAACCACCCGCCTCAAGAAGCGGACCAAGTCACACCACTGTTGCCGTGCACAACGTTGCTCGGCTCTACTGTGCGGTAACCGACACTAGTAGCAGCAGAACGAAAGCAGCGGGAGCCACAGCCGCAACAACGGCCATGATCAATTACCTGACATTGGCTTCGAGATGTCAGACGTGGTTTGGTTCTACTGGGCCCTGCTAGATGGTAGGACCTGCCCAGTTTAAGCACGCGAAAACTGAATGTTCGAACCATTCGCGCCCAGATTTCCCGATAGTAAGGTCCGGTGGTTCTTCTTTTACATGAATGAAACATAAATGAAGAAGCAGCATTTCATTGCATCACTTGATACAGGGAAGGTTCTTCATTCAGTGCAGCTAGATAGATTACTAGTGAATAACTGTAGGCGGTTCGTCTGACGTCATCAGGATCATTTTGAGAATGTCCTACGGCGGCGCATGTATTCTTGTGCATTTACCTTAGTTTCTCGGTAAGTACAGCACTTATATTGATAATATGGTCGTTTTAGATGTTGTCAAACCTCGAGCTTTCACTCTGACCTAAATTGTTATTTGACGTTAGTGTCCTTTCAAGGTTAAGTGAGTAGATTCCGAATGAACGCAAACGTGTGAGAGGGAGACAGAAAATTGGGTGGGCAGATGGAATTAAGAGGCTTGCAGCTTTAGTGTGGCAGCAGTAAGCAGAGGACCAGATTGATTGGCGGCAGGTAAAGGCCTTTGCCCTACAGGAGGCGTTGTTAGGATGATAATAATGATGATGATAGTAATGATAATGGTGATGATGATGATGATGCTAATGTGAGTTGGACGATTATAGTGAGATCTACATGTCTCAGTCCGAATTAACCAGGCTGAGCTGAATATTGAGCACTATTTGGGATGTTGATGAATATTGGTAGTACTGGTCCGAGCAGCAATAAGGCCCGGCTTAACAGAGATACTTTACGCGAGTAAGCCTGAATGAGTTTTGTTTATTTTGCTGACCTAGGGTCCTTATTAGCGTAGTTTGCTGTGTTGACCGGTGATGTTAGGCAACTATTTTATTATGATCTGACGAAGTCCTGCTCAGAAAATCTTGTACAGGGAGTAACCAGAGAGCCCTGCCCCGCCGTGGTGGTCTAGTGGCTAAGGTACTCGGCTGCTGACCCGCAGGGCGCGGGTTCGAATCCCGGCTGCGCCGGCTGCATTTCCGATGGAGGCGGAAATGTTGTAGGCCCGTGTGCTCAGATTTGGGTGCACGTTAAAGAACCCCAGGTGGTCGAAATTTCCGGAGCCCTCCACTACGGCGTCTCTCATAATCATATAGTGGTTTTGGGACGTTAAACCCCACATATCAACCAGAGAGCCAGGCTGAGAGACAGCACTCAGCGTATGCCGCGGTGCGCTGAAGTCACGGGACATAAAACTCGCGTTGACTTTCTGCCGCTGGCTAAATTGTGCCAACCGTCTGCGTTGCTAAGCCACTCAATAGCTCACATTCCCGATTACTGGCTTTCGATTGCACGTGCTTGTTTTGACTACGCAAAGCAGCAGATGGGCAGCGTCCTGGTTACGAAGAACCCGATACAAGCATACCTTTCACGTGTTACCCCCCCCCCCCTTTTTTTTTCTTTTCCGCGCGTCTTTTGCGCATATTTTTGTCGGTGCTTTATCGCTCTGCTCATCTCACTCCAACGCGGTGAGCGTGCTCTCTAAAACACTTTCCTGCATTGTTAGATAGCCGATTTACTAAGATGGCGGAGTAGATGAAACTTTAACCTGATTTAATATGATAAAAGCAGCCGCGTAGACGTTGAAATGCGCTTTGCCTGACAGTTACCCAAATAAAAGACGATGAAAAAAGAATAAGTGGACGTGCATGGCAGAAACGTCCATTTGTTCAATACTAAGCGCACTTCAACCGTGCACTTCGTGTTCATTGCTTTACCAATCACGTAACTACGTCATCGGTTCGCGTTTCAGGTCCCTAAGTAGTCGTCTCGAATATACGAGATTTCTTATTAAGATCTAGGGCTGCGCTGCTTCTGCGTGGGGAACTCCGCGAATAATTGGTTCAGCTCAGGCTCTGTCAAGCACTTCGAATGCGCACATGTTTATACATATGCCCTTGTACTTTGCCACGTCCATGCACGTTAAGAGAATACAAGATATTTCCGGATATCTTCACTATGGCGTGCCTTTTATATTATCAAAGGGACACTAAAGAGCAAAACGCGTTTTTGCGCATTAGTAAAGTACAATTTAACAGTCCCGAAAACACCGCGACACGAATAAGCAAGAAAACGCGCGAAAAGAAGATGCGGGTGACGACGCCATTTTGAGATTCCCGTCTCAAACGCCGTGACGTAAGAAGTTTTGATGGGGCCTACTGAGTATTACACGGCTTCCAATCGATAAAAATGCAGTGCACCGTAATCTGTGCGTGCATTAGCATATCAAGTTCCCGAAAAATTCATCGAGCAAGCGTTACCAAAATACCAAAAATACATTTTAAATTTGTTGCACCATGCGCGAAGGTTTTGGCACGAAATTCAAAAATGGAACTCCAACTTTGGTTTTCTCCGCTAATAGTGATAGTGAACATGTTGCATTAGAGTTCTCAGAGTGCAGTTTGTCAGTCTATACTAAGTCATTATTCCTCTTTAGTGTCCCATTAAGACGAAAACTTTGAAGCGTTAAGTGCCTCACGGCCCCCACTAACGCGAAAGTGGTCTGTCGGCGGCGTCATCACGTGATACCGTCACCGCATGACACAATTAGGACTAGCCCCGCCGTGGTGGTCTAGTGGCTAAGGTGATCGGCATGCTGACCCGCAGGTCCCGGGTTTGTATCCCAGCTGCGGCGGCTGCATTTCCGGTTGTAGGCCCGTGTGCTCAGATATGGGGCACGTTAAAGAACCCCAAGTGGTTGAAATTTCCGGAACCCTCCACTACGGCGTCTCTCATAATCATATGGTGGTTTTGGGACGTTAAACACTACATATTAATCAACACAATTACGACCTCACAGATGGATAGAATTTGTGACATCATTATGACGTCATCAATGCCACTTGTGACGTCACACGATGATGGCATCACTTAGCATCGTCACTTGGTTAAATGTGGGCTGATAATGGAGGCATCACAAAGCTAGGTGCAGAAAACTTTCGGAGGGTGGGGAATCACTACGTTGGCTGAGATGTAACTGAAGATGGATTTTGCCTTCGAGTCGTTCAATAGAGAATGCTTAAGGAGTCCTGTGAGCTTTATTGTTGCCACATAAAGGGACTCGACTAATTGAAATGGGTGTTACGACAGAGAAGCCTAATACTTGCTATCTACGGCATCACTAGCGCATCACAACTTAACGTCATCACTATGGGCAGTTTTTTTTTAACAGCCTTTCTACTTCCGTCATATATTTTATTCTTTTCAGTTCAGTGTGTCGGATAAAAGAGACAAAAAGAAAGAGAGGAAGGTGGGGAGGGAGGGTCACGTGCGTTACTTTCTTTAATCTCGCTCTTCTTGTATCTTGAGAAATGTGGGGGCCTTTCTTTCGTTCCAATGACAACGAGCTGACGCTCGCTGTCATAGGAACGAGATGACAGCAGAAGAAATGACGGAGATAGAGTGAGCCGCGATAACGGCGCAGAAAAGGACGAAGAAAAGGAAGAAGAAAAGGAAGAAAAAAAATCAGCGAAATAGAACGGTGCGATATAGCAGAGAAACGGGCGAAGCATGAAAAGTGAAAGACACGAATAACTAAATAAACTAAATGAAACCTCGTGAGCGTACGACGACGCCGTCGAAAAATAATAATAATAAAAAAAAAACAGCGGCTCACGCGGCGCGCACGCGTGCGTCCACATCTATGGCGGCTGCAGCAGCAACGCTCGCGCGGCTTTGTCGGTGTCGCAAGACGCATAGCAGCGACGGGCCCCCCACGTCGCGCGCGCCTGCAGCCTGGTCGACGACGCCGCCGAGACGCGCTGGTCGTCCATCTCGCGCGTGGCCGGCTCGCGCTCGGCCCGTAGTGACGTTTACGATGCACTCCTCAGTGCCCCCCCTCCCCGCCCATTCTATTGCTTTCTTTCTTTTATGGGGCGTCGTTTCACTACGATTACACCTCCGGGCGATTTTCGAAGAGAATATATACCATATGCGCTCGAACTTACCCTACTTTCGCACACCGTGCCCAGTAATGGCGTAAGTTGGAGAGGGTGCTTTGGGTTTCAATGAAAAAAAAAAAAAAAACGCTCCGACGTTTCTTGAGCAATGCAACACGTTTCACTTCGAATCGAGATTCAACGTCGAAGAAGTAATCTACTGCTCGGAATACGGTTCGGAGGGCGACAAAGGAACGGGGCGGAGCGCGAAGCACAGTTGTTCAAAGCACCGCGGGACAAATGCTTTCGTACTTCCTTCTAGAACTTTTCTTCGTCACATTACTTATATTTGAAAGTACTTCCGTTCAGAGGAGTTGTGTTCTGGACGTCAGAAAACGTCGACCTACAGCGTGGAAGGGAATGTAAACTATGCTAATATTCATATTCACAGCCAAAATACTCAGTGCACACTTAACCATTCGTACACATAGCCACTTTGTTGCGGCGTTTTTAATGACAATATCTGAGGTTTGACGTCTCAACTGAGTAATAAATTATATATATATATAATATATGCGCGCTCGCTATGCTGAGATGAGCGACTGCGCAGTCAGGGCCTGATGCCGGCCAGAGGGCTCGAGTCGTCACCGAGAGTAATCATCTCTTGGTGCCATCATGATGAGTGGAGCCGTTGACTTGACTGGGCTGTCTTTCCTAATCTTGTTTCCCAGGACTCCAACAAAGTTATTTGGACGTAGGTATATGTTTCCGTCCCAGAACCACGATATGAATACGGGAGATGCCGTAGTAGAAGAGGGCCGCGGAAATTTTCGCCATGTCGTGTTCTTTAACGTGCGGTGACATCCATTGCGACGTTCTTAAAAACGAATCCATGCCTTTACACCGGCGCAAAAAAATATTCTGCTTTTTCTTTCATGAAAGCTTTCTAGATCTAGATGGATCTGTCATGAACAATTCAACGTCGTAGGACAGGGGGGCGGGCGGCATAATTAATTTCGAAATTACAATAATAAGTGAAAAGTAGAATTTCAAAAATAAAAATTGGCTATCAATAAATATTTTTGTGTCGTTCACGTATCTTTAGTAATGACGGGGCACGTTTAAATTGATTTGTGCGTTTTCTCTAACATTGCTGGAGGAGATGCGGGTCATATAAAAACGAAAACATCCGTAGTGAGACAAAGAAGAGACAAAGAAAGAAGTATGCATCACAAACAATCATTTCGAAATGTTTCGTTCAAATCGTTTCGCATCTTCCTTACAGTGTAAGGTGGCAGGGTAAGGAGTCCATTGGCTGAAGGGTGGGGGCACTTGACGAAATGCGGCAATGGGAGGCACACCACTGCATGATTGAACTTTCCGCCTCGATCGTGTGCTGGTGCGTATATTTAAACAGCCTTGCTTTGAAGGGGACAGATCCATCTTATACGGCGATACGACCTTCCGAAGCGTCGACTTCTCTTAAGCCGAAGGATATTACGATGCATTCTAGTGACTCGATTAGGCACGTTTCGTTGTCCTCAAGGCAACAGGAAAATAGAGATAAGCATGCCCTGCGATTAGTTCTCAATACCTGTCTTTTGGGAACGTGTGTTGGTATGAAGTGACGCGTATCACGAGCGTTGTCCTATTGAGTCCTTTAGCTCGGTCGATCTAGACTTTTAGTCTAATCTGAATCCCATATCTTGATGCCGTGAGTGCGATTCACATGTGGCTCTCAAAAGGCGAGCTTCATGTAGCGATAACGGGTTTTCGTGACCGAGGACCTGGCGAAATGCATGCTGCGCCAGCGGTCTCAAGTCGATGGCGTGACATACTGCGCGAGTGTTACTATATGCAGGTGCGCTGAATTGTGTCGATGACTTTTCGACCTTTAGTTGAAGTGCTTTCAGGCTATCCTATATTGAGGTGGCACCGTGTTCCTGCTGCAGGTTGGGGTGCCGCCAGTACCTTTTTACCTGCAGGGGAGGGGTGGGGGATACCTACCAAAAGTGACCTCCTCGAGCGGGACAAGGTGGATGGGAACCTATAGGCGCTGTGTTTTGAAGATGTTCTGTTTTGGGGGAAAGGGGCAAAAGCGGGCAGGTATAAATCTGAGGCGGGGCAGCTGCCCACCTCCTCGTCCACCGCTGGCGCCGGACCTGACTGTAGGAGCGCAAAAATATTGGTGACCGATCGGCTGGTATTTGCTCAACAATCTATAACTGTGGGACGATTTTTTTTTTAGTGTACACCACATGTATAACAGCCAAGTGACATTTGGGAAGGTAAGTGAAATGTTGGTGTAAGGCTTTGTTGAGAAGACTGGAGTGGATCCTCTGAAAGGACGATGAGTTGCATACACGCACGCGGGTCGCTTATTTTCCGTGATGTTTCAAGTGGAGTTGGTTTCATTGTCGTTGCATGGCAAGTCAACAGCACACGCTTGTTTCATCTATCTATCTATCTATCTATCTATCTATCTATCTATCTATCTATCTATCTATCTATCTATCTATCTATCTATCTATCTATCTATCTATCTATCTATCTATCTATCTATCTATCTATCTATCTATCTGTCTGTCTGTCTGTCTGTCTGTCTGTCTGTCTGTCTGTCTGTCTGTCTGTCTGTCTGTCTGTCTGTCTGTCTGTCTGTCTGTCTGTCTGTCTGTCTGTCTGTCACACACACACACACACACACACACACACACACACACACACACACACACACACACACACACACACACACACACACACACACACACACACACACGCACACACGCACACACACACACACACACACACACACACAATCACTCACTCACTCACCGGCTACTAACAGCCTTCGCCGTTACTCACATCATATTCGCTTACTACTGATTCGCTCACTCAGTTCGCATGCTGATATCACAACGTTATACTTTCTTTTCTAGAAAAAAGACAAATTTTGTTGATTTTACGTCTTTGCGCATATTGTGCGTGGGGCTTTGGCCTTTTGACGTTCACTTCTTTCGCGTGCCCTTCGCGTGTGCGGCATATATGGCTGCATCTGTTCGTGCTCCACTGCGTGCCTCGCCCTTTGGCCAACTGGCAGGCTGTGTGGTGCATCTGGTCTTCAGGGGTCGTACGCGGTCGTTGACGCCACAGCATGTTGCTCGCTATTATAGGCAAGCGGAACAGGAGCCAACGCTGATGAGTTATTATACGGGATATATCCCTCCTCAAAGATGAATCATATATATGTGCTGGAACGCGCGTATATGTATGACCTGCATAGGTTATAATAAGACCTGCACAGGCCTTAGAAAACCTAGAAAAAAAAGGACTTGGATTTAAAGAAACTAAGTACTGGCTTCTCAATGCATCAATAGCCTAGCCATTGATTCGCATCAATTTTTAGTTGTGAATGGAGTAATTGGTCTGATCATACGACACTGCCATGGGTATCACCACGGGTATGCGTATCTGTTTTGTTTTCTTATAAATAGTGGGACTACGTAGACCACGCTGAGCTGTATACTATACGCTAAGGCAATTTGTTTGCCTCAGCCTTTCATTATGATGGAGTGGCTCATTCTGCGATAGGGTGTTGGGCGTCAATTCATGATGCGTTGTATATAGTAAACCATGTCATTACAACGGAAAGGCCGCGCAAGTTGCTATATACCAAGCGTCTGTCGAGTCTTCACTCCAACTTAACCTGCAAGTTAGCACTGTTCTTAAGAATTGCCATCTGATCGGGAAGCTTTTTCTTTTTTCACGATACCACTATTAACTGCTTGTGTAAGTGCAGTATTAACAGCAAGATCGTTTGTACTTTTTGAGGTAAGGTGCACGAAGAGGGCTGATTTCACCGATCGTTTTTTGCCATTGCATGGTTGATGACCCTCGCTGATAATCAGGATTGGCTTGCGTATATGGTCTTACGGACAATTTCAGCGTCACAAGTTTTTTTTTTTTTTCAGTATGCAGGAGCCTCGCACCCTTTTTGTGTCAGCCTGAGAAAGCCGCTGAATGAAACTAAAGCGCTAAAGACAGCTGAAAGAAGGAGGCTTCCTAAAAGTGCATTGCATAGATGACTTGCTGCTAGTGACCACCCAGACGATATGCATACCATCCACTCCCCGAGCGAGAGAAATATGATTCAGCACAAAAGGTATCACGAGCAGGTTTGTTCTTTTTAGATATAAAATCATTACTGTAAAGACAGTACTAGCTCTATGACCAATAGATCGTGTTCTTCAAAAAATGACGCCTGTCGCCCTGAAGAAATTTCTAAAGAAAAATAATAAAGCAGTCTTTTACGAAAATAAGTACACAAACGGTACTTTTTGTACTGAAAGCCAATGCGTAACATTAGTTTGGATATATGCTTATACTTGAGAATTATATAATACTGTGATCGTTTTCTTTACGTGTGTAATTACCAATTATTATGCTTTCCTGTGTATGTCAAGCCGTACAAAATACCCGAGTTTGGAAGTGTGTATGCGAAGTTATTCTAACTGCTTGAACTTGTGCTCGACTACCTGAGATTCATCTGTACTCTATTGTACTGTATGTGCACAACCAGCGTCCGATTCTATAGCATTTGTGCCCTTTTTTTATTCCTATGCTTGATCACATATTTCCCCCGGTGAGTGACAGAAAAGGAGCCGGCGCCACTATAAATACATCAACCTTTCCTTTTCATCATTTGAATAATACTTGAAAAATTGTTCTCTTCGAGTTATTCTGACAGCGCTTTCTTTTCAAGCAAGCCAAGCTGCAAACCGATCGGACAGTTTCGCATGGTGGACTGAGTACGCGACACTCTGTAATCGCCTCTTTGCCTGACGGCTATTCACGCTTGACGTGCCGCCAAGGTTAATCGTTGGTTTCCGCAGCGCGTCGAAAGACAATGGGTGGCAGCTCTAGAGGTGCGTCCATCTTGCGCGATAACAAATAATAACGGACCTCCATCTGGCAGTGCTGGTCCGGCCTTGAGTGCTTATGCTGTTGCGTGAACGCCAGTGTGAGACATCTATCGTCATACGCTTGGCAAATCACGATCGTAGCCAGGCATGTGTAGAATACCGCGAAATTGTTTGACGGCAGAATTTCCAACATGTAAAAGTGGTGGGGATTGAGCTTCCTGTATCTTTTACCTGTTCGCAGTTAAACCTCTTCCAGCGAAGCTAAGCGCCCGTCACCATGCGCTGCTGGGTGTTTATGTTGTACGCTAGAAGCTACTAGTGCTTATTTAAGCTGGTGTTACTGTACAGCCGTCTACAAGCTTAACACGAACGCTTCACAGCGTGTCCTGAAGCAGTTTGATTGACGCTAGCATCGCGTAGCTTTGGTATATGTTTGCGAGATGTTACCCATGCATGCCGACATACTATTCAAGCATTCCGAGCTATTATCTCGGCAACAGGGCCCAGTGCTTCGCGGGTGACATCAGTCGAAGTAATCCAGGTCACGCGTCGGAGCGTTCGTGTTAAGCTTGCTGATGTCTGGTCACCTTTAGGTAGCAGAGTTGCTCGCAACTTTTGCTAGCAATCAAAGATATGCGGGGAAGCCGCGCCCCATTTTTGCAGGCGACATGCCTACCGTAGCACCGATGGACATGTTCGGTGGGCCGAAGACCGCTGATTGATTAACTCGACTTTCGGTGACTAATAACAATCCAATTTGCTGCAGCGGTGGTGTCGAAAAATACGAAAATTGACACGAACGTCAGCTTGACCGAAATGCGTGGTTGCTAGCGGCATTAGGAAGGCAGACGCGCAACTCTGCTAAAAAGGTTGCATATCATCATCATCATCAGCATCATCATCATCATCATGCCCAATGCAGGGCAAAAGCCTCTCTTATGTATGTTCCGCCAATAAACCCGGTCCTGTGCTTCGACCTAAGTCATCTCAACAGCTCTTTCTTCCGTGAAGTATATTTAGATAGAAATGATTCAAGGAGATGTGATGAAGAAATAATCAAAATGTAATGACGTCACACATATGATGACTTCCGTACACGACATCACCGCTTGGTCAAAGGTGGGCACCTCACGTGTGCCGTGCATAACGAGGGAAGGTGCGAAAAATGGGTGTGCTTCTAAATCACGCTTTCACGCAGCGCCACCACTCTGAAACCCTTGGAGGCCGTTTACCGGGCCTCCAAGGGTTTCACTCTGGCGCATTTCCCGGGCCATTTCTTCGGCGCTCCATCCATCCAAATTCATCCATCCATCCATCCATCCATCCATCCATCCATCCATCCATCCATCCATCCATCCATCCATCCATCCATCCATCCATCCATCCATCCATCCATCCATCCATCCATCCATCCATCCATCCATCCATCCATCCATCCATCCATCCATCCATCCATCCATCCATCCATCCATCCATCCATCCATCCATCCATCCATCCGTCCGTCCATCCATCCATCCATCCCACTGCCTCGACAATCGTGTGCTTGCCGAGACGGTCGCGCCCTCTTTCGAGTGGCGTGGGTATTCGCCTCAGGTTTCAGAGGCGTTTTTCGCGTTTTGTGGTAAATTATTGGGACGAATTCTCGGTCATTTCTGAAGTTTATATAATATTAAATCTTGTTAGCTTATTTCGCACTTTTTTGTTCATTTTTATCCTTGTTTGAAGCCTGTACTGACCAGTGCGTGACCATGCGACATGGGATGGTGGCCGGATGGTAGACAAGCAAGGTACTTTAAGTGCTACGCTCTTAAGAAGTGATGTGGCCTTGTTAGGGGGTAGTCTTCGCTGGTTGAGGTAGACTCTGTACGGACTGTAGGATTCTCAAACGACAATTTTTTTTCCAAGTCTCCCGCACTTCTACGATACAGAGGAGCTGCCGCTATCTAAATGGGAACGTACTCTGGCGCATTAAAGCATAGTACTTTGGCGCCGGACGTGAGCTGAATGAATGAATGAATGAATGAATGAATGAATGAATGAATGAACAACTGGATAAGTATTTACATGGTCTTTTTGTTTTTTGCTTGTAGTGCGTCGGAAATCAATTGAAGAGCTGGATGAACATTTAATTGGAGTTTTTCATTTGTTACTAGCAATGTTTAGGAAACGAATTACATCTGTTGTCAACAAATGCGCCGTCGAAAGCACACGGTTTACATTGCAGCATTTTCCTGGCATAAATTAGCGCTGGCACGTTGTAAACCTGCTAGACGACCGGAAAGATTGAGGCAGTTTGATAATTTGTGCAATTTGTTTAATTAAGTATATCCGACGGTCAATCCGTAGAGTCTAGCGGCGCCAACAGCAAATCTATAGCCAAGTTAACTTGGAAAACAGACAGTGCGGTGGACCTCATACGCAGAGTGGCCAACAAAAGAAATGGGATCAAGGAAGACAACCTCATCAGGTTGATGCATGCGTTTGTTCTAAGCCACTTCACGTACGAGGCAGCAATGCACAACTGGTCAAGAGCAGAGTCCGAGACACTGAATGTGCTCCTCAGGAAAGTTATCAAGAAGGTCCTGGGCCTACCCATACATACCAGCACCGAGCGTCTGCTTGAGCTTCTTGGCATTCACAACACGCTCGAAGAAATAGCAGAAGCCCAAGAGAGAGCACAGTTTGCAAGGTTCTCTACAACAAGGTCGGGGAGAATGATCCTGCAGGAGCTGGGCCAACACCCAATGGCAATCAGACGCAATTACAATGATATCCCCGACAACATCAGGGAGAATATCACTGTGTCTCCTATACCAAGAAACATGCATCCAGAACACAACGTCGGAAGAAGAGTAGCGAGGGCCAGGACTATACTTCGTCAAGTCTCAAACGAGGAACGAGGGGTCGTATTTGTTGACGCGGCTTCCTACGCCAATGGGAAAGCGTTTGTGGCAGTGGTGGTCGATGGGGCTGGCCATGTCGTCAACTCAGTGACGGTCAGGACGAAAGACCCAATCATTGCGGAACAGGTGGCCATCGCCTTAGCACTCAAGATGGATAACATTGAAGTCGTCTACAGTGATTCCATGGCAGCACTACGGTCTCTGAACAAACGCTGAGAATACTGCAAGGCAAGAACATAACGCATCATCTTCTGAGTTGGTTCCCAGCTCATCTTGGGCAAATCAACGATTCCCCTCCCAATCTCAACGAAGCAGCACACGAGGCGGCGCGAGAACTCTCCAACCGCGCCTCCCCGGGGATGCGTTCTACCGGTGAAGGGGATAACCGGGAAATTCTTACAACATATAACGAGCTCACTAAACATTTCTACCTGTCTAGAAGGATTTTTCCTCCACCTCACAAGAATCTAACCCGGCCCCAAGCACTTACATTAAGGCTTTTGCAAACGCGGATGTACCCTACTTTGAAAATGTTACACATCATGTACCCTGACCTATATCCAAGTAATCTTTGTCCACATTGTGGGGAAATAGCTTCATTAGAACACATGCTCTGGCAGTGCACCAAATTCGCTCATTTATCGCACATCACCTCTGCCAGACGGGAGGCGGCAATCCGCAGCTCGTCCTTGGCAGATCAGCTCTGGGCTGTCCACCAAGCCCGCGAGGCGGCTGAGGAGCTTGGCATCTCAGTCCCCACGTGGGAGCTGCCCGCAACACAGTGAACTGTGTTTTGGAGGACCAAATAAAAGTTTATCCAATCCAATCCGTCGAACCACTTGTATAGAACGCAGTTCCTCAACGTGCGTGAATCTCTGGCCATCGATGGCGCTTAATTCATTACCTAAGAGTACAATCTGCGAACTGCGTAATTGGCCGATTTAAAGCGCCCCAGTAAATGAATACACAATAACGTGAAAACTGCTCTCGAGCTACCACGACCGCACGCGAGCCGGGGGCATTCCACGTGCATGATTGCCGGTGGCTGCGGCTGCTAGCCCAGACGGCAGGAAGAGATGCCGCACGCGCATCATCGACGATTTGTCGCTTATTCATGCCAACTCTACAGTGTCCACCTTCTCCCTTTTTACACACACACTCTCTCGCTCTTTCTTCGGTACATACTCTCTTTCGCGCACCAAAGTCAACTCCTCGGCCGCCGCCACATTTGGCCGTGCACGCAGAACCGCGATATCTGCCCGCGTCCCAAAGAGACGACGAAATCGACGACGTTCAGTGCGTCATCTAGAGAGGGAGGGGGCAGACGGAGGAAGGTTGCAGGAAGAGTCTCTCAAATTATGCTCGCCGCCGGCTGCGCAGTTCCTCAGCCGCGCGCGGGCCGATTAGGGGTGTCGATCCTCCGTCCTGGCCGCGTCGATATACGGGCGCGGGGGTCGCCCATGGTCCTAATCTAAATTGAGTCGCCAGCCGAAAACACGGACGCGAAGGAGCGGGCCTGCCCCCTCCCGACGGCATGCTCGGCTTCGGCATGCACGAGATAAAATGTAAAGCGCGCGCAGGGCCAGCGATGGAAAGCGTCCGTTTCCTTTTCGCGGTCCCCATCGGAATCTTTTATCTTTGATTGTTTGTTCTCTTCTGCTTCTCAAGGGTACTCGTCACACGAGCGATTGGAATCGCCTAGAAAAAAAAATATAGAAAAGAAACGCCGCGGCCATACAAGGTCGACCCTGTACTTAACGACGTCACAGAGTCACGGTGCCTTGCATACGCGGTGCAAGGCCTGCGGCTTTTGTTTGGGTGCCCACGGTGGGTGCAAACGTAGCAGCTATAGGTACAGTGCGAAAGAGGCCTGCAGGTTGTGCGCGGGCGTTGGTGCAGCGGTCTCTTTTGGAACCATCACTTGTCCCTGTACATGAAGCGGTCGGCTTGCGAGTCTTAAGTCGGGTGCTTTCGCAAACATTAAACCAAGAAAAGAAGAGAGGAGAAATTGAGTGATGCTTATTTCATTGTACTGACAAGCGTTTGACGCGTTTAAGCTTAGGTTGTCAGCTATACAAAAACGCGGCGTAAGGAGTTCACGTGCAGGGAGTTCACTCACGTCTTAAGTTTGTTTCCGGCGAAAGTACACACATTCTGCGATGCCGTTTCCCCCATGCATTTTGGACGTGGTAATATTTTTCCTGGCTTCTTTCGCACTCCCACTGTGTGTAAGACGTTTTCGTGTAACCTCAAGCATGCGCCCATTACGTGCAATCTCAGCTTCGTTTACGCCACTATAAGATGTAATTTTTTTTTCTGCTCTTTGCGCTAAAGTTTGGTCTCTGAGCGGGCAGTTTAGCTTCTGGAACCGCATATATTTCAGCTATTAATATTATTATTATTATTATTATTATTATTATTATTATTATTATTATTGTTGTTGTTGTTGTTGTTGTTGTTGTTGTTGTCTTCGTTACAGTATAATATGGCGAATTCTGCGAGCTGGTACTTGTTCATTTTGACAGGACATGGCGCACAGATGGACACCGCCACTAGAAGGAGAAAGACGCAAGCAAGAAATCGCCTGTGTTGTTTGCGTCTTTCCATTTGTTCTAGAGTCGGTGTTTCTCTACCCGTCATATGATGTCAAAATAGGTCAGTTTCACCTTCCTTTTCTCCCAGCTGTACACTTGTGTAATTTCACGAGTTAGATTTACTATGATTTTCCCCCGTGTTTTGTATCAACGTGAATAGAAAGAAGCTCTCCACCCAGTTAGTTCACCGAGCGATCACTTGATTTTAGGGCTTTCGCAATCATTACGACGCTACTTTAAACAAAGCAGCGTGCGCCTTAACTCACTGCGTCCTCCCAACGCTGCACACAACTGAAGAGTCGACGCTGTGGACAGTGTCTGTCATATGTCGCCGTCAAGCCCGGTATATGATTGGTTTCGCATGTACGCCTCGTTTAGCGGTGCTCGACAGTTCCCCTTTAGTTTCCTGGTAAATAAAAAAAGGAACAAAACAGGCAGAGTACCGGCGACAACAGCAACAACGAACTATCAGACTTTACGAGAACAACGGCTCTGTGTGTGGTCACGTTGTTTCTTCGTCAGGAGAATCTCTGTTAAAGTACGAGTTGAACGAGCAAACAAACAAACAAAGAAAGAAATCATTAAAAGTAATCAATGACGATCACTGCTAAGCCTCGCTTTCTGCCCATTGCCGTCTTCGGTCCCCCGCAATCGCGTGTACGCATCTCGCGCCCCCTGGTGGGACGTCTGCGTGCCGTTCAAGAGTCGTTTTAGTTTAACCGAAGTGGCTGGTATAGCCGCAGAAAAAGAGGAAAAGACACAGACACCAGAGAGAGAAAGCGAGGCAGAGGAATTTACAAATTCTCCACGCTACCGTCATTGGTGTAGAGCTGTGTCGTGGAAATAGGTTTTTTGAAACGGCATCTTAACATTCAAGTCTTCTTCCATAGGTGACGCGCTTTCTGGTGTGGCACGTTTGTTTCGATTAAATGTTTTCGCTTCTCAGATATGCAACTTTTGTGTCGCATGTGTGTGCAAATAGGCTCACCGACTGGTATTCCTAACACGGGTCCACGATTCGGCTCGATGTGGGCAAGTATTGTACAGATAAGCGCTCGGCAGTCAAGAGGCGTGCACCGTGGTGCGCCTGTACATTGGTGCCTACAGATGCGGCGTCAACCAACTTGCTATCCAGGTCCTCGTGTGCTCAACTAGTGAACGGCGTTGACTTCTCGACAGATAGCTTGAATACTACCCGCTTTTGTGTTGTTCAAGTTTCTTTGCTGTTGACGATTTTTTTTTCAAACCAAAAGGCGGAGGGGAAACTTTGATGGAGCTACTGCTTGCTGCTGCCTCCGCCAATGCAGATGAAAAGAGCCAAAAGGGCAAAGAGCTGATGCAAGATTTATTGTATTATGCCGCTTCTGCTGTCCTGATAATTTCCGCGGCGAAGGCTTTGTTAAACAGTGTACGCTATCTTGAGATTAATAATGAGCGCGGCGCGCATGATTCTCAGCACAATAGCAACCTCATCTTCGCTAAGCTTATATACTGCTACTCCTGGGTACATTGAAATCAGACCTCACAAGTCTTCGGTATAATAGCTTGTATTACAGTGGATTACTAGCTTGGAATACTCTTTGCGGCAGCCGCAGAAGAACTGCATACTCTGAAATATTACTTGGTTGCGAGTGTTTGTGTACGCGCTTTGTGCTTGTGTGTATCACTTATTCTTTTTCGTTATTCTTCTCAGAACCCCTCTTCCTCCCCCAGTGCAGGGTAGGAAATCAGATAAAATGTCGGTAACATCCTTGAATTTCACTCGCCCCTTTCCTCTCTCTCTCTCTCTCTTTACTAGGCAACCGAGCCAAACAATTACGTATTGTTACGTACGATATCGATGACCGAAAGCATTGTTTTGTTTGTGCCTCGATCGTTTAAGTGCGCGTCAACGTGTTTTGTTTGCCATATTGTTCATCAGTAACACGGTTTGCCCACCAACCCTGGTTTGTCATTCAAAATCAGGATGCCATCTGAGTTGTGTTGCGGAAGCGTTGGAGTGACGTGTGTTGCAGCGCAGGCTGTCATTGTCCTTTTTATTAATGGATTTTTTTGTGTATGTGTGTCCGGTAGTTGTATAACAGAAAGAGAGAGATTTTGTTAAGTTGTGGCAGCAAGTAAATCAATCCAGCGACTCAGTACGATGAATACGCGAGGGACCGATGAACAGCGACCGATCGGCTTTTGCAAATCAGTCGGCACACACCGTATTAAGCCACGGCGCCCTTCGCTTTAGCAGGAAAGGCGGCGCTTCTCTGACTCGCCCTGCGGCCGTTGTTCGAAGAAAGGATTGCCGTCAATCTTGCTCAAGCTATGGGCAGTAGTGTACATATAGTCTAGAGGAAGAGCTGTCAAACCTGCGGCTTGCGACTGTTTTCAAGGTAACCCGTGGCTCTGAGAGATACTTAAGGTGCTAACTTGGTTGGCTGGAATGTTAATTATTGCCTGGATAATTTATTGATTGGAAACATTGGCACTGCACGCCGTAGATCAATGAACAAAACTGTATTCCACATTTGAATGAAGTATCGGGACGCCAGCAAAAAGCAAAAAAATAAAAGAAACTGTTGTAGTGTCATTGCTCATTACTCCTTATGTAAAGTAAACTTGAGGTGATTATGTGCGATCTAACTTGAGATTGCAGTTACAATACGAGTTTGTCACATGGATTCTCCTCAACGTTAAGTCGTTTACTGCGCGTAGGCCTCTGTGAGGTGAAGGGCAACCTTCCAAAAGACGAAAAGCTCACATTGAAACGCCGGGCGTCCAGTCACTTGCATTTAAAAACTAAATATTAAACAAAGAATTCCCCTTGGTCACTTGCACTGTACGATACACTCTTCTGCTTTATACGATCACTTCACCAACATTTCTGAGTTATTTCAAGCAAGAAACAATACTTTATATTCTAATATGCATTGACGAGTTTTACCATCTAATGCCGTCCCGGTGCTTCTGAACCAAATTGAGGTATTACTCAAATCATGCAGTCAACTGTCACAACACTGATTTTCGCGATCAAACCCGGGTTTGTATGCATATATATATATAAGTGTCTTCTGTTTTAAATTCGCTGGAGTCGTCATCGTCATGGTGGTTGTGTGTCTGCGAAGTTTTGACTTCGGTTGATGACAGTAATTCGGTCACCACTTCCTCGGTTATCCAGCATGTAGGCTGGCGCCAGTGTAATGTCACGGACCCACCGCGAATGGAGTGCGACGTATACACCTGAGGGTTCTCTTTAGGTGCTAATGAGCACTGCTCATTGCCGGTGATGTGCAACGCGGAAAGTATGTAGTACACGATAGGCGACTTGCATACGAAAATACTCCCGTACAGGGGAAGTGAGCGTTGATTCGCACACTACGCACGTGGCGAAGTGCATTATAACCATGTTCGAAGAGAAAACCGCCCGTGTCGGAACGTCGATACGGAGTTGTACCCGAGGCGACCGCCCAATTGAGGAGACAGCGACGCGCTGCTTGCGACTTTCTTCTGTGTATGCGCGCATTCACGCGGAATAATTGATGGACATGTCTCTATAGAACCGCCGGCGTATATGCACCACGAAGTCTCGTTACTCGGATGAAAGCATGAAACGAGGAAATCGCATACATGATTATATACTTAAAATGGACACTATTGTCGTGCTAGAGTTGTGATGAAATGCTGTGCTGGTGCATCACGCTGATGCGAGTATGATGTATGCAGATGCATGACGTTCTGTTTAGGGTAGCAAGTAAAGATGTCTATTTAAGTGGTTTATTCAAATTGCATGTTGTTTAAAAAGGTTTTATTCTAGGGGTATCTATCAACCGTAGAAGAAATTGTTTGTACCTTTCGTGCTGCCCTTGCCTGCTCGGGGTTGAATGGTTTCTTGAATGCATTTTACATTCGCCTCCGATCATGTGTTGATGTGTTGGGATCAACCGGATCATTGGAAATAATAAATCAGTTAATCAAATAGCGCGGAAGGTGATTAAAAGTGAGGGCGGACGTGCCGCGCAACTATTTGCACTAGAAAAGCCGGCCAGCCGCCCGGGACTCGCGAATAGAAGTGTTCTGTCGGCGTCGCACCAGATGCCCTGCTACCGGCAGGTATACGGTGTTGGCGCGTAGGTAAACACCGGCAAATGGCGCATCATAAATCGGTTTCACGGATCACGCATTATTCTGTCCTCGGATCTTTGGCCTCCACAGGCTCCCCGGACGTCGACCATTCTCCCCCATGTCCTCTTGGTGCACGTTTGTTAAGCTGCCGCTGCCGGGGTGCGTCCGGAAATCGGAGCACACGGCGCCGAGAAGACATCGCAGGGGGCGGTGATTGGCCGGATCAGATTGGCTGCGACAGTGGGACCGCTGGCCGGCGGAATGGAGAGGGAAAAGGGAGCAGTCCGCTATTCATATGCAAGTCCCAACTCACGCTGAATGTGTCCTGCGGAAGTAGCTCCGTCTATGCACCGGAATACGGGGGGGTAGTCGCTGTGTACACACCGCGTTGGGATGTGGGGGATTCGGCGATATAGTCTATATTCTATGAAGCGAGCCGCCCCCTCATTAATTTGGCCGCTGCAATATTTCGAATTGACTTGAGCACTCCCGGGAAGCCAGTGTTAATAGTTTCCGCGGCAGTCGAGGTACGCAGCATTTGCACGGCATACTTTAGCAAGGGCTCCGCTGTGCGCGCATTGACTGCAGGCGTTTCCGCCTCGCTGCATGACCCCCCTCCCTCGTTTTCACGTGCTATACCCAAGTGGGCGCGTGCACAGTAGGCCCGTGCAGCCACTGTTGTACGCATGTTTACCGAGGGCTGCTATAAACGTATGATGTATAGCCACGGAAAGGGCACTGCAGGGTTTCCGCAGTTAACGAGCCGTTTCAAGGAGAATAGAGAGAGGAGCCGGTTTCATCTGGTTTCAGTTTGGTTTATTTCATTCCTTTAAGACTAATTAAACAGTACAATCACTCCCTACCACTTTCCCCGTGCATTTGTGGAAGGAGTAAACAGACAAATAAAAGCCCTTTGTGTATAGAGTCGCGCATGTATTGATTTGCATTTATTATCGCGGGTGCTCTAACGATTGCGGGGCGAATTACAATATCGAGGTACGCTGTGAAAAATGCGCCGAGGCCGCTGCGTTAGATTGGCGACTAAGGGAATGATGGCTTAGAAGCTCCGCACGAATCACGTGGTTATGTACTGCGCGAGTGCCTCGCGTGTATTTCCGAAGCTTGACAAACCGGATTTCGTATCGAATCGCCTTACTGAAGAGACGAATGGTTTTCGAAACTCCTGCAGGGCGTCTGTCGAAGGAGTCCGCATAATGTGCTTTGCTTGAGCGAAGCGGCGTGTTTAGTGGGGATTGCAAGCGGCGCTTGATGACGCAATTTATTTTGACCAGCGCTCACTCTGAAAGGAACACTGAAATCTGGGTTAGTGTTGTCCGAGGCAGTCAAAAGACGCGACTGCGAAACGCGGAGCGAGTGTACGATCAGACGTGATTAATGTATGTTGGCTCCATTTATGTCGCCCTATACTGCAGCCGTTCCATAGTTACCAAGACGACTTATGCATATAGAACCGACCGTGTAATCAGCGTGACACGGCATGCATAAAGGCACTGCTTACTTAATGTTTCCTGTGGCGAGAGAAAGAGAGCGAGAAGGAGCGCGCAGGTGCTTATGGGGAAGGCGCTACGAGAGAAAGAGAGCGAAACAAAACTTTTTTTTTTTCAGCACACGAGTCTGTGTCCGAGCTCTAGGTGGAGATTTCGCAGACATCTGCCAAGATGGTTAATACGGTTACGGAGAGTTACCCGCGAGGAGGTTGTTTTACCTAGATTCGCAAACCGGGCCTCCCATGTAAGTGCGTTAGAGCGAACGGCGTTGAGGTGTATTGACTCTAAGGCAATGCAAGGGTCTGGGGCTCTCGCTCGCTGGATTTCGTGCCGACCGGTTGTGGTTTCGTGATCTCCGACGACATCGCAGCTCTGGCCGACTGGACTCCCCCTACGCCATCTCTTGCCGCCGACAAGAGCTCTCGCCGAGTGGTGCCCCGTCCTCGGACTCCTGCTACCGTGTCCATCTTTTTCTATCTCCTCTTTACTTCCGTCGCTCGCTGTACCTGCGCCTCACTCTCTCCTTTCTCTCTCTATATATGCCTTTTAATCACATCCTTTAATCCCTCCGTTACCCCCATCCCTCGTGAGCTACTGTTGAGGTGTCCTCTCCCTGAGAGACATTTACGGGGCTCACTTTTCTCTTCTTTCCCCTTCAAGAATCACATAAGAAAGAAAAGCAAGGAGCTGGCACACACAACATGTATGTATACAGGCCTTGTGCTAAGCTACAACAGATGCTTGGGTCTGCTGGAAAAGTGTCGACGTCAGAAATTTCATGAAGCATGTGCTTTGCAACCGTGCGTTGAGGGAGGGGACCGTGAAAACTTTTTCGCCTCTTCGTCACTTTGACGTACGACGTTATCACGTGACAGCACTGCTTGGTCAACGGTGGTTTGATCCTGGAGCTGAGTTGCAGAAAGCTTACAACGACTACGGTTTTGGAAACATTTCAACAACCACGTTAGTTGTAGAAAGCTTTCTGAAGGTTGTGTGAGAGATTCAATGTATTGACTCAAAAGAAAAAAAAAGAGTTGGCTTATTCGAATGAGGCGTATGCATGCATAGGGGTTCTCTTGAGTCTTTGAAAACTCTGTTGTGGTTGTGGAATTCTCTTGTTTTTCATGATGAGAGCGGACAGAACAAGAAGTAAGGGGGAAATGAAAAGAGTTAAAATTGCTGTAGGCTGTCTATCTGATCTCCGTGCCCTGACAGGTCTACCTGGCTCAACGTCTTCTGGTACTTCGTTCGATGTACCTGTTCTCGTGTCGTTGGCCAATCAGACTGATCTACCCATATATTCTGCCTTCCACCTTCAGATGTTGTTCTTTGTCTCTTGCAGGGCCGCAGTTTATTACGCTGCAGTACCCCTTACTGTAAAAAGAAAGGGAGGGGAGGATATAGGAAAGGATGTAACAACCTTTCAGAGACAACCTTCTATGTTTGCCGATAGAAGTGGAGGGTCCATGCTCCCTTAACTCGCTGTTGCGTCATTTCGTTTTGCTTGCTTTGCTAACAGCTAACCCTTCCGCATTTCTCAACCTTCGACCGCTGTATGTTTCGAACACGTCCACGACAGAGAGATCGTGCGTCTTCCATGTCGTTGCTAATGCTTGGGGTGGCTTCACCTGCGAAGCGTCCCCCCCCCCCCCCCCCGCACTTTTTTTTTGCTTCCATTTTTCGAGAGGTCGTCGTCACGAACGCTTTCTGTCCCAGACTCAAGCTGGCAATCCCGTTCGTGTTAGTCCGGCGGAAAGAAAGAATTGAGGAGGGGGGGGGGGGGTGTTGCGAGCAAAGAGTAATGTCGGAAGGAAAGAGCATGGGGGAAAGAGAGAGTCCGCGCGCGCTAACGAACTGATGCGAGATAGGACGTGAAACAACAGGGGCGACCCATCGATCAGTGCGCGCAACGGCAGCAGATCTCATTCGCTTCGGCGCTAAAGAGAACCGCGCCTGGCTTATGCAAATACGGCCACGCCGTTGCGTCGACCTCCTCTTCTCCACTTGCACTCTTTCTAGGAGCGAACGCGGTCGCGCGCGTATATGGTACCGCGCTGCAGTGTAGAAATTGAAACCGAATCTGTAACAACAAGCAAATGTATACGAATAAGCACGCACACGGCATACGTGCACCACATTGTGGATGTAAGCATGATCATAAAACAAACGCCTCCCTATGAGAAGATGAATGCGAGCGGGAACGACGTGGCCAAACCGCTCGTGTCAGCTATAACGTTCCGATCCTTGTGCCTAATCGAATGAACGTCCGTTGAGTAGTACGTATTTCGCCTATGTCTGACCATATATCTCGTGTTCTAGTTTCATTTAGGGTTTGCGGCCGAATAAAATACAGTTTTTTTTTTTTGTTTTCAAGAGATGCTGTAGTACTGCCACTGCATTTCTATTGACTTTCTCGCTTGGTATTTGAAAAACCATAAGCGAGAAGTTGCTTATGTAAACGCGTAGTTTCTGTGAAGCCTGGCGTATTTTTTTTTTTTGCGTACTTCCGGCAGTGTTTTGTGTTGGCTTTATACGTTGATGGCAATTAAATGTAATAAGAGGTAACGATGACCCCAGCTCTCTTTTACATTTACAAATCGCAACCAAATTTTAGTTTAAAAGTTGCGCATGTTGCCACAAAAACTGCGAGGTGTTTTGACTTTCTCTTTCGTATTATTTGCGTCAACTATATGCTGTCGTCGTACATACAACAGTCGTCACACGATGCACGCATGGAGTAGTAAGGCAGGGGATAAACCATACTAATATTCTGCGGTTTTACCATTAAGTAAAGATTTCTGCCCGTCTAGCTTGCCGTTGAGACGCATATGAGCATAACGCAGAAAGAGCTTCCATGGTTCCAAATCTTCAGCCGCGCTCCGGGGCCGGAGGTGTACGCTCAAGGCCTCTTGGTTCTGCGTCTTCTAAGCTTCGATAGAGGAAAGTGGAAAGGGGGACGGCGTTCATCTATCAGTAGTCCCTGCAAACTGCCCTAATCTTTTGCATTGGTTAATCATTAACAGATTACGGGAAGTCCATATTTAAAACCAAGGAGAGGCGGAATTCATTGCGTCACTTAGTAAATTTTTCGTCATGCATGAGTGTTTGCACGCGTGCATGTATTTGCATTCAAACTGGCTTTAACGTGTCCGCTAGTGCGCGTTAACCCACTGCTAGAAGTTTATGAATATCGTATTGTTTCTTTCATGTCCCTGATTGAGAATATTCAGGAGGGAACGCAATTCAAGTAGTTCATACGAATGGATCTTCTGGCGAATCAGTCGGTCAGTCAAACGAACTTCTATTAGAGTCATCGGGAGAGCCCACCGAGGGCGAGTGTAGGCGGAAGCCAGAGGCTCCCGACCGCTTCACAGGCAACCCTGGATGGCCCTGAATTGGTCGACCAAAATCTCTTTCGAAATTTTGAGCAAATGTTGCACGCTATTTGTTCGCACATGACTGAGTCGCGTTCAGATAAGCCTCACTTGATGACACTGAAGGACTCAACGCCGACTACTTCTGTTGCAGTCGTATGGTCTTATTGCGACTAAGATATGCATGTGGTAGCCCGAGCGATATTCAATAGTTCACCCCGTTTTAAATGAATGGTTGAGTTCGCGGCGGCCTTACAATGGTTCCATCGGAGGGCTGCATGCTGACCCGCAAGTCGCGGGTTCGAGCCCGAGTGAGGTGGTCGAATTTCGACTGATGCACAATAGAGGCTTAATCTATACTATGGGACGTCAGTGCACATTAACTAACACCAGGTGGCCGAAGTTTGTGGAGCCCTCCCTATGGCGTGCCTCATGAGGACATCCTATCTTCTTGCGTGAAACCCCATGTATTATTATTATTATTATTATTATTATTATTATTATTATTATTATTATTATTATTATTATTATTATTATTATTATTATTATTAAGTATGCACTTCAAACGAAACTTGTTAGAGATACCGGCTGTTTTATGCCGTCGATTACATCGCCATTCTTTGCTAGGCGCTTGCTCAGTGTCGTGGGAAAGCCTTAGTGTAAGGAGAATAGTTTAGTCTGGCCGCAGTCACGTCTATAACGCATACATTTATTTATAAAAATTGATTTTGATTTCCTCCGCGAGGTGTTATTGCTTTCCATCTGAGTCATGAAAAGTCTACTACGAAGTCGATATTTGATGTGTTGGGGATGACAAGTTAAAAATTTTCAACACCGATTGTAAGCGCAACCATCGGCTAACCGATAACGATATGGGGCACTTTATACCCTGGATAGTATTAAGCGAAATAATATATATATTTTTTTCAGGAGTGTGCCGAATCGCGGTACCATTTATGGCGAGACGTCTTGCTCTGCTTCGCCGGGAACTTGTAGACAGCTTTCTTGCCATGCTCTCGTCATGCGGCCCTCAACGCAATATTAACTGTCGCATGGATTTCTAACGAATGTATCAGTTCACAAACTGTCGCGTGTTTGAATCTATCTGGCCACGCCATATTGGACGAAACACGGCAACACCATAGCAAAGATGAAACAATGGTTTTAAACATTACTGAGTGAGTATCATTAATTATGCATCGAAGGGTGATTGAATCTTCACTTACATCTTCGCTAAAATGGAGTTGTAATGCAACTTTATTTCAGAATCATGAATCTTCTGGTGTAAAGTTTCGTGATTACTGCTTTGCATGATATCTTCATTTTTACACAAGTAGTTTTTTGGTACTACCAATTTTAACCGTGAAAACTGTGTTTTAGGTCAACACCCATATGCTGCTACAGTAACACCAAGAGCTTACGTCCTCACGATGCTTTGATTTAATGTACAAACTTGGAGGCCGCAAGATCATTTAATCAACATTCGTCACTGAAGGACTCGAGCGCTACTAACGCTACGTTGTCAAAAGCGCCGCCAAGTGTTCACCTCGCGTTCGGTCAAGCGTATTTTTGCTCCGGCAAGACCGAGTGAAATCGCGAGCCTAAACGACAACAGCTGGCGATCTAACCTCGTCGCTCATACCAAATGCTCTGTCGAACTGTTGGAACGCCCGTTTGCTCCCGGTGACCAGCCATCCATGCAGGTGGGCTCTGGCATATTGTTCGCTGCGCGCGGTGCCCTTTTAATTGCTCGCTATCTCGGCGCCTCGCAAAGGGCGCGCGGATTATGCAAAACGGCCGCCGCTCACGCGGCCTTCTCGTCCTCCGCCCCTCGTCGAGAGGCTGCCCCGCGTGACACACACGTCCGATCGGGACCGTCGGACGTGATCAAAGACTCCACGCGACGGCATGGCGACTGATAACAGTCCCGCGCCGTTGCAGCCGCTCCATCTGCCGCGACATGGATCACAGCGAGATCAAAAAATGCGCCTAAGCTGGCCAGAAATGTGGCACCCGGAGCCGTCTTACGTACAGGAAGCGCGACTTAGCCGTGTACTGGCGCGCGCTTATGCCTCTCGGGATATATGTTCCCAGGCGCTTGCACCACGCCACTCGAAGGGACGTTGCCTTGTCGCCTTGTACAATTATTTGCTCGCTATAAACGAGATCGTCGTCACGCGATGTATATACAGCCGCTGCATTATGCGGGACGAGTCGGGAATTTGGCAGAAAAGAAAAAAAAAAAAACACCGATCCAGCGCTTTCGGTGGTTTCGTGCTTTACATGGCTTTGAGCTGCGTGAACGCGAGGTCACAGTCCGTCCATTGGGCCATCGGCCAACTACATTCCAACGTGCACTCTTAAAAAAAAAGTGGTAGTACTTGCTAACTTTGGAGTAGTAATGGTTTGTCACATATGTTACAACCCTGGTAGTAAGCGCGGTTAGTAACGGCGAGGGTGGTAACAGTTACTACCCTAGCTGTTACTACCACCATTTAGTATCTGTTACTACCCTAGCCGTTACCACCCATGAATAGTCAATTTTTATAAGTTTTAAGAAACAAAGTAGTGACTAATACTACCTTGTTTATTCATTTTGGCATATTATTTTTCCACTGCTAATGATCGCCAATCAATGTCTTATTACTATACAACTTCGGCTAATGAAGCGTGGTGTCTCATGAACGTGAAGAATACATAGACCTAAAAAGTTCACTATTTCTTGCGCATACACGTAGTATGAAGTACGCATGGGGTATATATATAGCCCCTACTTTGCAGGGGCATGTCTGGCACAAAGGAGCACTTGTGTTTCAGGATGAATTATAACAAATTTGAACCTATAGCACTACATTATACTAGCTGGTTACGTATGTTTGGGGGCGCAGTAGAAGACATTTAACCAGCCTTACCTATAAAAAATTGTATGTCATATTTGTTCATTATAAAAAGGTCTCAAAAAGGCATTATGGGCAGTGGCCGAAACAAGGTTATGAACTCCTCAGTGCATTGGAATGCTTCACGCGGCTGATATACCAGCGCTTACAAGGTAATATTTCTTTTTGGGGTTTGACACGCCAAAACAATGATAATGTTTAGAGACACGCCGCAGTGATTTCATTGTGACCATTTTTTGGGCTAATTGTGACCGTCTGGTTATTTTGATCCGCCGGTCTTGTTATTATGTGCTGTAATTTACTAAGTTTGTTGTTAATTGTCTATAGCAACGCGTGTACACTTGCCTATGGTTCGTCAACTTGTACTTCTCCGTTTCGACAATATCAGAATCGCGTTTACATATCTCAGTTGCGTAATTTAAAACAAAATGTATCTTCTTGATCCATAAATATCTTTTGCGCCATTTTTTTCGTTTAATAATATTACGTCGAGGCGATTCCTCTCCTAATTAATCAGAATCGGAATCACACGCTATTTTGGATTAAATTGTCAACAGCCGGGTAGCAAAAAGGTAGTAACAGGGCAAGAAAGGTAGTAACGGCTGCAGTTACTACATCTTTCAATCCAGTTACTAACTGTTTACTAACGTTAGTAGTAAACAGGTCGCAAAAAGTTAGTAACGGTGGCAGCTAGTAACTGTTTGCTAACGTAGGTAGTAAACAGGTAGCAAAAGGGTAGTAACGGCCCAAGTAAGGTAGTAACCGTTGCAGTTACTACCTATTTGGTCACAGTTACTACCTTTTCACTAACTTTCTTTTTAAGAGTGTGGCGGGCGTGATGCGAGAGTGGCCGTGAGCTGTCCTGTTAAAAACAAACAAAAAAAACTAGCAAAAAAAAACACACGACGATTACGTGCATGTGCTCTGTTGCTATATCTTTCCTTCTGGTCAGTCTCCGCGGTAGCTCGGTGGGTACGGTGCCCGGCCGCTGACACAAAAGACGCGGGTTCGATACCGACCGTAAAACTTGCATTTGGATGGTTAGTGCGCGCTGAAGAACCCAAGTGTGGCCCAAAGTGTCCTCTTCAGTACGGCGTTTTTATGCTATAGCCCGGTTCGCAGCTTCCAACCACACAAACTGATCAAACCGGCCAACCTTTCCTTCCAATCTTTCTAGTGTCTTCTCCCACAGCGAAGTGAGGAGGAGTGAACCAGGCTGGTTAACATCAGTGTTTTGTTTTTCTTTTTTATCATCTCTGTTACTATATATATGCTAAACTTAACCGGAACACCACAGCAGCGTTTTTAAAGTGTCGCCGTTTATGCTAAACTAATCCAATGAATATCTGAAGCCGTGTACTAATCCAAGGAATATCTGAATATTCTCGCAAATAATGCGAATGCGACCACTTCTTCTTACAGCCAGGAAATCTCAGGTGGTTTAGACAACAGTTCAAACGAGGTGTCTATTCACTCACATTATCATGTAACAAGATAACTGAAGGTCAGCGTGTTCTCATTACGAACAGTGAGGGACGAATGCGTTAATGCGGTGAGCATTGTTTTTACTTACGAAAACATATGAAATGACTGGAATTCGCTTTCCCCGTGGTTCTGTCTACCATACATTCGCTCTTCTCGCACGCGCGTGACATGTCTCAAAGCGACGGCGGGGTCTGCTGTCCTCTCTCTGGCGACGTCCCGTCTAGCAGTCGGGCTGCATTGCCACGTCGCTGGTGTTACACCTATCGCCCACTCCCCTCCGGTGGAGCAATAGCCGAGCGGCTGCTGTGTCCTGGTCCCGCCAGGTCGCCAGCGGCCGATCAAAGCCTGTCGCGCCGTTGCACCGCGACTGTGCTGCCTGATAAGGGAGGGGCGCCAGTGCTTCACAGAGCCGTCACTGCTACGAATGCACCAGCCGCTGAAAAGTAAAAAAAAAGAAAAGAGACAGGCCTTCCAGAAATTTTTCCATGCAAGTACATAGGAGAGATGACCGCCCCTACGCAGGCCATTCGCTTCGACGTCTTATAGGCCATCCGAAGATCGCGTGTTCGGGCTCGAGATGAGATTGTTTATATACGCCGGGTGTCTCAAGTAATGCAGATCGGGGCCTTAAATGAGCCGGGGCTGCTCTTTTCATTCCTCCCGATCCCGGCTCAGTTATCTCGCTTTGAGCAATCTGTTTGTTGGCCGCGGGAATCGCGTGTGCACCGAGAAGCAGCGAGCGGGCTTCGAATACACAGCCCCCCTGGCGTTGCCTTGTAAGTTCTTCGAGAGATGTTTGATCGCTCTAAAGCGATATCGCGTCCTCGAAATGTATACGCGTTATTCGACTAGTTTTGGCGCCCGTCTCGCCTGTCAAATTAACCCCGGGAACATTTTGCGAGCCCACCCGATATGGCCTGTGATGGACTCGTGTATCGGCTTCGATAACTGGCATATTTATACGCTTCGTATAATGATCGACGCTTTGCGCGCTCGTCTCGGCCTGGCATTTCGACCTCGTATCAGAGCGCGTCATACGAAATAGAGACTAAAATCAGTCGTTGGGACACTAACTAGAGGAGAGAGGTACTGGCAGACAGGTGATAAAGAGAGATAGCAGAGGTTAAGTGAAGTCTAATTTGCTTCGCAAAAGCTACTCGCTTGATCAGAGTACTGTGCGGGAGTGCATTGGTGGTCCTTTTAGCAACGTGCAGGCGGCCTGGATGCATATGTTGACATTTTTCTTCCCAGAACAGCTCAACGACTGTACGCATCGGTGTGAGCAGGGTTCTCTAATAAGTGAGGTGGGTGGGGGAGGGGGAGGGTGGCACTTTTCGCAGAGCACCCCCAAGCTGCTCCGTCCATCGGTTTTGTTCGAAAGAGAAGGAGCTTCGCAGTGGATGGCATAATGAAAATGAAGCGCTGACGTTTTTCTCACAAGGGACTGCTTTTGTTACCCAGGGTCTTCGGCCGAAAACCTCCATGGTAGTAACAATGCACATTAAGCCATTCCAGGTCAAGTACGACTGAGGGAATACATGGTACAGATTTGACGCATAATAAAGGCAGAAGTACCCTCCTCCCCCCACTTTCCTAAACACACACACCTAGTCTCTTGACGCAACAAAGTCTGTCCCAGACTCAAGCTGCAATCCCGTTCGTGTTAGTCCGGCGGAAAGAAAGAATTGAGGAGGGGGGGGGGGGGTGTTGCGAGCAAAGAGTAATGTCGGAAGGAAAGAGCATGGGGGAAAGAGAGAGTCCGCGCGCGCTAACGAACTGATGCGAGATAGGACGTGAAACAACAGGGGCGACCCATCGATCAGTGCGCGCAACGGCAGCAGATCTCATTCGCTTCGCGCTAAAGAGAACCGCGCCTGGCTTATGCAAATACGGCCACGCCGTTGCGTCGACCTCCTTCTCCACTTGCACTCTTTCTAGGAGCGAACGCGGGGTCGCGCGCGTATATGGTACCGCGCTGCAGTGTAGAAATTGAAACCGAATCTGTAACAACAAGCAAATGTATACGAATAAGCACGCACACGGCATACGTGCACCACATTGTGGATGTAAGCATGATCATAAAACAAACGCCTCCCTATGAGAAGATGAATGCGAGCGGGAACGACGTGGCCAAACCGCTCGTGTCAGCTATAACGTTCCGATCCTTGTGCCTAATCGAAAGAACGTCCGTTGAGTAGTACGTATTTCGCCTATGTCTGACCATATATCTCGTGTTCTAGTTTCATTTAGGGTTTGCGGCCGAATAAAATACAGTTTTTTTTTTTGTTTTCAAGAGGATGCTGTAGTACTGCCACTGCATTTCTATTGACTTTCTCGCTTGGTATTTGAAAAACCATAAGCGAGAAGTTGCTTATGTAAACGCGTAGTTTCTGTGAAGCCTGGCGTATTTTTTTTTTTTTGCGTACTTCCGGCAGTGTTTTGTGTTGGCTTTATACGTTGATGGCAATTAAATGTAATAAGAGGTAACGATGACCCCAGCTCTCTTTTACATTTACAAATCGCAACCAAATTTTAGTTTAAAAGTTGCGCATGTTGCCACAAAAGCTGCGAGGTGTTTTGACTTTCTCTTTCGTATTATTTGCGTCTACTATATGCTGTCATCGTACATACAACAGTCGCCACACGATGCACGCATGGAGTGGTAAGGCAGGGGATAAACCATACTAATATTCTGCGGTTTTACCATTAAGTTAAGATTTCTGCCCGTCTAGCTTGCCGTTGAGACGCATATGAGCATAACGCAGAAAGAGCTTCCATGGATCCAAATCTTCAGCTGCGCTCCGGCGGTGTACGCTCAAGGCCTCTTGGTTCTGCGTCTTCTAAGCTTCGATAGAGGAAAGTGGAAAGGGGGACGGGGCTCATCTATCAGTAGTCCCTGCAAACTGCTCTAATCTTTTGCATTGGTTAATCATTAACAGATTACGGGACGTCCATATTTAAAGCCAAGGAGAGGCGGAATTCATTGCGTCACTTAGTAAATGTTTCGTCATGCATGAGTGTTTGCACGCGTGCATGTATTTGCGTTCGAACTGGCTTTAACACGACCGCTCGTGCGCCTTAACTCACTGCTAGAAGTTTATGAATATCGTATTGTTCCTTTCGTGTCCCCGATTGAGAATATTCAGGAGGGAACGCAATTGAAGTAGTTCAGACGAATGGATCTTCTGGCGAATCAGTCAGTCAGTCAAACGAACTTCTATTAGAGCCATCGGGAGAGCCCACCGAGGGCGAGTGTAGGCGGAAGCCAGAGGCTCCCGACCGCTTCACAGGCAACCCTGGACGGCCCTGAATTGGTCGACCAAATCTCTTTCGAAATTTTGAGCAAAGTTGCACGCTATTTGTTCGCACATGACTGAGTCGCGTTCAGATAAGCCTCACTTGATGACACTGAAGGACTCAACGCCGACTACTTCTGTTGCAGTCGTATGGTCTTATTGCGACTAAGATATGCATGTGGTAGCCCGAGCGATATTCAATAGTTCACCCCGTTTTAAATGATGGTTGAGTTCGCGGCGGCCTTACAATGGTTCCATCGGAGGGCTGCATGCTGACCCGCAAGTCGCGGGTTCGAGCCCGAGTGAGGTGGTCGAATTTCGACTGATGCACAATAGAGGCTTAATCTATACTATGGGACGTCAGTGCACATTAACTACACCAGGTGGCCGAAGTTTGTGGAGCCCTCCCTATGGCGTGCCTCATGAGGACATCCTATCTTCTTGCGTGAAACCCCTTATTATTATTATATTATTATTATTATTATGCACTTCAAACGAAACTTGTTAGAGATACCGGCTGTTTATGCCGTCGATTACATCGCCATTCTTGCTAGGCGCTTGCTCAGTGTCGTGGGAAAGCTTAGTGTAAGGAGAATAGTTTAGTCTGGCCGCAGTCACGTCTATAACGCATACATTTATTTATAAAAATGATTTTGATTTCCTCCGCGAGGTGTTATTGCTTTCCATCTGAGTCATGAAAAGTGCTTCGGGATCGCCGGCGTCAGCGACATCGATGCGGTGAGTGCCTGATGTTTTCCCCTCAGTTCACCAGACTACTCTAGCTCAGGTTGTAGTAGTTTAGAGAAGGGCTGTGTGAAGCATTAGAGTGAGCTTTGATCGTTTCAAGCAAAGTCGAAGTGCTTTGAAACCAAAGTTAATGCGGAGGGGTAAACACGGGAGAGTGAAAATTGCTTGCGCGTCTTGCTAGTTGACTTATAGTGGGTACGGCAAGTAAATTGTTAACAGGGGCAAACAGCAAGAGGCTAGTGTGAACGATGGAGAACCTTAAAGTGAAGGAACTCATCGAAATTTGTGAGGAACTCGGCATTACTTTGGGCCGTGCGAACGAAAGCAAGCGATCCTTGAGATCATGAAGGATGAGGGAGTGTCGGCTGAGGAAGTCGATGAGGCCTGGGTGGATATTAAAGCACGCCGTGAGGAGGCTGAAAGGCGCGAAGTAGAAGCTCGCGAACGTGAAGAAGCTGAAAGGCGAGAAGCTCGCGAACGTGAAGAAAGGCGAGAAGCTCGCGAACGTGAGGAGGCTGAAAGGCGCGAAGCTCGCGAAGAAGCTGAAAGGCGCGAAGCTCGCGAACGCGAAGAAGCTGAAAAGGCGGCGAAACGTCGCGAGGAGGCCGAGAGAACAGGAGCGCCTCGAGATGAAACAATAGAATTGGCAATCCTACAGTGTTCGCAGGCGCCTAGCGCAGCTTCTCCGACGATTCAGGTCAGCGGTTTTAGAATTCGGGACCAACTGCCACCGTTCGTAGTAGGCGAGGACATGGCGAAGTATCTCGTCAAGTTTGAACACGTCTGTGAGCGAAACGCTTTGGATGCGGTCTCTTTTGGGCAGAACCTGTTAGCTCTTCTTCCCGGCGAAGTGTCCGACGCCATTAACTTGCTTGTCGAGGGAAGCGTTTGAGAGCTATGACGAGGTTTAAGGAAGTGCTCTTGAGACGTTCTAAGTTGTCACCCGAGGCTTTCAGGCAAAGGTTCCGGTATGCTAAAAACGGGAATGAGTCACACGTTGACTTCGCGTTTCGTCTTAAAGCCGATTTAATTGAATGGCTCAAGGGCGAAGGTGTTTATGACGACCGCGATAAAGTGGTGGAATGCGTTGCATTGGAGCAATTCTACCGCTGCATCGAGGATAATGTCAGACTTTGGCTGCAGGACAGACTTGGGGAAGTACAGTTAAATAAGGCAGCTGAGTTAGCTGAGGAGTATTATACTCGCCGAAAGTTGCATAGCAGGGCAGTGCGCGTTGAAAAGGATGAAAGGAAAGAGGGCTTTTCAAGGAAACCTGATCAACGGAAACCCGTTCCGCACCGTAATTTCAAAAAGGACCCGTCTCTTACTAAGGACAGTGTAGGGGAAGGGCAAGCAGAAGCGGAGAAATCGAGTGAGGTTTCTACCACACAGGCATTTGAATCGGAAAACAAACGGAAGCCGCTAATCTGCTACAACTGTAAAAAGGAAGGGCACATCGCGAGAAACTGTCAGGAAAGTTTGCCTTCGCAACGATCCGAGAATCAGAAAAAAAACATTCGGTTGTTGGAGCCGTATCTCCAAGAAATTAGGGTGAATAAGAAACGTGCCGAGCACTTAGAGACTCAGCGGCAACCATGGACGTTGTCCATCCTTCATTGCTGTCTCCGGATGACTTCACAGGAGAATGCGCGTGGATCAGGCAAGTCGCCGAGGAGCAGAGTGTTCGCTTACCAATCGCCACGGTTGTCATTGAAGGCCCGTTCGGTAAGCTTCGCACGAAGCGGCTGTGTCTGCCGCGCTGAACGATCGTTTTCCTTATCTTTTCTCCAACAACTCGGAGCAGCTCCTCAAAGAGCAGGGCAAATCGTTCTTCCCCAACTTTGCGTGCATGGACCTCACGCGATCGCAAGCGCGAAAGCTTTCGCGGAAGCTGGACCTGGTTCCATGCGGTGAACTCTCAAGTGACCTTGTCGGCGGGTCGATGGAACCCCAGAAAGGAAAGTTTCCGCATGAGTCATGTGAGCAGTCACGCGAGCGGCCCGTCGCCTACACGACCGGCGCGGTTTCCGGAGAAAGGGGAGACGACATGGCGCCATTGAGTCAGAGCGAGAGGGCTGCAACGCTCTCGCCTGTAGCGGAAAGTTGGAGCGAGCTGCCGAGAGTTGGTCGAGAGACGCTCATTCGAGAGCAGCGTGAGGATCTCTCGATTGAAGCGCTAGTGGAAAGCCAAATTGAAGCGCGAGTGGAAAGCCAGAAAAACGCGGCAAAAGTGCTGTCGAAGGAGCACTACGAGAAATCGGGGAAGAAGCGCGCTTTTGAAGTTGATAATCAGTAATGCGGCTGCAGCCATCCAAAAGGAACAAGCTTGAGGTTGATTGGGAAGGGCCCGCCAAAGTATTATCGAAGCCTTGCGATACAAATATGAGGTGCAAGTAGGAAGGCGGCAGAACAAAATTTACAACTTGATGAAACCCAATGTTTCAACATCAAGTGGTCGTAATCTGGTGCTGAATGCTTCAAAGGAAGAGGAAGCAGAAATTTTGAGTTCTAGTGAGGTAATGAAGGGGATCGAAAGTAATCCGGGAGCAGATAAACCTAGAGCCTAGCTTAAGTGAAGGAGGACCTGAGAAAGAGGACCTGAGAAAGATTGGTTCCGAGTTTGAAGACGTGTTTTCGGACCGCCCCGGAAACACGAGGGTGATCGAACACGATATCGAGCTAAGCGGTGAGGAGTCAATCCGTAGCAAGCCGTATCGGTGTTCCCCTGTGCAACGTCGCAAGTGTGAGCCGCTCTTGTGCCGCATAGGTATCGTCGCCTAAAAGTGGCCGGTTACTGAGGTGGAGCATGTTGCTCCACAGCGCAACTTTGACGTTCGCTAAAGAGAAAAAAAAAAGAAAGGTAAACGTTAATGCAGGTGCATTGAGCAGTGCGTTTGTTAGTACCTTCTCAACCTTTCGGTTTCTGGCTGGCGATTCGGGGCAAAATTTTGACCTCATCACGACCTGGGCTGAGCGCTCTCGTTCAGAGTGATCTAAAGGGGCCAAATTTGTGGTATTCTAATCCGTTACGTTGTTGTACGTGGGAAAAAAAAAATTGAGTTGTCATTTTAAGGGTCTTTTGTCCCACATGTGCCTTTTGATGTAGAGGGAACAAAATTCCGATAGACACGTAGATAGGTATATGTTGTACTATACTTTGTCTGGTGTTCTGTCGGGTGACCGAAGGCACTTGCGTGTGTCGTGTGTTGTCTGTTGTCGATCCGTTCTCGGCAAGTTGCAGAACCATCGACAAGTGCTGAAACCGAAGATGGTCAGAAGAGACGAGTGAAGCTGGTCAACAAGTTGTGGCGACAAGCCAGTGGAGCTGGGATCCGTCGTCAAAAATGGGATGTGTTCCGGAACAGTCTGGAGCTGTATTTCTCCCATGGCCCTGGAGGCGAACCTGGAGGGACCTGGCGAACGAGCGCACTGACATCCGAGCCCGTGGAAGCAGCTCGTCTTTCCGGTGCATTGTCTGGCGGCGGGGGTGCTGTTATGCCCAGCAAGTCCTCGTCAAACGTCCGTGCCTCTGAAAAAAAGGCAATCTGGGTCAAGGCCAGCCCGCCGTCTGCCCGACGCGAACATCTCAACGGCGTGAACACGCGCGGCGCCTCTCTCGCACACGTGCATTGAGTCAGCGGCGCACGTGACAGCGAGCCGGCGTTCTCGTGTCTGGTGGTCTGACGCATGGCGCGGCAACCCCATTGGAAGAATCTGCGCTGACGACCAGCGGCGCTTCTGATTGGACATTTTGGTTGGACCCGGTGTAAATAAAAGAAGCCCTGCGGCGCGTCGCGATCGGCGGTCCTACGAGAAGGGAGTCCCGTGTCGGAGAGCCGACATGTGTGTGAGTCAGCGGTCTTATGCGAAAGCTGATCTATGTGTTAGAGAGGGGAGCTCGGCTCTTTGAGTCTCTGTCGGCCCCAGTGCCGAAATTGTAACGCCTCTGTAAATATGCTGTACATAAACCTTGTTTAACTCACCGTCGTCTCGTCCGCTCGTCTTATCAGCTCTGCGCAGAAGCAGTCGCGAGCTGATAAACATACGCTACCAAACGGCTGGTGACCTTCCCGGCGGAGTTGGAAGCAGTGGCGCCATCGGGACCGTGTTGGCATCGCCGTCTTTCGCAACAGTGGTGGCTTCGGCGGGATCGGTCCGCCTACGCAACAAGGGCAAGCCGTTCTCGCAGCTGGCGTATATCCTGATGGAATGCTGTTTAGGTGCTTGGCTATGACGTCTGAAAACGTAGCACGTGGTCTTCCGGAAGGTAGAAGGGCCAAGTGGTGGTCGGGGACACGGCTAGCATGTCGAATGTGTGCTCTGAGGCAATCCACAACTATATATGTCCTGACCGGATGGTCTTTGGCAAGCATGATTGTGGCATAAGTAGAAGCGCATCGGGGCAGTCCTAGGCAGATACGCAATGCCTGACCCTGCAAACTCTCCAATAAATGAGTATTCGATTTGCAAGTGTTAGTCAGTACCGGCAAGCTGTAACGCAATAGACCCAGAAATAGGGCCCTGTACAGCTCTATAGCATGGAGGCCACAGAAGTTCCCCATGCTTTACCGCACAAGAATTTCATGATATGCATAATAGATAGCAGTCTCTTCTTCAAGTACGCACAATGTGGGCTCCACGAAAGACTTCTGTCGATTATTATGCCCAGGAAACGATGCGTCCGTGCATATTTGACACTCTGCCCATTGATGTAAACAGGGTATGGCGTCATTGGTTTGCGTGTAAACGCCATCAACGTGCACTTCACAGTTGATATAGTTAAGCCTTGTTTCTGAAGGTAGGCTGTTTTGAGGGTTGCTGCCCGCTGTATTCGTGAACGCACCTGAGGGCGAGTAACTGCAGCACTCCAGAGGCAAATATCATCGGCGTATATGGATAGGCACACCGACTTTGGCAGAACCTTCACCAGACCAATGAGGGCCACATTAACAATGTGGGGCTTAAAACGCCTCCGTGAGGTACTCCGCAGTAGGTGTAATGTTGGGCAGTTGTACCCTCATATGTTTGTACAAAGAAACCCCTGCCAGTTGTATAATCTTTTATCCATTGAAACATTCGTCCACCAATGCCCATTGCTGCGATAGAAGTGAGGATGGCATCGTGAGCTACATTATCATATGCACCCTTCACGTCAAGAAGAGTGCCACTGATATGCGCTTGCGACTTTTTCTGGGCTGATCGAGAGTACTGTGCGGGAGTGCATTGGTGGTCCTTTTAGCAACGTGCAGGCGGCCTGGATGCATATGTTGACATTTTTCTTCCCAGAACAGCTCAACGACTGTACGCATCGTGTGAGCAGGGTTCTCTAATAAGTGAGGTGGGTGGGGGGAGGGGGAGGGTGGCACTTTTCGCAGAGCACCCCCAAGCTGCTCCGTCCATCGGTTTTGTTCGAAAGAGAAGGAGCTTCGCAGTGGATGGCATAATGAAAATGAAGCGCTGACGTTTGTCTCACAAGGGACTGCTTTTGTTACCCAGGGTCTTCGGCCGAAAACCTCCATGGTAGTAACAATGCACATTAAGCCATTCCAGGTCAAGTACGACTGAGGGAATACATGGTACAGATTTGACGCATAATAAAGGCAGACGTACCCTCCTCCCCCCCCCCCACTTTCCTAAACACACACACCTAGTCTCTTGACGCAACAAAGTCTGCCGCGGTTAAGGTGCTCGGCTACTGACCTGAAGGTCGTGGGTTCGATTCCAGACGTGGCGGTCGCATTTCGACGGAGGCGGAATGGTAGAGGGTCATGTGCTGAGTGATGTCTGCACACTTTAAACAATACCAGATGGTCGAAATTCCCGAAGCTCTCCACTACGGCATCTCTCATAATCATGTTGTGCTTTTGGGACTTGAAACCGGAGATATTATTATTATCTTGACGCAACGAACATCACTGCTTGTGTATGACTTGGGCTGAATCCGCCGTCGACTGGATGCATAACATGCAGGCACAGTCGGCACGATACAAATCTGTGCCAGGAAATATCGCAGTTGGCAGGCTGGACACTTGCTAAATGTGTTGAATGATCCGCCCAGGCTCTTCTACACTTGTTTTGTTAACAAAGATACTCAAAGAAATTCAATCTACAGGGAATGCACAGATGCAGACATTGATTTTGTACGTTGTGCATAACATACCAATGAAGCCGCAATAAAGCTCGCAGGTTCTTTCGTGCTCTCGCCTAAGATGACTCGAAGGTGAAAACAGACGTTTCTATTTCTCATTCGATTGCAATGATCCCCACTGTCTCGAAACCTTTCTGCACCTCGTGGTTTCATGTTGCCTCAGAGATCGGAGGCACTGCAGGCTTTCCGCACCTCTCGTGCCTCCGGGATCGGCCCACCAGGCGGACAAAGTCGACCAAGCGATGATGTGATGTATTGACGACATCGTATGACGTCTGCATGACTTCATGATGATGTCACAATTTTTGGCAATCTTTGACGTAGTGTTGACATCTTAAGTGACGTCATCACATGATAGTTTTTTAGGGGCGCAGGACACGGTCTACGCTTGTCCGCTCTCCGGCACAGCACATGCAATCTACCCACTATACTCCATGACGATGGCGATGACGCTCATTACAACGAAGAATAAGTGCGTTCAAGACCACTCATTCTCTTTCTGCCATGGACGAAAACGATCGTGCGAGCGCTCTCGCCCACGAAATGCAAAGCGAACTAACCCGGAGGCGAGTGCTCGGGAACTAGCGGCAAAGCGGCAGTGCCTACAACAAGCTGCTGCACCGGAGTTGAGGGAGCGGGAAGCAGCATCTCAACGGCAAAAATCACATTGCATATAATGCACACACGCGTTGCCAATCATTTACATGGGTGAGTGGGCAATTTAATGGGTGAGTTAAGGTAAGAACGATCCGCAGTGCTTCACTCATTGGTCATAATTCACTCCGGGGAGATGCGTAACTTTTTTTTTTTTTTTGCATCAAACGCGTTGACGCCAATGGTCAATTTTCGTGTTTGATGAAGCATCTAAGGCCTTCGCTTTAATAGGACGGGTTTCGTAAATTAACTAGAGGGAATTCTAACGCTCCAGTTAGCCCTCTAACTCTCTAGCGACCACTAGAATGATGGTACACGGATTTGCTTAGGTCTTCGTACTTGCGGGGGGCGAGTCGCACTTGTGGCTTCATTTACTTGCTGTGTGTCAATTACGTTTGTAAGCAAAGGAAGAACCCTTTCGAACTTTGTGACCCGATTTAAAATGATAAGCCTAAAAGATTAAGGTGTTGAAGTGCAACTGCTGAACATTTGCAGTTAGTTGTTTCGTAACAAAACAGCTTCAAGTCACGCGAAGCCAAAAGGAACGTAAGGCACGAAGACTCGGCAAATCCGTGTACTACCCATAATTTCCATGCTCGCCGAAGCGCCGTCCGTTGCAGGTGCATAGACACTAGCGCCAGAGTTACCGCTAGTGTGTACACAGAAAGCTCTATATTTTGGAGGGCCTCGACATTCTCGTCACATCACGTGCTTCAGCCGGACATGCCTGCGTACTCCTGCGGACGAAACACCCTCGCATTCCTGGGATGTTTATTTACTTTTTATTTACTTTTCGGGCAGGGTCATTGCGCTTTGTCCAGCTGTCGGAAAGCGGTTGGCTTGGCGGTGCACTCTTTCGAGATTGCTGGCCATGCAGTATACGAGAGCGAAGAGGCAGCGGACGTGAGCCGAATCTGTCGTCCCCGTGCTTCGCGCCCGCTAATGTAAATCAGCGGGACGAGATCGCACGTTACGTGAGGCAAAAGAGAAAAAAATGCAAGATAACTTTTTTTCTCCACGGCAAACGACGACCTTCAAAAGCATGCGACAGCCGCTTTCTCTGTTCTTGCTGTTGTGTGTTAGTTAGAAGAGTGAGGAAATGGCGAGGTATAGGACATTATTCTTGATGGTTCCTTTCATCGTCGTAATTAAGCCTTGAAACAGTAGTAAATATCTCGACTCTTTTCTACCGTTTATTGTTTCTTTGTATGTTATGCCTATAACAACAAGTGGAGTGATAAGAAACAAAATGGTCGTTTTGCATTCTGTATAGCAAGTTAGTGTCTGAGGTACCATACCTGCCTGACGCAGTAACTCCTGCTTACGCTAAGGTTGTCATCATTCTTCCTTACTTGATGTTCCTTTTCTATTGCTCAGAACAGATCAACTGAAATAGACGACCACTTGAAATACACACACAGCACGCACGCACGCACGCACGCACACACACACACACACACACACACACACACACACACACACACACACACACACACACACACACACACACACACACACACACACACACACACACACGCTTTTTGCTATTTGCAAAAAAAAACGCATTCAAAGTTCAGCAGCCGTTGAGAGGGAGCAATATCGATGTTGTGTTTTTGTGTTGTAGAAGTTTGTGATGCCATCAGCGTCATCACCACTATACATGCGTTGTCACACTAGGTGCTATGATTTTTGACTGCTGTGCCTTAATTAGCGGACAGCTAGAGTCGTATAGGTCAGGAAGACGTTCGTGCTTCGAGCGAAAGACCGCCATCTTGGCATCGTGAATAAGCACCGAACGTGAAACACTATTTCACGCCGTGCCACCCTTTGCACGAGTCCCTTCAGCAAAGGTAAAGCCCGACTTTTTCATTTTGCAGCGGAGCTCATCATCGCTGGCTGCCTGCCAAAAGACAGGTCCTTAGGAGTTTCACGTACTGCCTCATCACTACTCCTGACAGCGAGTGTTGCGTGGCAAACGCTGCATGCGTAGGCCCGAAAACCTAGTATAACAAAAATATACCACCAGATAGTCCTAGGCCGTCTCACGAGGGGTAATTCACAGTATAGTAGAAGCAGAGCCCATTTCTGGTTCGAACATCGACATACCTATAGGCGCTTGTAGCATCGTCGCGACAAGCGGCTCACTCTGACAACGGCCACAGTTTGCAAGCATGGAATAGGCTTATATAGACGGTAGAAGAAATGGACATGGGCCGGGCATGTAGCGCGTAGACAGGATAACCGCTGGTCGTTAAGGGTAACCAACTGGATTCCCAGAGAAGGCAAGCGGGTTAGGGGGAGACAGAAGGTTAGGTGGGCAGATGAGATTAAGAAGTTTGAGGGTGTAAATTGGCAGCAGCAAGCACAGGACCGGGTTAACTGGCGGAACATGGGAGAGGCCTTTGTCCTGCAGTGTATGTAGTCAGGCTGATGATGATGATGGGACGGTAGATGTCGCTATGGCTCAGCCGTGTACGTGGTTCGTCGAATGGCGGTCGTCGAAACACATTCGCTTGATGTACTGTCGCCATTTGCATAATAGATCAGCTCCCAACAGCATCGCGTTTCACACAATCAGGGCTGACATCTCATTAGTCAGGAAACAACGGGGCAGCCGTGCGTTCGAGGGCTGACGTGCTGACTGAGTGACTGAAAGCTAGAAGACGTTCCAGGACGCCGAGCGGGCTTGTGTCTTCGGGCCGAGAGACGTTTCTTTCATTTTTCTTTTGTTTGCGTTGTGGATTACGAACAGGCGGCGTATAATCTTTCTTGTATATTCGTGGGAACCGAATCACATATGATTTTTTGTTCGTAAAGTGTCCACGCGGGTAACAGATAGAGCGCGAAGCCGCTGAAAGTGATGCCTATTTAGCGATCGTCTTTGTGCAGGGGGACCTCGTTTTTACGATTCTGCCTATGCGTTTTTCGGAGTACTACTTTCTATTTCATTTTTCTTCTTGTGGCCATTCTTTGTGGTTAATGCTATTCGCCAGTTTCGTCGAGTGTCACGCCGCCCCGCGGCCACCGGTGGAATTTTTTCAAAGGGTATTGGTCGTTGGGGCGGCGGTGCTCCTGGGTGCATTTGCTTTGTGTTGTTCGAGTCGTCATCGCAGCCACGAAATGCCTAAATTTAAAGGCTTCAAAAGCAATCGCATGTGCTGCATGCCGCAGTATAGAACCAGAGCATCGACGACAGTACAGCCTCAATTCCTTCCCAAGAGATGAAGCAAAGAAAAAGGATTGGATAGTGAAGTTGAGAAGTGGCAAGTCGGTCACATCACTGATGAAAGTGTGCAGCGCGCACTTTATCAGCACCGACTACTTCTGCAGCAACGTAGGTAAGAAAACGAGAATATCTAACTTTTGCTTGCGTCAAGCCCCAGTTTATGGTCGCCTGCTACAACTCGCCTCGTGAGTAAACGCATATGTTTACGTGTTGTACTGCACCCAGTATAGCCATCACTCAGTCGAGCTGCGCAGTTGTAGACAGCGCAGCGGAGATGAGCAGCTTAGGCCATCCCATATGCTTTAGGAAAGACGTAACTGTTTGTGAAAGACGCATCTGTCGTCTTGCGAAAGACGCACTCTGATACTCTCTGTGGGCGCCATATCGAATTACCCACTGCACCACCTATAGGCGACGAAACTTGCGAATTGCGTTCGCACGTGAAATTGAAATAGTAGGACTGCGTAACAGGACTTGTGTGGGTATTACTGAGGCCCCAACAACAACGTGTTACGGGCGCGCAACCGCTCACATTCTACAGCAACAACGAATCGACCGAGGAGAAATGGAGGATGGCTTTGACCATCCAGTCGTTTTATGCGAATGAATGAAGTACCCTTAAAGTTTTAAAAGTTATTCTCGGTTAGCTCTAGGTGACAGTCAAGCACGTATTACGACGTGTACAGCGAAAGCCGCGATTGAACGCTGTGCTCGACTGACCAACGTGTACTCACTTGGTACACGCACGGTAAGCTGTTCGCGTACTCATAAACTGCCTGTTCACGTACGCCTATCTGTCGACATCGAGTGCACACATGGATGCACATCGTGACAGCGTTCCCTTCGCCGGGGTCCACATTAGGGTCCACTTTTATTGTCGAAGCGTGAGAGCACGCTCTTCGCGCAAGCCCTGCTCGAAGGCTGTTTGATGGGCGTGCATGCAGAGTTCCGTATAGGTGAAAACGATGACCGGGCGGTGCATATCGGTCAGTAGAGATTTTGACACAGAACTCAAGAAGCGCGGCTATATTCCCGCACTTAGTGAAGAGATAAGAGATTCATCTGACAGGTTTTAATACATTGGTCGCGTTTGTTTTCGCGGAGGATAATAAAATTGACGCAGGAAGACGCAGCGTGAGACATTCTTCCACTCATGCACGTCTGCGGTTGAGGGGGAGGGCGGAGCGATAGCGAAACAAAATTACCGGCGCCGCGAAGTCAGCGATCAAGCGAGAAAGTTGCACACGCCAAATCTCTCCCTGCAGGTACCCGAGACATAAAAAAAAAACACGCCATTTGTGGTCAGCCGCTGCGAAAATGAAGGAGAAAACTGGTTTTTGTTTCGGCGTCCGCGCTTGTCGATCGGTGCCGCGTTTCTCGGGCGAGACCTCGCAGCCTTTTTACAGCCTGTAAAAGTCAAGAGAGTCGGTTTCTAGCTGACATGTACGCGGCACAGAGGGATAATGCCTCGCCGAACGTCGGCCCCGGAGCCTTTTTCTTGGGAGCCTGTCTTCTATCGGAACTCCGGCGCCGTCGGCGTCCTTGCCTGTCATGTGCCACGGCTGTCCGTGCTTTCCGGCACGACGAGCGAATGAAAACAGAAAGTAGTTGCCATACGGAGCCCTTCTAGCTCCACTGATTGAAGATGGTTCTTGGGGTGGCGCTCCCTAGCCGGCTCCTTGCCTAGACACCGTGCAGCACTGCGGAGGGCACACACGATTCCGGTGTCAGCTGCACAGTGGAGAAACTGCATACAAATGCGTGTCGGTGCTGAGGCAGAGGCACTCGCTCCTATCTGTCCGGGGTGACTGCTACGTAACGTAAGGTGCAACCTATGCTGTATAGCTCGGTGTAGCTATACAGTGTCGAAGATTTCATTACATGTTGCTTGGCTACACCATCAATCTTTGAGCATGGACGCGTTAATATCAAGCCTGTCTGATTGCACTGTACCAACGCCTCGTTGATTTCAATGCGTTCTTTCCCATTCTAAGCACGAGCTTTGCGGCATGTGATACGGCTGCGTTCGCATGGGCGAGGTAGGAAATGCGGCGTCTGGGCGTCTTGATATTTAGTTGTTCGGCGAAGAATTTCTCACGAGTTAAGTTAACCCGCGATGCTGCTGCTCCTAAATAAGTGTATCTTCTTTCACCACACTTCTCTCAACCCCCCTCCCTCTTTCCATTCTTCATTTTTCACTTTTTTTTTCGTTCGGTGCGTGGAGAACGTTATAGCATACGTTATAGGCGTTTTTTATAGCCTTGCTCGGAGCTTTGGGAAGTTCGACCTCATCAATCAATGATATTTGACCCGCAAAGGGTTACTGAACACAAAACGACACTCTGAGGACATGCGTTGCGCACACAAGAAACATACTTTGTAGTTCGCATCTCTCTCTCTCTCTCTTGAGTCGTGTTCGTTCATCAAGTCCGTCTGCGTCTGGTCCTAAAACGGCCTTGCCCATCACTCAAGTTTCAGGGCATATTTATCAAGACGGAAAAAGACAAAGAGAACACACGTGTATACAAAGGCTAAAGTACAAATAAAAAGTGAAAAAGAACAAAGCAGCCTTTTCCCATCAGTCAATCGCGAATTTCTCTAATAAGAAGCTGCATGCGAAAAAAAACAGGAACAAAAACAAGAGTAAAACAATAACATAGTTGAACACCCATTTTCTTCATTGTGAGTGCCCGACGAAATGAAAGGTTCGTTTCGTTTTTTTATGGGCGCTGATGATATCATCGCCCAGTTTTCAATGCCATACTGCGACGCCAGCATTGATTGCCCGGTTAGTGTCGCCGCACTGCACGGATTTAGCGATGTGCAGCACTGAGTATGGTTGTAGCGAGTGATTGTGCTTGTTACTCGGGCCCTTATGTATAGACTGTGTCTGGGAACGGAAAAACTAATAGATGCGATCTAGGGAGGTCTTCAGGAGGGGCAGGTCTTTGACAGAAAAGGCTTTTGGTCTCGTCGCCGAGACGCCGCTGAGCTTGTGACGCGTATCACGACCGGGTGCTCTCAGCGTGCGCTTTTTCGTTGCGCATGGAGATAACCAGAATGTGTGAAGTAATGCGGCCAACGATGGTTCTATAGGCGCCTTTTACCATAAAGAGATGCTGTTGCTGTCAGTTGTCTGTGTGAAGGGATCGCGGGCATCACTCCGCCTTATTTAATCCTATGCTCGACGACAACTTTTCTTGACAAAACTGTAGAATCTACAGAGCCGGAGTGCATGCCTATTACCGCACCAAAAAAAAAAATAGTACTTTGCTTTACTGCTAATTTTCTCACTGGCCTTGCTGAAATGTACAGGGGTGGGGGGGGGGGGGGTCAAAAGTTTCCAGGCCACTATCCACGTATTCCTATGGCAGCGTGGCCTAGTAACTTTTGACCCTCCATGCACTAAAGAAAAAAAAAAAGATGACTCTCCCCTTCGACTTCTTTTTCGATGAATGCGTAGGGACCCTGGGAGTTTTTCGGGGTTGTTGATGGGCAGTGCGTTCTTTTTTTTTCTTTAGAAGAAAGCTATCAAGAGAAGTGTCTGTCGTTATTTGTGACGTCGCCAAATATCTCTCTTGCTCACCATCATCATCAGCATGACTACGCCCACTGCAGGTCAGAAGCCTGTGTTTGATTTCACAAAATCGCCCGGTCCTGCTCTTTCTCCGGCCGCGTTATCCTCAACATCTTTTGGAAGTGGTATACGCGTATGTTCAACAAACTTTGTATCTCGCGTGGGCTTTCCGCATGTGCGCTTTCTCGGTGTGCATGAAGGTACAAGAGATGTTTTTTATAAATTAAGGTGTAAAGTAGTTTTAAATTAACTATAGAGGCCTTTTACCATAAAATAAGGCTGTTACTTTGAGTTGTCTGTGTCCAGAGATTGTGGACATGACCTCGCATTCCACACAGGCTTTTATTATATTGTGGTAATCTGCATCGTTATTATGGGTGCAAGTGACGTTGTGGTCACGGTTAGAACCGTTGCTATAGTCGAAACATATGCAACACACACACACACACACACACACACACACACACACACACACACACACACACACACACACACACACACACACACACACACACACACACGCGCGCGCGCACGCACACGCGCACACACACACACACACACAATTTTTTTACTATAGACTTCAACCCTTTGTCATAGGCTAACTTTAAGGGAAGGGATCGTTGTTACCGGTAAAAATGAGCTATTGAGAAGAGTATTAATGAGTGTTCATCTCTACTAAAATCTGCCCAGATGTTGTAACGGGGAGTATTTATTAAGTGAACGCCGGGGGGGCTAACACTGCACACAGTGTGCAAGGATGCAGGACAAGAGGGCAGTTCAGGCACAGCCCCACAACAACAACATCGTCGTCTTCATTCCTTCTGCGTCATTTCTGCACCCGTGCCTGAGGTACCTTTCTGTACCCGTGACAATATTCAGACTTCTCAAGGAAACCTGTAACACGCAGAACACTGTATGTCCCAACAAACTACCCCTATTAAAATGGTATTTTTCCACCGTTATGACGGAGGGTTCTTGGATTCACTTTCGAGGCATATCCTCCACTCCAGAAGTTTTATAAATCATCCTCGAATCGCATAAGAGGACAAGGAAGGTTAAATAAATTTAAAATTTAGTGGCGTAAAGTGTATACAAAAATATACATTATCTGCGGCACCGCTCGGGTAACGCGCTCATGTGACGTTTGGTTGCTTGCCAGTATATGATACCCTGAGCTTCCCACGTATATACTCGTCATGATTCACTTCGTGAAGATGCGTAGCTTCTTTTCATGGAAGGAATCTGAGGAGTCACAGGCTGTCACAGTGGCGGGTGCATGCGCATTTTCGGTCCCCGAGCATTTCTACTCTACCGAAATGCGACACCCGCTGTGGGGATCGAACTTGCGACCTTTGGGTCCTCAGCCAAGCACCGTAACAGCTGTGTACCTCTCATTTCTTCTTCGCTATTTTGACTAATATTTCCTTAAAACGCGTTTAACCCCTGGCCCACTATGCTGTTTTCTTTTGCCGTTGTGTTATACCTTTGGTTTTGCTTTCTGTGCTTCTCTGCGTCGTCCTCTATTTAAGTCGAACACGCAAAGATTTTTACACGGGAAAGAAGTGACACCAGTCGACCAAGAAATTCGAGTCGCAGTTTGTTCGTTCGCGTCGCTGCGCCTATGCCAAGACAAAAGGCTTTACGGGAATCTCAGTGCTTTTGCCTTAAGCCAGCACATCAAGCTAGCAAAGAAAAGTCGAACATGCGGCGCACTTTTGCCAGTTATTGTCGGCTAGGGAAGAGACCTACATTCGTTCGTGAAACCCCGTGAAAGGGAGAATTTAAGTGTTCCTAAATGTAGGCCTATTCATTTTACCACCAAGATGGATGCACAGATTACACCACGAAGTAAAATGAGAGAATTGAAAAAAAAAAGTGCGAGCTAAGCGAGCGAACAACCCAGAAACGAAACGAGAGCTGCATTTATCATATTTACATCTCGACTAACACAGAAGGGTAGATCATTCTGGCCGCTGTGTCGTCCAGGCCTCTCTCCCCGCATTTTCTTCGCACAGCACTTCGTTTGGCCCGTTAAGTAGCCTCGGGGCTCGCATTTTCTCCTCGATCAGAGCTACGGGGACAGTCGGACGTCCTTCCCGTTTCCGACAAGGCGCGTTTCCTGGCCGCCTCTGTGAAGACAGTGCATGCCTGCTGCAGGCGCCATCGTCGACATGGCCTTACCCTGCAGGCGCCAGTGCCGCTTTGCTCTCGCCTTTATGGCGCCTCGGAGCACCCTTTTTCCACTGCCGCCAGTCACTCTCTCTCTCAAGCCATATTTTCAACAGCCCCGACCACCGCATCACCTCCTCTCCCCTAACGAGAGACCGTCGGCAATGGGAAGTCGTCGACGACGGCGATGCGATTCCGGACTCGGGGCGCATCTGCTGCGAAAGATGCGTTTTTGGCCCTCTTCCGTCCCGAGTTGGGGCACGCGGCCGACGGCTGCGCAACGCGCGCGGCGCGAACCGTCCGTTGAGACCGCGCCTGGGTCCGGACTCCGAGCGGAAACGGAAGCGACCGCCCAAAAACGTCGCCGGGAACGGTCGCCACACGCGGCGGGGGCCTTCCAGGCGCGCGCTGACTTGAGGAACGCCTTCGGTGTTACTACTCTCCGTTTCTTGTTCTTGATCTCGAATTCGTTTTTGTTTATTTCTTTTTTTTTGCCCCTTCCTGTACTCTTTCGCACTCCTGATACGCGCGCCCTGTTCGCCCTTCTTTTATATGCATATTTTTATTTGGATCTCTTTGTTTCTTGCGCCCTCGTCTTGTTTGTCTCTGGCCGCGTATTGGTTTTTGGTTTTGGAAGGCGGTCTGGTGTAACGACGACGGAGAGCAATTGCCTCCCGTGGCCGCTGCGGACCGGCCCTGCTTGGCTCCGGAATTTCAGCCTGCGCTGCTTTCTTTTTCAATTTTTTTTTCCTGCTCAGATCGCGCTTTTTATTAATACCGGCTTGCCGCGGCTTCCTACTCTTTCTCTTTATTATTATCACGTGCCTTTCCTCCTTCGCGCTTTTGTCTTTGGGAGCAATCTCCAGGCGTGCGCATACTGTGTGTGTATCCCCTCTCTCTGCCGGGCGTTTGCCTCCCGCGCGAAGATTGAAGGGCTGGACAGCAAACAGCGCGAATGGCGCCGCCGTCGATGAGTGAAAAGGAGCAAGAGAAACCGGGGAAAAAGAAAGGGGGGCGCGCTGTTGCGGCGGCGATGTTTAATTCGATGGGAGGTCTCGACGCTTGGGGCCTTGCTCGCGCGCGTTATGACTGCAGGGGGCGCCTTCTTCACTCGCAGTGCACAGCGTCGACCTGCTGCTGCTACCTAGATTGAAGAACTAGGTTTCTGGACAAGCGTGGTACTTGCGCGGCGCCAACGAATTTCGAGGCGTACCCGGCCGCTTATATATTATGCTTCTTTTTACAACAGACTCCGAGCTGCAGTCCTTCGAATGCAGCGAATTGTGTCGCCATTCAAGAACGCGGGGACGCACTGCGTGACACACCGAAAGGAACAGATCTTGCCTCTTTGTGAGCCTCTCATGTCATCGTGCTTGCCTAATAGCAGCGAATAAACTTAGAGACGTAACAAGGAAGAGACGTACGCAGTGCTGTGTAATCAGTGTCGTGTTCTTCTTTCACCAGGGCTCTTAATAAACGGCTATAAGGACGATGATGATGTTGGCTACAGGTGAACTCAGCCTTGCAAGATATGCTTGACTCTTTTTCGAATAAAAATTATAGGAGATTGTTAAAAAGCGTAGTGCGAGCGAGTGAACAAGAAGAAGTGCTCAGCGCGGCAAAAGTGGTACACTGTAGTCGAACAGTTGGTTACAATTGACTGTTTATTGAAGTAATTCTGTGATAGCTCTACCGAAGCGATGTCGAGTCCAAGTGAGGACGGAAGAAACAGGAAGGAGATGAGGAAATGCAGGGAAGTTAACCGGTCTTTAACAACGTGTATGCTACCCTACACTGGCAAAAGGGACAGGATAGGTGGAAAGTTTAGAGAGAAAGAAGAAGAGGGCCAGTACACACAGGCAAAGCTTCACTCTCCAGGGTCACAATATTCGTAGTTCAAGTCGACAACGGCGAGCCTTTCTTACTTCCGCCCGCGATTTTCTGACGTGACTTGTAGTTTAGCCTTCTCTGCGCTGCATGGGTGTAGTGAGACGGAGTATGCATACAAGGCCGCGAGCGGCGGGGTCGTCGTTGCCCAAATGCTGATCGGTGGTAAAGGCGGTGGCAGCGGCGGGGCCCGACGGGCGATATCGGCCTCTCGCTTCCTACGGGAGCATAGTGCTGCCGACATGGCGGCCGTGCCGTTCTCTTAATTGGCGGTGGTCGCCCGCCGGTCGGCACTCGTTCGGAATTGATGAAAATCGAGGGGAGCCCTGCCGATCTCCCGCGCGCGAGAGGAATTTCTCGGGGAGCGGCGGTGCATGATTGGTTCTCTCTCTTGGCTGCTTGCTGCACGAGGAAGTCTCCGCCGCCGTCCGGGTCCCGTCGAATATGCCAGGAAGCGGTGAGACGCCGCTGTATCACGAGCCGATCGCTCTGGCACACTCCCTTCCTGTCACGTCCAAGAAGTTCTCCCGCCTGGAGCTTGCTTTTTCGTTGAGCCTTCTGCTTCTTTTAGGTTTGTGGGCGCGGGATCGCTCGGCTTTCGTCGCTTCCCATTTTGGGTGCTGCGCCACCATGTATACAGCACTGTCGGAAGAGCGGCGGTAAATATGCTTTCGCCCACTGCTCAGCCGAATTCGGTGGCCGGGAAGTGGTCGCAAGTACATGCGGCTCCTGATACCGAACGCGAGAGAGAGCGAGGAAGTGAGAGAGAGAAATAGAAATGGAGAGAGTCACTTTGATGCATGCTTCGAAGCCCGAGTACCGACAAGTGGTACAACCCCCGCAGTTAGCGCGTTAGGAGGAGGGATAATGGGTTATACGTGGTGGCTTTCGGGGAGCTGGGCGTTTCAGGACAATCAAGGTATTCCACGGGCCGTGAGTCATTTGCTCTACGAGCGCACGCGGACTGTATTTGCGGTGTATACTATGGGAGCGACGTCTTTTCCGGCGTATATGTGCGTGCGCGTACTGGGTGTTCGAGCGACTCATGATATACTGCTTGACTCTGGTATCGTTTACGAGCTAAAGTAGTGTTAGCACATCGTGTTCTATTTTTCGAGAGTTTTTACTACGAAGAATGTTCTTAAAGGGCCCATGACACGGTCACCCAACAATTCACTGTTTTCGGTAGAAAACGGAAGATCAAATATGCATAGACACGCGTGAAAACTGGACTTTAAAAGACTATTTCATTGTAAAATAAAGCTGTCGGCCATAAACTCCGCCCACCGCCGGCGACCGTCATGTTGCCGTGGCAGGCATGACGTCACGAGAGGCGCAAAGTAATGCTGTTGTCTGCTACCAAACAGCCTCCTACCGCACGCGGTCAGTGTGTTGTTGTGTTTCTTGCCGCGTAGTCCGCACGTTGCTAGTGGGTTGCGAGCTGTATCTGTGTTGCGGCGTGATACCGTGGTACCATCCCCATGTCGTTGACACCGTCAAAAGATTCGGGCAGTGGTTCCCTTAGCAGAAGGAGCAGCGACAACGTCGTATGTGCTGCGTATTTCGATTTTGACCCCATCGCCACGAGCTCAAGCGACGACGAAAGCGGAAGACGTGGCCAACCCAGTCGACAATGACCTCAGCGTTGTTGCAAACGTTGCTGATGGTCTCCAGCACTGGGAAGCAACCTCGTTTCATTGGGGAGTTTTAGAATAGCGCACCGCGAGCCCTTGCGGTGCGGTCGCTGCCACTGCGCATGCCTCGTAACGCGAGTCGGCGTTCGCGGACCGCACGCAAAAAATCCGAAGTTGCGTGCGGTGATGGCGGCCCGCATGTGACCCGCAAGCGCTGGTTTCGAGGCTACGGTGTCGCTGCGATCGTGCTTTGCTGTTAGCAGCAGGGCAAATGCTATTCTAGAACTTATCTGGCGCCCGTTACGCCCGCAGCGCTTGCAAACGGTATTCTAAAGCTCCCTATTATTTGAAGCATGCATGGTTTCTTGAAAAGTGAGCCGCTTCTGGGATACGGGTGTTCGTCGACGCCGCATTCGTGAGCACGTGTTACCTCGCGCAATGGAATTCGCAAAGCGGGTAGAGTTTTGTCCTTTCCTTTCTGGGCATGTTCAGCTCCCAAGCTTTGCGCTTTGGCGGGCTCTTTCGGGTACCTGAAGAACGCCACTTTACTTTCCCGGCTCCGTACGCTTTGGCACCCCACAGCACTCACTACACGGGCTATTTCAACCGCTGCAAGTCACTTCGTTGGAATGACAAGTTGAGCAAAGCTGAGACATTGCCCACGCAGCTAACCATGGAACCAAATCGTCCTCCGGCATGCTCACACAGCAATCCTCTCTCTACGTCACGGCTGGCGAGCGCGCCAGTGTTGCCCTACTCTCATGCCGCTCGCTCGTTTATAAAGGAAATTCAATTGTACAACAATGGCTCGATCAAATGCTCTGAAATTTCGCCAACCTACTTGTGAACGTACAGGGATTAACCCGCACGTCACAGATTATGGTAAAAAATCAGGTGTCATAACCCTTTAACTGAGTTGCACAAAAACATTTTTGAAGTACAAAAGGAAAGCACCCTCGGTTATGTTACTTCCCGCTGAGGTAGCTTTTCTGGAAGCGCGTCACTAATACAATATGTCTGCTCATCTAATCATTTTCCTTCACCGCACGTGTTCTCGTAACCACATACATATGTCTGTTTTCTTGAATAAAGTTTCAGTTGTTAGTGTGCGCTGTGTCCAGGTGTGTTCATTTTGTACTTCAATTTTTTTGCGCAACTAAGTTAAGATGCATTACCGACTCGCCCAGCAGTCCGTGCTTCTGAAGAATGTTCATTTTACATTACGTGGCTGACATTTAAAAGACGTAAACTATTTCTTGTAGTCCGGGCATGTTCTATTTCGGAAGATAAAGGGAGTGCCGCTAATATTGCGCTCTGTGCCTGACTTGCCACTGGTGATCACATGTGTCAGTAACGTTATTTTAGTTGTAGATCGCCGATGGTCCTGGTTGTAGATGACTGACGCATGAAAATGGGGGAGGGGGGTGTTTGCGGGAGGCGTCAGAAATTATCCTTTAAGTTTCATGAAAACCCGCAGCAGTGTCTTGTCTACTTTATTATGTGCGTTCTGTGTCGTCTGAAACAGAATACCGTCGAGGGTCAACCAACGAGCCAGTTGCATTTTAAAGGAACAGCCAGCGTATTAGAGCTTGTGGACCACGGCAAAAAAAAAAAAAGTGTCGGCAGGTGCTTTGGAAATAGATGTCCGACTTGATCTAGAACGCGCTGACGTGTAATCACCAGTTCGACTGAATACAGTCACTAATTGGTGGGAAATTCAAATGTTCCTCAGATCCAGTTATCCATAAGCTTTCGACGTTGACTGTGGTTAGTCGGGAAACTAACACGACCGTTTTTGCCCTACCATGCTCTCTGCGAGTTCTCACGTACTCTTCTGTCCATCTTTGTATAGTCAAACTGCAGGCGGGCACAATGGCTTCAGACTAAACACTCTCTCAGTGCCTTCTTATGTCATCGGTCTAGGTTTCTTTCAAGTGTGTTGTTGTGCAAGAAAAATATGTTTCAGCTTACTGTTCCGCTGTATCTTATGCTACGTAGTTGAGTCTGTTAGCCTCACCTGAAGTAATTCGACCGGCAGATTACGGTTCATGCAAAAAGTGCAAGATTTTTTTCATTTCGATCGACAAAATCCTAATCTGCCGTGTCACAACATTGGTACTATTGACTCGGGATGTTCCACGTTTGTCTGATAGCCATTTGGTGAAGCATATGATAAGTTACTGCCAAGGCCTTGTATCCAAGCTTTGATCAAGAAGGTGTCCGCGACGAAGGTGGTTGAAAAGCGCCAAACTAATTTCCTCATTACTGTGGGTACTTCAGGAAACAGTGTACCTCCCGAAGTTTGTCTTGTATAGAAAGCATTTCGTTGGTATGGGGTATAATGCCTTTTTATTTTATTTGCCAAGCATCTGGCACATCGGGGTGATGTGCTCCTTATCACCAATAGACGTAACAAAGAACGACGAACCGGATTGCTTGAAAGGGCCTCTAAAACATCCTCTGAATATACGAAGAACGAGCAGGTTATCCTCTCCCAACGTTTCCCGCCCTTCCGACACACTCGTGACGCCAGCAGTTCAGGTGATGTCAAGACCAAACGAGCTCTCAACGAGTCGTTATGCGGGACATATTGTTGTGAATTCTCTGGTACCCCGTGCTTTGCCGTTCTGTCTTGTCTCGCATAGCTGTCGTGCGTCATAAACTGATTTCACTTCGTTTACTGCGTTTCTGACCGCGCAAGCGCAAACAGCAGCGTGCAGTCGAAAAGTGCGAAATCTTGACTAGTTAAACTTTTAGCACTGACATTTCACGTTCTTTTTTAAATAAATAAGTGGCAAAGAGGAGATAGCGGCTTTAGGAAAGGCAGTGAAGGCGAGAAAGAAACTACTATATCGCCTTTGAACTTGTTGGGGTGTAGGAGTCCTTTAAGTGACCCAGCGTGGTTTGAGTATAACAACCGTCCGCCCTAGTGTCGCGGGATCGATCCTGGCCGCGGCCGTCACTTTTCGATAGAGACCAAATGTCAGTGTAGTGCATGATACCAGTGCACGTTAAAAAAACCCAGGTGGTCGAAATTCCGGAGCCCTAAGGGGTCTCTCATGATCAGATGATGGTTTTGGGACTTTAAACCCTACATATCAATCAATCAATCAATCAATCAATCAAGAGTGGTTGAGGATATTGCCACGCGCGTTTATTTACACTTATGCTTCATTAGTTTTCCGCCCATGAAACCTGTATGGAATGCTCATCGCAAACTGCGCCTCTTTGTTCGAGAAGGTTCGCGATTATTGTAGATCGTTCTGTTAAGATTGCACGCAAGACACGAATACTTAAGGTTATTCAAGAGTTTGCGCGACGAAAAGAGAGAAGTCTGGAATATTCAATGACACATGCATAAATGCCGACGCGCTTCGCCGCTTGTCAGTTGATACATGGTCGACTCTGTGTTCGCCGCTATCAGTGCCAGTCTGTATTGCTGTAGTCTGCCCTTCAGTTTCCTGGCCTTCAGTTCGGCCAAATAAAGAGTTACCTTTCCGACTTGCCGGCTGTTGACTACGTCAACGTCACGACCATGTGACGATATTGTCCTTAGTTTATATAGAATTCACAGCTTCGGTGATGTCAAGAAGTAACCTTTTCATTTTCGTAATTCGATTCGAGCATGAGACGGGACTCGGTGAAGCTTCATCTTGTGTACCCTATGTTGAGGTGAGTAAGTAGCGCAGGAAATTGTCTAGCGAATTCACTTTGAGGCAGGCAAACGCGTATTTGTTATCGCGACGACCTTGCGGCTGTGAGTGTAACGGAAAAAAATTTTTGCGAGATTTTTCAGTTTCTGCCATGGTCTACACTCACAAACTAAACGAAACGGTCTGGCCGTCCAGTCATCGACACACCAAGAATAGTGTGCACTGTAACGTATGCATTCCAACTAAAACAGTGTCTTCGTTCCTTCAAGTACGTATGGATACATTTTTTACCTTACAAAAGTAATGCGACATCTCAGTAGCGTGCGCTAAGACGGCGTTCAATTCACGTTTATACAGCTGAGCCTCGTTATAACGACCACTGGTATAGCAAATTATCGGTTAAAGTGAAGTAAACGCGAACTTCTGTTCAGGCTTCATTTCAGCGGCATTTATTTTTTTTCATGACTAAAAAGAAAAAAAAACGTGAGCTGCCGCGATGACGGTTGTAACGATGCTTGGTTCACGCGAGGCTGAAATCTAGAACGTTTGCATAAAAACAAAGCAAAGATTAAAAAAAAATATGGAACATGTCCCCGAAGAGAACCCAGAGGGGATTTGAAGTAGCAGCGGTGCGCACAGCGTTGACCCGGTTCAAACGGGTGCCGACGCGGGGGCTGGAAGAACGGTTTGAAGCGAAATTCGGTGTAGCGTTTACTCAAGTAAATGTTTGTTTGAAACCCAAAGACACGACAGGCGGGTGGGGTTTCGTGTAAGTTTCATCGCAGATAAACGAGCCGAAAGTGTGTTTCTACTCGACGTGCGATCGAGCATCACGTGTGGTTGAGAGGCAGAAGCAAGAGAGAAATGTGTTGCGAACTGGCGGAGGAGCCTGAAGCTCCGGGCTCTGTAGTGAGCGTGCTGCGGTTGAGAGAGAGTGACGTCAGCGCGCACCTTCGAGGGAAGCGTGCGAGTTGAGCGTGACGTCAACGTGCAGCTGCGACGTGACCTACTTGGCACTGTTCCAAGACCTGCGGCGAATGGAAGGCGTTGCGGCGCGTTCATACGGATTCACTTGCGTACCGGGTTGCACACGTGAGTCAAAGAGCTGCTTCGCATCTAATAAAGTTCGCAATTAAAATAAAGGTGATTTCAATGTGATATTTAAAATGGGCTTAAAATATGGGTAAATGTACCGGCCCTTCAGCGCTAAGAGAAATCGAACATGACTGTTATGCCATCTGCAACGTGTTAGTTCGAAATTCCGCCAGGAGACAGGTAAGGATTACCCCTTCTGTAGTGTTGAGTTTGAAGCCTAGGATAGTTCGTTTTTGTATGTCATTCTTGCGCAGGCCAGGTTACATCTCGTGTATAACCTATTTTGATCTATACTGCTACAACGAAATAATTTCTTACGTGGTAAAACAATATATACAACGAAAAATCACTCATGTTGAAATAATTTATGGTCCCGATGCATATTTCCTGCAGGTGCTAATCTGCTTTGCGCATCCAGCGCGTCAAATCATAATGTTTTCTTTACTGAATATTTTTTTTTTCAGTTTTAAATCGTGGTGAGAATACCGGAATATCGCTTTACACGTGAACACTCGCTACCTTTTCCTTTCATCTACTATGTAGCCGGAGAGCCATAAACGCCATTTTTACGGCTTTCCTAATCACTGGTTCACGTTTCACACGGGCTGGTGAGATTATACGGCCTGTTCGTATCGTTGCACAGCGACCAAGCAAAAACACCTTCTCTCTTACATGCGCGCTCTCCCGTTCACCGGAATCGTCTTCAATATTCAGCAATTTCCAAGCCACGCACACCGCCAGCTAAAAGCCAGGCGAACTGGTAAAACCACCGCGGAAAGGTGGCAGCTACTGTTTCTACAGATTCTCCTCGCCGGAATTTCATGCAGCACCCTGGCGGCATCAGATTCTGGCGACGATGGAAATCCTAAAGGGGGTGGCGGGGGGGGGAGAAATAAAGCAGTAATGCACCGCCTAGCTGTGAGAGTCCTGAAGTGTCGCTTCGCTGCGCGCCATGACGTGAGTGTTTTGGGACGGCGAAGTTTCACTTTGTTGCCGAAGATGGCGGAGAAGGCGCGGTGACATGGTCGTTGCAGTGCTCTTTTCCGTGTAAACAACAAGCTGCCGTTATCGACTATAACTCCGTACGCGATTTCTTTTTTGTAATTTCGCATCGCTTCATTATTTTCATCCTCGACAGTACCGTATCGCGTCACGCATCCGGCCCACTCCCGAAGGGGACGTCTTGCAATTTAAGCAAATAAAGTAACCTCCTATGCACGCAATCGTGAGCGCTTGTTTTTTCTTGCGATGGGCTGCAGCTCGTTTGCAGTATCGGCCATATGCTGTGTAGCATGGCTCGCTTAACGACATCCGGAACATTTCTCGACGCGACGGGATTTTTATCGATTGTTTTACTTGTTTTTTTGCATCGACTGTTTATATGCTTCACCCACGGTCTCCCGTAGCAGCGCGCAGCCATTGAGATACATCTAGTCGCTGCTCGATATAACTTCATTGGGCGCCTCACTTTATCTGTAATCGTTTCTCTGCCGCAGAAACTGTCAACTACATCAATTACACTGCTTCGTGTCACTAAGGGGTACACCTTAGACGTCTGCAGACCTGCCGACGGCGCTGGGTTGAGAGGTTCGCAGAGGTGGCTTGTCGACACGTGGTTTGCGTACGAATGGACGCCGTCCCATCAGGTTCGCGGCCCGGTGTTGTTCATCTTCGTACGCCTATTCTGTATAGCTCTTGGCGCATCGCGACACGAAGAGGCCATCTTTTCGTGTCAAGTTGTTACTGCCCGAACCCAGACGTGATCGCTAAGCAAATAGAGAGCGGAGTGCTCCTTGCGTATGTGCCTGTACTGTGTATAGCCCAGCTGACGTTGTTTTCAAGCACTGGAAACGCCGTAGTATCTCCAACGCAGTCTCTGCAAAGAAAAAAGAAAAAATCAGGTGGCTCCTTGTGCATTTGCCTCAAGTGATTGAAAAACGAAAGCCGTCTGCCTCTTTCTGTTCTCCGTCGATTGCATTGATTCCAATCGGAAGCCCAACGTGGTTATGAACTGCCTCCGGGATTGGAGGAAATGGTAGCGTTTTTTCTTTTTTTTAGCCTCACGCGGCTTTACAGCGCCTCCGTGATTGGCGCACCTTTGACAAAGCGACGCTGTCACATGATGATGTCATCGAGACGTCATAGTGACGTTGCGATGACGTCATAACGTCTCACAAAGTGGCGAGTGATGATGTAGTGGTAAAGGGTGGCTCTAATGCTTCCGGACGAAAATCGTTACGTCAACTGATACGAGTGACACGCTTCGGGATGCACAAATGGTTTTTCTAGCTTCTGTTGGTGAAAGTGTTCTTATCGTCACCGGCGCTCGTCTTGAGAAGCACCGTAGCGGCGCACAGGTGTGGAAGTGGCACCGCACAGCTTCGCCACAGCTTCATTATGTTGACGTCATCACATGTCGCTACAGCGTCGTAATGTTGACGTCATTACATGACGATTTTATTGCATCACTAGTGTGGACGCCATCACAGCGCCGTTCACCCTTCTAGCTTGATGAAGGGTCCGAGGCTTTCGCCTTAAAGAAGAAAGTCTAAACAAGTCAACTAACAGTAACTCATTCGGTACATACATGGTCAAAACGAAAATCGAATGGGACATAGTTTCATGTAAAATAATTTGGTGTAAAGCTAAACTCGAGAGATGCATCATCAACCAGAGGCATGTACTCTCACAAAAATGGCACGGCGTTGCCTCACCTATGTACGGTACGGTACAGCGCTATAAAAAAAAATACTACAAAGTATTTCTTTCGAGCGCAGGCCCCTAACATCGAGTGGATGAGTGGATGTTGAAACATTGGTCATGCATATCACGAGTTCATCGAAAAGGAAGAAAAAACATGTATAATTGTCAATCCACGGCAGCCTGATGCAAATTTCTGACGCTATGATTTTGCGAGAGGCCAAACTGCGAACATGTCCTACATGCAGTCGTTCCCTTTAACAGTGAACACGTATACATATGCTGAGCGGAACAAGAATTTTTCACCGTAAGAAACTTTTGCAGATACCACAAGGTTTGCACAGACGTGGTTAGTGTACACTTGACAATGAAGAACACCACTACATGAACAACACAAATGAACAGTAGGAGGCACTACCGTCCAACTCGGTCTTTGACGATCAGCTTTGGCTGGTCCAACGAGCAGAGATGGTGGTAAGGGTCAGCAAAGGCGCGACCATTTGCAACGGTCCGTATTATGCGCAAACTGCTTTTCTCTCTCCCGGTTTGAAAAGCGAAAAAAAAAAAGACGTCATAAACGCCGCTGCCTGCGCATTTGTACAAAACTTGGAAGAACAGAAAATATCACAAGAGGCACTAAATCGGATGGTAATTACCACTCGCGTTGTTACTTATAATGGGCACCCTCGATTACACGTTTCGTGTATGATCGTGATTATGTAGCGTTTGTTCGTGTATATTTTACTACGCCGCGCAAACCGTGAAACGGCGTAACTGGACGATTCTGGAGACTATAGTTTCTTTCAGATTGTTTTCTAGGTCTTAGATATGTGAAGCGGTTGTTTCCAGGTTGTTTCTATGTCATTACTAGGCTTTAAGCAGGGGATGCAATAGGTTGTTTCTAAGTTTGTTCTGAGAGCAAGGAGGTTTGAGCCAACCCACATACAGTCGCAGACACAACATGGGCACGTCGCCATCGGCGTAGGCCTTTCATCTTTTGGGGGTATTCCCGCAGCCGTCGTTGCCTTTCCCGTTCCCTAGTGTTCGGTAGTCTAGTGGCTAAGGTACTTCGCTGCTGACCCGCAGGCCGCGGGATCGAATCTGGGCTGCGGCGGCTGCATGTTTGGTGCAGGCGAAAATGCTGTAGGCCCGTGTGCCCAGATTTGAGTACACGTCAAAGAACCGGAGGTGGTCAATATTTCAGGAGCCCTCCGCTACGGCGTCTCTCATAATCATATGGTGGTTTTGGGACGTTAGCCCCACATATAAATGAACCAATGAATGGATCAATCAATCAATCAATCAATCAGTCAATCAATCCGTTCTCTAGAATTATCTTGTTGTACGTACTCGGAGTCTTCGGCTCGCCGATGTCGCTTCGCAGCCATTTTTGGACTACCTGCGGCCTTCCTCGTTTTGAGTGGACCAATGTTGTGTAAGTTGTCTCAATTTTTGTGGCACGTACCCGTTCGTGATGATGATAGTTTTCTGGTGACCATGGAAGCTATAACAGCTTCGCCGTAAAAACATGAGGCTGCTGGGCTGTGGTCTAAGGAGACATTCATTGTAGGGGATGCTGAATTGCCTACGAATTCCTTTTTTTTTTTTGCGCAATGTTCAATTCCCCAAGTACAAGAGTGAGTCCGTGAAAATGTAATTTGGGACGGGAGGACGTTGAATCTTATTGACGACGACTAACGGAGAGAAAGAAATAACATTTATTCTCACCCGTCGGAAATGACCGGGGAGAAGGCAATCACTGCATTTTATAAGCCGCTATACTTTCAGTATCTGCGCGAAATGGGCCTCCATGCTCGCTTACATGCGATTTCATACCAGCAGTGGGCGGCGCGGTGTCAACCTGGTAGAAAGACGAAAAGCACAGAATGCGAGTTGGTCTTTCTACCACGTGATCCGCCGCGAGCGTCATCGCTTACGCCATCGCTTATTCTCGTGATGGTGTTACTCTTGGTGTCGTCGACCCGTCTACTGTAGTTTGCGGTTATGAATTCCTTTTTGGTGAGTTCCTTCGTACTCCCACCCTCTGCCCCTCTAATTTCGCAACTATATTGCTTGGGCTAAGAGTGTGGCACGGGGTGACACTTCAACTACTTTTAGGCTTATGCATAATCTCTCCATCCGATTTAACTGTCGCTTGTGACGTGCGCATGGACACTCGTGCACGCCTCTGACCATCATCTCGTTTGTGGCATTCGTTAGCACCGTTTGACCTTCGTCGGGCTTCTTACGTCAGTAGGGTGTGTGAGGTGGCCTTGAGTTTGCGTTCACGCCGTGGCTTTGCACACGAACGACTGAACGGATTGCAAGCTCGCTCAAGCAACGGTCCAGTGCAAGAGGAACGCACATGCACCAGGACGGCGAAGAGGACGTCACAGCAAAGTAGCCGCAGGCGCGTCTTGCGGACGCGCGTCACTGCTTGATTGATGAATGTGACCCGTCAAGCAAGCTGCGCCACAGCGGCGGGAGACGACGCTATTTCGTATTACCCCCTTAGACGTCACGAATCGTGCCATTAGAACAGTGCGTGCTGCGAGTCTCGGCGAGTTCACCGACTCCGTGCGCTTCTTTGTCGTATTTTGCCTCGTATTTTGCGATGTACAATTTAATTATTCTTGATTCTCTCCCCTGTCCCTCCTCTTCGTGCATGCGTGCTAACTGACAATTCATATCCTGCAAGCTGCCAGGAGACGATTGCCCATGTTCCTTGTGAGCGACCTCGTTTCAACACGCCGAGAAAGTACCTTTCAAATGCGTTAGGCATGCTTGATAGTCGCCTTTTGTCGGAAGCAAAATATTCCTCCTAGGACACTGGCTTCCTACCTTCCGATGTATCCCGCAAGAAGATTATTGGTAAATATTTGAACAAAGAGAAAATATGCATTTGCGTTACCTCACTTTAACGTGACACTCATTTTTTTTTCTTCTACCGTGGCAGTTTATACGCTTTTCGGTAAACAGGGCGTGACACAATTTAGGTCATCGTGAAGGTCCGGCCTAGTTCAGCATGCAGTGTTCTCGGTTGAAAATGTGATTAGTTAAGCCAAATGCCCGATGCAGACATGCAAGAAAGTTCAGTTACTGTATATGCTCCCTAAAAGTATATCATGTACAATAACTCTACAAGAAAGCAGCCTGCAGTGCCCTGCCACGGTGGTCTAGTGGCTAAGGCACTCGGCTGCTGACCCGCAGGTCATGGGATCAAATTCCGGCTGGGCCGGCTGCATTTCCGATGGAGGCGGAAATGTTGTAGGCCCGTGTGCTCAGATTTGGGTGCACGTTAAAGAACCCCAGGTGGTCGAAATTTCCGCAGCCCTCCACTTCGGCGTCTCTCATAATCATATGGTGGTTTTGGGACGTTAAACCCCACCAATCAAAGCAGCCTGCATTCCATCTCTGATAAAGCACAATAATCAGTGTATCTTGACTCTCTTTCAGACAACGGTGCGTGTACGTGTCTATTAAAGCATGCCTTCAATATAGTGTGATGGATTACTGAATTGCGTGGTCACAGTTTGGTTGTCAGGTTATATGTTGGGGCGAGCGCTTGGCAAGGTGAGCCGAGACCTCGTACGTGTTTGGTGTGTTTGGTGTGTGTGTGTGTGTGTGTGTGTGTGTGTGTGTGTGCGTGTGTGTGTGTGTGTGTGTGTGTGTGTGTGTGACCTTATTATGTAATTGTGAATCGGTGGTTGTGCATTTGTCATTGCACATTAACCGCTACCCTTTTCTCATCGATGAGTCATCGTCATCTTCATCAACTTAGTTATGACCCTTCCAGAATTAAGGCCTCTCCTAACGATCTCTAATTTATTCTGTTTTGTGTTAGCCTGTTTCATTCTACTCATGCATTTAACAAATGCATCCCTCGACGTAACTTTCTGCGAAGCTTTTTAAAACCTTGCGATGACGGGCAAGGTTCTGAAAACGACGACGCTGACGTCTAACAACAGTTAGACGTCAGCGTCAGTGCTTGTAATATGCGAATGAATACGGTAGCCTAACTTGGACAGAACTCATGGTCGTCGAAGTCGACTTGATCATCGTGGACAATTAACTAATTCGTTACAATGAAAGGCAAAAAAAAGGAGAGCTTGTTAGAAGAATGCATTTTGATACTTGCCGTGGGCAGGAACCCTGCCCACGGCAAGTCCTTTTTTCACCCACTTTTCTTTCTTCACATTTACCTTACAATTTGGTCTAATAACCTCCGCTATACTTTCCCTCCTGGGGCATTATGACTGTTAGATTTCACACACACACACCACACACCACACCACCCACACACACCACACACACCACACACACACACACACCCACAACACACACACCACACACACACAGCACACACACGACACACACACCACACACATACACACCCACACACCCACCACACACACCACACACACACGACAGCAGCAGCAGCAGCGACACAGCGACACCAACACACACACACACACACACACACACACACACACACACACACACACACACACACACACACACACACACACACACACACACACACACACACACACACACATACATACATACATACATACATACATACTACATACATACATACATACATACATACATACATACATACATACATACATACATACATACATACATACATATATATATATATATATATATATATATATATATATATATTATATATATATATATATATATTATAACAGAAATATTACCTGAAGTTACTTCAAATGCATCGCCAAGTATTATTATTTGCGAAGGCATTCCTGCTAGAGTGTGTACTGTAATGCGAACCCTGATGATTGGTTTCTCGGCGTGCTCACACGTGCACACACTATTTTTTGTTCGTTATCTCGCATAAAATAATCACGTATCGAAAAAAATAGATACTTGATATAGTCCTTCACGTTGGTATAGTGGATTCAGTGCTTGGTTGCCGATCCGATGATCGCTGGTTCGATCACGGCAGTCGCATCTCAATGGAGGCGACACGCTACAGACGCCCGCGTACTGTGTCCTGTCAGAGCACCTTAAAGAACACCACATGGTCGAAATTTCCGGCCTCCTCCACTGCGTAATCTGATAATCGTATCATAGCTTTGGCGTATGGAAACCCAAATATTATTATCAAAGATACATGAAACAGTGCGAGAACTTCAGGTTAACTTAATGCGTATGTCTCACACTGCTGTCTGCTATGTTTTGAAAGAAGTGTAGCCACCAATTGTGCAACCTCAGGCATAATTACCAAGTGTGTAGCAAGGCTTGGTAATTATGCCTGAGGTTGCACAATTGGTGGCTACACTACGGAGAGAGCTAAATATATGCTAAATACGTAAATAACCAAATTTAAAATGACTCTCAGCTAACGCACTCGCCTTGCTCTTATGTGTAATTGTTGCGTACGCGGTAACAAATAGTCCCACACGCACTTCGGACCTTGCCTCACGTGTTTTGCTTCCCAGAATCATCTCTGATATTGAAAACACAGAGCACCTGGTTAATATGTATAAAACAGTGCGATCTTTCCCTCAAAAAAGAAGATTAATTGGTAACGTTAGCTGAGACAGGCGAGTATCTCTCCCTCTTGGAAACTGGCGTGGCGTACTCTTCTACGTACGTATGTATACGTGCTGCTTCTTTTTAAGCTTGTCGTTCTTCATTCTGGCTTTCTACATACTTACGTACATGCTTTTCTTTTAAGCTCATCGTTCTTCATTCTGGCCTAACTAAAGCAATATTACGGTGCGCACCGAAGACAGTGGTGCAGCTCTCCGAGCGTGGTGAGACTTCGGGCGAACCCGAAAATTGTGATCGAATAGCGAGGTGGGCGGTCCCGCCTAATTTGGCGCGAGAGGCGTACATATAGAAGGAGTGGTCATCGGTTGGCCGGCAGGACGTTATTACGCGATTTTTACCTGGAGGCTCGTCTTTCCTCCTTTTCGTTCTCAAGCAACGGGCAGAAGAATTAGGCTCGTGATTATGATGAAACGACGATAACGCTCAGCCTCCGATCAAGCACGTCCCCCGAGTAGGGCACCCAGAAAGCACTCTCGGGGAGATTCCTATTCGGGTGACGAGTGCGTGGCCATACTGCAGAGTGCGGGCTTTTCGCAGGAGCAACTCTCGGAATTACGACTTCCCATGGTGATCATTCGTGGAACCTCGTGTGCTAATATTGTTTGAGTGGAATCTGACGCCGTAGTCATCGATCCAATCCGTGCGAATCACGGGTTTGTGCAGGCCGCACTGTGTAATCCGTCATGGCTTCGCAATTCGCAGCGAAGCCACGAAGGCCCGATTGCGCTGCAATTGTTTTAGCGCTGTTTTCGGTATCGTGCGCTTTTTTTTTTTTTTGGTCTTGTAAGTGGCACGAATGCGTTGTATTGAGTAGAGCTGGTGCAGAATACAGAAACGTGTGTGTGTGATTTAGAGTACAGTTAATCACAATCAGCGCTCGAGAGTAGAGCAAACGGGTATGTAGGTAACCGTGAGAAAAGCGCTGTCCTTGTTTTGTTTTTGTTTTGTTTTTCACGTGCGCTGACCATCGTTCGGAGCGACTCGGATCGTCCGCTTCGAAGTCGCTTTGCGATGGCGAGGCTATACAGAAGTACCGGTGTGGCTATCGTAAAGCGTTAGCACAAATGTGCAGACGGGTCCACTATTAAAGGGAACACCTGCCTGAGCAGCATGTTTAGATTTCGCTAACTTACGGAATCATAGCGGCTTAGATATGCATAAGACTACTGGTGGTTAAAAGCTCCGACTCCTCTTGACATGCTATTGACTTGCATGAAGATTGTTTCTTAATTCACTTGCTCTTAGAGGGCCAGGAATATTGATGGTATGCATTCGAGTGTTCTCTTTAACAGTGGACCATACTGTACATACGTTTTTAGTACATTTATTTAGTAGCAGTAACATAGGTGACACACTGTGAGCTCATAAATGTTATCGCCGTGCAATTATCGAAAACATGATTACGCAGCGGAATCAACAAGACAATGTACACACGGCCGCTGAAGTCGCTGTAATCGCCACTATAGGGGCACTGACGCAACTGCCTGACAAGCGTTCCGGAAGTAGCGCCTCTGCGACCTCCACCGCAAATAGATGCATTCAAAAGTCCAGTCCCGTTCGCCGCCAATGGACTAAGGACTCTCTTTCTGACCGCGAGGGGGCGTCACCCTCCGTTCGGCGACCTCATTTGATCCCGCTCTGTCTTCTCTTCGAAGATGCATGCGCTTCGGATGACGAAACCGCGCGCTGCCCTGTTGTTCCCCGCCTCACCTGCGCCCATGTCTGTCTCACGTTTTATAACGGCTCCGTTGCTGGCTATATTTTTCTCGAGTCCCGAGGGGGTGTGGAGAGCCAGCCACGGGCGGGTGCACACGCTCAGCTCAGCTGCGCCACCGCGAAGTGGAGCAGAACAGCACGTGGCGACTCGCGGGTCGGGGAGGAGAGACCGATGGACGGGGCGGTAATTAAACATTAATCTCAAGGCCGCGCTTCGGGCCACCTGAAGGCCATCTTAGTTTTTCCCGCGGCCATTAAACCGAAAACGCCGTTAATTACTCGCGACGACGACGATGGACTGCGCAGTGTCTACACTAAAAGCCTCCCTTCTTCCTCGTGCTTCGAGACCCCTGTGTGTTCCTTCGGTCGGCTATGTAGTACGCGAGATCCACGCTCGCTTACATACCCGTCGCCATCTCAAAAACAAAGACGTTAATTCGGGTCTCCGTGAAATCGACGAGGACGTCCTCTGACAGCGCGGTGATTCGAGAAAGAAGTCCTCCGCGGGTCTTGCCTCGCAGGTATATTATACATTCTTCTAGTTTTCTCAGTGAGTTTTTTTTTTGTTTTTTGACGTGGCGAGCCGCGCTTGTTCGTTCTCGCGAGTGCTTTTAAAGATTGAGTGGGTCGCGCGCGCACGGCCTTCAATAACTGGATAAATGTGCGCGCGTTCTCTGGCGCCAACATCATTGACCTTCATGCTCGCGCCTCGGTCGTTGATCGGGGCCATATCGCGCGCGTGTAGGACCTCTGGGGCCGCTGCGCTTGGGCCGTCGCCCGACGGCGTCGGGAAGGCGCATTCATCGCCTATACCGAGGGCGTGTTCAAACGCTTGCAAGGAGATTTTCTAGTCGAGAATCGAAATGGTGGTTCGGAGATATGGCGGGCCCATCTGTTGCATTGAAATGGGCCTCAGGTTAGTCAGGGTGTAGTCAAATGACCGTGCCATCAAGCACGGCACGATCGTCGCGTAACATCTCCGACGGAACAGCCGTGTCACGTATGCATTACCTGTACGAGCTTTAGGTACGGTATTACGATATGCATTATCTGCGTTCTTAAACGATTGATTGATTTGTGAGGTTTAACGTCCCAAAACCACCATTTGATTATGAGAGACGCCGTAGTGGAGGGCTGCGGAAATTTTGACCACCTGGGGTTCTTTAACGTGCACCCAAATCTGAGCACACGGGCCTACAGCATTTCCGCCTTGCGTTCTTAAACGTGCCAAAAGCAAGATGCGATTATGAAGCATACCGTATACGATACGGCTCCTGATACAGAACAATCACGAGGGGGGATGCACATACTGCGAATGGCACCGCTTTGTTTATATAGATATACTTTATTAATAATGATTTGAACACTTAAAGTTATGCTTTCACGTATAATTGAAAAAAGAAAACGAGCCACATGTGTGCATTGCATGGCGAAGTTTTTAAATCTTAACTCGTGCATAGGCTGTACGCTATTTCAATTTCTGTCATTCGGTTTAAAGCATGAAATAAAAATGTTTGCACTTTCTGTGATAACGAGTAAAGTTGAGCCCACGGGTCTATGTAAACTGCAGTTTCATTTTCCAGTGTGCATGCCTCTTACAAAGAGCCTCCCATGATTTACCCCTGGAAACGTTCTCCTGAGTGTTTTTGTGCTCAGCGGGGTGTTAGTTTTTAATCGTGTTTATTTTATTATCGTATTATTTTTAAATAAAAAATATTCGCTTGTATACTTTATTGAAAATGGCTTCCAACAAATTGTTGAAGTAAATAATCGGGGATTCTTTAGTTACTTTGCATTTCAAAGCGTATAGCAAATATAGAATATGACTCAGCCGTGTCAGACGTAACCCATATGTTGTTTCAAAAAGCTAGTTATCTACAGTGCTTTTTGAGACGACAAACAACTAGCCTTTATGTTTGGCAGGTAACTGTGGTTGCGCACTAACCCCCCCCCCCCCCTTCCCCCCCTTTTTTTTTCATTCTAGTCAACAGAGACTGACAATGCGATGATTTTTGATACCACCTGACTAGTGTGTGTTTGTATTAGGCATACGACGAAAAATAAAGCTAGTTTGCGCTCGTCCGTGTCTGTCCATATCCTTGAGCTCTAAGTGCGCTACCATTACTTACCATGTATGAACCAACTCGCCCAGCAGCAGGTTTTTATCACTTATGCACTTTGTTTTTTATGTGCTTCTTAAAGGGAAAAGAAAAGAAAAGTGAGCCGCCCCGTAACTGTCTGCATCAGGTGCGACACCTCAACAGTGGCTTACAAGGAATGGGGATAGAGAATAGAATAAAAGGATAGGATTAAAAGATGAAAGATAGAGAGAGAGGAAGGAGAGAGCGAGGCGCAGGGACAGGGGGCGACGGAAGTAAGGAGACGACAGGAAAGAAGGACACAGTTTCAGGAGTCCGAGGACGGGGGACAACTGGCGAGAGCTCTTGTCGGCGGCAGGAGATGGCGTAGGGTTAATTCAGTCGGCCAGAGCTACGCTGTCGTCGTCGTCGGGGACCGGCGTCAGGAGGTCATGTAGGACCAGCCCAGTCGGCCAGAGCGGCGCTGTCGTCGGAGATCGCGCGGGCACAACCGGTCTGCACTGAATCCAGCGAGTTTCTGATCATTTCAGAGTTGGTTTCACGTAGTTCGTGGTATCCTCAGCAGTCTAGAAATTGAAATATAACATTCCAAAGACAAATCTCATGCGAAACATTGCAAGGGGTTCCGTTCACCGCAGTTCATCGCAACGGTGGGCTGGAAACTGGTCTCCTTGTTATTCGAAGGTATTATGAACTGTCGATTTTCTAGCGCCGTGCAGCGCGTTGTATAGGTTCCTTGTTTTCACGCAAAGCACTTATCTGTGGAATGAGCATCGCACCTCTACCTCGATAACACAATCGAAGTTATCTAGGCATGCTTTGACGGCGTGCTGTAGCGACCTTGATAACACGTAGCAGTGCTGGAGGCGTTAAAGAGTAAAAGGTGGAAAACATCCGTGCACTACGGGATTCAATCAATAGGCTAGGATGCTTTTTGGGCATAGCGCTTCTGTCGATAGTCGCTGACTTTGCGGAAATGTTGCAAAGAGGATCTTGGCCACATGTTTGCGTGGTCAGTAAACTTTTGTGGTTGACTCTAAGCTATTAACTGAACCTGTTCCTGTCGTGCTAGCAAACTGCGCTATAGAGTCCGAGGAGCGTGGTAAATCAGTTAACTTTATGTCCCTGTCCTTCTCTTCCGCTCGCAGTTATGATGCGTTCAGATTGGTCGAGCACTTTTTCGATATCCGATGCAGCTCGTTGAAGCGACGATGTATTGGGCACAAAATTCCTTCGCGTAGCGGAAACGAGACGTCCACCTCACTGACCGATCGAGTCCTGGACTCGAATTTGCGCCCAAGAGGTCTCGCTATGCACGTGCTGTTTGTATACAGTTTCATGGATGCACTCGAGTCACTCGTTTACTAGGGAACAGTAATACGCTCTGGCAAGTTAGTTGTTTCATTGCTGATAAAGTTCTTTAAACTGTGCGAAAAGACGAACAACGCCGTGTTCTGAATGTTTTACTATTTGTGTATTGATCTATCTTCTCCCGCAGTTTAAGAACGTTTTTTAGCGGGGAGTACACATCAAATTCGATTCAAGGTGACAGGAGAAAGCCCAGTATAAAGGAACGCTGCTTTAATGTACTACACGTTTGCTGAGCGCTTGTCACTGGCTTGCAGCAGGCTTGTGTGTGGTACCTGTGGGAACACAACGTCGTTGCGCGTGTTCCGAACGGTGATGATGGCTGTAATGGCGGTATGGACTTGAACCGTAATGACGGCAGTGATCGAGGAAACCCAAGTAGGTTCGTTAATCGTGTCCCATTCACGGCACTCGCTGGAGACGCCGTTATAGCTCTTTGCTTAAGTTAATAATGTCGGCTGTCGCTAATCACGGCGGTGCATGCAATCGTGTCGTTGTGGGAAGCGTGCCGCTTTGGTCGGGGTGACACTTTGGTGCTAGTGAGGACGTGTCTGCGTAGGAAACTAAACAAACTGGTCCTATAAGACTTCGAGGAATGTTTCCGCAAGGCAACGGGTTGTGTTCTCATGCTCAAACGGTGAATAACTACATTTGGCTTTTTTTTTTCTTCGATGCAACTGCAGTTTATCTGAGCAAAATAAGCTGTCGCGTTCGTTTTACATTTATGTACAGTAACGTGGGTAAAAGATAAGGTCTTTTCTTCGTTCTTAATTACCGCATGCATTATAGACCCTCTATACTTTTTTTGTGACGTCGCTGACCAGCGAGGCGCTAGAAACCCAGCTGCCAGTGAAAAAAAAAAACGATATTGGCTCTTGCAGAAAGCGTGTGACTCTACCGCGGATCTCGACATCCGATGGTCCTAAGTTTCGTAACTTCGCCCCACGAACTTCTGAGAGTGACGATTTGGGTTTATGGGCATGGTGGCACGATAATTTGTTGTTGTAGCATGATTGCCTGTTTTGGTGTAAGCACTATAGAAAAAAGGCGCTCGATGCAGTGTCGTCATGTTTTTGATGTGCGCGCGAATAGGTTACAATTCATTGTTGTGAGAGCTATGTAAACGTGACTTAGGACGTTGAGAGAGAACATATACCAGAGTTTTCAGAGACTAATAAAACTGTTGTCGTAAGTGTAGCTCTGTGGTGTCTCGAATATGTCTTCTTTTGTACGTGTCCTCCTGCGCAATTGCCAATTATCATCCCGCGGGCTGGCTTGGAATCGCTGAAGGTAATCCATTTTCTGGGTTGTTAAGCGTCGTCATCATCATGACAACGAATTATGATCGTTGCTTCATCGACCTCGAAATTTGTGACGTCGCATACGACGATACTTACAAAGCCTGACGCTTTCTTCCAGAGACTTAGTTGCTGCGAAGTTTTAATAGTTGCTCCAGCGGTTGCGCTCGATATAGGGCTTAATCTCGCACCTTCTCTTTTGAGCATGCATGCTGTTTGCCATGGATGGACCATTTTCTATTAGTTATTTGCTCTACTTATAGACACATTTGCATTTCGTCGACGAAGAACAAATTGCTTTTTGTGAATAATGACCATATAGTTTAAATATGCATGCTTCGTTCGATTCAAGCGCAGCTGAACGCTATACTCGCACATCGTACGTGACGAAAGCTATCCTGACTGCTCTCGCATGACGGCCTATAAAACATTCGCATGCGTGCTGGTGATTTGGAAACGCCCGACGCATCATCGGTTATCCTGGTCATCCCGCGTTTGTACCATACGCTCTGGGCGTGGCTAAACTAACCACTGCAACATTTTTCATCGTTCGCACAGTCTTGCGTCTCAAGCTATGGCTACCTCCATTCCCTCCATTAACAAAGCACAAAAACAAACTCTATAGTAAAGTGCCACTCGTGCCCATTATCGAACTTCATTACTAGGCGACATCGATACAGTGTTGCGCGCTGCTGAGCCTATGGGTACGTGCGGGCTGTAGCACTAAAGCAATGGGCGCTCGTGCTGAACGCATTATAGCTATAGGGCTTAAGTCGACATACTATAGCATCGAGGCGCGTGACGCGTCGACAGCGAGAGGCAGAACGGTCGAGCGAGAAGGGCGGCGAGCACGACGGTAAGCCGCCGACGTCTGGCCGCGGGTGAAACGTTCAGCGCGGTCTTTGCATGCAATTAATCCGAGCGCGGCGAGGAAAGTCCGGGCTTCTCGATCGTTCGCAACATACGAGCGCGCACTGCGGGGTTTCTCTTCGTGGCACAGCGAGCGGGATACCTGGCCGCTTCGAGAGCGGCAAGGCTGCCCGGGAGGCTGTTCGCATCGGGCAAGGCCGCTCGCGAGGCTGGCCGCGGCGCTCATCCCTTTTCGGAGGTGCCAAAGTGGGACGATCAACACTCCGCGCCTCATAAAAGTCGGCCCCGTCGCATTCCTGGCGCGCTAATGGGCTTCGCCGAGTGCTCGTTCGGCGAACGGACATGGACACAAGGCGGGGAAGCGGGTCGACCGCGGGTGAACTGCGCATCGCGGGAGTAAGAACTGCGGTGGGGGGAATCTGCCTCTCGAGTATGTATACAAGCGATGCATATTCGCGCTGAATGTGAAGGGCTTGCGAGAACGTTGCCCCACCACTGTTATGAATAAGAAAGTCAGTCTGGTAGAGCTGCATGTGTACGTGCGTGCTACCTGATGCACGAACTGTTAATCGCAGGTACGATGCCAGGCCGAGAAGTATACCTTGGCTGACACAGCGAGGACATGTGTGTTCTTTCAAGGTCGCTTAAAAGTTCGCTTGTTTTTGTTTTTTAAAGGTCACCCAGTGAAGCGTGAGTAGATGATGTACTGAGTATACGCAAGATTTTCTTCGACCTTTATCTTCTTCTGTTTTCTTCTCGAGCCTTGCGGAGAACTTCTTCAGTGCGAGAAGGGACCAGCATTATGCGCCAATATCCGATGTTGTGTATTTATTCGGTCTTGGGCACAGCGATCACTTGGTTCTAAATTTTAGTGACCGCAATGCAACTGTGGCTTGCTATAGGCAACGCGCCATATAGCTCTGCGCGCTATATTTTTTCTGCCGCGAGCATGTTTTCTTTTTTTTCCTTTCATACCAAACCAACATATAGTAAACACAAGTAAAGCATATATCTATTATTCGTAATTGATATTCAAAGAGTAGCAGTTACGTAAATCAAGATTAAAATAAAGTGCGTGAAAGGACAACTTGACTCCCATTGAGACCGAACCCACAAACTTGACATAATGCGTGCGATACCGTGCCAACTTACTTACGGCTGCCGTTGTTCCCCTGTCAAACGTCATTATTGGTTGCTTCTGCGCGCCTAAACCTGCCGCTAGCGGTAATGGCGGCGTATGTGGAGCAGTTGTTTAACCAGATGGCACCCCGCACACTGTTAACCAGCTCCTTCCTATAAAGTGCTGTAGTTACAGCTAAGAAGGGATACTCGCCTTGCACTTGGCGCGGGATTTCGTAAGTAGTGTGGCACGTGATCTTTTACGAGCTGGCCGCTGAGCAATAAGCCCTGGCATACAACCGGAATGCGTCATGATTGTGACTAAGGAGGGCACATTTTGTTTTTTTGCTTTTGTTGTTTGGATAAGAGAACAAAACAAGCTGCGTGCTACCTTTGCGGACTACTTGAAAGCTGACTGGCAAGTCTGTAATGCAGGATTGTTTATCTCAAGCGCCACAGCCGTTGCCGAGGTTCGATGCGACGGAACGTTGTATCTGGCTCCTTGCTCGTTCACCTCACGAGTCCGCATCAGTGGAGCAAGTGCATTTCCATGTCGTTTATCGGTTACACTGCGGCTAGGCACTTCATTGCTATCCGATTCAGCTGACACTGGTGTAGGCTGCATCATTGCAATAATGGTTCGAGTAACGGTGAAAAATAACGGAGAGGTGCCCTCCGAGATACAGTGGTGTGTATATACTTCTTCTTGCCGTTATCTCACGCATCTGTCTATGCAGTCTAAATTCCGAAGTGTGTTCCTCTATTCAATCACATCTGTTCCTTTTATTTTTTAAAGGATTTCCGTTAACATCGCGGACTACTGAATTATAATATCTTCAAAGCTTCAAACAGACCGAATCGACACATTAGAATGGAGCACGTGCGTCACCATTTGTGTTTTTCTCCTCTCCAGAACATTAGACTGCATGTTTGCCCCATTAAACTTTGGATGGTTGTGCGAAACGCGTCGCTGTCGTCGTAGTCGTCGTCGTCGTAGTAGTAGTAGTAGTAGTAGTAGTAATTGTTAACGTTTTACGCTCCGAAGTCACAATATGATCATAGAAGACGCCGTAGTGGAAGGCTCTGAAAAATGTCGATCCCCTGGGTTCTTTAATGTGCACTTAAATCCAAGCACTGTAAAGGGTATGAGTTTGATGGTAGTATCCCACCGCTGTTCGCCAGTTGTAAAGGCAAGGAAGTTGCTTATGGCATCCCACCGCTGCCACCAGTTGTTAAGGGCTCGAGGTCGATGGTAGGTACGGCGGGTTTTCTCTGGGGTAGCTGGCCCCCCGCCGTCGTCCGCATAGCCGATCTTCGCCAGTGAGGGGACGCGTTAAGAGATGTAGAACGATTTATTTACATTATAGAAGAAAGATATGAACTGTACAGGGATCTAGAAGAACCTGCAATATGTTCAACAGGGATTCAGTTCTTGATTCCGCCTATGAATCAGCACTACTTACAAAATGTCTTCGGCTTTTATAGCTCGCCGTCTCCTCACACGGAGGTCTGAAGGAGGCGGTCACCACTCTTGCCACAAAGCAGGGGACGAAGTCTATGTGGTTCACTCACCAGAAAGAGTGCAGACATTGCACCACTTGCTGGGCGAAACGGTCCAATGGTAACAGGAACGCACCATACAAAGAAGCACCTGGGCCACGCCTTGAAGGCACCGTAGGACGAGGAGGTAGAGTCCGGAGAGGGAAAGTTGAGCTCCTCCGAGGGAGATGGCCGCTAACCCGAACGTAAGCAGCGGTCCATGCTGCTTTCAGCTTCAAGCAGTCCAAACGCTCGATCCCGGTGAACGGCTTCTTCGACGCGTTCCCACGCTTCCAGGCTGTCGGCGCGTTGAGATGGCCTCGCGTAAATGACAAAAGCCGAGTCAAGAGGTTGACTTAATGAGACCCGCCACAGTGGCGCCCCCCTCCCCCATCCGTTGTTCGAGCCCGTTCAACAAAAGGCTTGTCTAGCGAAGCTTTCGTGGAGACCCGACTGCTTCCTGGAACATCCACAGGACAGTGTCTTGCAGACTGGGCGCCGATGGAGTTGAAAGCCTCCCTAGTATATAGACTGGCTTACGCACAATGGCGTCTGTCCAGACGAATCGCCGGGCCAAACGTAACAGTACACGGACGTCAAGCATTTTCGCGTCCATGGAAAAGCAGTAGTAGTAGTACTGTAGTAGCAGTTGTATGTGGAACGCTTGCCTCATACTGAATGTGTACGGAAATGGCCACGGCTAGATCAGTAGTCTTTCGTATACAGCTCGCGTCACATTGTGGTTACGTGGAAAGATTGATCGACCGAAAGACCGTTTGATGCGAATCGCCTGCAGCACGCGTGGGCAACCTTTCGAAAGGCCCGCACGACGGTACATACGTGAGAGCTTTGTTACGAGCACGCCACTATGAGATTATGTGGGCACATGATCCACGCGCTTCGCCTTCTCTCTTCAGAACAGAAGCTCGTCGAACACCTCTGTACGGTTGCGCAGAACGCGCGTGATCAGGCCTTCCCATCTGCGGTCATGCCATCGAATTGTGCTGACGGTATTGAGAGATCACACACCGCTTGCTTTACGCTGCACGATCTTGATTGTGTACTCTAAAAGCGTGCATGACTGGTGATGGCTCGTGCTGGTTTTGACAGCACGCGTAGGAGGAGAAAGCTGCGCGTGATGCCACGTTGAAAGAGCGGCTGAACAGTCGAGACAGCGGGTAGGACAAAAGACGATATATGTGCGAGGATGAACCGGTCTGAATGGAAAACGTACAGCAAACGTTGAAGCAAGATTACTGCAAGGTACTAGACAGACCCTAACGAGTATAAGCGCGGGCTCAGTGAGAGCTGGCGTGATGCATCCTGGTATCACCAGACAGACGAGAGCTTTGAACACCGTGTACTTGGTATAGCGTGGTTTCTTTCCAACAGTTTCATGTAGTGCCGGACGTATAATAAAAGCGTCTTTCGGGCATTTGTGGGGTCCATTATTTTCGTTTGGTTTTCCCGACATAGCAGGTCAATATATTTCTTACTGTATCGGAAGTGTCACTTCATCATAGTAGCATTTATGCTTGAATGTCTTAGAATTTATTGGAGTATTGGTGTCGTTAGTATTCGAGATCGATGACCCTGATGAACTGGAGAATCTCGCCAGTGTTACGTAGTATAAGGATATCGTCTGAGTTTGTTACGACGATAGAGGCGCCACCATGGAGTGGCAAATTGTGGTGTAGCTCAGCTTTAAGGAGCACGGCTACTTCTAGACTACTAACCACGGTCATTTTTCAACCTATCCCACGTAAATCATCTGCCGACTTGGCTGGATATTTTTGTCTTCTCTGTATTCAGATGCACCAATGATAACGTGGGTCTTCGAGGAAACAGGAAACTGGAAAACTCACTTATCATTTCAGGATACACGCTGCCTTGATCATTTAGCGCCAAGCTCCTGTGTAAAGAAAAAAAATGCGTCGAAATATTGGCCCTGTACCATCAATTACCGTTGGACTGCCGCAGAACTATGCATGTTGTGGGCCAGAAATCTGCGCAGCGCTCTTGCATATGCATCCTCGAAAGCCGGTCAGGTGCAGATAAGCCTCTCGATTTTATTCTAACTTCCGCATTGTCGCAGTCTGGCCTGGCTGATATCGCCGTGAAGCGCCTAACTGAAACCCTTAGCCGCTTTTAACCAGCACTTCTCCGCTTCCCGCAACAACGACCCGGTTCTTGTTATAGCAAACACGTGGACCGTTTGCAAGCTCACCAAACGCGCGCGCACTTGATGAATACACCTCTCTTCTTCAGCAACGTTGGAGCTCGTAGCAATGTTGCTAGCCATAAGCTTTATTAAACTGTCAACGACACCAAGAAAATGGGTGGTAATTACAGACTCTCTGGCAGCACTGGCATGTGTGGAAAGTGCCACTTCAAGACACATGTGCGTATAGTATACGCTATACTAAAAGAGCTCTCAGAAGCTACGAAGTCGAATCATCGAGTGGCATTTCAGTGGGTTCCCAGTCACTGCGGAATTAAGGGAAATGAAATGGCGGATGAGTTGGCGAAAACCGCTCATAATTCTACGCAAACGTGCCTCATTCCGGTATCTGAATCTGATGTAAATAGAACTTTAAGAACAACAAAACGTGAATTGTGCCTGTCTACCTGGTTCACAGACAAAACAAAGGAATGATCCTATATTCTGTTGATCCTAATCTTGATTACCAATTGGACCATGACCTCCCAAGACGTATCGACACACTCATTCATCGTCTACTACTCGGAACTGCTTACACAAAGCACTTCCTACTTCGTATTCATCGTGCAACATCGTCAGCATGTTCATGCGGCCACGACGATGAGGACATCTGTCACCTCTTGCTCGACTGTCCGAAACACGACCTTACCGAAGGTGACTAGAACAAGAACTGCGTAGGTTAGATCCTGAGCGACCATTCGGGTTGAATAAAATACTAGGTCCACGGCCATCCAAAACAAACGGCAAATCAATGAATGTGCTGCAACAGTTTTTCGAAGAAACGAAGATTTGTGATGACTACTGAGCGGACAAAAGTTAAAAGTGAGCGTGTCGGCTACGTGTTTGTTCTGTTCATATAAGAGAACTTTTGCTCTCACCCATGTAGGACTGTATATATGTATATATGTCATTTTTTCATATTTTATTTGTACCAATTAAGTGGAAAGGGGTAGCCGTCGCCAAGTAACGGTGACAAAAACTCCTTCGTTTATTTTCTATTTCAATACAAAAAATACAGCGTGTCCCGAAGCCTTATCTGGGAAGTGTGCTGCAATCGTTTGATAGACACGATGCATTTTTTATAGTCCGTGTGTATCCATGTATGATGATTCGTATACCGCTTCTTCGGAGCAAGTGCATGTCACTGAGGGTGGCGAAATGGGCTTCCTGGGCAGCCAAAGTTGATGCCGCAAGAAAACATGGGGGCAAGAAGGAACGAAGGGAACGAGACGAGCAGTTGTTGTCAACCTCTTATTTTTTTATTGTGTCCCTGTTTTGTTGCGCTATCAAGATAACAAAAAGTGCAAGTGAACAGTGCAGGCAATAATGCCGTGTAAGCGGTATGAACTACAACAGCAAAGCACTTATGGTTTTTTTTTTAATTTGTCTTCAATTCTTTTTATTTGGAAGTCGTTTCACTGTTTCAATGGAAATAACACTAGAACGGCGCTTCCAAGGAGGAAGAGGATGAAACAATATTGTAAAAAAATTATATATCTTTTCTATTTGACTAGATGTACTACAGCACTGCTACGTTGTTAAAGAAAGGTTTGCGTACTGCTCGAATGAATTTATTTGCCCGGCATTTACTCTTTTGACGCCTTCGATGCGCAGGTCTGTGTGACTGTGCGGAATAACCTCAATAAAACCAGTCAGATGACTAACTTATCTATATTATTTATCCTCCTTCCTCGACACACACACACACACACACACACACACACACACACACACACACACACACACACACACACACACACACACACACACACACACACACACACACACGCACCCACACGCACACACACACACACGCACGCGCACACACACACGCGCGCACACACACACACGCGCGCGCACACACACACGCGCGCACACACACGCACACACACACACACACACACACACACACACATCCGAGAGGCAATAAGGTTTATTTCCGGAGAGCGACCTCGAGCCTGGACGATTTTCTGTGATGCCAAACCCGCTTTGCAAACCATTAATTGCATCATGAAGCAAGGTCCATATTACAGCTTGGCAACAGAACTTATTCAGGTTGCTTCAACAAATGGCCATCTTATAACTTTCCAGTGGATTCCCGCTCATTGCGGCGTGATGGGAAACGAAGAGGCAGACGCTCAAGCTAAATATGCCTTAAGCAGTGCCCCTGAAGTACGCATTGCGTTTTCACGAGCTGACACGAACGCCCTGCTTCGCTGCGTGATGCGCAGCTACACACTTCAGCACTGGACCAAACCGGAACGGCGACACCAGCGACTTCACAAATGGGACCCGGAAATGAGATTTCGCATGCCTCCTAAATTGAAACGGCAGCTCACAAGTATGATCCACCGCATTCGTCTTGGTGTAGCGTACACTAGACGTTACGCACACATCATCGGTCGCAGTGACACCGGTCCTAATTGTGAACACTGTGATGTGCCAGAAACACTTGAGCACATATTTTGTGTCTGCCCAGCATACGCACGTGAACGACAAACACTGATTTCTTCTACTGAACAATATCGCAGTAGGTCATTAACTGATGAGACCATGTTGGGCCCTTGGCTAGACACCAACAATGCAACTGCGGTCACAAGAGCAGTTATTACCTTTTTAGAAACAACTGGACTATGTGCGCGGCTCTAAAATGTGTCTCAGCTAGAAAGAACACTACATACTCACCTCTCTATCTCACCATCGTCATCCATTAATCTTTCTTTTCCCCTTTCCCTTCCCCCAGTGTAGAGTAGCAGGCTAGAGCAAACTATCGCTCAGGCCGACCTCTCTGCCTTTCTGTAAATAAACATACTTCCTTCCTTCCTTCCACACACACACATGTATAAGAAAATTAGGGCATTGATTTATTTAAATATTTATTGCTAATAATTAAAACAAAAAATAGTATTGGTTTTTTTATATTTACTTGATCGAGAAGCATACTTTTAAAGGAATGGTAACTTTTATATGTTCTATAACCTTCCTTATTGTAAAGTTTTGTAACTCTTCATAAAACGACTCGACCCCTGTCCGATTCCCCACGGTGTGTGTGAGCTACAGATGAAGGTGAACATGAAACACAACGCGAGAGCCTCAGTTGTGCGGATCCCAGGCGACCTTCGAAAATCTGCCTCGATGGAGCTCGGCTGCTCACCCCGAAGATCGAGCGTTCCATTCTGGCGGTGGCGGTCGTGTTGCGATGGAAGTGAACTGGTAAAGGCTCGTCTACTGCGGGATGTCAATACATGTTAACGAACGCCGAGTGGTCGAAATTTTCGGAGTCGTTTTCTATGGCATCTCTTATAATCACATCTTGGCTTTAGGACGTAAAATCCAAGATAATATTACTATATATGTGACCTTAAAAATCTTCGGGCCTCTGCTCTGCATGGGATACAGCCGGAGGGCCTTTGATTCACTGTTGAGGAATTTCTCGTATAACCGGGAAGAACGCCCTTTCAAACTGTATCAGATTTATAAGACTGATTAGGGATACTTTTCAATTCGGGCGTCATCTCTTCTGTAGCAGTTCAGAAGACCTTTAAATATGTATTTAATAATTCATCAATTATACTGGAGCTAATGCCCTAGCAGCGGATGCCCTGCATTCACGGTAGATGAATACGACGACTGATGATCGCGACGTTTCCGGCATCACTGGCCCCTTCCTATGTGCTATTGGGAACTCTATCAAGTTCCGCCATATTGTGAACATAGACAGTGGCACAGCAGTTGCAGAGCTGCTGTGACCCGCTGCGGTAGTCTATATAGTGGCTAGGGTACTCGACTGCTGGCCCACAGGTCGCGGGATCGCATCCCTGCCGAGGCGGCCGTATTTTCGATAGTAGCGAAAATGTTTGAGGCCCGTGTGCTCAGATTTGGGTGCACGTTAAAGAACCCCAGGTCGTCGAAATTTCCGTAGTCCTCCACTACGGCGTCTCTCATAATCACACGGTGGTTTAGGGACGTTAAACTCCAGCAATTATTATTAGTCGCAGAGCTGCAACTGCTAGGCCACTTGTCACGCGATCACAGAGGTTGCATGGTGGCGAGCTTTGGGCTAGGTAATGCTTGCGCGCCGCGGCTTTCCTACGAGAGCTTTAGTACGTCGGCAGTACCTACCGTGGTTTACAAACATGGAATAGGTCTATGGGCTCGCCAGACAGCATATCCGAAAGCACTCGGGACTGGACTGCCGTCTTTGGTTTTACGATAAATCGCGAAAAGAACCGCAGAATTAACGCTAACAGCGCTAACCGGGACTGTTAATGCAAAGTTACGGGGGCAATCTTTTTTCTGCTTTTTACAAGAGGGCGATTCCCAGCGAGTCTTTCGAGTCGTAGCCATGTCTGCGATTGCTGCAGTAGTCGCAGAAGAACGTGGCAACGAACAACGGGCCTTCCTTCACCAGTGGCGTGCTCTTTTGCCATAAGGATGACGAGATAACGACATAGTTGCACGGAAGACGTCATCTACATCTGCAGACACGCACGCGAGCCACCATTCCTACTTACTGTCGCTTGCGGGCGAAATGGCGTCCTGAAATAGCCCGCTAACGTATATCCGTGGGCGATCATTTGCTTCAAATGGGAAGGAGTTTTGCACAATCGGTTGCGTACATGCATTTGAAATAATAATAATAATAATAATAATAATAATAATAATAATAATAATAACATCGTCATCATCATGCCGGGTTTCTGCATGGTAAAACCACAATATGACCACACGACACGCCGTAGTGGAGGACTCTTGAAATTTCGGCCATCTCGTGTTGTTTAACGTGCACCAATATCGCACAGTATACACGAACCTCTAACATTTCGTCTCCATGGAAACGTGACCGCCGCAGCTGGACTCGAACCCGCTGCTTCCATGTATGCGGCCGATCGAGGCAGACCTCCAAGGCCTATAAGTGATTCTAGTCCGTCTCAAACGTCGGGTACTGCTCAGGCTCCTTTGAAGTGATGAGCCGTTGCAAGGCAAAGCAATCAATGATATTACAATTGTATAGCGTAATAACAATGATCAATACTTTACAATGCACGTATGAACAAGCGTGACACCGTACACTAGCACCCCGTGCTAATACCGAACAGCACGAAACTGTATAGCATTATACAAGTGCTTGTCGCGGTGATTGTGTAGTCGTGGTCGCAGTCTGCGCACCGAGAAAGCCCGCGTACGGGTCAGGGGTACACCGTACGAATAAATGTGAAGCTCCACTCGGCCAGGTAGTGCGAGCTCAGTATTCATAAGAGGTAATTTCGCAGTTTGTCGCGTTTCGCCCTCCAAGCGTTCCGAGACAAGGTGCGCTCGGGCCGCGTCAGCTGAATCGTGGTCGAGTGTCTGCCCGTATCAAACGCCGGCCACGCGTCTCCTCGAGCCGTGGGTAGCTGCCTGCCGAATAACATGAATCGCAGCGCTGTGCATCGCCGCTGTGCTTCTCGTGCGCTATCCTCAAGTACCAACACGAAACTGCGTCCTTCGGCTTGGCCTAACGCACAACATCGACTCAAAACACTAGGCGCTACCTCACTAGAATCTATACTGGTCTATAGTTTCCTAATATAAATAGAAATATGGAGGAAAGACATTACCGACGGGTAATATGTCATGATTGATTGATATGTGGGGTTTAACGTCCCAAAACCACTATATGATTATGAGAGACGCCGTAGTGGAGGGCTTCGGAAATTTAGACCACCCGGGGTTCTTTAACGTGCACCCAAATCTGAGCACATGGGCCTACAACATTTCCGCCTCCATCGGAAATGCAGCCGTGACAGCCGGGATTCGAACCCGCGACGGGTAATATGTCAGTACCGTGGGTTGAGGAGAAGAGTCTCGCCACGCCTTCCGTCGACGGCGACGACGCTTGAAGCAGCGCGATCAACTCCGCGTATCGCACCCACGCGATGAAGGACGCCGCTTCGTCGGCAGGATCCGTGCAGCCCAGTTTTCGTGACAGGGCCTCTGTCTTGACTGAGTCGGCCCTTCTGTCGATTTGTTGGTGAAATGATTGACTGCTCGGAAGGCAGAATGCGTAGGCGGGATGTGCGTGCACTGTGCCTGTAAGATACGTGCATATTAAGGTGGAAGCTTCAGATGCCTCTTCAAACGCCGATATTCACCGTCGTCCTCGTAGGCGTCAACACGAGCGGTGCTAATAATCATCTTCACGTGGTGAGGTCACCCTGTGACGTCACGATCATCAGATTTAGGGACGTAACGTGATGACGTCAAAGTGTGAAACACTCACCCAGTCGTACGCGGGCCGATCAGTGCAAAAGTAGGTGAGGCGTGTTGCCAAGCATCTGTTCTTGAAGGTAGTGCGAAATAATGTTAGGTGCCGAAAGTTGTCAGAAGGGACCAGGAGTGGATCAATGCGTTGACTGAGAGGGAGAAAATATACGGCTTTCGCTTCTAATAATCTAAGGCGAATGCCTAAGGGTTCCTGTGAGTTTTACGACGTACATTTAGTGTTTAACAGAACGGAATCATTTTGCGTTTAGCGCGTTTCACAGTTCTTTGAAGAATTTTTTCATGAAGTCCTATTTTATTGCTCTAATCGTGGCACATACAGCTGACGCTCTTACTTTCCCAGTATACAAAAACAAGTAAAATAAGAAGTGGACGTTTTTTGTTTTTTTTTGGGGGGGGGGGGGGGAGCGATGATTGCTTCCAACCTATAGGGTGTGTCTGTCATCCGGGAGCTGACAGGGACACAAGCCGCGGTCAAACGTTCGAGAGAGTGGGGCTTGCCACATGCTTTAGAGGTATGCGGGAAACACACCGTGACTAGTCTGTAACATCTGCTACAAAGAAGAGCTGTTCCGGGGTGTTGTATGTTCTGTCGGTGTAGGCAACAGCCCTCCTGGAATTAGCTGCTTTTTGCAATGAGTGGCTGACGGCAAGAAAAGTCATGCTAACGCCGTGCTAGCGGCAGCTTTTTCCAGTAAACCGACAGGTTCTCCTATGGTCTTTTAAATATGTGTGGATTGCGCGTGTACTTCCAAGTATTCTCATAAGAGCCTCACGATTATTATGTTTGTGGAAACAAATCTGAGCATAAGAAGAGCATATGAAAAAAAATTTATTGTGGAGCTGACGGTGTATGAAATCGACTCCATTGTTTTTTTTTCATAAATATCGACAGGCAAATAGTGCAGACTGTTACATTAAACGTGAGAGCATTGAAACATCTTTTAAGTGATGTTTCAGCGAGAAATATTCAGCGGTAAACGCAAGTTGCGCACATCATACGGTTTTCTGCATCGCAATATCCTTGATCTAAACGCGGCGTAATGGGAAGTCAAAGTTCAACACCTAAATGACTGCTTATAGAACACAAGTTGCTCACTTTCGCGCTAAATAACTATATCACTGCGGACGCATTGCAAGGAAGCTATCCTGCTGGACTCGTACACTCAAAGCAATGCGTAGGCGGGATATTTAATGTGACTCAATGGTGCTTTTTTTTTTTTTTGCGGGAAACTACACCGCAAGATTGAAGACACAACAGACCGCTTGTCCTAAACATTGCGCGTAAAACGAAGTCGTCGAAGCTGGCTTCTCCACAATAGCTACAAGCGTTGGGTGAAGCCTACTTTATTTACCTTACGGATATTTAACGGTTGTTACGCGTGAGCGAAAAAGTGGATAGTTCTCGTCGTGCTGATTGTGTCCCATATTAGTGCACATCTGTGCAGATCATGCATTCGCTTCAACTAGTATTACATTCAACGATTGTGTAGTGATAGCGTAAAGCAACACTGTCCGGGCCCTATAGCCATGGCCTCTCGTCAGCTATAGGGACTGTTGCTCATGAAACTATTGGACGTATGTGCGATCGTGAATCTTGTAGGAACTGTTGCTTATAACGGTGAGTGTATTCAGTCAGAGCTCGGGTTCAGCATGTATATTCGTAGCTCTTGAATCGTGACCGAGCACCACTATGTTTGTGTGGTTACCTCCAAAGTAGGCGACTTTTTGTCCAAAATTTCTCATTAGTCGTACAGTTTACATGTGACAGATAACACACGTAATTCTTGGTCATTCTCACATGTGGTTGTGAGCTGTTCTTGGAGTGCGCAGCGACAATAAAATAATAATTGGTACGAGCCAAGGTAAGGGGATAGTCATCATCATCTCAAACAAAACCGTGCTGCTAACCATGAGGTACTGAGCAACACAGCTCCCCGTGTAAGGGAAAACAAGCATGAGAAAACATTGACAAACGTAAATTTAGGCATTGAGAAATGTCGGTGAAAGGGTTAAAGGGCTTTCATTGCAAACTGTGGGAGTTTTTTTTTTTTTTTGGTATGACAGGGGTCAGCAGGAAGCTGACGGTAATAGTCAGCAGGAAGCTGGTGGCAATAAAAGTATGGGGTAAATATAGTTGTAGTAGCCTTCTTCGCGTACGAGAAAAAAAGATAAACCCATTCACAAGCTGGTGAACCCTTCTGCAACCAAAATAACTGCCGAAGCGGATAGATGAGCAGTAGAACGAACACAATACAGTTAATTAGGCTGTTCATTGATCTTTTTAGTCGTATCAGAAATAGGTACAAAAAAAAACAGAATCACGCTGTATACATACAGAATTTGTCATTAGAGCTTACGTGATCATATGACGCAAAATATCTTGGAGACAGTATTGTTCGTTGACAGCCACCTTTTTATATGAGTCAAGAAGTGATAGTACGAAGTTCCTCATATTCCTTGTAGTATGAATACGAGCCGCTTAGTGAAATTATAAGGGCAGCTCAGGGACGCTAATTCGCCACATATTACCCCGTATTTGTTACACGATGCCTTTAGGCCATCAATACGAGTAAGTGGTTCTGCCGCACGACTGAATTTCTTTATATTGTTCATCCGGGTATAATGTGGATGCTATCATTCGTACAATCATAACTACACGCTCGTGCTGCACCTTCGCGTTGTTTAGTATTTATCTCGAGCCTGTAGGCTCATTTCCCCGCCATGCACTGTTTCAAGCAGTGAAGCAGTCAGATTTGACCCTGAGAGTACTTAGATGTTATATAGGTCTATGAACAACCCTCATTTCTGCAGCGCACATGAAACGCAGCGCAGCATCGTGGAAATGATGGGGGGAATAGGAGTAGAAGGGAGCAGAAAGGAGAGGCCACCTTCTCAGGATGAGTGTCCACACCACCGACAGCCAGGCTGGGGTATATTTTTTTTTCTGTTAGAACAACTGTGGGTGCCCAACGTTACTATACAAATCGAACCCAGTACATTCCGTCATTATCTATTAGTTTTCTGTTTGAACTTTCCCTTACCGCTACTCGCATGAAACCATTCATTTCATGTGGTACTCATGTATACCGAAGGCACAATATTAAAATAATAATAAACCCACATATTTTATGGGAATGTGCACAAATAGAGGATGACAATGCAGTCTCCTCAGAACAGTTTGCGACGCGGTGGAGAGCCGCGCTGATCAGCTCAAATTGGCGATGTCAGATATGGGCCATCCAGCGAGCACGGGAGGCGGCTGGGAGACGGGGTCTGTTCACCACCGTTGGCGCTGCCTATAAGCCATGTCTCAATCCACTGACCCGAATAAATTTGTTCACCACCGCCGCCAATTAACGCTGCTCCTAAAAGGAACACCATTACCGCAGATCTCTGAATAAGTTCACTCCTACATACGCATAATTTCTATTTATCGTTGCAATGGTGACTAATTATCCTGGTTCATGCCATTTCTCAGTCACTTATTGCTGCTTTAAGACATGATGGAGGTCGCCAACCGACGGCTGGAAAAGACGCGTGTTCGATATAAAGCAATACATTACGGCGCTCGTGGGGTAGGTAGTATGAATAAAGTGTGTCGCATCAACCGCCTCGTATAACTTAAGTGCTCCAGGCGCGACAATAGCCCCTCAAATTGCAACGCAAATTGTCGGCTATCTCTTTCATCGAGGCAATCTGAGCCCGGTGATGAGCTTTCGATAACAGCCCTACAATGGCGTTGAAACGGTGGCGCCGATGATAAATTTTTCTCCCGCCGCCGCGCTCTCTCCTTGACGCTTTGTGATCGGAGATTATTCCATCACGAGGCCGCTCATTTCGTGCACGTCGGTTCACTGCCCCGAGATGCTGCAGGCCGCGGCGAAAGGCCTGCGTCGTATAAAGATCGCGTCTCCGCAAGCAAGCAAGCAAGCAAGCAAGCAAGCAAGCAAGCAAGCAAGCAAGCAAGCAAGCGTGTGTATTGGAGGAACGTCGGCGATAGCCGTAAATCACGATCGCATTAAGCGTTGTCCTTGTTGCAAGCTGGGGTCTCTCCACTGTGCTTTTTCCCAAACGCTGGCTTACATTCGGATGCGCCGACTAACGTTGCCTATCGAATGCGAGTGCTAAGCAGTGTCTGCTTATACTTGTTCCAAGTCCGCAATCGTGTAATTGCTCGAACGTATACTGGCTCCATACTCATGTACTCGTGGATGTGCACCTGCTCGTTCGCGAAGTTGGCGAGAGCGTGCACCTGCAACGTGCGAGCATGAACACACATGCTTTCTTTCGATGCGTAATGTACACATGCGCGTTTATACCGTATGTATACGGGCGCCCAAAACGCACTCACCGACCTTGGTGCGTTATCTACAAATTTCCTCGAAGTAGGCTGATTCAAAGCAACGGATGACCGCTTACTTTGGCACTTGGTAAAGATGGTGGGCACAAGACTCCAGTTTGCAGAGGACAGCCGCGTTTTCGTGGGCGCATAGTATTGAGGCGTCTCCTGACGTCTTAATATTCTGCACGACAGCCTGTTGTGCTACTCAGTTCACTTCTGTTTTTTTGTTTTTCTGTTTCACCCTCTGTATCTGATTCTCGAGCGTGGCAATCATAGCGCGGTGAAGTTTCTGAATGGAGGTTTATCTTCGGGGCAGGTAATTCGACGCTGCCTATCGTCGCTGAATTGCGCGATCTGTGCGTGCATCGAACAGTCGACGAAAACGCAGCGGCGATTGCTATACGTAACCACCCTGTTACACTCGATGCGCCGCCAGGGGTCGAACTGGGAGCTGGCGCATTCACATATACCCGTGCTGTGGGTGCAATTATAGGCGTTTCATGCGAACATGTGTTGCGAGGTATGTGTAAACGTGCGTAGTAGCACTTACTGTGGAGGATGAATAACTTTATTAAAAGTCAGTCTTCCGGATTCCTTCGTGTTCTTTGAAGCCTGTGCGTTCTGGAGTGTGCGAAATACGATTCTGATAGCTATTATAATATGCGCCTGTCGTCCTATAGTATACTTGGTTGAGTTTTCTTAGGAGCACTGTGTATTTTGCGAGTGTGTGCGAAAGTAAAAGTTGAACCGATTTTTTTTTTTTCGGACAGATGTTTGCATCGACAATGCTTGTAAAGTGCACGCAAAAAAAAAAAAAGGTCCAACTGCACCAGTGCATTCTCGCAATATTGCCTTGATTTGTGTCTTGAGAACGAAACAGCGGGAGGTACAAATAGTGGGCTTGTATACATAAGAAACTGCCCCGCCGCGGTGGTCTAGTGGCTAAGGTACTAGGCTGCTGACCCGCAGGTCGCGGGATCGAATCCCGGCTGCGGCAGCTGCATTTCCGAGGGAGGCGGAAATGTTGTAGGCCCGTGTGCTCAGATTTGGGTGCACGTTAAAGAACCCCAGGAGGTCGAAATTTCCGGAACCCTCCACTACGGTGTCTCTCATAATCATATGGTGGTTTTGGGACGTTCAATCCCATATATCAATCAATCATCAATGCATGAAAAACCTCTTACGCTAGAATAGTTCTTAAGCAAAGGTCTCAACCGATCAACTTGAGCCTTGCTCTCCCGCCTTTTCCAGCTCGCACAAGTAACCTTTGAACTCCTGATGAACGATGATGGTTAAAATTACGAACGCGTTTGTGTTAGCTTTAGTTTAACTTGCATGCTAAAGGCTTTATTCGCGAACTGTTTATTATACGTAAGGTCAAGGATCAATATTTTGATAGCAGCTACAACTTCTTTTCAAATAAAACTATTAGCGCAAATGAGACTCTTAACCGTCGCAGGACGAAGGAGAGAAACACAACCACAAGCGCTTGCTCATAAATCTTGTACTGCGTGATTCCCTGCTTCGTCCTGCGTCGTTTGCATTCGCTTCAACACTTCACCGACGACGGTCGCAAAAGATGGGCGGGTATAGCCTTACTGGTGGTGCCATCTGTCGCGAACAGCCCAAAGGTAATCCGCAGGTCTGTGGCCTTCAAGATTTGCATTCGCGTGCAGGAGCTAGGCGCTGCATCAGCACTTCACAGAAGCGCTCTGAGTAATCACAAAGTAGGCGTTTCGCATAGCCGATGAATATAAGCACATTTTCATTTCACATGTGTACGCACATGATGTGCGCCATGAAGAAACCACGTTTTTTTTTATCTTCAACCAAATGTTTCTGGCTGTTAAGCTACGTTTTTTGTGTGTGATTTTATGACGCCTTTTATTGTTTTAGTAGCTTCTTGGTCACACTATATACGCCCTGTCGATTGCATGACTGGCTGTTTTAAAATGTAACCCGTGTGCCAATATCCGGTACAAGGGAACGTTGGGCGAATGGATACCGATTTTCTTGCGAAATTCGGCGCGCTTCAAAGCTGAAAATGCAAATCGAAGGAACACTTGGACTCGTGGGTGCTTCTGTGTGTGTATTCCTTTTTTTTTTCTGTCGTTGCTTATCGAGCCGACTTACACTTCGAAATGATGAAGCTTCGCCATTTGCTTGATAACTTTTTATACGCGTTGAATCCTTAGCTAATGATACTACTGCTTGTGGCAGTAATCCGCGCTTAAGTATCCTATAGTTTTTTTTTTTTTTTACGCTGGGCGCAATTGTCAAACACTTCTCTGCTGTATTGTAGTCGAGTGTATAAATAGAACTACGAGGAGGACGCAAGATGCCTAAAATCATTGGACTGGACGACGAGAGCTTCCCAGGTAGCTTCTCTCGAAAGCTATATGCAGTGTTATTGGCGTGGTATCAGATTATACGCTCCACGATTAGAGAAGACTTCAGGAACAGGCACAGTGGTGCATGGTGAGCAGTAGAGAACCCTTTCATCATGATGCGGTGGTCTACCGTGAACTGAGAGACATAACACATTTATGCAAGACTCGGAAGTCCATGCGATGATAAAATGAACATAAACATAGAACGATATAACAAGAGCCTACAGAAAAACACCAAGCCTGCGCGGAAGGCGCTGCAGTCACAGCGGAACTTAGAAGAGTGGCCTTTCAGAGCCTCTTCTAAACACTCATTGGGTAACTGCTGCGAGCACACTCGCTTGATACCCACTACGGCAGTAATAACAATTTTTTCGGTAGTGGGCCGGCATTCGCTATGCTATTTTTTGTCATTCTTCTGAGAAGCATCGTATCCGCTAAACACTTGCAGGGAATCTTGTGCCCATTTTTCATGCAGTGGCTGACGACGATTAGGAATTACGCCTGATGTGGGTATGTGCCACAGTTAATAGGTGAACAAGAACAAGCTTTTGTAATGGGTTGAAGCATTGGACGATCCAGTAATTACGCTATTAGCATTGTGCGAAGACTGGCTCTTCTTTCGCTCTTTTAAAATGCCATATAAGTCGTATTAACGCGATTGCTTTCCCGACATAAAGCCTGCCTAAGGCAAGTTTGACAACTCACAAGCACTGGTGTAGCTCAGTGGTAGAATACTGGGCTAGCACGCAGCGGATCCGGGTTCAAGCCCCACTGTGTCGTGCGACAGTGGTTACGGACACCGGTGGTGGCGGCCGAGGACGACGCTACGCGAGACCCGATGTTGTGATGTCATAACAGCTTTCGCTGGGAAACGCGATTTCGTCTACCAAACAAATAATCTGTGAAAGGTGTGCAAGAATGATGGCGCATGGCGCTCCAGTTGTTGACGTTGATCGTGTGAGCTCGGAGTCGTCTGCACTCGCGTTTTCATTCTGCCTCTCTTGTAAGCCCTCATTACCCTCCCAAGCGGAGTGAAGCAAACTAGGCAAAGTCTGGTTATTCTCCCTGCATTTCATTCATTCTCCCTGCTGATTCACATTTACGTGCACCCATTGTAAGACACAGACCGCAACCTTGGACCACATCATCTGGGGATGCAGCAAGGACCCTTCCCCAACCAAACCTCCTATATAACAGTCACCTTCAAGTGAGGCCTGAGAGAGAATCCTCACGACTAAGAACTTGAACACCCAGCTCCGGGCCATCAAACGCGCTGACGAGGTGGCGACCAGGCATGGCCTGACAGCCCTCGCCACTTGGGAAACCGTCAGCTGCCTTAATAAAGTTGTTTACTGCTGCTCCCTGCTGGTTCAATTGCGAGGTTATTGTGACAGCCGTAATAGCCACAATCTTAGCTCGGCGAACACTGGGCCTCCTTCTTTAGTAAACCTAACTCTATTTTCCTTCGGCACTCGTCCCGCCGTTATGTGTATAAGAAGTGTGTGAACGTGTGTGCCGCCCCATGCCGCTGCATCCGATTCCATGAGAAGATTTAAAAAAAAAAGCAAGTGCTGCAACAACACGCGTGCACATTGATCGAATTGTACATTAAAGAAACCTCGGGTGGTGCAGAGTAGATCCGTAGTCCCCTGCTATACGCCGTGCCTCGTGATCTTATTGTAGTTTTCACGCGTAAAACGCCGTGAGTTATCATGTTTATTTAGTTTATCGTGAAGAGCTATTCTCGCTTTGATTCCTCTACATCAGTGATCTCAAACACGCATCCCGCAGCATTACAAGAAATGTCGTTCCCTCATTTGGCTATATGGTACTTGCTTTAATTTCTGTCAATTAGAATCAATACCACTTTGTTCGAATAAGCTACGGAGTGGGGACTGGCCCCGAGCATGGAGTTTTCGCGAGGCACCCATGTGGTCATTAGGAGTTTAAACATCACCTCGAAACGAAAACTCTGTATTCGGAATCGGCGTCCAGATTTCAGTCAATGTGGAGAGATCAGTATCTATCGGTTCCTCGAAATCTGACGTCTAATCCCCGTCAAAAATGGTCCACATATGAAATATAGGGTAAAGGCGTTATTTAAAATTGCGACGTTGAACGACATTTTCTTCAAAATCGCCCCCTTCCCTCTTTACGTCGTTCCAATTAACCATTGTCGCTGTCCCTACTCTTGGGGGACTAAATGTAGTGACTGCGGCCCGCGGGGGGAGGTGAATATGAAAGCCCTCTCTACATGATTACCAGTTGTACACAGTGGCGTGCGCAGAGTTCGCACCTTCAAGGAGGGCGTGGGGGGGGGGTGAAGGTTTGTCGCAGCGGCCCTTACCTATTACGTCAATGTATGCGTTGACTTAACCTCACCCCCCACCCCTCTCTGAGGCGACACCCCCCCCCCCCTTTCATGCGCACGTCAATGGGTTTATAGATTGTAAGAGACTTCACGCGTGAAACCACACACCTTCACTGTGGCATACTACCACGGAGGCAAGCTCAAGATACCTCTTTGTTTGCAATTTTTAGGTTCATTGCGATTAAATCTACGAACCACCCGACAAGTAAGAACGGCGCTATATAAAGTAGCCGGCCATAAGAGCAGCATTGCTCGGCATGCGATATAAGCGCAACCAGAGGGATTAAAAGTAAGAAAGTTTTCGGTATGCGCGGCAGTCTATATAACTACCTTGGCCCTTATTGATTACAGCCCAGGGATGTTACAGAACTAGTCGCAGCAGACCGACCGCGCCTCCATCTCTGCGGCAGACTTTCCCAGCAAAGGCTATACGCGATAGCGTATAACGGGTGCGCAGCGGCCGTTCTGCAGGCGTCTTACTAATTACAGCGTCCCAGTCTCACGCTGTAACAAGCGGTACATAGGCGGCGTGCTGATTGGTCACGACTCGGAGGAAGAAGAAGTATTAAAAACAGCCTGACCAATTGGGCGCAGACGGTTTGAAACCTAACACGGTATCAACTGAGTAGCTTTTGCCGCGAGAATCAAAAATACAAGAAAGAAAAAAGAATATTCGTTCGAGTAATCCGCGCCTGCTATCACTTTTGTTTTCGAACCTGGCCGAAGCACGCCGCGCACAGTCGATGCCTCATCAGGAACGCATTAATGTCAGGCAAGATTGAGTGCGCTGCATTTACCGCAGGCGCCTGGCTTCGCACGGCGAAGAAGAATGTGTTCTCTCGAAGACAAGAGGCGGAGCCGTTGTGTTATATACGTCACGAAGAACAACGGCTTCGTCTTTGGCTGCTCGAGCTTGACCGAAAGGCGGCTGACCTGCTCGTCGGGTCAGTTTTTTCCTCAACCGCCCTTTGGGTGTACGCCAGCACCGTATAGCAGCGGCTCAAAATTGTTAGCAGCTGAACTACAAGTACACTTCGTTACCGTTCCACGATAACAGGAAACGAGATGATAAGGAATGATAGTAATTGATGGGGTTTTGAGTCCTAATGCCAAAACTGGTTTATGAAATTGGACGATAACGCAGCGGAAACCTGATCGGTATCCGATCATCGTTCATAGATAGACAGCATGAGGAAAGTAATTAGACGGAGCGCTACGAGAGTTATACACAGGGGTTCGGATTACGGATGGAGTGTGACTGGTTGGTATTCTGGTTTAGATTAGGAGCAGGAAGGCAATGCGACCACTTTCTGTAATGCGAAGTAGAGAAAACTAGTGGCCGATTCGAGTAACAGGATTGTCTCAGAGAAAGCGGAAACGTGGCTCGTGCATGGTAAGTTGATGGAATGCATTCGGCGTCAGCAGAAAACTAGATGTATTGTAATCCCAGGAAATTTGCTACTACTTAGTGGCTTCGGTTGAAAGACACTAATCATACACTGTACTGGGATGGTAAAGATGTCGACAAGAGTTAGCGCCCTCTGCCACATTGCAGTGGGAAAGGGCATTCAGGAGGAAAAATGTAGGTTGTATGTACAACTTTAGTGAGGGACGTTCTTGAGGAAGCCCCTGTATTATATTGGAGTGCACTTCTATAGAGTCCCGGTATAACAATAATAGTGACGATGAAAAGTATGGCGACGTTTCCTCCCGTCACGTGTGCCAAGACCTCTCAATGCATGTGGGGTTCCCTGGCATTATAGAGAGTGACTGCTATTGGACCTTCTACAAATACGTTTTCTGCGGATGGAGAACACACATACACACACACGCACACAAACCTAGACAGACAGACAGAAAAACGCTGTAATGAATTGCTATAGAGATGTCAGCCTGGCTATTCGCCTAACATGTATACTCTATGTCTTGAGTGATGATTATGATATGTCACCGATGTACACTAGCAGCCCATACAGCCTCACACACATGCATAGATTACACCATTTATAAAGTTTATTTGAGACTTGTGGCCCTCAAGCACGTCAACACTACTTCTGTGGTACGTCACGCCTTTGTGGTACTTTACCATGGGCCGAAAATCTGACGCAGTTCTATGAGCGCGAGTCCCGTTGACGGTGTATTGCAGTCTTCAAACTGCACTACGCGCCGCCTCCTTGGAGGCGGCGCTCAACAAAACGCCAGAGGTGACGACGTTGGCGAGCCCAACGATACCTATAGAGTTTCCTAATATACACTAAAGGGAACTCTGGCGCTACTGTCTGTGGGAGCTGCAACGCACGGCGCTTCAGCTAGCATGTGAATGATGGGTAGTACACACATTTGTCCAATCTTCGTACTTTTGGCCTGCTTCTGGCTCCGTGTGTGTTCGTGTGGCTTGGAGCTGTTTTCTCACGAAACAAAAATGAGCAAATGTTCTGCGGTTGCGCTTCACCACCCTATTATTTTAGGTTTGCCTTTCCAAATTGGGTCACGAAGTTCAAAAGGGTTGAATTTTTCTTTCAAGACAATACCGAAACACTTCAATAAACGAAGCCGCAAGAACGATTCGTCTCCCGCAAGTACGAAGACTAGGCAAATGTGTGCACTACATCATTCCCATGGTAGCTGAACGATTGCAGCGACAAAGTCCCCTCTAGTTATTTTAGGAAACTCTAATGACGCTACCCAACGCTAGAGTAACGGTATATGGTCCCTACGGGACCAGAGTAGCGCAACTGTTTTCCAACCCCGCCAGCGCCGCCAGCAACCATGCATTGCGGAGAAGCTGACGCTCAGGCCTATTTTGTGTGTTCAGACGCCGCCGCGGCAAACCGAATCCGACTGGTCTTCCCGCATTTTCTGAACGCGGTTCATCGATGAGTGCGGGTGACTGTGGATTAGCTCTATGTGCGCACCAGGTCTGCAGTTCTACCATCACAGCCGTCGAAATGTTATAATGACTGGGTAAACTGGTAAAAAAATGTTTTGCCAGCTTTACCAGTATCTGTGTGCTCCTTCGTTTGTTGTGTACATGCTAAAAGAGAACTGCACTGTCCTTTGTTGCGCATTGATGTCTGTTCAAATGGAGCCTGATTACCTATCTCCGTCAAAATGAAATATATTCATTCACCACTGACGTAGCTAAAAGAGTACCGTTGTCGAACTCGTTTAATTTTACAGCGAAAGCTCTTGAGAACACAAGGACCGATGCCAGTGCCGTAGATATTCACCGCCACTGGTGTGCGTGCCAACTATCGCACAAAATTTAAAAAAAACTACGTAAAAAACGGTGTCGCTATTGGGACTCGAACATGGGATTTTTTTTTTTTTTTTGTGGCGTTCCAATACTCTCCCGCAAAGCTATGCCAAAACTATGAGCTGAACTCTAAACTGACTTTTATGATGCAACAATTTGCGTTTACATGTGAAATAAATTGCTTTAGAATAGTCAGGTAACAACCTTGCGTTACACAACGCGAATTGTGCAAAGAGTACGCCGTTGTGCTTTTACGCACTTTCAAAGCCTAAGGCATAACTCTGCATTGTGTTATATTCACCGAGACTAATCGGGTGATTTCATGTACCGTCAAGGTCAACAAATGTCGCATTTCACCAGCGTAACGTGAATGCTGAATGTTCCGCTCCTTAACTGGCCGAAAATTTGCAAAGTATGATTGTCGCAGGACAAAAGAAGCTGATAATGTTCGCTCTGCACTTTTCGCCACACGCTGAGCAGGAACGTCGCTTTTTTTTTGTTTTACCACGCCATATTTAGTCAGCTCTTATGTTGCACTTTATTGGCAATCGGGCAGAAAAGTGGCCTTCAAGCACTGCAATCAGCCCGTGAAGCACGCAAGCCAAGCATGTCAATTTGCAACGTGGCAAAAAAACAAAAAAAAAACACGACAGGAGTGTCGTTTGCAAAAACAGGGTGAGACTTTGCCGCATCGCTGGTTGCTAGTCAGGCATCATGGCGGACCTATGCGCTACTCTGGTCCCGTAGGGACCTTATAGGTACTCTACCCAATGCAGCCCCGCCGCGGTGGTCTAGTGGCTAAGGTACTCGGCTGCTGACCTGCAGGTCGCGGGTTCAAATCCCGGCTGCGGCGGCTGCATTTCCGATGGAGGCGGAAGTGTCGTAGGCCCGTGTGCTCAGATTTGGGTGCACGTTAAAGAACCCCAGGTGGTCAAAATTTCCGGAACCCTCCACTACGGCGTCTCTCATAATCATATGGTGGTTTTGGGACGTTAAACCCCACAAATCAGTCAACTCTACCCAATGCAAGCACGTAGAGCCATCTTACTACTGATGATGAAAGTGCGCTGACGTTACAGAGCTCTAAGGACCACCAAACAGCGTATGCATGTATATAAATTGCTTGTCGTTAGCGAGCTTGACGGCGTACGCTCCGTGGCCGAATGGTTAGCGGCGTGCGCTGGTGCTCGTGTGGTCGCTGATTCGACGCCCCGCTAAAGAGTCTCTCCTTCTCTTATCTTGCTTTGCAATCTGTTCCTGTATATTTTACAACGTCATATCAGTGACGGATATGCGTCAGCGGAGCCGTGGTGGACTCCGGTATAAAACGCTTTCGTGTTAAAAAGACAGTGAGAGAACACTCAACTTCAATATTCGACAGAGGGTGCCCTTAATCATTTGTAAGTATTACAGAAATAGTTTTAATATCTAAAGAAAAGCAACGCGTACTGTTTATCGGAAGGTTATAATGCTAATACAAATGTGCCTCGAATTCAAGGCGAGTGAAAGCATGAGCATATACTAATAAAAGAGCTCTTCGAGATGTTACAGACCATTTACGGCGAGAGAAGCAATTTGACCTATCGAAGAGCTGCGGCCATCGACCTGTCCATCGCTCAAGTTCACGGACATGCAAACATGTACCAAGCGTTGCCGCGTCACGGCGATTCTATTTTCGCGCCGTCGCCACTGGCGTGAGTCAGAGTGACCCATTGTCCTCGCTGCTGTAGCGAGGCGAGGCGCTTTCGGGGGCGTCGGGGCTAACGGTTAAAAAAAAAAAAAACGATGCGGACGTATCTGGTCCCACAACGAAGAAGCCGCTTGGAAAACTAGATGCGAAGGAGTGAAACGAGCATGAAACGGTGGCACGGTTACCACGCCTTCTGTGTAGTCAGTGATTGCACTGCTGGGACAAACAATCGCAAAGCGCGCATGTGTGTGTGTGTGTGTGTGTGTGTGTGTGTGTGTGTGTGTGTGTGTGTGTGTGTGTGTGTGTGTGTGTGTGTGTGTGTGTGTGTGTGTGTGTGTGTTCCAATAGCAAAATGGAGAGGAGGTGGGTGAGCATACGGTACGCATATACCTCGCAAGTGGAACGACGAACCGTTGCAGGGCTCTTCCATCTTTGAGCGCGATCGGAAAGGGAGAAGAGATCGGCTGCAGGTTGGGAGGCGTCCCATTTTGGATGCTTCGCTTCTTCTTTCTCGCGCATAGCCTTAATCCGGTTTCTGGCTCTCCCGTCCGCTTCTTCAGCGCCAGCTCATCTCGGCAACTCGCTGGGGTCGCCGTCTGGTTCAGCGCCCTACCGACCGACACGCGCGAAATGCAAAAGGCGGCAACGTGTTCGGCGCGCGCCGCTAACGCCGCCACGCTGTGCGAAGCCAAACGAAAAGGAAAACGAAAAAAGAAAAGGGTGCTGGGAGAAAGAACGAATCGGGACGCTGGGCCTGTTTCCTTGCTCGCTGAAGGCTGTTCAGTCCACAGCAGACACTCGCGTACAACAGCCAAGAGTTCGTCTGTTCAGGCCTTCCCCGCGCCAGTCCCATATCGCGCAGATTTTCTACCGATTGTTGGCGCCATTTTCGCCGGTGTCAGTCTCCCTTGTTTGCACGTAGCTCGTTTCCACAGCGTCGTCGTCTTTCGCGGAAAGAGGAACTCCTGTTCGACGCGACGTGAGTATGCGGATGGTATACGCGATCTTTTGGTATCTATCGCCTTTATCTGCTATCTGTATAAGTGGTCTCTGCTGCAGTATATCTGCTGTTTGCAACGTGTCGTCTGTCTTAACGGTCGTGTACAGCTTTCGGTCATTGTGGAAAGCGAGGATCTAATTCCCACCTCCTGGACCCGTTTGTTCGCGATCAAGGAAGCATGTGGCTCGGTTACTTTTACTGCATCTTCTTCTCCCATCTTTGTTTTTCTTCGTGAGATAGATGGCTCGTTTTGCATTGCTTTTTCTTTTTTTCAAGGTCAGATACGAATCGCCGTAGTAGCTGCGCTTGCGTTTATGCACTCGTGGTATACGTGGCCTCAAATCGTTGCGATCTGATATTTGTACGTGTTGGCATATGCATCGGAGTAAGTATACATTCTAGTTACGTGTAATCCCCCTTGTATTTGCAGCTGTATCGATGTAGTTGTTCAAGTGACGCGTAGTTCACCCTTTACTCGTAGTTCTGTATCCGGCCAGTTTTTTTTTTTTTAGTACAATTTATTCCGTAGATGTCTACCGTATAATATTCGCGTCGTGCTGAGATGTAAAACTAAGAGCTGTTAATCGCTTTCTCGCCGGATCGACTGAAAACGGCACAGTGCGTTTATAGCCACTATACACAACGTGACGTCTAAGGGAATGCGCAAACAGGCTTTACACGTCACGACATGCCTGCCATAACTCGCGGATGAGGTGCAAGGAAATGTTTGGCAGCGTGATTCAATTTCTTCGTGCGGCACGCCCGTGCTTTAAGCCATGGCGGACTAGAAACGTGCGTTTTGTCGTACGCTCGCGTGCCTTTCGAGTCCGGCCTTGGCTCAACATGACATGTCTTCTTGTGGGACGCATGTGCTTATAAAACCGCGTCGAGGCGCAGACGGCAGGAAAGACGCCGCGACACGTATACCTTTCAAGGTCACTTGCATTACTTCCGCGTTCGCAAAATCTTAGAGACATATGTTATGCACTACATACATATTGTTCGTCTTGTTCGTCTCCTTGTATATGCCCTCTTATATGACAGCTGTCTTAATTATCTGTTTCGTTTCCAATGCTGTAGTGATGGACATGCAAAAACACAACTGAATTTTGTGTTTCAAATGTGAGCGTATTTCTCATTTATACACCGCTATCGTTAGATTCCTTTTTTCGTGTAACATGTATATAAGAGAGAAAAACATCGTAGGCATAAGGAAAAGTCCGTCCCTGAAAAGCGAATTATGAGTTATTCTTGTGTCAAGTATTTCTGTCTTTCTTATTTCATTTTTTTTTCGTCTTTTCCTTCCTACTATCTCACTTTCCTCCATATTTCTCTCTTCACGAAGTAGCCGGCAAGCGTTGTGCTACTTTAACCGTCCCTATTCAATCTGTATCTTCGTTGTTTTTTTTTTCTTGTTCAATTTGCGTGTGTATCCAAACCAAATAAACAAATAACGCTAACTTTCCAAGTGTGCCTCTTGGATAGGACGAGTTCTGCATTCTTCCCTCGTAAACACCTTTCGGTTGCTGCTCGTGCGATAATGCGAAATAATCAACGTTCTCGCATATCTTGTGGCGCGTGCGCGAATCGCCTACAGTTCGCCGATTGATCTGATAAGCTTTGAAGAAATATTTGGTTCATTTTGCAGCGTATACATCGTTGCTTCGAGCCAAAAAGGGATCAGTCTGTGGACAGACAATGACTTCGGCTGCGGGACTGTGTTGCTTTGCAGTTGTCCTCCTCTGCTCAGGTAAGTACTTGCTGTCAACCGATAATAAGTTTTCCCCTGCAGAGAGGATAGGTATGTGCTCAATATTGAGTAAGCTTTTGTCTATCGTTCTTAAACTAGTGTCACCTCATTTATGGTATCCATCAAACGTGCCTGATTGATATGGGGGGTTTAATGTCCAAAACCACCGTATGATTATGAGAAACGCCGTAGTGGAGGGCACGGAAATTTAGACCGCCTGGGGTCTAAATTTGAGCACATGGGCCTACAATCAAACGTGCCTGTCATAATTAATTCTGTTCGTGCTTTAGAGTGAGTGGTAAAAAACTTGTCGAGAATTTGTCTGGCAGTGTTTAGCGAGAGGGCGCTACAAGCACCGCAGCCTAGGTGACGACATCGAGCCCTTGGACATGGGCGACATCCTGGGCATGCTTTGGAAGCAATACAAAATCGATTATATAAGTAATGATATTTATTTATTTACCCCTGAGAAGGTGTGTGTACGTGCGCTAAATTCAGTTATCCCATTACCGTGATATTAGTGTAGAAAAAACACACAAGAGCAAGGAAAACAAGAACGCTCTGTGTTTGTTGTTCGGTAAGGGCTGGAACATTGCCAGGTCACCCGATGTGCTCCAAACAATTTACACCATTTTCGGGCAATATTTCAAGCGGCTTACGTTTTCATCCTTTCTCGCAACCCAGTCAAGCACATCAGCGCCGGCTGCCTTTTCTCAAGTGACTTCCTGAACTCGGATTTCAAGTCGAACTCGCACTTGGGCTCCTCGTCCGAAGACGACAGCTACGGAGACGAGGATGGTATGACGCCCCACGAACTCTTTTTCTTTGTTCTATTTTTATAGAGGTGGGATCTGTGATAACGTAATACTACAGCATTAAGCTGTGACATCACTGTTACTTGTGTAACGCGTCATACAAACCATCGCATGTAACAAGTAGATTTATTACACGTATCATATGCTCTCGCCCATAAGGCATATAACTTCAGCATATTTGACTTGTAAATCTATTGTAAAAGTGATGCAAAAAAGCATTATCTGATGACGTCACCCAATAGCGTTATAGATTGCGAACATTTGGTGCGTCATCGTGATGCCACTAGTACGTCATGTCAAGTAGCGTCACCTAATGTCATCAGTACATGACATTGTTGCATGGTCAAGTATGGGGAGATCCTGTAGGCATTGCAAAACACCTACAACGCAAAGTACTAACCACTATACGATCACGGCTGCCCGGCTGGACTTGCAAAACACCTAAGGGGCTTGAAGTCTTCCACTGCAAAAAACACATGGTGTGCTGAAAGCCTTCAGCCGGGGGGGAGGGGGGGATTATTACGATTGACTGAGAAGAAAATTGCCTTTCAGTCATCTCAAGCAAATGTGTAAAGGACCATTTGACTATTGTAGACAATGTATACTGAACAAGCTATGGCGTCTCATCTCCTTGATGTATATCGCAGTTGGGATAGTTAGTGACTGGGATTGTAGTTTTGCGTAAAAACAAAACATCTCTGTGCCTTGCAATGGAGCCAGGGACACCGCAGAGAGAGACCCAAGGTCGATAGCGTGGGGCAGCCGGTGAGATCGACGGGCCTTCGATGAGCCTGCTTGAAAGAACAACCTCGCCATCTGCAATTGACCTATAGACGTTCCGAAAGCGAGTCCTACAATCGCTCTGCCCACCGCTCGTACCGGCAAACACTCCAGGAACGATGCAGCCTTTGCGTGTCTTTCGTTTAAGAATGATGCACGCTGTCTATGACGAGTGCGCGTTGTGGCTCAGAGGTGCACTGCCTGGCGACCTTGTTTTTGATTGGTACTTAAGAAGCGGGAGAATGCTTGCCGAACGGACTAAGTGTGCGCTAAATACCGGCATTGTAAGCTGTTCGGCAATGTAGTCGCATTGTATTGCGTAAAAGCACGTGCCATGTTTGATCGTCCCGTTTGTTATAGGCGCTGGCTACGAGTAGGCGTCGTGGAGCAGCCACATGGGACGAACTTGTTCATGATGCGCTGCTAAGTTCGTGGCAGCCGCATCTTGATGCAGTCTTAGTGCTAAAACATCTTTTTTGTTCAATTCAGTGTCACTTTAGAAAAAGAATTGTGCCGAAGGGGCGTGTAGAAAAGGGTGCTTCAGTTTTACTGACGGGAAATCTTTACTCTATACTACTTGCCACCGGTCCGCCAACGGACCATCACTTTGCAGATATCTTTCTAGAAGTGTTGTTTCATACTACAGATGAATTAACCGTAGATATGCACGTTTGTGTCTATACACTGTAAACAAAAGTTAGCCGAGATGGGAGTTTCTCCAGCACATGAGCCCACAAAACCCCCCTGCCCCAATTATTTACTCCCTGGTAGGGAGTGAACTCGGCACATGTCATCGTAAAACGCCCCCTCCTTAATCACAGAGTTTATGAACGACATGACCTTGTTAAACTCCCCAGGGAGTTTCAGGTCACGTGGTTACAAACTCCCTATAGGAGCTTTAAAAACCCTCTTTGGGCGTGACGTGTGTGTGTGTGTGTGTGTGTGTGTGTGTGTGTGTGTGTGTGTGTGTGTGTGTGTGTGTGTGTGTGTGTGTGTGTGTGTGTGTGTGTGTGTCTGTACGGGCATATGTTTGCACGTCGGTGTGAAACACATGTGATTTGTGTGGCTAACCGTGTAAGCATCTGTCAAGAGGCAACGAAATTATAAGTGCAGCAAAGAATAGCAACGACTGGTTGGTATTTACTGGGAACATTTCAATATATTTCGCACCTTAAACCACGCTGCACATCGGTCCGATTCCTCAACGAAACGTCCTGAATGCCACGCTTCAAAGGGCCGAGTAACAAAAAACTTCGAAGAATAAATTAATGGTAGCAAAAGTAAGCTGTTACGTTCGTCAGCGGCTGCTCCTGGAGTTTCACCATCAGAAACTTCGAAGTGGTCTGAAGTAGGCTTCGCTCGACTACGGCAGGCTGGCCGGCAACCGGTCTGAGAGTTGCGCCGGCGACGCGCTCGCCCCGTCTCTGCCAATAGTGGCTTCTCGGAGCGTCACCGGTATTTCACCGGCTGTAACATCTAAGTGGTAAGAAGGCCTCGCTATGCCGTCGGTATCAAGCCGGCATCGTATCGAACTCGCACTGTGCGCTGGCCACCGCGGCAAGCGCTACGAGCTAGCACCGACCACCGGCGATGCAAAGAATGTGTTTCACGAAAAAATGAAGGCTGCTGGGATGTATAACAGTCTTCTGCGCCTTGCGACCGCAGCTGTCAATGACTAACTACAAGGCGAGCGCCGAACGAGGCGGAGTACGATCGTCAGCGATTGCATCGTAAAACTTCGAAGCGGTTCGAAGTAGGCTTCGCTCGACTACGGCAGGCTGGCCGGCAACCGGTCTGAGAGTTGCGCCGGTGACGCGCTCGCCCCGTCTCCTCCGATAGTCGCTTCTCGGAGTGTCACCGGTATTTCACCGGCTGCAACATCTAAGCGGTAGGAAGGCCTCGCTATGGCGTCGGCATCAAGCCGGCATCGTATCGAGCTCGCACTGCGCACCGGCAACACCACCTAGATTTTTCAGAAACTGATTTTTCATTGTATTTTCATATTCTGCATCTTTTCTTGTGTGTACTGAGAAATTTGTGGCAGCCTTCACGTATTGTATTTTCATATTCTGCATCTTTTCTTGTGTGTACTGAGAAATTTGTGGCAGCCTTCACGTATTTCATATGAGTTATTGTTGTAGCAGTTTGATAACCTTTTGCTGGCTGTTTCTTTTTCCTAAAATAAAACATGACTTGTCAAAATCGCGTGCGTGGTCCTTAAAAATTATTACGAACGTGTTTTCGTACACCTGCGCATCGATACAAAATCAGTAATGATATGCCTGAATGTTACTCGTTATACGATCAAGGAAACCAGAAGAAACATTCATTTAAACTCTGTGCAATTAAACCACGATTCTGCGACCGAGTAAAACATTTATTGGAGCCGACTGAAAAAAAAAAAAAAAACGTCACTGGCCCTTCCTCAGCTTCGAAAGCCTTCAGGCGCACGCGGAACTGCGTCGGAAAGCTGTGCGCACGCGCAAGCCGAACCTCCAGAGCCGTCGTAGTGCGGTGACGTCATGGAGCCGTGGAGGGGCCTTAAAAAATCTAGGTGGTGTTGGCACCGGCCGCCGTGGCGAGCTCTGCGAGCTATACATGCAATACATGCGAGCAACGGGAACAGCGACTGCGAACCGTCTCATTCGTTTAAGTCTATCGCTCCTATAGCTTAAACTGCGTGGATGGCGGACACCTATTTCTGTGCATGGGAAAAACGAGACGTAAACTGCACATCAGCAAGCATTTTGTGATCGCCAGCTGTCATTCATAGAATCACCGTGCCGTACTCGTGAGTGAGGCCTAGTCGTCGAACGCGGTAGCGGTGGTCTACCTCGGTTCATCGCTGGAGCTGCTGAATGTGCCTCGTTAATGTGTTCATTCAAGGCCGCGCGCACTTTGTGTATGATTCAGTGCATTTTACGGGTCCACAAACAGCACTGCTGATGCGAATTCAGCCTGTACGACAGAGCGTCAACTGATAAAACTTTTTTCGTTATAGTAAAAAAATATTAAATATTGGACAGGATTAGGATAAAAGGCATGTGTGTTGAAGAGCTTAAATCAGACCACCGCAAGTCCATACTTACGCCGTGCGTATTTATTGCTTAATTATTAGAAAAAAAAAGGCTCTCACCTGGGCTACAGGAGGTCAGAATGTGGTGCCTATATATACTCGGTGACTATATGATAGGTGTGTACTGCGTGTGGCAAGCTGTGGTGAGTGCGAGTGTTGTGATATTACGTGAACGTTGTGATAATGTTTGTGTACTGTAATCATTGTTCTGCGTATTAAATGTAATGTAATTAAAGTTACGCTTGCGCATGGTACGGCTGCTGACGTAATTTTTTTTCTCGGTCGATGCAAAAAATTTACTCCCATACTGACCTGAAAAAGTTCCCCTATGGATGTAAATAAAAACCCCCCTGACACCATGCGAAAACCCCCTTCTGATGGGGAGTAAATTTTTTAATCCCCAGAGACGGGTTTTTTAAAACTCCCATCTGGGTGTGCGCTAGAGGACAAGGTCATTTACTCCCATTTCGGCTTATTTCTGTTTACAGTGTAGATTTAGATAAGAAACTTGAGCGCCTTTGTAAATTTCGTTGAAGTTTCTGACTTGTAACACCGCTGCTAAACTAAACATAATGTATTCAGCCTGTAATGACGCGCCTTTAACTCATAATACGCGTAATATGGACCGGTTGTGATTATAGTGGGATTTAGCCCCATTTTGTGGTGCATACTCGTTTATGATGGATTGTTCGGACGATGTGACACTCCGAGGTGTTTCGCACCTAAAACATTAGCTAGTCAAAATGAATTCGGAGTCTCCCACCAAGGCACATTTCATAGTTGAATTTGTATCCTCCGCGGTGGTCTATAGTTATTCATGGTACTCGAATGCTGGCGCGAAGGCCGCGTGATGTAATCCCGGTCGAAGTGGACAAATTTTGATGCAGGCGAAATTCTGGAGGATTGTATATTAAGCTCTGGTACCGATTAAGAACCCCAGGTGGTCGAGGTTTATGAGCCCTCCTCTACGGCGTCTCTCGTAATCGTGTCGCGTTTTTTGGACGTCAGAGCTTAGGAATTATTATTAGTGTACTAAAGGAGCGTCAAATCTGGAAAGCGCATTTCCTATACTTGACGGCGCCTTGCATAGGCACCGCACAGGCGCATAAGCTCACCTGGTATCAGAAGGAAACACGTGCAACAAACTCTGTGCTTAATTTATAACCGAGTTGTTCGCATTTGAGCTGGTGCACCGTCAAGTGAAAGCGCCTACATCGGGTGCCATTGTGCTGACAAAGTCCGTCGTGCATAAGGTTGCTGCTTACCGTAACGGCTTATGGGCACGCGTATATTGGGTTGGCTTGTGGTCATAATCTGTGACGTAGAGATGCCAGTTGCTATATGTATCAGGTTGGGGGAGTTTTCTGGAAAATATGCGACTCCATATAATATTTAATCACACGGGTCGACAGTATATCGCCATTTCGACCAGCTAGATCGTCATATCAGTGCTGATATCTTAGGCGACCTCGGTAATCAAGAAGCTACTGATAAAAATGCAGACTCCATCTACTGTTATCCGCAGTGCACGTGTTACAAGCTGCCACTCAAGCGTCGCCAGCGCGAAGTCGGCGACGGGAATGACAGCAGGTTGGTTCGTTCCGTACGCAAGCAGAGACAGTGAAGAGATCAGAGACGTGGGAAAACAAAACAAACTTTACTCTAGTGATATTGCAGCACACGGTATCTAATACAACACTTCAATACAACTAACAAAATACATCGACACTTGATACAACTAAAGAAATATATAACAGAAACAATAAATCAGCTTACGAGAGAGAACTATTACAAACTACACACACTAACAAGAATAGAACGACGGAGGAGAAAGTTCCAAGATATAAACAGGTGAAGGCATACGTGTGATGACCGGCAGCGTTGTGTCCCCGACGATCGGATGCGAGAAGTCGAAGAGAGTTCTGGCACGACTGCGATGTCGGCGGTGTTGCAACGCTGGTGGCTCCGGGAGGCTAGTGCTTGCAGGTGACTTCGAGCAGGTTGAGCTAACTCGAGGTGAAGTCCCGATGTCTACGTTGCAGACGTTAATATTGCGTCACAGCTAGACGAACGGCTAAGTTTAGGTGGCCAGCCGATACAGAGCCACACTAAAACTTCTAGAAGAGATGCTTGTTGATCTGTTTCTACACCATCTTGGTCAGCGACTAGTCTGCCTAGCAGGGCAAATCCTGCGCTTAAATCCCCCTCGTGTCTCCTCGCTCTCTTCCTTGAGGACAAGAGACCTCTACCTGGGTCCAATCATGCGCGTTCAATTGATGGGAAACTCCGCCCCAAAATATTTTGACCCCACCCCTTTTTAATAGGGAGAGGGCCCGCAACTAGCGAGAGTGACAACCTGTCGGGTTGTTGTCATACGGCTTGGCCACCAGAGCGTTTCCCACGCTTTTCTCCGTGGGAACGGTCAACCACTTAGCTCTCAGCCGGGCGTCTTGTAGTCTAATCCTTGTACGGGGTATACCGCGGCCTTCTACGACCTTGCAGACGTCGCCACGGTTACAAAAGGATTAACTGTCGGCGGCGACGTTCTAAGGAGAGCACCCCCATTTTGCACTTATCGGTTCCCTTTCATGTGCCGCCGTTTCTCACGGTCAGTCGGGGAGTACGGCGCCCGTTAATTGCCGTGACGCGGTGTCGCCGAAAATAGCCGTCCGTGACATTGCCCCCCACTTTCAGAATGTTATTCATAACATTTGTTCGCACGGATGGGAATTTTTCCGACAACAAGGAACAAAACACCACCAACAAGGGAGGCATGAGGACTGTCCCTCTCATACACAACATAACTAGGCAGAGTGCATCAAAGTAACAATAAAAGAAAAAAACAAACAATTGTTAGAGTACCAGTTTCAGTTACACGCAACAATATCAAGGCGCAATACAAACAAGAAGAGGAAATAGCCGTGTACGGCAGCCATCAATACAGCATACACTGCACAAATGTATACTACGAAAGAAAACGGAACAGGTGCGCTCCTCTACTGTAGTGCAATCCTTCAATGTGCCTTACAGCAAGTAAAAACAACCAATACACCAAGCAAAAAGAAAACTCAAAATACACTCCTTATACAATGAAATACGTGCATACAAACAGAAAACAACCGACGGAAGGGAAAAAAAAAACAACATGCTCATAGACCTCAATTCTCAATGCGCGCAACGACAACTGTACTGGGTCACGCCAATCTTAATCAATTTACGAAATCATTCGGTTTATGCTAACATCTTCCTCCTTAAATGCCAATTCAGGCCATATCCACGTGACAGTGAAGGCATGCGACATAACACTAAACCTATGAACACTAGAAAAATAACACATTTTCTTGGTTTTTACCTTTATGCAAATTTTCGCACAATGATTAAATTACTTCGAGGCTATTTTTCAGCCTTTGGTTCGGCGATTTCCCTTTTTAAAAAAAATTACACCGCATCACGTAACTTCCAAAATTTAAAAGACTTGAATACACATCTTGGCGTACAACTGAGTAACAATATTTAACACGCCTGTGCAAAAGTTACTAGAACTGACCGTTCCACCTTTCTCAACTAGATTCTTTTGAATTGCACACGATGAGGTCGCGGTCCCGGCGGTTTTCCATCAGGCCTGAGGCTACTAAACACACGAACGTTAGGCTGTGTTTTGCCGTCACGCCTCATTCTGCACTTCGGCCGGCTTTCTTCGGTAATGTGAAAGGGGTACGAGAAGCAGGGGGGAAGCCTGCGCCATTTTTCTTTTGTGTTCTCCCCTATGCGGTATTTAGCCACTCTGCCCTTTCGACTCTGACCCTTCGGCAAAGGCCGCTTTCCCGAATTTGTCGAACTGAACCGTACGCTGCGTTGGGGTGGCGTACCTCGTTTCCTCCCTCTACACCTGGCTCGCCGCTTGTGCTTCCCTGAACGCCACCATTGACGTTCCTTGAAACGGACTAATGACCTACCCTCTCGTCTTTCTTGCGACTGAGTGGGGCCTGACCTAGGCTTGCGCAGCGCAGTGCGCTTCCGCTTCTTTCGTTTTCGGCGATGTTTGCTTGCCCCCTTTCTCTCGATGCCATCATCAAGTCGCGTCGGGAACTGAGGGGTTGGGAAGCTCGTTGGAGCTTGTGCTACATTTTTCCCCACGCTCAAACATTTTGAACTCGGTGTCATGACGGACTGCCGGGCCAAATTATCTTTGTTAACGCTGATAGAATCATTAACTGGGCCCTCTCCGATGCCATCGCTGCGCTCCTGAAGCGTCGCGTTCTCGCTGTGTTTAGCCACTGTGCTAACCCTATCTGCATGTGACGATCTCGAGACGTCCTCTCGAGGCATGAGGATGGTTTCCAGCTTCTTACTGGGTCCATTAGGGCTGCTGGCACACACCTCATCCTCGCTAGGACCGTTTTTTGATACTGTCTCTACCTCGAGACCGGCCAAGGCCTCGTTCTCTACATCATTTGTATGGATGCATTCGAGAATATGCGGGCCCTTTTCTAGCGCGATTTCTGGTTCTGGCGTTTCATGACGCGCTTCAATGTCCAACGCTTTCCGACGCGCCTTGCTTCCAGACTCTTGTCTTTCTGCTTCGCGCTCTCTTTCAGACTCTTGTCTGAGCTGCTCTCCTTTTGTCCAGACAGAAGTTCCGGACCCCCGGAACCTATCTGCCTTAACTACCTCGTTGTTCGCATTCTGCTGACTGAGTCGCGCAACAGCTTCATTTGCCTCGCAAGGCAGAACCGTGAGTAGCCCTTGACACCATGTGTCTCGCTCAAATGACAGTTTCTCGCCGGCATCGCCGTGCTCACTGCTGGATCGGCTAACCCTGCTACCCTCACTGAGGCGAATCTTTAATTGCAGTAACTGCACTTCCCGTTCTCCGGCTTCCCTTGCCGCTTCTCGTTCTTTCACCCTTTCTTTGCGCGCTCTCTCTCTTTCTTCCCTTGCCGCTTCTCGTTCTTTCGCCCTTTCTTCGCGCTCTCTCCCCCTTTCTTTTTCCCTTTTCTCCCGGGCCCGTGCCCGCTCTTCTCTGGCTAACGCTAGCGCCTGTTCCTGCTGCTCCTTAACACATTGTCTCAGTTCGGCGCCCTCGAGGCCTAACTGTTTACCGTACGCGATCCACTTATCAAAATCCATACACTGCATACTGCAACTGTCACTATAATGCCACTATAAAAAGAGCGCAATCATTGCAGGATGCAACTGCTTCAACTGTGCGGCTCTATCACCACGCTGTCCGCACGGTTCTCGTTCACCCCTCACTGTCTTACTCTTGTACGGAACGTCCTGTCTCGCGGACGCCAGTTTTGTTACAAGCTGCCACTCAAGCGTCGCCAGCGCGAAGTCGGCGACGGGAATGACAGCAGGTTGGTTCGTTCCGTACGCAAGCAGAGACAGTGAAGAGATCAGAGACGTGGGAAAACAAAACAAACTTTACTCTAGTGATATTGCAGCACACGGTATCTAATACAACACTTCAATACAACTAACAAAATACATCGACACTTGATACAACTAAAGAAATATATAACAGAAACAATAAATCAGCTTACGAGAGAGAACTATTACAAACTACACACACTAACAAGAATAGAACGACGGAGGAGAAAGTTCCAAGATATAAACAGGTGAAGGCATACGTGTGATGACCGGCAGCGTTGTGTCCCCGACGATCGGATGCGAGAAGTCGAAGAGAGTTCTGGCACGACTGCGATGTCGGCGGTGTTGCAACGCTGGTGGCTCCGGGAGGCTAGTGCTTGCAGGTGACTTCGAGCAGGTTGAGCTAACTCGAGGTGAAGTCCCGATGTCTACGTTGCAGACGTTAATATTGCGTCACAGCTAGACGAACGGCTAAGTTTAGGTGGCCAGCCGATACAGAGCCACACTAAAAACTTCTAGAAGAGATGCTTGTTGATCTGTTTCTACACCATCTTGGTCAGCGACTAGTCTGCCTAGCAGGGCAAAATCCTGCGCTTAAATCCCCCTCGTGTCTCCTCGCTCTCTTCCTTGGGGACAAGAGACCTCTACCTGGGTCCAATCATGCGCGTTTAATTGATGGGAAACTCCGCCCCAAAAATATTTTGACCCCACCCCTTTTTAATAGGGAGAGGGCCCGCAACTAGCGAGAGTGACAACCTGTCGGGTTGTTGTCATACGGCTTGGCCACCAGAGCGTTTCCCACGCTTTTCTCCGTGGGAACGGTCAACCACTTAGCTCTCAGCCGGGCGTCTTGTAGTCTAATCCTTGTACGGGGTATACCGCGGCCTTCTACGACCTTGCAGACGTCGCCACGGTTACAAAAGGATTAACTGTCGGCGGCGACGTTCTAAGGAGAGCACCCCCATTTTGCACTTATCGGTTCCCTTTCATGTGCCGCCGTTTCTCACGGTCAGTCGGGGAGTACGGCGCCCGTTAATTGCCGTGACGTGGTGTCGCCGAAAATAGCCGTCCGTGACAGCACGTGTGCATGATTCGCGGAGTTATAGCCGAAGCGTAGCCGAAAAAGAAAACGCGGAGGAACATTTATTTTTGCGGTGCATGGAAATGAGTCACTAATGTGTCTCCATGGATGATTCTGTGTGTTGATATGCGCTGTATTGATACACCAAAATGAGCGACATGACAGGACACATTTATCGTGGTGTATCAGTATTGTGCAACACAGGACGATGTTATACCGACTAGCCCCGCAAACGCACTATTGTGCCAACAGATTTGACCACACTGTAGCAGAGAAGGACTTGCTCATCGAGGCATAATAAGAGACGACCAAGCCGGTTTCCCTTATGAGGTGTACTGTTTTCTGCGTTACTTTAATAGCCGGTGAGTTGAATTCTGCTTTCACCCGTAGCTTCACCCCTGCAGCTAAAGTCGCGGTTCGGGTGTAGAAACGTTAACCTCATTCGGGCATCGTCTTTATCAAAGTGGCCGCCGTGCTTTTAGCGATATGCCTGCGTTGCGCGCTGTTACGGGCAAGCAAATTTGAATGCGCGAGTGTGAGAAGCCGACAGTCGGGCTTCGCCCGACTCTCGCCACGCTCGCTTTGTGTCTGTGTCTTTGTGTGGGTGTACATACGTATAGGTATATCTGTGCAACGAGAATAACTAGCTAGTTCACTGCTTTAAGGCGCACAGTACTAGTCGTCCTCTCTGCGTCCCCTTGCCGATTCCTTGTCTCTTGTACCAATAACACCGGCGAAAAAGTTGTTGGTTTTTCCCGGTACTTTGATACGCTCTGCAGCAGACGCGTTTTTTTTTTTTTTTTTACATAGAGGGTCGTAAAGAAGAAGAGGTAAAGTAGTGCGACGCGGCACCACAGATTGCGAAACCAGACGACGTTGTACGATTTACATACTGTAGGGGCAAGCAGTTAGTATCGTTGTTATTGTGTCATATTGTATGCGTATGTACTGACTTGTATATGATGAAAATGCGATAAACAGGGTAGAGAGGTCACGTCGAGCTCAACGACATTGTTAGTATATAGCTGAACCTGAAGGTTCGCGAACATGTGCCTTCTGACTGCCGAGAAATATTGGACAGCGACAAGACGGTATGCGTAGCTGTTTGAGAATATTGCAAATGAACTGCACAAAACAAATCACATTCGCTCGGCGGCGCTGCCGGTGAGTAGAGTGTAGGGGTTGAAGTCACAGCCACTTCGTGTTTTCCTTTTCGGGCAAGCGCATATTCTTTATGTGCGTGCCAACCGTAGCGGGGCGTCTCCGTGCGTATTGTTCGCCCTATGCGCATAGCGGCACTTTAACGTCACGTGCTTGCATGGCGGAACGAGCCACCGCGAGTTGCGGCCGTTGTTGGCCCGCTAACTCTCCGCAAGCAGCGCGTGGCGTTTTGGAAGGGCCCGCGAGGAAGGCAAAGCGGTTACTCGCTCGCGTATACCTTCCCGGTTTTCATCTCAAGCGCAGCGATGCGTAAGGTCTCAAATGACGTGAACAGGTTGAACGACCGAGCATCCCTGCACACTCGGAAAGCAACGGGGAAGGAAAAACGGTAGGTATCGTGTGTATAGTGTGGACCTCAGTTTGCGAAAAGTTCTAGTCGCATTGTCTCCTGCTGTGGTTGTCACCCTTGAACACAAACTGCGCTGGCGCAGTACCCTTTACGCGCCACTTAGATAAAGGGGCCCTGAAACACTGTTTCAAGTAAACATGGAATCAACTGTCTGGAAGTGCTTATTGCCTCGCGAATTAAACGGCGCAAAATTTTAAAAATCCGTCCAGTGTGAGGGGAGTTACAAAGATTCGTCGCATGATGCGATTGCATTCTCTCTTCTCTCGTCCCGACGAAAGGGCTGGAAGCTAAGCAGGGAGGGATGGCAGGCGCAAAGAAAAACGTCACGCGTGCATCGTGACCTTGAGCACTTTTTCTTTCTTCATATGCGCGGCTTTCTCAGTGTGATTGTGCACGCACGCGTAGATAAGTTGTGGCCTCCCACGGCAATCCCTGTAACTACCGAGCGCGCCATGTTCAAATCAGGCAATAGCTGATAGATGGGCTTACTACGAGTGATTTGGTTTGATTGATTAATTGATTGATTAATTGATTGATTGATTGATATGTGAGGTTTAACGTCTCAAAACTACCATGTCATTATGAGAGACGCCGTAGTGGAGGGTTCCGGAAATTTAGACCACCTGGGGATCTCTTACGTGCGCCCAAATCTAAGCATACTACGAGTGATTTTTGGGCTTATTCCGTGATTTGTCGAGAGAAGAGGAAGCAATTTTTTAGCTGAATTTGATAATTTATTGTGAATTCCACGCCGCGTGCTGTGCTATAATATTAGGCTCGCGTGTTGTCCGGAGCCTCTACTACCGATCGGCAGCGCTATCTGACCATGCTCAAAAAGTGTTGCAGGGCCCCTTTAAGGTGGTCCTCATATGTCCCACGTGAATGACCTTGAGGGAAAGTGTGCCTTTAGTTTAAAACGTCACATGACTACCATCCTGTTAATTTCCTTAACGAAAAATTACAAAAGCGTCATTTGCTTAACTAAATTGCATGGTGAACAGCCGTATGGCATTCGCCGTCGAATAGTACATAAGGGACCTGGTGAGCTTTTGATTACGACGCGTTCGTCAGATGTACACCAATAATTTCTTATCGTAAACATAGCTGCGCCCCGCCGCGTTAGTCTAGTGGCTAAGGTACTCGGCTGCTGACCCGCAGGTCGAGGGATCGAATCCCGGCTGCGGCGGCTGCATATCTGATGGACGCGGAAATGTTGTATAGGCCCGTGTGCTCAGATTTTGGTGCACGTTAAGGAACCTCAGTTGGTCGAAATTTTCGGAGCCTTGCACTGCGGCGTCTCATAATCATATCGTGGCTTTGGGACGTTAAACCCCATATAATAATCTATCAATCAAACATAGCTGCCCTAAAGCTGTGTATGAACGAAGAGATTTAGACCTGGGGAGAACGAGTCCACTCAAAACGTCAGCCTCGGCATGGTTTCTCTGTTGTCGTTACACGCTACATTTGCCGTTAAACGCCCGCCTAAAGAAAACACTCGTGTCATTCGATGGAGGAGCGCCGAGCGTCGACGAAGGTTCGCGCGTCAAGGAGACGAGGCAAACACAACGTCGAGTCTCTGCGGCGCTCGCACGGATTCTTTTCGCAGTGAGAGGGGTCGGCCCTCGGTTATGTGGCGCTCGACGGAAGAGCTCTCTTGACGTTGGGCTCTGTTGCGACGTCGTCGGTTCGCGTCGAAGGAATAGGGACGCGCGCGCCTCGCGGCTGTTTGCTGCAGGCATCGCACCCTTGAAAAAGAAGAGATCGTTCGCGAGCGAGACGCGTGCCACTGTGTTGCATCTTCTTGAGAAACTCACTCAACCTGCTTTAACGCGAGACGTAGGTCTCACTCGAATTCCGAGAAGCATTAAAAAGTGATGGCGGCACTCACCCGGCTACGCTTCCGCACATGCTGTGGGAGTGCCCGGCACAGTACAGACACACTAACGCCACGACCTTTTTGTCGAAGCTCCATGAGGCTCTGCGGAGACCCACTCTTGACGACCAAACCTGGGTGACCCAGCACGCCAGTGCGGCGGCGTCGAGGCAAGCCCTTGATGTCCCCTCATGGGAGGCCTAGGCCCGGCCACCTAAACCTGCTGGTTTCTTATAATAAAGTTTATTCCTCCTCCTGGTAATGTCCCAACATGTCAATAAAGTCTCCTGAGGCCCTCAGAGATCGGTGCCGGCTAGTGATGCTCAGCTAAGAGGTCTAAGAAAAAAAAATGGGCTACCCAGCAGGCCAGGGAGGCTGTACGGAGAGATGGTCACCTGGTACCTCCCGGTGTGCTCTTGCCCGAACCACAAACATCACGGATCATGAAGTAAGGTTTGTTCACTCACTCACGAGGCTTGAAAAATAAATATATAGCGCAGCTTGCACGATCGGTACGTGCTAGAGCCAACGGCGGACCTATAGCTTCCTTCTTGGCTGACGTTTGCAAGTGCTACGCGTTGCTAGGCTTTGCGAAAACTTTTCAAGGAACTTGCTAAGTGTCGCTAGGTTTGGCTCAGGTTTCCTAGGAAATGTCAACTGTTGCTAGTTCTTACGTGATCATGGCGCGTACCTGTCGCCTGAGTATTGTTTAGTGCTTTTGCGGGGACATGTAACCATAATAGTTGTTACATGATTTTGGCGGGAATGTGCGGCGCGACTAGTTGTTACGTTATTTTGGCGTGAACACTTCGTAGTTTCCGCGCTCTTTAGTATCTCTCATTCTCTTTTTTTTTCCTTGTTCTATGCTGTTTCTTTCTCTATTGAGCTATTAATTTGTACTAGTTTCCCTACACTTTTTCTGCCTTTTTATCTTTTTCGTTCGCTCTCTTCCTTCTCTTTATAGTCCTTTCCATACTCTTTATTTATTTATTTATTTATTTATCTATATCTCTCCGTGCTCTCTCGTGCTTGCGCCCATCCGAGTTGTTGCATCCCACGCCGGACAAATCGGTGTGCCGGGAGCACGTGTGCCGGGAGCACGTGTGCCGGGAGCGAAGCAGAAAATGGAGAGGAGGACGAACAGAGAGTTGCGTGTGATAGACGCAGATTTGCGAGGTACACGAATGATTATTGGCCAGGTACTATACTCGGTGCGAGAGGCCATATAAAAATCACAGCATATTCACGGAGTGAATGATGATGAGCGGGACGAAGTTTCGAAGGGTTTTATCGGTAAATCGTGAATCGTCCGTCCGTCCGTCCGTCCGTGAGACCTCGCGCCACGCGATGGACATCCCCATTGAGGTTGGGCACGGGGGTGTGGCCTAGCTTAAACATCGTTGCTGTTAATATTACGCAAAGAGAAAAATAATCGAAAGCACTGCGCAAATATACCATATCTAAAGTATACAGAATGTGCCCAGTGCGATACATGCAGGTTGGTCACCTCAATGGCCGCGGATTAAGTCCGTACAGATAGTTTTCTATGCACTTACATACATAATTGGGAGCTCGAGCGTGCTCTAGCTGCTGGTGTCTTTCTTGTAAACTTAACGCCCAAAAAGCCACATGCGGTGCCGGATTTGGGAGCGCGCTCTACGCGCTTCAACCCTGAGACGGTGCACGATAGCTCGCGCCAACTACGACTTCCGGGAAAATGACGCGTTTCCAACTCTTTCCTCCCTGAACCAGATCCAGGCCTTATGTCGATGTGGTGCACGCTCCTTTTACGCCATTCATGAGGCTGATAGTTCAAACGTCTCGTCTTGTTTGGAGTATGGCCGCGGCCACTTTTTTTTTTTTTTTTTGCACAACGTGGCTTTCGATGGCGCTTAGTTCGAGTTTGAGTGCGAGATAGAGACAGGCCTTCAATGTGTGTTTCAGCATAGTGAAAAGGCCTGTGGTATTTAAAAAATGGCCTAGGTCCGACTTTTCTAAACCTGCTTATTACGAGTATCAGGTATGTTCGGCTGGATTTTGCAAAGATTATGCACAATGTTTTAATGAACTTTCGCATGTTCACGTGTGGTGGTGCTGGGCGGCTGCGACGCCTCTCGGTAGCTGATCGCGGTGCGACGCCACGCCTGCCACACTTGCGTGCGTCCCGGCTGCTCAAGGTCACTGCGACACGATGAATGACCTTGGGGAAAATGTCGTTATTGAGAGCTTGAGTGAAGGCTTTGAGTTTAAACAAGGACTTCGTTAGGACTGTCACGTATATATAGTCGTGGAACGTTGTCGACGGTGAACTGTTTCATAATGTAAACAAGACCGAAAGGAAGAGGTGCTCTAAAACTGCTTCAGTGTGGAATACAAAGAGGCTAGGCAGCGCCAAAGAAAAAAACCCAGCCCATCGTTTCGAGACCTCTAATTGCAACTGGCCGGAGTCCCGGTTGCATTTTCGCGCTCTGATGTTCCCGCCCCGAAAAGAGGGCCTTCTGTCGTACATATTTCACCCGAGTCATTGGAGACACATTCGTCGAAACTACAACGCACTTTCCTGGTGGCGCCGGCGTCGTTGCCTCTTGTGCCGTTGAGAGGAATGAAAGAGAGGCAGAGAATGCAAAGCTACAAAAATAATCAGCCCTGTGGGCACATGCTCCAGAAGAAACCACGGCTGATGTATGTGCGCTTTAATGAAGTACTAACTACTACTGACTGCGTCAGTTTTGAGAGCGTAGCAGCTGGGGTAAAGCGGGAAATCGTGCTTGTTTCATTCGTTCACGTATGCTACTGGGACAGTTGCTGCACGATTTTCTGAAATTCACTTGAAGTCTGAAACATTGGGCGTATTTTACCTTTGTGCCGGTGTGGGGACCTTTCTTACGTTTTTGTTTTTTTTTTGTTTGCGGTTCCGTAGCTTATGATCCGTGAAAGTGCGCAGGAAAAAAAAATAACAATAATAACGCATCTCGCGTACTAGCCTCATCCTGTTCTACTACCGTATCCTCGTCGATTATTATCACGTATTGCGAAGTAGGCGGAGTATTTCGAAATATGTTGTTCTGAAAGTAATAATTATGTATTCTCTTTCAGTTAGTGCTCGCATAGAGTTATAAAACCATGCATGCGTGTTCAGTTGAACTTTTTTTTTCTTCTCATCTTTCAGGGCCCAGGCTCAAAGGTTACGGGTGCCCACTCTACCCCGAGAAGTGCTGGGAACACTGCGCCAAGTTGAAGAGATTTCAGGCTACCTGCGGAGGAGTTCTTCAAATGACTTGCGTCTGCTGACGTCACATTGACAGTCACCATTAGGGGGCACATCTGTCGGACAGTCGAGTTGCGTGAGCGCTCAGGCAGCTCGTTTCGGGTTAGTGAAACGCGAGAATAAAGAAGACCAAAGAGCTTGGAAGAAGGAAAAGGATTAGGATAGATTCAAGAGGGAGCGAGGAAGAGGTAACGGGGAGATTCTAGAATTCTGTTCTGAAACTCCAGCTGGGAGAGACAACCGCGTCTATGCAGCGGCATCGCTGCTGCAAGTTTGTATTGATGATCGGGCGGTTATTGCCTGGGTGTGGTACGCTTTACGTCAGTATTTTCCGTTTCTGAGAGGTATATCATCTTAGTTCCTATGCGGAGCCTGGTGCTCCTCAGTATACATGACATTTGTTATTTTAACGATTTCTCCTTCATTTTTGTATTGCCCAGCGGCGAATAAGAACTTTGCTTGCAAAGTCAAGCGTTATGGTATATGTGGTTCTATTATTTGTTGGATATCTCTTGGTTACGAACACCGGCAGTACCAGCGGCGGACAACTACGGCCCCCCACGTGACCTGTGTTGCGATATCATCACAGCATTCGCTGTAAAATGTACGCCATGCAATACGTGGTGTGGTCATGCTTCAAAGAGACACTAAATAGAAACAAGGACTTGGTTTTTAGATTGACAAAATGCCCTCTAAGAACTTTCATGCCATATGTCTCACTATCCTAAGTTCACTATTAGCGGAGGAAATCAAGGTTAAAGCTTATTTTTGTTGAATTTTGCGCTGAAGCCTCCTGCGCGTGACATAAAAAATGTAAAAAAAATATTTTTTCGCACTTTTGTGACATTTGCCTGAAGAAAGTTTCTGAAACTTCGCATGCTAGGTCTGTGACACCTACAGATGAGAATGAACTTCATTTTTCTTCATTAGAAGCTACGTAGGGCCCAATAGACGGCTTAAAAACCTATGACGTCACAGTTTTTAGTACGGCAATCTCAAAGTGGCGACTCCACACGTATTTCCTTTTCGAGCGTTATCGTGCTTACCAAGCGACATGCCGTGGCAAGTGTGTTTTTGGGGATTGTGAAATTGTGCTTTAGTAATACGCGAAAAATATTTTTGCTTTTTAGTGTCTCCTTGACTGTAATATGTACCGACGCCTCCAGCATAATGTACGCAAAAGTGTTTTTTTTTTCCTGTGATTTCGCGATGGATAGGTAACTGAAAAAAAAAAAACCATGCTACGAAGTCCGTGAAAGAGAAAATTCGCGTCAATTGACATCGGGCACTATATTATGGAATGGCAGCTCAGCGGGACTGATTTGTTTTGTTGTCGGGGTTGCGTGAAAGACTGCGCGCTTTTTGCCATTTTTTTTAACGACCATGGCAAAAGCTTTGAAATGTGCGAGAGAGTTTGCAGTTTCTATATTTTCAATCGGCTCACAGTCGGTCAACGGCCATGTCACGAAGGACGCACGACAAGCGCCGTCTGTGGCTCCAGCCAGCAGTTACGGAAAATGACAGCCAATGGTATACGTCTCGTTCAGCGCGAGCCACAGAGCATTTATATATCTCGCTCGGTAAATACCGCAATACCACTCAGACCTCGTATACAGTCGAAACGCAATTCTCCGCAACCTTTCTCTCAATCGCACTCCCAAGCCAGGCCAGTCCACGGAGTCGGTGCAATTACACACCGCGACGCAGCCGTTCCGGCCGCGATACAGCATATCGCTCGCGCTGAGGTCGGTCCCGCGCCATCAAAGGGACTCGCCGCCGCTTCGCATTCGATCGAGTCGCCCACGTACGCGCCGCAGGCTTCGCACGACGACGCGCTCGCGGCTGACACGAATTCGAAACGCAGATGGACAGCTGACCAGTCGCGGGAGCGCGCGGTGGACGGCTCGCAGACGCTGGCCCGCGCACGTTCCCGGTGTAACATAGGGTACAGTCAACGCGCGTGGTTTCCACGGCTTCGGTTGTGTACAACCATATAGGCGAGCGCTGGACAGAGCTTGCTTGCTTGTTTGCACAGCGAAGACATCTACAAGGCGGCCGACGCTCCGAGGCATCGCCGTGTGTCTCGCCCTGACGTTCCAATCTCTCCACTCTGACAGCTCGCTCGTCGGAGGATGGGTGTGTCGCTGCGTGCGAGTTGGTTCTCGAGCGCTGCCGCCGGTGTAACGGCGTTGATGAGATTTGACGGGAATCGCGCGCACCGGACTTTGCACGCTCGCTTGTCACGCTCGTGTGTGTGTCCCCGAATTGGAGATAGCAGGAGAGACCCTCTCGCGGGGACGCATCGCCCGAAGCGGCGCGCTAAGTTCCCCGTTTGATCATGGCCCGCGTGCATGCGCCGATTGAAAGGCCTGGTGGGACTGGCCTACATTTGGCGCGCCTCGCGGGTGTATGTATGTGCGAGACCTTGCTCCGTGAGCGTTTTGGCATTGCAGGAAGAACCAATCCGCCCCTGCATTGCTGCGCAGTGACTGGAAACGGGACGCCGTTCAATTGTCGTCGCTGTCGTGCGCTGACCTTTCGTGATGCTATACATTCGGTGACTCATGTCTATAGAAATATAGTATTGCGTCGCATCGAGAGTGAAGCGAACTGTGCATGTGCTTCCACTCGACCGTACATGGAGGATGCACTCGATCAGCCCTTGTTTTTTTTTATATATCATCTTTTTATTTATTTTTATTTTATTTTTATTTTCATTTCGTCCGTCTCGTGTCACATGGTCGGTGACAACCGAAACATTACAAAGATTGATTGATTGATATGTGGGGTTTAACGTCCCAAAACCACTATATGATTATGAAAGACGCCGTAGTGAAGGGCTTCGGAAATTTAGACCACCTGGGGTTCTTTAACGTGCACCCAAATCTGAGCACACGGGCCTACAACATTTCCGCCTTCATCGGAAATGCAGCCGCCGCAGCCGGGATTCGAACCCGCGCCCTGTGGGTCAGCAGCCGAGTACCTTAGCCACTAGACTACCGCGGCGGGGCGACATTACAAAGAGGCTTGCCATTGACGAGCGACAACCTGACTCATCCTCAAATAAGTGCTCAGCCGAAGATACAAAGGCAGTGCTTCTTATATACACCTAAAACTTTCTTTTTCTGTTAACCTCTAGGAGCAAAACAGGACTTCATTGTTTTTTTTTTTCTGAAGAAAAATGAGAGAGGGGGGTGGGGATTAAACCAAGATTGATTCATTGATATGTGGGGTTTAACGTCCCAAAACCACCATATGATTATGAGAGACGCCGTAGTGGAGGGCTCCGGAAATTTCGACCCCCTGAGGTGCTTTAACGTGCACCAAAACCTGAGCACACGGGCCTACAGCATTTCCGCCTCCATCGGAAATGCAGCCGCCGCAGCCTGGATTCGAACCCGCGACCTGCGGGTCAGCAGCCAAATACCTTAGCCACTAGACCACCGCGGCGGGGCAACCAAGCTTTACTTATGTTTGTGCGTTCTTGCGTATGTGTAGGACTAGCAAACTTTCATAATTTCAGGTGAGGGGAAAGGGTAGTTGAACCCCTCCCCCCACACACACTGACCTCTGCGTACGCAAATGAAAACTACAGGGCTTGTGGTAGCAGAGCAAGAATACCTTATCCAGAGCGTGCTCCACCTGTCACGATTCGCTGACAGGAGAGAACACCGCAATTGTGTGGATGGGAATTTCATGCTTCATTTTTATGCTCCGCCGAGCACAGTACAGAATTCAAATGAGCCAGGCTTTTACACTTCTGTTGTGGTTGCGAGACAGCGGGGGCGTTGACAGGGTGGGCACCGATTGAAGCGTGGGGGGGGGGGGGGGGGGGATAAACAACAAGAGGGAAGGCAGGGAAGTTAACCAGGCACATGCCCGGTTTGCTACCCTACGCTGGGGAAATGGTAAGGGGGCATAAAGTCGAAGAGAGAGAGGAAAGAGAAGAGAAACAGAGAAAGAAAAAACAAAAAAGGACGATTGTCAGTCAATCGGCTGGCACGTATGCAGCGGTGGCACGACACAAAAGTTAAAGGTGGTTACGTAGGTGCTCAGTAACGTTATCATGTAAACATATCTGGTCGTTAACGGGTTTAGTTATCTGAACATGCACTCATATTAGTGTCCGCAGGCCGTCGTGCGGAACCGGCCGGGACTTGCCGTATTTGGTCTGTGCTCAGAGGTATTCCTGCAGTTAGGCGAACGTGTTTTTCCCGCTAGGTTCTTAGCCGTGTGAACAGTATCACGGCACTCGATTCCTATATATTGAATAAAAGAAACACCTTAAAAGAGGACGAGCTCTGCATTTTGTGAAACAAAATACCAAACGCTTCGAAACATCGTCATCAATTCTGCAGCTGCTGTGTCCTATAATTTTCTACCTCGTAAAGCGCTGAGTTTCGCCCTCAGTTTTGTTAAACGGTCGACGATTTAATAATTTTTTTGCCTCAGCTCACTGCACGAATCAAGCACTCGATTAAAAACAAAAACAAGCGGGATGCCCAGATACGCTAATATGGTGCCCAATCATTACTCATGCAAGGTTATGTCAGTTAAGTGAGAAGCATATAGATATTTTTTTATCATTATTATACTTTGAACAGGTGTTAGAAGCATCATTGGCCCTGGAGGAAAGAGGAGAAGAAAAAGTAAATTTAATATTGAAACGAAACAAAGAAATGCTCGATGTTCTCAAATGTTGCTCGCGATTAACCTAACCGCTTGGGGCGCTCGACCAAATCGACGCGCTTTTTTGTTCTCACGCTCATTATAAACTTTTCAAGGTCGGTCCGCTCCCCGAGGAAATCTCTTAATTAGGATCCCATAAGCTCGAGCATCTGCCGACTTTGTCTTTTTTTTTTTTTTACATTTCCCCTAGGAAAGGGTTAAGTGGTGTCGCGCTCAATCACATTCCGCGCGGCTAATTGGCACCGCCAAGGATGCCGCCGGCTCCGACAGGGGCAATTGGATAAATATGCCTCTGCAAGCGACGTCTTCTTTTGGCCCAACCTGCTCATTTAGGCCTTGCAGCAATGTCATTCGCTGTAGCTTCCGATCAAGGGCGTCTGCGCGATTTGTTACCGTCATGTGCGGATCGCTGAACTATGTTTCTTGCTGCACACATTTGTTTATTTTCATGTGTCTGTGCTCTAACGCTGAGCACGCTGTGTGGAGATTTTCGCAGACCCCCTATTTTGAGAAAACAGCGAAGGCGGGTCTACCGGGCCGAGGAAAAAAGACGGGAAAACAAGTTAGAAAAAAAAAAAGAGCTATAGCGAGGTGATCGCAGTTGGTCGCGACCTGCTGAGCAAATCCGGGTCACTTGCTCATGTATGAAAAATGAAGTTGCACGTGGTAGAATGCCGTGGAACAAATATCTTCACACATCATTTCCTGTTACAAAGGATCCAGAAATGACCGAGCTATTTGACGTAATCATACAAATATGGTGGCACATACACGATGTAAACGCTCTCTGCGGGCATAGAGCAACATAAGGTACGGCATTCACGACCGCACTGCTACCTGCTGCAAGTAACTCGAATAAATATATAGCATACGGGCCAGATGACGAGCGTTTACCCCAAGCGCGCGCTGCTTGAGGCAGTGTCGTGCGATTCCGAGTAAGGGCGTTTACGGTTGGAATGCGAGGACATGGACTTAGTTTTGGACGCTCTCATCTGGGCCCTCATCTTGTACCCAACATCGCTCTAAGCTTGCGTGCCAGATTCTTCCTGCTTGTGCGTTGATTACTGAACTCGCAGCCTAGCCATTAAAGGAAAGCCCGGCCAGCTCAGTGCTTTAATGGCATGTGTAGGTTCGCTGTTCTGTCGCTGGTGCCTTCTCCCCTTCCCAAGTACAGCGTAGCGAACCGGAGTCTTCCTCTAGTTAACCTACCTGTCTTTCCTTCGTCTTTCTCTATCTCTGCTTTGCTGCTTTCTGGCGTAGATCGATTGCCGGCTGTAGATTAATTGGCGTACCAATCGACGATCTGGTCTGATGACATCATTGTGTGACGTCACGACGACGTCATATGGTGACGTGGTCTCGTGATGGCTTTTTTGCGTCAATCGTGATGACGCCAACTGTCGGTCTTCGCGCTTGATCAGACATCTAAATGTTTCGCCTCAACTACATAAACGCAGATAGAGGTACACAGGTACGATAACTCCACGGATACTTATTCGTACTCTTTGCCCATCTGTTATCCGGCAGTCATAGGTCGGTGAACTCACTTATCAGTCCGACTCACTCGGGCGAACTCAGACACAGATAGGGCCGTGAGTCTCAGTCTGGGTGAGTTGTATATTGGTGAGTTTCAGTCCGAGTTAGGCCGGTTGAAGAAACTTTTGAATGTGTGTGAAGTCCGAGTGAAGTTCGGCTAAGCTTGGTGAGTCTGCTGAGTGAGCTCGAAACGCAAGCTATATTTCTTGAGTGATATTGCGTCAGTTCCACTTTTTTTTGCTGACTGATGCTTGCCCATTCTCTCAATAATTAAAGCAGTGAAGGGGTTATTAAGAAGTAAAGGGTTAACGGTCTTAAAGAAAATAAAGAAAATAAAGTTAAAGAAAATACAGGTTTATTCATGCGGAAAATGGGGTACGCAGATGCCTATGTTTGACCTCTTTTGTTGTAGTGAACCTGTCTTCTCCTCAGGTTGACAGCTTCTTTCTATATATGAAACGTTAAGTTGGACTGGGCAGGACGGCAAGCAACATCAGCTCTCGTCCCTAACTGAAGCTGACAGCTCGGTGCAGCGTCGGGCGTTAACCGCGCTGCCGTTGGAACCTGGCTAGTACATCAGCCATTGTTGTTAAACCCACGCTCCTGGCGGAGACGTCGACGGCACACTGTGCAGCGCCCAAACGAGAAACTTGCACGTCACCACCCATTGTTAAAGGGCTCCGAAACCGCTGAGAGTACGCCATTGTCCCTGAATCTGACTGTCCCATTTATTTTTCTTGTATTCTCTTTTTGTATCGTTACACCGAAGCATGACTTGACGCTGTTGTCCGCCTCACTGAGTTTTCTTCAGAGACGGTGCTGCTTTTCCGCCGACGCACGATTTTAATGACAGGAGCAGCTAGATATTTGGTTCGGCTAGGCTCTGCTCTCTTTTCTTGTAGTGGCCACGAATGCTGTGGAGACGTGGACGTGAAAACCCGCCCATTTCGCTTCGAGTGGCAAACGCCTGACGCAGTTCCAAAGAACATCATCATCGTGACCGACATTGCCCACATTGTTTCTCTTGTTTTCTTCTTCCAGGGGCCGCAGTCTTGAAATCGTCGACGTTGCGCGAAAAAGAAGATGCAAAGTGTACGAAGACCTTCCCCGCAGTGTGTTCAGCGTTAAATTCGAGCACCCTCCTTTTGCTTTGGATGCGCGTGCAAAATAAGCAACTGAATCATAATATTAGGCATGAAATTGTATGAAGACGATTTTTGTTATAACAACTATGGTAAAAAAACGCCACCTCACTGACACGTGGTGCATTATGTACAGCTTACCTTTGCAGCAAAAACAATGAAGAATTTCAACCGTGGTTGCTTCCCAGGACCGCTGGTTACGTAATTATGAGCCCCTCCGAGGCTTTGTTGCCGTCTAATTTCTCCCGCACCACGAAGTTTGTCCTGTGAACCAGAGGATCTATATATGACATCCGCATGGTGTACACTAAGATAACAGCCGACATAGTTCGTGAAATAGTAGCCGGATAGCGCTAAGGGTTCTCGCCACTTTGCTGATTGACTTGTCGCACGCGGGGTCAGACAGCTTCGTGCAGTCATCGAGCAGCATTTTCGCGCAGCATTACTACGGCTGAGCAAAACGATCGGTTGCGTTCGTTACGTTATAAACACGCAGCAACAACGTGCTTCTATACCCGTGGTCACTTACACAAGTCCACACAGCACGCAAAAGTAGAGAAAACTTCCAATACCGCAGTATTCCAAATGCAACACACGGGAGCACGAAATGGGTGGGAACACCCAACAACACCCATCACATAAACGCAGTGGCAAAAGTGGGCCATCTGCTGCGTGAAAACCTGAAAAAATGGCACCCGGTCCGACGCACCGCTGCGCCACGTTGCTGCTTCGTTTGAATGCATGCTCCCACTTGGCCCTTACCTTTGATAAACGTATACTCCAGTATCACAAGTGTTCATTATAACACTTAACTTGCACCACAACCGCCGATTTTCTACCAGTTTTATTTTTCTTACAAGACCTTTCCTGAATATTCATAAAACCGGAAGCAACTGTTCGACCGTATGGTCGAAAAGAAGAGTTTCACTTAGGTGTTCGCCTCGTGCCAGCCGAAAAAATTCTCGCTACTAAGTCGGGAGAGGTGTGGAGAGGTTGCCCCCTGCTTGAATTCCGTACGTCGCACGACATCGCTGGGAAGCGCAAGTGCTAATGCTACAATTTGTGCAGGGATGCAACGGTGCCGGTTGTGTGGGACCAGTGTCTCAACTGCATCGATCCATTGGCGTAGCCAGGGTGTGGCACGCGGGGCCCGTGCACACTGGGCCGTAACGTGACGTCATTACATTGCATCGTGGCTTCTCAACTGTAACTTAGAAGCATGGCGCTTTGGGCTAGTTGGTATGATATGACGATTGTTATAGCGTGAGACCAGAACGACGACAAAGAGACAAGAAGAAGAAGACGCGCTTGTCTTCTTCATGTCCCTTTGTTGTCGTTCTTATCTCGCGCTATAACAATCGCCATGTCAACTGTGGAGAGATCACAGAGGCCACCCAAGAAGAAGTGAGGGTCCTCTGACCTTGGAGGTAGTGCGAAACCACGCCATAAGTGCAGAAAGTTTTAGTATGGCGACGGGAGACGATTGATACGTCGACCGAAAAGAAAATGAAGGAAAACAAGAAAGGAAGAATTGAAGCAGCTACTCACTAATGGTATATGAACAATGAGGCAGTAGCGGAGCTGGGGTCGTTGACCTCCTCTTTTCCCCTCGCATCATCCTCATTTACCGTGCCACCACTTTCTGTACTCTAGAACACAAGACTGTTCTGTGCCTTACTCTCTCGTTCTAACTTCTCTTTCCCGCTCTTTACTATATTGTTGATGTCTATGCTTGCTCTCTCTTCTTTATCTCGCTTTTTGTGTGTATTGCCATCGCTATCAAACCCTTTTTCGGGCCATATATTTCTCTCTCTGCATTTCTATTTCTAAGCCTATGTGTACTTGTTTTCTTGCCCTCTATCTTTTTTTTTCTCTTCTCACTTTCTTTCTCTCAATTTCTCGCTTTCTTTGTATCTTTCTTTCTCTGACTCTGTGCTCGCTTTCTCGCCCATCTGAGTTATTGTATTCCTCGCCGTACTAATTGGCGCACTGCGTATTCGGGGGGTTGAATCAGAAGAGGAAGAAGAGGATGAAGAGAGCGCGTGTCGGTTCATGACGACACGCAGATCGCGCAACGCGGCATGAAGAAAAGCTATCACAAGGCTCCGTTGCCGGGTACCGAATCTAAATTTCTGTAAACACAGGTCTGCTCACGTACCTTCGCCACTGTGCGCGTTCTGTGATGAACTGGAAACAATAGACCATTTCTTTTTGACCTGCAGGCGGTTTAACACATTACGAAAAACCCTATTAGAAATACCTTTACGTGGTATTGGTATGGGCTTAACTGTGCCTGTCATATTGTCTTTTGGAGCTTCCATTTCTGGTTTCTCTAATGCGACAGTATGCGCAGCCGTCCGGGACTATATTGATGAAACTAATAGGTTGAATAATTAACCAGTTCCATTATCCTAGCATGTCTACATAATTATACACGTATAAAATCAGAATATTGCTCTGTTCTAAGAATAAAGTCGTTTATGCAAATATTTGTATGAATTACATTAGGCACCACACTTACCTAGGCTATCAGTAATTTTTCTGTTATACCTCCATTATTCCAAACCTGAACAGTAATGTTTAAAACCACTCGAATCTTGGCCAATCCCTCATAGTGGGTATGCGCCACTATCAATAGGTGAACAACAGCAACAAAAGCTTCACGGCTCCGCTGTGAGAGAGGAGTTCAGCCCTCGGTTCGCCTTAGGGGAATGCACGAGGGAACCTACGAGTTTTATTTAGAAGCGTCGGCGCGGGGTGTCTGTCGGCGACCTTGTTTCTCGCCTGTCACTCAGCCTGTGCGTGCTGCAGCAGCGGGGGATCGCACGGGCCACCGCCAGCCGCTTGTGAAAAAGGCTGCGGAGAAGCCACACTGGCAAGTATCGCGCACCCTTGTCGCTCCATCCGCGTCTGCTGCTTGGGGTGTGTCGTTTTCCGAACCACCGCCCTTTGAAAGCGATGTAATATTCGCTTTTGCTATTTCAGTCGCCAAACGGTCACGAAAAAAAAAACGGCAGCGTTCACTTGGCTTAAGCAGACAATGAAAATCGCGACGCTCCGATGCACACAAAAGAGTGGTAGCACAATACTTCACGTTTTTTGAAGAACGCGCGGCCTACATCCTCTACACACCCACCCCCACTTTTGAGATTAAGTGCGTTATAGACGGCGCACCCACGTTCATTGTGACGAGGTGGGCCCACTAGGGGTCGTCCTCCTTGAAACGCAAATCAACCTCAAAAGTATAGAACGGGCGTGACCTAGAAAGGTCTGACACGCAATTGTTGAGCGCATTTTCTGAAGTTGCTGTCGCACACAGAGCTAATGAAAGAGATACCGAATAAAAATATTGAACGGAACGTTATAAGAAGTAGCACTTGTGTAAAACTGTCATCCTTACGTTAAATCTGTCATCCTTACCTTTACAGGAAGCTTGATAAGCTGCTTGCTCTCTCATCCCTAAACAGCGAGGCAGGCGTCAAGACGCCGCCTTACGGGTTCCACGCCTCTTGGCCGCACCGTCGACTTAGTTAACAATAAAATGCTTATCAACTCATTAATAGTACAGTGCAACACCGCTGTGGTGGTCTGGTGGCTAAGGTACTCGGCTGCTGACCAGCAGGTTGTGGGATCGAATCCCGGCTGCGGCAGCTGCATTTCCGATGGAGGCGGAAATGTAGGCCCGTGTGCTCAGATTTGGGTGCACGTTAAAGAACCCCAGGTGGTCGAAATTCCTGGAGCCCTCCACTACGGCGTCTCTCATAATCATATGGTGGTTTTGGGACGTTAAACCCCACAAATCAGTATTACAGTGCACTAAACGTTAAGCATTGGCTCGAAAAGCAGTTGCCTGAAAACATATTAGCGTAATGAAAACTGTGAAATTCAAGTCGTCATATTGGTGAACCGGCGTTAATCCTTTGACGTCAAGTTCGAGAAATGATTATGATTGAGATTAATTGAACATCGAGTACACTTGCCCATCACATGAGCGTAACGGAGATTCTGAAAGAGTATTTGACGAATATAAACTGCTTTGGAGTTGCTTCATGGTGTCTTTTTGACATACTCGCTCAGTTGTCTTCTTTAGTTCGCTTAATCCTGCACACTCTTCGTCTGAGTTATTACGCTTTGCGTAATTGTTTGTTGATTGTCGTCATAATTGCAGACGTCCTCGCGAACTCTTCTTCTTCAACGGAGCGAGAAACAACGTAGAGGTCGTGTCAAGTAGGCGAAAAAGAAGTTGTGGAAGGGCGACAGGCGTTCTGCGAGCAACGTGCCATTGCAACGCAAACACGGAGCCAAGGGGGTAGTGACCGCCGGAAGGGTAAACAGCCTGCGCATGCCTTCGTTCGCACACATCGTCGTCCTTTTTTGCGCGGCAACAGAGTTGCGCGCAGCGCGGACGCATGGTTTGCACAGTAGGCATGCAAGAAGAACGATTGAGGATAGACATTCGGTGAGAGTGGGGCTGAACTGACTCCTGGTGCATATCGTGAAGCAGGAAGAGCAGAAGAGAAGATATGTTCTTGCGCCTCAGTCTTCTGCACCAAGTATTCACCAACTAGCCCTAAAACAAGTCCTTTTGAACTTACTCCGTTTCGGCCATGAGGAAGTATTGTACACTGACGCGAGGTGTTTAGAAGCAAAGCAACGTGCTTGAAAGTTCAGAACAATAAGTACGCAGCCTTGTCGTGAAGAAAAAAAAAGTTTGTCTAATCATATATGTTTTACAGCGAAAGCTGTTATGAGATCACAACTCGGGTCACGCGCAGTTGTCCGCCGCTGCCGGCGTCCGTAAGCACATCGCTCGAAATTAGAAAAAAAAAACACACAAGCACCAATGACACAGTGAGACTGGAAACCGGGTCCGCTGGGTGTCAGCCTAGTATTCTACCACTGAGGCACGCCGTTTTTTTTTATTGCCTGTTTCTAGACACTATGTACATGAACAATGCCGTAAAGGTCACAAAAACAAGTGGCGGCAGTCCTACTGAGTAGACACTAGCTTCAAAATTCCTTGAGAGCTGTCAGGGGTTCCACCCTAGACAACCACTCAGGAACAGACTCATGTGTTTTCGTAAGTTCCACAAATTTCGCCGTGCACTCTCGAAAGTACATTTTTGCGGGTCGTGCATCTGAATCACGGTGAAATCCTGTCATACGGGCCCGCCATAAACAGTGGAGGCCTGTTAAAATTATTAAGTCAAATGGCAAACAATCCTCATTTTGAATCGGTCGAAATCTGATACCGTATGGGTCTAGTGGGAATACCTTTTTTATTGGCCTCTGTAATACATCCCAAAAATACACTTTCTTGCAGCAATGCAAAAAAAAAAATAAATAAACGTGGTCAATAGTTTCTGGCTTCTTACAAATGAGACAGTCTGACCCCATAGGTAGACAGACACCCCGCTATTCTAGAAATACCTTGACGTGCAAAATACCGATGTGAAGCCTAAAAAAGTAGGTCTTTGTGGCAGGAGCCACTTGCATTATTTTAACCCTTTTTAGCACGTCCTGCTCTTGACCTCCACTGTATATGGCCCTGTACATTAATTTGCAACGGGTAAAATTGTATCACAAACATCTCTGTACAGCTTTTTGCGTGACACTGAAAATAGGTACTCATTTGAAAATCCGACAGACAAAAAGCAGTTACTTAAGATCATCTCTTTAAGATATCTGCGGACAGTGCCAATAATGTGGTCTGTGCCCACTACATATTCAGGTAAAGCTCTTGTGAGCCTCAGTTGACACACCGTACGCAAGAATGGATCACTCACGTTAACAAAAAAGAACGTGTTTATGAGTTGCCTTATAAATAGGTGTGGTAGTACCGAGCCACCTTTTTTTACACGCCTAAATAAATTAGTTCGACTGAAGTGTTCCCAACTTGAGGCCCACACGGACACTGCGAAGACACGATGGAATTTCTGTCTAGACACGATGGAATTTCAGCATGTAGCAGGGCAGGAGAGACATAGTCAAATGCCTTTTCGAGATCGAGCTGCAGAATTGCCACACGACCTTCCGTGGCGTCTCAATAGTCGAGAACGCGTCGCATTTTCTGAATATTGGTCACAGTGGAGCGCCCGCATAATACCGCAAGTTTGGTGAGATCCCACCAGTTCTTTGATGACGCCCTGAAGTCGCCGCGCTAGTACTTTCATCAAGATTTTGTAGTCGCAATTAGTTAATGATATGGGTCAATATGACGAAACTAGTTTTAACTTCTCTCTCTCTCTCTCTTAGGTCTTTGGTGTCAAAATCGAATGGTCCTCACTAAAAGACCGGGCAGCCTATTTAGCTTATGACTCGTTAAATACTTCCGTAAGCAGTCCGTATAATTCACTCTTAAATGTTTTGCCGTCAAGCCCTGGTGACTTACCCGGATTGAGCTTGTGTATGGCCTTTTCTACTTCCGTTTGTGATACAGGCTGTTCTAACACTGCTTTTGTGGCATCAGACAACCGCGGCGTTCTACCGAGGAAAGATCCTTTCAACATCTCCTCCTCAACTGGTCTAGTATAGCGAATAGAGCCTCGTAGTACTTAAAAAAGCCCGTTCAATGCTATGATTATCTGCCGTCTATACATCATTGCATTCGATAGTTTCTATATGGTTCCGTTTTGCGTGACTTTTCTCGAGTACTAGTGCTCCTTTCGTTGGATTTGCATCTAAGCTCATTCGCATTGCTTTGGCTCGTACTACAGGGCCCCTCGATAGCGATTTTCATCATAGATCTCTAACTTCTTCTTGATATTGCGCAAATCCTCGGCATACACACCAGGCTTTTCACATTGTAGGGCTGTCATATCCTGCAGCAACAATTTAAGCTCTATCTCTCTTTCTTTTTCGACTCGAAGGCAAGGACACTTGCCTTAGTCAGGCTTGATGTCGGGAAAGCAATCGCGTTAATACAACTAATAAAGCGTTTTAAAACAGCGAAGATCAACCAGTCGTCGCACAATGCGAATGACGTAACGAGTGGGCCGTCCAATGCTCCAACCCATTACAAAAGCTTGTTCTTGTTCCCCTATCAACTGTGGTGCATACCCACTTCAGCCATAATTCCTTATCGTCGTCAGGGACTGCATGAACAATTGGCACAAAATTCATTTCAAGTGTTTAGCGGATACCACGCTTCTCAGAAGAATGACGAAAGCTAGCATAGCGAATGCCGGCCTACTATTCAAAAAGTTTTATTATTAATGCCCTATTGGGTATCTCGCAAGCGTGTTTGCAGTACGGTTACCCAATGAGTGTTTTGAAGAGGCTCTGAAAGGCCACTCTTCTAGCCTTCGCTTTGACTGTGCTGCGCCTTCCGCGCAGGCCTGGCGTTTTTTGTCTTGATGATATAGCGGCAACCTAGAGATGCCTTTCGTCACCAAAATAAGGCCTAGAAGCAACTTATAGGCGACCAGATTAGTCTTCTAGTTTGTTTATTTTCGCTGTTTCAGCCTTCGCGCCTCAAAATGCGATATTCGCCATTTTTTATAGTTGTATTCATTATTCTTAAGCATATAACGTCTGTGCAATGTGAAGCTTTTGTACGTGCGATTCCAGATATGTACTGCGACAGCCTTTTTCACACTTTCGCCCTCACTGCTCAGCGTCCCCTTTGCAACTTTTCTTGTGGGAGACAATGCATTCAACAAGCGGAAGTGATTTTCAGTGAGCATATGTAGTGTCGACAGCACTGCACACAAATAAGCGTAAAGTGCAATGTTCCGAGGCGTTTGTCTACTCTTTCGATCGTGTACCACTAGCTGTTCGTCCCGGGAGCCTCGAGTGTAGCGTGACCCGACGCCGGTCAAATGGTGTTTGCCTTCGAGATCAACTCGTCAGCAGCCGACGCCATCTCTCCTCTTCTGTCGGCTGATTTCGTCTCAAGCGAAGAAGATCCGGCTACGTGTCTGAAACGTCAGCGCAGCGAGCTTTGTCGACGTGACTTGTCACTCATCCAGCGCCGCGCAGCGCGCCCACATTCTCGGCGAGGCGTGAACCGTTCATTGTGTGTACGCGGTGCAGCCGCTCGATGAACTTGTCCATTCGCTCTTGACGTCAAGTCTTCACTCTGCCCGGGACGATCCCATCCCTTCTAGAGCATATCCCTGTGAAAACAAGATGACGTACACAACATTCCTTGAGTATCTACAATTATTCAACAAGTTTTGTTGTCATTCTACGCTGAGGGAGCCGTGTTAATCGTTTATGTCCAAGAATTTTGTACTGCAATGAAACACGCTTCCTATAGCGTTCGACCAGTGCCACCCGATGTACCATCATGGTAGCTTGTTGCACTGCGCATTATTCCTGTGTCAGAAAGTCTCACAGTCAACCCTTCGTGGCTGATAATGCTGCTGGTGCAGCATATGTAATCTGAGCAACAGTATAAGTTAAGTGCATTCTTTTTTTAACACATTGTTACTTTGGAAAGGTGCTTGCATAATCGTTACACTAATGGTGGTTGATGAACTGGCTTTATGAAGGCACTCTATAAGACTATGTATGAAAGTTTTGTTACATTTGTAGTTCGCGTTCCCAATAGCACAATGACACGATCTTAGGAACAGCAAAGCTCGAAGAGGTTGTCTTATTTTTGACGTTGTTACTTCTGTTGTTGCTTTGTAGTCATAGGACTGGTATAGTTGTTATTTACTGAAAGCGCTACTCTAGGACCTTTGAAGAGCAGGTTATTCCAAGTTAGCATCATGTACCCTGAACACAAGAAGTGACAAAAGAAGGCTGAAGTTGAAAGATACAAGGGTACTAGAGAGACGATAGAAAGGTAAACTGTTTGTGCGAAACGGAGTGACACAATACCAACGCTTTTTCACCGCAGGACAGGTTCGGAATTCGACAGGTGCTATTCATTAGGAGTACCCCGTTCTGCGGACAACCAAAGTGCACATGTTAAGTAACTTGGGGACATATAATTGTCAATAACGACTTTCAACTAACGTAAGGTTTTAAGGTCAAAGCCTGATTCACCTCATCGAACACGAAAACTGGAGTCCCGCTTCGGTGTCTTGTCTCGGCGGCGTGCTGATGATGGAGTGATGTAAAAAAAAAAAAGCATCGTTACGTGGTGACGTCATCGTGACATCACGGAAAGTAACGTAGAATGGTGAACTCATTGCGTTATATAGCAGCTTGGTCCGAGGTTGAGCCAATCACGGAGACAATGCAATATCAGCTGAGGCGCCTCTGATCCCCGAGGCGATGCAAAACAACGCTAGGTCCACAAAGCTTTCCGAAGGTGGCAGCACAAGATCGATACATCTTGTGCTGCCTACAGTTCAAGTTCAAACTACAGTTCAAGGGTTCAGACTACAAAGGGATGAGGCAATAGAATATATAAAAACAATGAAGACAGATAATTTAAACGCCAAGAAAGCGCTGCATGCACCCTACCATGCAGATGGGGATGGACCAATTAGCTCAGTGGCTCCACTGAGACAACGAGAGTGGGAAATTGCAGAGAAAACAGTTCCTAATGGCACATCAACAGGCCCTGCCGGCACCCCAATCATGCTAATAAATAAACTAGGACCAAACTCTAAGCAAACATTAAAAGAGGCAGCGAGCAAAGCAATACTGAATGGTGAAGCTCCCAATGGGTGGAAACTAAGCAGGCTGAGCATGATGTATAAGGGAAAGGGGGACAAGGCTGATATAAACAATTACTGTCCTTTATTAGTGACATCAGTAGTTTACAGGCTTGTGATGAAGATAGTAAAGGAAAGACTACAGACATGGGTGGAGAATGAGGGGTTGCTGGGAGAACTACAAAATGGGTTCTGTAAACGATGGAGGTTGGAGGACAATCTGTTTTCATTGATGCAGTGTATTGAAATAGCGGAAATAGAACACAGCCCCCTGTGGCTGGTATTTCTAGATATCAAGAGAGCTAACGATAGTGTGATTAAAGAAGACTTGTGGGGAATACTGGACACACTAGATGTGGAAGATGGAATAACTGATCTGCTAAAGGATATCTATAAAAGTAACAAAATAGTTATCAAATGAAAAAAAAACAGGTATCTGAACCTATAGAGATACAACGCGGGCTTCGACAGGGATTTCCCATGTCACCTTTGTTATTTATGCGGTATCTCCAGAGACTAGAAACAAAATTAGAGGGGAGTCGACTCGAATTCAGCCTCTCTTTTGCCAAGCAAGGAAAACACATTGAACAGTCATTATCAGCATTGATGTATGCAGATGATATAGTATTAATAGCCGACAACAAGGAAGATCTGCAGAGACTAATAGACATCTGTGGTAATGAGGGAGATAGGTTAAATTTAAACTTCAGCAGGAAAAAAAAAGGCAATCCTGATTTTTAATGATAACAAAGGCATTGAGCATAAGATACAGGAAGTCACGCTATAAATAGTGGATAAATACAAATACTTGGGCGTATGGATAAATAACGGGGCTGAGTATCTAAGGGAGCACCAAAGATACGTAATGACGAAGGGCACCAGGAATGCAGCTGTAATGAAAAATGGGGCGCTGTGGAACTACAATAGGTATGACGTTGTGAGAGGTTTGGAAAGGTATCATGGTCCTGGGTTTGACGTTCGGCAATGCGGTCTTATGCATGAAATCAGAAGTTTAAGGATGATTGGAAATTAAACAACTTGGCATTGGTAGACTACCTTTGTGGGCACACGGGAATACCCCAAATCAGGAGGTACAGGGTGACATGGGATGGGCATCATTTGAGTGCAGGGAAGCTAGCAGCAATGTAAAATTTGAGGAGCGATTGAAAAAATGGGAGAGTAGCGTCGGGCTAGAAAAGTTTTCAGTTACTTGTACAAGAAGAATGTCGATACTGAATGGAGGAACCGAACCCTAAAATTGTCAAGCAAGTATTTCGACAACAGTATACCAAGCCAAAAGAAAACATTGATTAAGAATAAGGTGAAGGAAACATTGAGAAGCATGTGGAAGATGGGAATGCTTACGAAATCATCAATGGAGATCTACCAAACCTTTAAGCAGGAAATTGCAAGAGAAAAGATCTACGGTAATTCTCAGCGTAGTTCTCTGCCCTTCGAGGCTATAACGGGAGTATTGCGGACCAAGACGTACCGAGCAAAATACGAAGGCACAGACACGGTATGTAGTGCGTGTGGAGAGGTGGAGGAAATGGCTGAACATTTGATAATGTTCGGTAAAGGGCTCCACCCTATTGTCGAAGATAATGGCGCCGAATTTCTCAAAGCATTGGGGTTTAGGGACAGTGAAGGCAAAATAGACTTTAAACGGGTAGAAATAACCAGGAGGAGGCTAACTGATTGGTGGCTGCAATCGAGTCGCGAGGGAAATTCAACCCTTAAATACACAGTAATAGTACCTAGCTTTATAGATAGGTGGGGTGAGCCACCGCCCGATCTAAAGGGCACAGCCGGATGCATCCATCCATCCATCCATCCGTTTGCAGAGAAACAAATAAGATGGCTTTCGCCTTGCACTCGTCTTCAGTAATTTTTAATCACTTCCAAAGGCACTGTGAGTGGAGGTAGTAAAAAACCATCATTATAGTGATATAGGTTAGGAACGTCGCTGCAAAGAAACAATGCCGGACATAGAGCGAAGACAAACTGAATCAAGAAGATAGAGTGCTTTCTCCTGCTTTCCTTTGTCTTCGTCCTTCATACTGCATTGTTCCCTTGTCACAAAAAATACTGCCAGAAAACCGACACTTAACACTGCTCAAGCTCAAAGGAGCAATCACAAACTGAAACGTAAGGACACTATACCAGGCGCAGTCATCGGTGGTGTTGTACATACCGGACCAGTGTCTTATTCTTGAGTCCTTGGCCAGTATTGGTTCCTAGTGACAGGAAAATAAAAAAGGCAGTTGCAATAGCAACGTCAGTGTACGCAAAGGACAAGAATACTGTTTTCGACATGCGGCATGAATGGTAATTCAACAGGTTGCAAATGTGACAAAATGTTTGTGCGGAATGGCAGCACGTGCGATTGAAAGGAACATCAGAAATTTTTGAGCCTTTCTTTCAATGCTAGGCACAACCAATGTAATCCTGTTGTAAATTATAACAAGGGACTTTATTTTTTTCGTTTATCTGAAGTGTAATAATTACAGCATAAATTGAAGTTACTTCAGATGGACGAAAAATGTCCCTTTGCAGCCTTTGAATCGATTTGAGAAAGTAGCGGGTTCGAGCCTAACCGACGAAAACTGCGATTTTTCGTACACTTTGATACTTTTCAATCAAGGTAGCATTTGGGTAAAGGTAGCAAACAATTCGGCGGCCCTATGCTTTCCCTGAGAGTATACTGTTTGTTGGATTCGTTTGGTCGTGTCTAACAACTGCGAGACTAAATGACCAATGTTCGATACCTGACGTCGTAAGCTTTCCTGAAACGCTACAGAAAGCAATGCAGAAAACTTATAGTGACGTTAGTTTAGTTCAGTTAACCTCTCGGCCTTTGACTCCCCCCCCCCTCCCCTCAATTTCCTAACCACCCACCTGTCTTTCTCTCGCTATGAATTGAGTCGGGCATCCTTGGACTGTGTTGATTGATTCCAGGCTTTGCTTCTAGTCGAGCGTGAAACGAGCGTACCGTCTTCAGCTGTCGTACATACCCGGTGCGGCAGCCGAAAATGCACCCTTACGCGCCCTAATCAACGGCTGGCGCCTGCGGGTCGCCGAATGTTCGTTAAATAGACCCCGGTGCGCGAGACAAGTGTCCTTGGTGCAGTAGTGGCGAGCCCTACGGCATCGCCTTGGGACCCGCCCTGCGGCCTCTGCGAAGAAGTATGCCTTTGGAGAGCGCGCCCCCGCACATTCCAGGAGTTAATGGTTACATAGGGAGTAACAATAGGGTCATGTGCACTCAAACATTCAAGAAGGAATAATACAATAATGTAGGGGTTGGACGTTCCAAAGCCACGATGTGATTATGAGAGACGCCGTCGTGCAGGGCTCCGGAAATTTCGACCATCTGGAGTTCTTTAACGTGCGCTCACATTGCACAGTACACGGGCCTCTGCCATTACGGCTCCATCGAATTGTGAGCACCGCGGCCGGGTTGGAACCCACAAACTTCGGGTCAAAAGCTGAGCGCGCCATAACCACGGCTTCACCACGGCGGGCCATTCAACAAGTGTATTGCAATCAAGGGTGTCCCTGTACGAAGTCTGCTTAAGGGTCCACTGCAGGGATGATGTCACGTCGTGTAACACTCTACCGCTGAAGTAATGACGTAACGTAAAACTCTGTTTGGGAATGCGAAAGGGTGCAAAAGGGGACTTCACCTTTGTCGCATTTTAGAGGTTGTCTTAAGGATGTCTTACATTCTTGGGGACGTTATCCTATTATGCCGTTGAAAGCGCAGTGAAATCTTTAAAAGTTTCTCCTGCTTGCGTTCGTTCTCTGGATGTTGTTTGTCTGCTCCACAAGGCTGCTTGCATTCAAATTTACAAGTTAAAAGAAATAAGACGCATTGTTGCTAACAGAACAGGTTGCGAAAACCTGCTGTTTTCTGAGAAATCGTATGCCGCTTCTAGAAACGTCGAAAATAACCCTCAAACGTTATCACCAAACAGGACGTGAAGTACCGCCTTGCTGCTCTTTACGTACTGGATGATGTTTAAATGTAGGTTTACCCCGGTCATCGTGAAGACTTATTCACTCTGCCAGGTTATATAGTCAACCGGAGTAGCCAGTCAGGTACAGGGTAGCCAAACGGGGATATATGCCGGGTCGTCCTTCCTGTCTTTCTTTACCTTTCTCTATCTCATACAGCTTCTCATTCTATTATGCATCACTGCACGGCAAGTGCTCCGCTTATTGAAAGAGTATCAGCAGCAGCTGCTCAGTTTAAATGCCGCCGCTGCAACTGAAGCCGTAGTGCAGTAGATCAAAGGTGCGCGAGAACTTGTTGTCGTTTTTATGTTTATACTGCAATGAAAATTGCGATGACTTGGCTGTGTAAGCACATTGGCCTGCATTGTTGACAGCTCCGAGAAAGCCCGGTCGTGAAAGAATGCGGTGAAACGGCGTCATCGAGCCACCCTATGCCCGCCCCTATATCGCGTAATTAAACCAAGTCCCGGCAGGGTCTGGCGCTGCAGAACTGCCGGCTCTCTCGTATGGAACGCCTGACACACTCCTCACTCGAGTAGCTGCCATCTGGACGGGGAGAAAGAATGATAATAAAAAATAAAGCAAAACGAATGAGGGAAAACTATCTCGTTTCTCGGGTGAACGACATCGTCGGCCTTATACTCGCACGGTAGCCAAGAACTTCTCTCACGGAGCTCACTGGAGCGGCTTCCGAACGTCCGTGCACCGTCGGCTTCTTCCTTCTGTCCCAGCAGGGATCCAGATTTTCCTAGGCCTAGGTGTGGGCCCGGCGACCACAAGCTCAATTACCGGCACGTCGACAGTTCTTCTTGGTCGGACCTCCGGTCAACAACAAAGTTCCGCGCTGTGCCAGCAGCAGCTACCGAGCATCTCGTAGTCCGGTCAGAGCCACTCGTGGTCTTGTTACTCTTCTTTTTTTGCGTCGTTATACTTATCTTTCGAGAGGCACAACACTCGCCTTCAGCGAGCAAGGGCTCGGCCGCTCTTCTGTGGAGTGAACTCCATCTTGCGCCGATCTCGCGTCTGACGGCCCGTCGGTCCGTCTTGAGGTCCGCGCCCACCCGTCGACGCAGCAAGGCGCCATGCTTCCGAACGGGCGCTTATTACACGGCGTGTCTTATTATTGGCTAGAATAGGCACCCCTCCCCCACCTCTTCGCTTCTTGTCACCCTAATTACGGGTACGCGTTGGTTCAGGTAGCAGCTCCGAGCCGCCCAGCTGCTGCTGGCGGCTCGGTTGCTGAGGCGATCCGCTGATGGCTAACCGCGAGAGATGGCAGACACGGTGGGATTCCGAGCCTCGTGGGAGGCCTCGCGCGTTGAGGCGTAAGCCCATTCGATTACCCACCACAGAAGCTGATGAACCTTTCGACGCAGCGCTCCGAGACGTAACACGAGCGTGCGCAAGTGTATAGCGGGTCATGGCGTTTTCCAGCGATGACGTGTAGCTTACACTGACTTTGAAATAAAGGCATTATCAAAGTCTTCATCACAAACCAGATCTGCAGTGATCCTCCATCACTCCTTGTGTCAGCTTTGTTCGCAATTCCTGCCGTAAATTGCTCTGAAAGGAAATGTACTTGAGGACACTAATGATGATGTGTGCTTGCTATGGACATAGCGAAGGACATGTACAGTGTACAGTTCTAATAGTGTGTGTTTCGTCGACTTTCGCAGACGGTGATGACACGCCTCGCAAGAGTACATGACGGACGCGAAGCAATGGGTGTATGCCACTTTTTCTTCGTCACTCGCTGCGATTCACAATGAAAGACATTACTGATCATAGGTGTCTCCGCTGAACAGTGGAGCTATATGTGGAAGAGCCATATTGCCTGAAACGAAGTGTGTTTGGATGATTGTCCAGAGTAGCCCAGCCCACAACTGGCAATACACTGTTTATTGCAGGGCCCGCACACAGTATATTTCTTTGCCATAAAGAGCGTTTGCTTCTGAACTCATGCATGGTACGTTCCGTTAAAAGGGAAATGACATGAATTTTCGAAGCTGGTGTGCTCTGCCGTTCATATTTCCTGTACAAAGAGACAGTTTTGAGCGAATGTTAAGTTCAGAAAATGCTGAAAGTATATTTTATTTTGGCGTTAAAGTAGATTTTCACATGGTGCACGTACTGACACCAATACGGTCGTCACGTCAGGCTACACTATTGGTTCTCGTGACTTCATGACCGAGTGTGGCCAAATGTGAAGACGTCAGGCTTGAAGCACTCAAAATTACCGCTTGTGTGTCTCCAACTGCCGTGAAAACGTCACAATATTTCGCGCGGGCACGTGACGATACCATACTATATCTTGGCGTCAGGCTACTATAAGAACCAAAATTAGCTTTTCAAACATATTGTCATTAGATTACTTTTCCAGAGTTTACTCTCGCGTAGCAGTACGTTCTTTGGGCTCCTGAGTGCTTGGTTTTTTATTTGATGCGAAAAAAATCAAGACAAATATAGCATTATTCGACGATCCAATACATATATACTCGTATCTTGCGGCCACGTCGTGCTGTGGCGCAAACATGTACGTCCACTTATAAAGTGTCTGTTGCTGCTGAAATGCTGCATGATGATGGTGATGATTATGAATCAATGATGATGAATTAACTTTATTTAGGTGCAGAGAACACGCAAACTATAGGAGACGCGCGTCACCCGGCTAGTCCCGCGTATATAGACCGCCATGCCGACGCTGCGTAGCCGATTATTTCCTCGCTGTGTGACGCTGTGTACGTTGCAGTCTACTTTTGAAAGTCGTATACAAGCCCAGTTCCTGCCTGGAATTTCATTGCAAATGCGTCCCATGTTTAGTCTCATTCGAAGAGTGTCTCGGAACTTTGAGTTCGATAATCCAGTGTGCATGGTCAGGCTGCTGATGATGGTGGGAGTGATTGTACATCTTCGAATGTTGTACGATAGAACAGCGAGCTCGTTTTCGAGCCTCAACTAGTTGCTCATAATCTGTTCATCCAAACTTTATACACTTTTCGATATATGTCAGCTATACCTTTGTCAGGAAACGCAGTGGACCATATCTATTGCCAAGTTAAGCGTCCATACACAGTCACCGCTTAATTGTAAGCGAACATTGGCGTTCCGCTGTATTTCGCACTGAGTGGCAGGGTTGTAGCTGCCACCTTAAAGAAGAGCTGCCGACGAAGCAGCCGCCGAGCTGTTATACTATATGTTGCTTAGCAGGGATTTATACACACCTCCCACACCACTGGCGTATCCAGGAATGCACGCGCGAACGTACATGTAAGAATGGCTGAACCCCCTCTAACAAAAATAGGCAGATCCCTCGTACCCTAGAATTCGAAGTTGTGCGAGGCATGCGGTGGGAAGGTGACCGTGTTGTAATTATTCTATTTAGCGACAGGTCATGAAATGACGTTGAATATGTGTACAAATGTTGCACGCACAAACTTATGTTGAACAATGGCACATGTTTATATACCCCGTTGTTTGCACTTGCGCAACGATGCTAACAGGAACAATGGTATTACCAACACCAGAAGTGATAAGCTGATATTAAGCGATGGTGCTTGCGAGAATGGTAGCCCTGGATACTGCCACACGAATTAATTTCAGCGAATGACACCTAACTTCGATTGAGGTTATCCCGAAGCGACGGCTCCATCAAAGAGTACGTATGTAGTGTTTATCGAATCGTATAGCCCAGCACTCAACCACAATTGACCTTAAAAGAACATTACGGCCTATTTGAAAAGTAGTTCCGAGAGCTAGCGTGGCTTTGTGGTAGAATGCTTGATTGCCATGCAGACTGCTTGGGTTCGGTTCCTTCTAGGACCATGACGCTATTCTTCGCATTCGTCGGGACAAGGCTGCCGATGTGTGTTCTCGTCGTGCCTGGCTTCATAAGTGTCAATCACCTGTGGCACGTACCCGCATACCAGCGGCACATACCCGCCCGTGGGTATGTGCCACTGTCTGGCGGGAAATGTTTGACGACGTACGCGACGGGATTGTAACATTATTCGTGTCTTGACTAGCACGTCATATTAGTCGAACCATCTCACTCTCCCACACTAACTTTTGTTCACGCCAAGAGGTGATCACGAGAGCACCAAGACGTAAGCAGATAGATAGATAGATAGATAGATAGATAGATAGATAGATAGATAGATAGATAGATAGATAGATAGATAGATAGATAGATAGATAGATAGATAGATAGATAGATAGATAGATAGATAGATAGATACCAAATGTGCTTGCAGTGAGCAAAGTAATGCTTCGCATTTAATCATGACTTTACACCGCCCCCAACAACCCCTTAACACATCTGAGAAGGAACGCCCCACACCCCAGAATAAAAACAAATAAAATTCTGGATAAACAACGCTGATGCTTCGGCGTCAGCTCATGAGATTACTTACTTTACGTCACCGATAACTCTGCTTCCGTATTCACAACTTCTGGCATTAGCGTCATTCGTAAGAAAAAAATTGTAACTAATCTCTGTTTTTTGCACCATGAATGAGAGCTTTTGTGAACGCCGCCTTTCGAAGAAAGGGCCGACGGTTGTTGGGCTGAAGCATGACGCGACCGAGTCGAGGCGAGGTGCGTGGCGCCATCTCGGTTCGTTTGATGAAACTCTGTATTCATCGGCTGTAGAGCGGTTTCGTTTCGAACGTAGGACATGGGTGAGTGTTCGAGCACGTAGTTATTCAGATTCGAAGAAGAAACGAAATGTATTATGGGCTTCGCGGGCATGCATGATCGGGTATAAAGAAAATAACAATGTGTACTTTATACAAAAAAAGAGCACTAGCTGGCTCTAGGGAAAACGAGAGAAGCAGGAAAGATGTGCGATCGTGAGAGCCCTGGCAACACTGACATAGCGGGTCGAAAAGGGCGGGGGAGGGGGCACCTTTTGGTTCGGTTCGTTATACTCGCATGCATACAACCAAATGCACGGACATATACGTAGAGTGGTTGACCCCTCCCCTCCCCCCCACCCCTTTATTTAAAGGCATGTTTGGGTGAGACAAATTTTTCGAATGAACATGAAGTATTCACAAGTAGCGTCACACAAGCTTAGCTGGAAAGCATTTTCGTTTGTGTTCCCGCGTTTTGCAGAACTTTGTTTGCTTATTTTCAGCTTTGTTTTCTTCTTCAAGACAATGCTGTCCTATGTGCATCGACAAAAATGGCAAAATATTTTAAAATTTTCCCGTCATTTGAAGGACACTTTAATAGGAACACAATGTAAGGAAGGTACTCGTTGGAAATTCACTACCGGCAATTCCGTAACGTTCGCTAGCTGCAAAGCACTTGATTTTATTATTATTATTATTATTATTATTATTATTATTATTATTATTATTATTATTATTATTATTATTATTATTAGCTGTAGTGAAATGCGGATCTGCGACTCAAACCCGCGACATTGAACACGGCAGCGAAACTTGATATCCACCGCGGTGGACTGGAGAACTCTTTATCGAGGTAGTAAAAATTTGCATTAAAACGCGCGACATCCAGCTACACGTGTTGTAAAGTTTACACTCTTGCATGCTTTGCACAAAAAATAATTACACCGAGTAATTAAGCAGCATCTGAAACTGCCGGCTCTTGTATTCTTCCGCATGACTGAAAACATAGCAGGAACACATCACTTGTTCAAAATATCAGGATCCTTACGTACGCACGCGCAAATGTTATCTTAGGGTCGTACATAAAGAAAAAATATATAAGTAAAGATTGGGAACTGACGTTTTATGATCGCATATTGCCACGTTCCATTTCTCAAGTTTTGTTATCGCCCCAAAACACTACACAATTCTCAGCACAAAACGCGCGTGCAGTTTTCGAGAAGCTTCCGGACTTTAGTAGATCATTTCGATAAGATCACGCCCACTCTGCGAACTGTACAGATTATTCTGGAACCTATGCCACCGCCAGCGTTAACGCTAGAACATTCGATGGCAAGAGTATAAATGCCGACGCACTTCGCCGTTTGTCAGTAGTTGATCGACGGCCGACGCTCCGTTCGCCGCTAGCAGTCACTGCTACTGTAATCGGACTTTCCGTTTACCGGGCACAGGTTCGCCCAAATAAACAGTTAAATTGCAACGCGAAGTCTCCTGTCTTCGGCCACGTCACGACCCCGTGACATCTGGTGGAGGTGCTGCTTCGTTCATGTACTTGACGCCCCCGTCAAGCCGTGAACCCAGCCCACGTCGCGGAGAAGACACCGAAGCCAACCAAGAGCAGCGAACAAGCCGCCGACAGCAAGGTCTCCCACCGGAGTACGGGCTTCTACAAGACAAGGCGCGGAAGACGAAGGCCATGATTTCGACTGCAGCGACAATGACAACCGGAGCGTCCCAGCCCGCGATCGTCATTCATCAACCCAGGGAACCACCAACGTTCCATGGGTCATCGTTTGAAGACCCGGAAACCTGGCTAGAAACATACGACCGTGTGGCCGCCCTCAACCACTGGGACAAAGAAGAAGAGCTCCGTCGTGTGTACTTCTACCTGGAAGACACCGCAAGGACCTGGCTAGAGAATCGGGAGTCCACGCTCCGAACGTGGGATGTCTTCTGCGGCGCATTTCTGCAAACGTTCGCGAGCGTCGCTCGCAAAGAGAGGGCCGCTGCTCTACTAGAGACCCGGGTTCAGCTACCAAATGAAAAGGATGGAATTTTCACAGAGGAGATGACCCGCCTATTCCGTCACGCTGACCCAGACATGCCTGAGGAGAAGAAAGTGCGTTTCCTCATGCGAGGGGTCAAAGAGGAGCTCTTCGAGGGACTAATGAGGAATCCACCGAACACCGTCCAAAAATTTGTATCCGAGGCGACCACCATCGAAAAAACCCTGGACATGCGCACCAGACAGTATAATCGTCTCCTGACTCCAGAATGCGCTGCTGCTCAAGCCAGTGACTCCGAAGACCTGCGTGAAACGATCCGAGCGATCGTACGGGAAGAGCTGCGCAAACTGTTGCCTTCGGCGCAGCCTCAAGTGGATTCGATCGCCGACATTTTGCGAGAAGTTCGGCAATCGCTTCGAATTCCCCAAACACTGCTGCCCGAGCCAGAAACTATGAGCTACGCCGCTGCAGTGCGCCACAATGCTCCTCCCCGTCCAGGCCAAAACGCCGCCCCGTCGCACTTCCGTCGCCAGACGCCACCGCCGCCACCACCCCCACCGACGTCCTACCGTTCCCCAGCGGGCCAGCGCAGTGCGCCGAAGAAAACGGACGTTTGGCGTGCACCTGACAACCGCCCGCTCTGCTACCACTGCGGCGAGGCCGGGCACACATACCGCCGTTGCCAGTACCGACAGATGGGACTGCGTGGCTTCGCCGTCAATGCACAGCATCCGCAGCCAGGAGAACGGCCACCTGACATCGCCGACTACCTGACAGGAACTCAATGGACACCACGAAGTCCTTCCCGTTCGCCGTCGCCTAGCCGCCGCGTGTCACCGCACCCCCGGCAGTACTCTGGCCCAACGCGGGGCCGGTCTCCTAGCCCGTATCCGGGAAACTAAGGGCAGCAACCGATGGAGGTGCGGTTGTTGTGCGACGAACTACCGAAGATCCTCCGACGACGACGCCGCCGTGACGGAGCTTTCCGAACACGACGCCAACCAGGCAAAGCCCTGACGGCAAAAGCTCACTTACCGAAGGTGGCCGGACGTCGCAACATGGAAGCAGCGGAACAAGCCAACGAAGCCGTGACCCGACGCCACGCCCTAACTGTAATGCAAGACGGCGAACTAGCGACCTCGACGTTCTTATCGACGGCCACAGTGTGACCGCTCTCGTCGATACCGGAGCCGACTATTCCGTCATCAGTGGGTCGTTCGCCGCGAAGTTAAAGAAAGTTAGGACAGCTTGGGAAGGCCCTGAAATCCGCACAGCCGGAGGTAATCTCGTAACGCCTGCAGGAATCTGCACAGCGAGAGTCACCATTAACGGCCGTATTTCTCCTACAGACTTCGTAGTCCTACAGCGTTGCTCGCGAGATGTCATCCTTGGTATGGACTTCTTATGCCTTCATGGTGCTGTCATCAACCTAGGAACAAAGTTGATAACGTAGAAGCACTACCGCCGCGCACGCCATCAGGAAACCACGCCTTGAATGTGCTGAAAGAACAAGTCACCATTCCGCCTCGCTCCAGCGTCATTACTTCAGTCGGCGCTCCTAAATCATCTGACCTGGAAGGCGTCGTTGAAGGCAGTCAGCATCTGTTGGTCACCCAAAATATTTGCGTCGCAAGAGGAATTGCAGAGCTGCGGGGAGGCAAAGCAACGGTTATGCTCACGAATTTCAGCAATGAGTACAAACATGTGAACAAAGGAACAACGGTCGCATACATCGAAGAAATTGTGGACGCCACCAGTGCTTTCGCCCTCGCCGATTCTGCGGAACCTGCTCAGAGGAACCAAGCCCCTCTCACAGCTTTCGACGTCAATCCCAGACTTCCGAACCATAAGCAAGAACAGCTCAAGGCCCTGCTCCTGCAATACGAAGATTGCTTTTCATCGTCATCAAAAATTCGGCAGACCCCAATTACGAAACATCGCATCATAACCGGAGAAAATGCCAGACCACTCCGTCAGAGTCCGTACAGGGTTTCGACACGAGAACGTGAGGCCATGAAGAGACAAATTGATGAAATCCTGCGGGATGACATCTTCCAGCCGTCCAAGAGTCCATGGGCGTCCCCCGTGGTGTTAGTGAAGAAAAAGGATGGGACCCTACGTTTCTGCGTCGATTATCGCCGCCTGAACAAAATCACAAGAAAGGATGTGTATCCTCTCCCACGAATAGACGACGCACTTGATCGGCTCCATAACGCCAAGTACTTTTCGTCAATGGACCTCAAGACTGGCTATTGGCAAATCGAAGTCGACGAAAGAGACCGAGAGAAGACGGCGTTTATAACACCCGACGGCCTCTTCGAGTTTAAGGTGATGCCCTTCGGCCTTTGCTTAGCGCCTGCAACTTTTCAACGGGTTATGGATACAGCACTGGTAGGATTGAAGTGGCAGACTTGCCTTGTGTACTTGGACGACGTCGTCGTGTTTTCCTCGAGTTTCGACGAGCATCTTCGGCGCCTGGAAGCTGTACTTCAAGCCATCAACATGTCCGGACTCACACTGAAGCCAGAAAAGTGCAGATTTGCGTACGAAGAGCTCTTGTTTCTGGGGCACGTGATTACCAATTCTGGAGTCCGTCCCGATCCACGGAAAACAGCCGCCATCGCCAACTTCCCGCCGCCCACTGACAAGAAGGCGGTGCGCCGATTTCTGGGCCTGTGTGCCTATTATAGGCGGTTCGTGAATAACTTCGCCCGCATCGCCGATCCACTCACTAACCTTACCAAGGCCGACGTGGAGTTCAAGTGGGAAACGCCGCAGGAACACGCTTTCCAGGAGCTTAAACATCGCCTCCAGACGCCTCCGTTACTGCTCATTTCGACGAATTCGCCGAGACAGAAATACACACTGACGCAAGCAGCGTAGGTCTTGGCGCCGTTCTTGCGCAGAGGGCTGACGGACTTGAAAGGGTTATTAGTTACGCCAGCCGATCGCTATCCAAAGCAGAAGCCAATTATTCCACAACAGAAAAGGAGTGCCTCGCCATCATCTGGGCTACGTCGAAATTTCGCCCCTACCTCTACGGCAGGCCCTTCAAAGTTGTGAGCGACCACCACGCCTTGTGTTGGCTAGCCACCTTGAAGGAACCCTTCAGGTCGCCTCGCACGATGGAGCCTGAGACTTCAAGAATATGACATTACCGTCGTTTACAAGTCCGGCAAGAAACACTCCGACGCCGACTGTCTCTCTCGTGCGCCTGTCGACCACCACCACCCGACGACCCGGATGACGACTATTTCTTGGGTACGATAACTACCGACGACTTCGCTGAACGACAGCGGGCCGACCCGGAACTTAAGGCCCTAATAGAATACCTCGAAGGCAAGACCGCCGAAGTACAGAAAGGAATTCAAGCGTGCACTTGCGTCGTTCTTCCTGCAAAACGGTCTCCTCCAAAAGAAAAACTTTTCACCGCTTCGAGCCAAGTACCTCCTTGTGGTGCATTCAGCTCTGCGACCAGAACTCCTGCAGGCCCTGCACGACGATCCAACAGCAGGGCACCTCGGTGTTTCTCGCACGCTCGCGAGGATACAAGAAAGGTACTATTGGCCACGTCTTACCACCGACGTCACTCGTTATGTGAGGACATGCCGGGACTGTCGACGACGCAAGACACCACCGACAAGGCCGGCGGGACTTCTGCAGCCAATTGAACCACCTCACCGACCTTTCCAGCAGATTGGTATGGACCTACTGGGCAGCTCCCGACGTCGGCTTTCGGAAACAAATGGATCGTGGTAGCTACCGACTACCTCACCCGCTACGCCGAGACAAAAGCCCTGTCAAAAGGCAGTGCATCCGAAGTAGCTAAGTTCTTCGTCGAAAATATAGTCCTATGTCACGGTGCCCCGGAGGTCCTTATCACTGACAGAGGAAGGGCATTTACTGCTGATGTAACTCAAGCGATCTTGGCATACAGCCAGACAAACCACCGCCGGACGACAGCGTACCACCCACAGACCAACGGCCTCACCGAGCGGCTAAACAAGGCGATCGCCGACATGCTGGCAATGTACGTCGATGTCGAACACAAGACGTGGGACGCCATTCTTCCGTACGTGACCTTCGCATACAACACGGCGGTGCAGGAGACGACGCAGATATCTCCATACAAATTGGTCTCCCGGCAACGACGCTCGATGCCATGTTACCCAACGTCACCGACGAAGAAAACCTCGATGTTAGTGAGTACCTTCAACGCGCCGAAGCAGCCCGACAACTCGAGCGTCTCCGCATCAACAATCAACAGACGAACGACAGCCGCCGTTACAATCTTCGACGACGCTTCGTGGAATACCAGCCAGGTGAACATGTTTGGGTGTGGACTCCAATACGCCGACGTGGACTAAGTGAAAAGCTTCTGCGACGGTACTTCGGACCGTACAGGGTGGTTCGACGTCTCGGCCCACTTGATTACGAGGTTGTTCCCGACGGCATCACGAACTCTCAACGACGCCGTTCGCGACCTGAAGTCGTCCATGTCGCGCTCCTCAAGCCGTTTCATGCGCGTTAACAAACTGAAACAGTGTTTCTTGTATTATTATTGTATTGTAATTTATTCATTGTACTTTTTTGCGTTATCGCTGTACCTTCATCTTTAGTTAAAGCATCGGGACGATGCCCTATTTCAGAGGGGGGCAATGCCATGTTCTATTTCTCAAGTTTTGTTATCGCCCCAAATCACTACACAATTCTCAGCACAAAACGCGCGTGCAGTTTTCGAGAAGCTTCCGGACTTTAGTAGATCATTTCGATAAGATCACGCCCACTCTGCGAACTGTACAGATTATTCTGGAACCTATGCCACCGCCAGCGATAACGCTAGAACATTCGATGGCAAGAGTATAAATGCCGACGCACTTCGCCGCTTGTCAGTAGTTGTTCGACGGCCGACGCTCCGTTCGCCGCTATCAGTCCAAGACTGCTACTGTAATCGGACTTTCCGTTTACCGGGCACAGGTTCGCCCAAATAGTTAAATTCCAACGCAAAGTCTTCTGTCTTCGGCCACGTTACGACCCCGTGACATGAATTTGTTCATTTGTGGACACCCGCATATATAGTGCGGACATATGTGGACACACGCTTTAAGGTTATTCCTTCTTGCCTTTTTTAAAACGTTGTCTGTTGCTGTATGTTGTACAAAAATTCAATTGAGAGCTTTTAAATTATGCATTTTCTTCGTCACTATCGTCATTATCGCAATAAATATAGAAATAGTTAAAATTTATCTCTCCCTTGCACCTGGGAAACCGCATTTAGCGCGTGCACTCACACAAATGTCTAATTGCTTTATACATAAGTTCAATGAGGCGTCCATAAGGTGACTTTCTTTTTGCCGATCTTCTTTTTCTGTTAAATAAAACAAGCTTCTCCCTATGTTTTGTTGTGATTTAAACGCACATTTCAATTTATATCAATTTATTCTGCAATCTTTAGCTTTAATGTATTGTGCAATTTTCATTACCTCCTGGGTGGCCATGGAGATTCCTTCGTGGATGTGAGCCGTGGTTTATGATGCAGCCAAAACGAACGACTTTCGTGAACATGAGTGAGGAAACAAACACCGCGCAGTGCACTCACCAACCGTGTGCAGTGGTGCTCCGCGTTTTACATACCACGTTTTTTAGAGGTGCACTTCAGAGATAACTCCGGATGACAGGAACGCGCTATTCTCGAACTTTCTTTCTCACTCTCCATTTCATCGTGGTGCCGCACACTAGTTACCGACAATAAGAAACTCGATACAAGAAGTTGCCCCACTGCGACCCACCTACCTTTACCGGCTTGGCGTATTAGTAAGGCCTACAGCGTCGTGTTTATAACCTTTTTCAAGTCCTTTCTCCCAACCTAACGTCCTCTGCAAGCCCCGTCGAAACGACGCCAAGTGATTTGCAAAGCCTGCCGCTAGTTCGCGACGATAGGCTATCTCCGCTCTAATCTGCTGAGATGTCAGCAACAGTTTTTATGTCGACTAACTCAGACTACGGCGTTGACCGCCCATAGCTGCTGCGCGATTGAAATCAAGCTGGACAGGTAGGGCGTTTATACACGGAGCTTCAGCCGAATGCACGAGCAATGCCTTGGCCTCCGTGTGCAACCTCATAATATTCGCGACCATAAATGCTGTCTACACGGTCACTCCAGGCGCACTCCTATTTAACGTTGATGAAGTCTTAATTTACGGCTGGACCTAGCATGCGAATGACCACCCCGGATGCAATGCATACCGTCGACCAGTACGATACCCTGAAAAGTTATCGCATTTAAATAATTCAATTCCTCTGTGCCGAAGGGTTCCGTTCGCGTATATTCAAGCGTTGAACTTATGGTCTTCTCTCGTCTTTCAACGTGCACGGCTACGCCCGTCAACTATGCGCGTGTCCCTTCGAGACCTGCGTCCCACAGAAAGCATCTTCGTCGCTGTGGGGCAACGCCCGCTTATCCTGGCGACAGCTTGTATACGTGTTAGCGCTGGGTGCCATTCGAGTTCGGTTTGGTTGGTTAAGGGGCGCGCGTTTGAACGAGCGAGATTTATCATAAAAAAAAAATGCGGCGACCCACTTCGTCGCTTTGACGAATCGCCGACCAGCGTGAGAGAGCGCTGCCTGCGCATATTGTGCTTACTGCAAAATCGTATATCTGAGCTGGACGATTGATTCGTTAAGGAGTGAACATAAATGGACCCTGTCCACAGCCTCGTGGAAGTCCCTTCGTCAGAACGCAGAGGGCTCCCACACACGGCGGGCATGCATAGACCATGGTGTATCAGACATATCAGATTTTTCTTTAAGGCGCTCTCGAAAACCAGTCCAAGATGAGACGTTGACCGCGCGAGCATGTTTTATATGGACCGATGAAGCACGCGTGGTGATAACGCGCTGGCTCCACCGAGAAGAAACATTTTGATGCGCGAAAAAGATGAAAAGTGAAAGAGAGAGGTCGTCGGCAGCTGGTAACTCGGTGCGTTTTCCCCCAGCTCGGGGGCGTTGTGCGATTTGCAGGAGCCCTTAAACGACAATGAACACGTTAGAGACCCGTGCCCGAGGCGTAGCAGGGCACATCGGTATTTCGTCTAACACCGATAGTGTATATACGAGGTGCAGCAGAACACCAGGGTTTCCCACTATTGCAGATAGCGGATGACGTTAAAGGCGACTTGTCTTCCTATGTCGATGACGACAGAATGAGGTGCAGAGGACGGCTCGTGTGCCTGCTGACTATAGTTTGGATAAGACACGTTAAGTTAAATTAAATTGAAGAGTTTTTTTATATTTAAGCTGTTGATGCGAATGTAAGAGCTCAGGGATGTTATGTGCTTTTTCTGAGGGTGTTTACTTAAATAAAAAAGAATAAAAGAAAACAAGAAATGCGGGAAAACGTCCCTTATGGACCGCATTTTACAATATAGTGTTGCTGTTGCGTTTATTTCTCTTCGCAACCTGATACAAGCATCAACATTTCTTTAACTTCGTATAAAAGGCTTGCTATCAAGAAAACCCGATTATGAGCTGTGCTTGTACAAGTAAACAGGTGAATTGTTAAGATGAGTTTAGGAAAGCGTGGCGAAAGTTAGTTGTTTTAATGCATATGGGGCAAATGATAAGCGAAAAGAATTTGAAATATAATTTCTTACCGCTGGAAGGCGTTACAACTCACGCCTTCTAACAGCACGCTTTTGATGCACCACTAGAATTTATATACTTATACGAATAAATATTCGTATAAAAAAGATAGAACACCGGCTTGCCATATTGACGTTGCCAATCTTTCTAAGAGGGTGCATGTCGCGCTCATACTGAAATTTTCAGTGGGCTGCTAAGAAACGAAATGTGGTGTATAAGGAACCACTTGGAGCACCGCGATGACTGGTAGGTCTTTACCGTGAAAGTAATTTGAGACAGAGAAAACGTGTTAGAGAGAATGAACGTCAGGACATGGAGGTTAACAAGCATACATCTATGGTGGGCTAGCCTGCACAGGTGGAGGGAAATTCAGGGATAAAAAAAAGGACAAGCATGGATCAATCAATCAATCAATCAATCAATCATTCAGCCACTCTGTCAATCAATCAAATGGGGAGAGACAGAAATATTAACCCAAAGTAACCGTAGAGATAGAGCTGAAAATATATAGGATGCCCCTTAGCAATAACTGATTTGCACGTGTGTCGTTCCTCTCTTGTATACGGTGCCGTCCATCTTGCTCATTGCCTTTCTTTCACGTACTATTAAACTGCTCGCGACTCGTAATACCCTAATGAGGAATTACCTCAGCTTCATTGTGTTTTTTTTTTTGTTGTTGACGCTAATCATAAGCCGCAAGTTGCTCATCAGCCGACGTAATATTGTCACAATGCAGAAACAGCAGCAGTCGAATCCAGGAAACTCACTTTAATTGTATTGGAATACTGGCAAACTGATCGGAAGAGAACCTCGTCTTCTTCTCTCGCTGCGCGTGTTCTTCGTTGTTCTCTTCGTGCTGCATATTCAATGTGGCATTTTCCCCCCTCCAGAGAGCAGCGTCCCGATGCTATTGTACAAAAGACGATGTAGTAGATGTATGGTGTAAATCAGTCCGAAAAGTAGGGCTTCATTCGCACAACGTGCACGATTTCTGGTTTTTGCTGGCGAGTTGTCGAGGCGTTGTCAGGAACGACCACGTAATTAACGTCGCTCAGGCGTTGTAAAACTGTGTAGGGGCCAAAATACTTCTTCAGCAATTTTTCAGACAGTCCCCGGCGGCGGATAGGACTCCATACCCAGACTTTGTCGCCGGCCCGATAGACGACATGTCGGTGTCGCAGATTATAACGTTGGGCGTCATAATTTTGCTACTGGGTGATTCGGACGCGCGCAAGCTGCCTCGCTTATACACGACCGTCATATCAAACTCTTGGAGGCGTAAGCTCCACCGTGCGAGCCGACCGGACGGGTCTTTCAAGTTGGTCAGCCAGCAGAGGGAATGATGGTCGCTGACTACGTGGAATGAACGACCATAGAGGTACGGACGAAACTTCATAACCGCCCATACGACAGCAAGACACTCTTTTTCCGTTGTGGAGTAGTTGGACTCGGCGCGGGAAAGCGTCCTACTAGCATATGCGATCACACGCTCGGCTGAGTCTTGCCACTGGACGAGTACAGCGCCTAAACCCACGTTGCTGGCATCTGTATGGACCATGGTAGGAGCATCCTCATCAAAGTGAGCAAGCACAGGCGGAGTCTGCAGGCGTTGTCGGAGATCGTCAAATGCCACCTGTTGATCGTCGCCCCATGTGAACGAAACGTCTTCTCTTGTGAGTCGTGTTAACGGCGAGGCTATGTGGGAGAAATTGGCAATAAACCTTCGGTAGTATGCGCATAGGCCAAGGAAACGCCTGACTTCTTTCTTGTCTTTTGGTACCGGAAATTTTCTGACGGCCGCAATCTTATCGGGATCAGGTCGAACACCTTCATGGCTCACCACATGGCCTAAAAATTGAAGCTCCTTGAAACCGAAATGACACTTCTCGGGTTTCAGTGTCAGGCCGGCAGACCTTATTGCCCTGAATACCGATAGCAGCCTGCTCAGGTGTTCCTCAAATGTTTTTGAAAAAACAATGACGTCGTCCAGATAGACCAGACATGTCTGCCACTTAAGGCCTGACAGAACGGTATCCATCAGTCTCCGAAATTTTGCGGGGGCTGAGCACAATCCGAATGGCAAGACTTTAAATTCATAAAGCCCGTCAGGCGTTACAAAAGCCGTTTTTTCTCTATCTCGCTCGTCGACCTCAATTTGCCAATACCCACTTTTGAGGTCCATTGACGAAAAGTAGCGTGCATACCTCAGCCTGTCGAGTGAATCATCGATGCGCGGTAATGGGTACACGTCTTTCTTTGTCACACGGTTCAGCTTGCGGTAGTCGTCACAAAATCGCAAGCTTCCGTCTTTCTTTTTAACCAGCACTACCGGCGATGCCCAAGGACTTCTTGACGGCTGGATGACGTCATCATCGAGCATTTTCTTCACTTGTTCCTGGATTGCTTCACGTTCTTTCGGTGCTACGCGGTATGGGGTTCTGTCGTATTGGCCTTGCCGTCTCCTCCGTTATTATCCGATGCTTCGTCAGTGGCGTTTGACTGACCCTCGAGGTCGATGAAAAACAGTCTTTGAACTGGTGAAGAAGATCTACTAGACGCTGTGCGATTTCTCGTCTTTCAGTGCTCGCGAACGTGTCGAGGAACTTCTGCCGGAACTCGTCCCAAGACGACCACACGCGATTCGTGAACCACGTTCGGGCTCCGTCTTGAAGCGGAAAATAAACGTAGCCCAATTTCTGTGTGGTGTTCCAACCGTTAACATTCGCTGTGTGCTCGAATTCCTCGAGCCAGTCATGTGCATCCTCATATGCGTTTCCGTGGAAGTCAACCGGAAGTCGAGGGTTCAAAACAGTTACCTGGGTCGTGCTTGGGCTGGACATGTTGGGGCCAGTGCTTGCAGGCGCCGTCATGCTTTCTGGCACAGTCACGCTTTCCGAAAATGGACCAAACTCCGGGCTGAGGCCTAACAGGCGCCGGCTGCTGCGGTGAACGGGGGTGTCGATGCGCGGAAGTCTTTCTTGACCAGATGCGGGGCTGTTGTCAGGCGTCCCGAACATGTACCCAGCACCTCCACCAGTGTCACAATGCAGAAACAGCAGCAGTCGAATCCAGGAAACTCAGTTTAATTGTATTAGAATACTGGCAAACTGATCGGAAGAGAACCTCGTCTTCTTCACTCGCTGCGCGTGTTCTTCGTTGTTCTCTTCGTGCTGCATATTCAATGTGGCAATATTTCTCAGTGTGTTCTACATATGCAAATGACGCTGACCCGCTCGTATATGTATGTTGTGGAGAGCCATAAGAAGCGTGCTACTGCATTTTCACGCCTCGTTCTGGGCTGAGTTTTATTGCAGCCGTAGCAGTGGGAATCCCAGGAGGCCGTTGCAGTGCCGAGAGTGCCTGTTCTGCCTCTCCAAGTGCGCGGCGCGTCATTGGACGCTGCCCCTGCAGAATGCCCGCTCCCTCCCTTCCATCACACTTTGTCCTCTCTCCCCAGCCACGTCACTGCCAGTGAAGGGTGGAGAAACCCGTTAGGGGAAACGCGGCGCTGATCCAATTAAGCCTAATTAATTACACCCGGTGGGTGCTTAAGCGCCGCGGCCGCTTAACGAGCGGGTTTGCGCCCGCAGCACTGTATGTGCCGATGGAGGGGGAAAAACGGTGTTCTCCGGACGCCGAGCTCCGAACGCCTTCTCGGATCCCTCGTCGCTGTCGGTGCTTTTGGAGGTATCTTCCAGAGGGAATGGAGCCGCGGCGCAAACCACATTTTCCGGTTAGCGCATTTTCTCCTTTGCCTGAACCCATTCTTCTTAGCCAATTCAGTCACAAATTATGATGCCCTGTCAAAAACGCGTCGAATTCTTTTGGCATAATTTAAAGGTACTCAGTATTACATTCCAAGTAAGAAAATGAAGAAAAGCGTTGTTTTGTGGGAGTTTTAGTGATAAAAATAATGAAAATGTAACTAATTATCTCATTATTTTGCCACCAGTAAGCTTCAGTACTTGCATAAAAATAATCCACTATTAGTGCGTGCCCGAAATGCATGCACTGTTTGTTTCTTGGTTCTATTTGTTTCGAGCGCGGAAAAAAAAACTTTTCACGTTGGTCTTGGAGCGCGTCACGTCGAACAATCATCTAACATTGTAGTGTATCCAGCAAAGTGATCCTCAATTGCAATACGCAGCATAATGAAGTTGATTGATCGCCATTTGTCTATTCAGGAGGCTTGCACGAATGTGCACACCAAGTTTCAAGCCATTCGATGAAACACGTGGTGCGTGACGTCCCATTGAAATTTGCGTGTACATTTGTACACACCGTGACTGAGTTAGAGGAAAGTTAGCGTGGTGCTTTACACCGCGTTGCTTTATACAAGAGAAAGAGAGAACAGAGAAAAATCCTAGAGGTTAACTAGACCATGTTCAGTTTTCTACCCTACGAACGGGAATTGAAGACATTTCAGTAGAAAAAAATAATAAGGAATGTGAAGGAAAGGCCGCGACTTGGCAAAATAACAGCTGATCATTAATGATAAGCGAGCGCATGCCTAGGGAAGGCAAACGCGCGAAGGAGAGACAGAAAGTTAGGTAGACAGTTCGCGGGTAAAACGGGGCCGCAGCAGGCGCAATACCAGCTCGCGGGTATGTGCCACTGTCTGGCGGGTAGTGTTTGATGACGTACGTGACGAGATTGTGACATTATTCATGTGTTGACCAGCGCGTCAAATTCGTCATGCCATGTTACCCTTTCATACTAATATTGGTTCACGCCAAGTAAAGGGGTTGCTTAATAGAGCACCCAGACGTAAAGGGAAGATAGATAGATAGATCGATAGATAGATAGATAGATAGATAGATAATAGATAGATAGATAGATAGATAGATAGATAGATAGATAGATAGATAGATAGATAGATAGATAGATAGATAGATAGATAGTAGATAGATAGATAGATAGATAGATAGATAGATAGATAGATAGATAGACAGACAGACCGACAGACAGACAGACAGGCAGACAGGCAGGCAGGCAGGCAGGCAGGCAGGCATGCAGACAGGACAGACAGACAGACAGACAGACAGACAGACAGACAGACAGACAGACAGACAGACAGACGATAGACAGATAGATAGATAGATAGATAGATAGATAGTAGATAGATAGATAGATAGATAGATAGATAGATGATAGATAGATAGATAGATAGATAGATAGAAGCCAAAAGTGCTTAAAGTACGCAAAGAAATGTTTCGCATTTAAAGAACCAGTAAAGAACCTTGATGTCCTAAAGTTGTTATAAAGAGAAATATTTGCACTTTTGCTTTGTGAGCATGCCACCGCAAGAATATTGCGAAAACGTGCTATGTTAAGGCAGTTACAGGGGTTTGAACATCGGTTTCAGCTGGTTTCAAATTCCGCGTGGCCTCGCCACCCTTCTCTCTCACAGAGAGGGGAAGGCGTAGCCCGTGGTCGTGACTTGTTTAGACCAATCGACGAGCTGCTTGCTGCGTCAGGTCGCCGATCGGCGACTTTGCGTCACTATGCGAGAAAGGAGGATTGGTCAGGCGTATGAAAAGAGCGCGGTAATCGTGTTTCGAAATGGAGGCTCTGCGCGGCGCGCAGCTCTATAATATTCGGAAAGCGTGACCGCCATGACTCTACGAATCGCCAAGCTTCTTTGGGGGGTGTAAAAAATGTCGGAACCTGTTGACTGCCCCCCCCCCCCTTTAAAGACATCAATGCACATATTTCACAGCCTACATGCACCGGGCAGCGTGTCACAGAGAGTTGCTCGATTATGTTGCCTTGTGAAGCAGCAAGAGTGCTCATGCAGTTTTTTGGTGTGGATGACCTCCGAATCCAGGAGCCCCAGCTGTTTCTCTTTTTTTTTTTTGATAAAAGGTTGTAGATAGAGAAATGTATGCTATTACATTTCACTCAAACAGACAAAAAAAAAACTCGTTTTGCTACGATGAAGTGAAAGCGGATAGAATTCTTTCTCGTATACTAACGGCCGCTTGCTTTTTTATTCACTGTGCTGTTTTATCATTCTCTCTAGCATGTCGTTCGCTTGCTCATAATAATTCACTCACTAAGTCGCCGACACGTACTTTCTTAAGTAAGTAACCAATTTTATCGATATATTGTTACGGAAGAGAGACGCGGTATCGACGAGACTGTGGATGAAATATATTTCAAACCACCAGCAGCAGTGGCGGGACCGGTAGACCAGACACCGAGCGGAGACCACTCTTCGTCTTTCTTCATCAGACATACACGCGCATCGTTCCACGGAATGTCAAGTGGTTGAAGGCATCCGGCGGGAAGTGTCGATGGTGTTTTGCGGCGCTGGCATTTCTCACAAGCTGCAACGTATCTTCTGACTGAGCGCGCAAGCCCTGGCCAAAAGAAGCGTCGGCGTATTCGGTCGTAAGTGCGTGACACACCAAGGTGACCAGCAGTCGGAAGGTCATGAAGTTGATGTAGAACTTCCAAGCGAAGGTGTTTCGGAATGACAAGCAGCAGGGCCGGTCCATCCAGCTTAAAACTTTGGCGGTATAATACACGATCGTAGAGCACGAATGAGCGATGGGACTGATTGGAAGATGGTAATTCGAGGCGCTCAATGATAGCACGCAAGGACGCATCATGGCGCTGCTCGTCACTGATCCATGTCATTTGCGAAAGGGAAAAGACGCAAGGCTCAATGTCGGTGTAAGGCATAGTGCTCGACTCAGCAACCGGATAGCGGGACAGGCAGTCTGCGTCCTGATGTAGGCGTCCGGACTTGTACGTCACCGTGTAGGTATGCTCTTGCAGTCACAGAGCCCAGTGCTCGAGCCGGCCAGTAGGATCCTTCAGTGACGAAAGCCAACACACCCGCATGGTGGTCCGTTATTACAGAGAAATTTGTGTCATATAAATATGGGCGGAACTTCGTGACAGCCCAAACAAGAGCAAGACATTGACGCTCTGTTATTGAATAGTTGCGCTCGGCAGCTGTGAGTAGGCGGCTAGCGTAGGCGATAACTCAATCTCATCCCCGCTGGCGTTGGGCTAGGACGGCTCCAATCTCGTGACCACTCGCATCGGTTCGGACTTCTGTCGGAGCGAACGGGTCAAAGTGGGTCAAAGTAGTGGAGTTGTGAGAAGGGTGATGAGGTGAGAAAAAGTGGCAGCTTGGGCGGAACACCACATAAAAGTCACGTCTTTCTTCAGAAGGTTGGTGAGTGGTCGAGCGATCGTTGCAAAATCTTTCACGAACCTTCTAAAATAGGAACAAAGTCCCAACAAACTCTGGACGTCCTTGACAGACTGGGGTACAGGAAAGCTCGTGACCGCACGAATTTTCTCCGGGTCAGGCTGCACACCTGATGCGTCGACAAGGTGACCCAACACCGTAATCTGCTGGCAGCCGAAGTGACATTTCGATGAGTTTAGTTGAAGGCCAGCAGTGCGGAAGATGTCGAGAACCGCTGACAAACGCTGGAGGTGTGTCTCAAATGTAGGCGAATATACAAGGACATCATCCAGGTAGCACAGGCATATTGACTACTTGAACCCTTGTAATAGCGAGTCCATCATATGCTCAAACGTGGCTGGGGCGTTGCATAGCCCAAACGGCATCACCTTGAATTGGTAGAGGCTGTCGGGAGTTACAAACGCAGTCTTTCCTTGGTCTTTTTCGTCCACCGTGATCCGCCAATAGCCAGAACGTAGGTAGATTGAAGAAAAGTATCGCGCGCCATGAAGACAATCGAGGGCGTCATCGATTCGGGGCAAATGATAAACGTCTTTTTTCGTGCTTCGATTAAGATGGCAGTAATCGACGCAGAAGCGCCACGTGTCATCTTTCTTTCTAACGTGCACAACAGGAGATGCCTATGGGCTCGAGGACGGTTCAATAATTCTTTTGGCTAGCATCTTGTTGACTTCTTCTTGAATTACCTTACACTCTGTGGCAGACACCCGGTATGGTCGGCGGTGAATGGGAGGAGAATCACCAGTATTGATGCGGTGTTTCACGAGGGAAGACTGACCGAGTGGACTGCTGTTGATGTCAAATATGTCGTGGTATGAAACCAGAAGGCGGAATAGGGCGTCGGATTGCTCAGGTTTGAGTTTCGGGTCAATCATGGGTCGCAAGGCCGCATCGAGGAATGTGGCATCCTGCGGGCGACATGGAAGATCGGAGCATGCGTCTGCCGCAAAAGCGGTGACATGGCCGTCTATTAAGGGTCGAAGCGTGGCGACTGAAATTCTGTGCGGTAGTACTTGGTGCGTGAAACCGAAATTGATAATGGACAGACATGTTCGGTTAGAGGCCAGGGTTGCGATGGAGTGTGGCACAGTGATGTCGCGTGCCAGGAGAACATCTGGAATAGGTGTGACGACATAATCACCGTCAACAACGGGTGAACTTGTTGCCAATTCAAGGAGTTTGAGGGCTTTTGGCGGTATCCAACTGAAGTCTGTGGTACAGATGCTTTACGGCAGCTCGGGGCGAGAATCTAGAAGAAGAGGAAATTCTAAACAAAGAGTGCCGGCGGAACAGTCCATCAGGGCAGAATGCGTCGATAAGACGTCCATCCCGAAAATGAGGTCATGAGGGCAATCGTCGAGCATAATAAATAAAACAGGAACATGGCGGCCGGCAAGGCCAATACGAGTGGTACACATTCCAAAGACGGCCACAGTTCCACCATCGGCGACACAGACGGCTTGTGTTGCTGCAGGCGTGAGTACTTTTTTGAGGCGGCGACAGAGACGAGCACTCATTATAGACACCTGAGCTCCAGCGTCAACTAAAGCCGTCAAAGAAAGACAGTCCACATGCACTTTCAGCAAGTTCTTATTAGTAGGTAGCGTCAACGGAGGATTTGGGTCAGTCGCACCTGATGCAGCACTACCTCCAGGAGCTGCAATATCTAGTTTTTCCACCCGGGAAGATCCATAGTTAGTCGGCGATGGATAGCGGCGGGGTTGGGGCGACGGAGAATGGTGGCGTTGCGGTGACGGTGAACGCGCGATAGAGCGGCTGTTAGGTGCGTCGGGAGCAGGGTATACCCACGGCTGGACAAATACCGACGGGGGTCCGCGTATGGCCGAGGAGAAGAAGAAAATTGGCTCCTGCGGGGTGGGGAGGGCGGTCTAAGTGCTGCGGCAGTAGCGGGAGACATGGCCAACTTGGTGACAGCGGAAGCAGATTGGCTTGTCGTCTGCTGTTCTCCATTGCGTCAGATCGCGGGATCTGAGCAGAGAGTATGGGTCGTGGCGTGGTGCAATTATTGGCATCGGTCTGTAGTCCGGTCGGCAGACGGAGCAGGCGACAGGAAAACCAAGGTTAGCAATTTCTTGCTGCACGACTGTCTGAATAACTGACACCGCCGGACGTGTTTGCTCGGTGCCCTGGTCGTGTGGAAGTGCATGAAACGGCGCCGGACGGGCCGCCTATATCTCGCACCGAATGATGCGTGTGACATTCTCGTATAAGGGTGGTGCGGCACCGAGGTTGGTACAGGTTGACGTGACAGCTCCTTGAAGATGTCCCAGGTGGTGAGCTCAGCCTCATGAACGTCGAACCATACACGCGGGGTGCCATCCGAGTAAAAGATTACGTTGGCGAGCATCATGGTAGGGTCCCATCGGTGAGACAGGCTAACGCGCTCGTACATGCGGAGCCAGTAGTCGACGTCAAAGCCAGGCTGGGTGGAGAACGTACCGGGATCACGGGGGTGGGACATCGCAAGGTATGTAGTAGCTGGCGCTCCAGCTGATGGCGGTGACGGGTTGTTATCATTAGAAGCCATGGCCCGAAGATGGACGGTGCGGCCACTGCGAAGCTTCGTGGTGAGGACGCGGAACGTTCCACCTCCACCAAATATGTTACGGATGAGAGACGCCGTATCGACGAGGCTGTGGATGAAATATATTTCAAACCAGCAGCAGCAGCGGCGTGACCGGTAGGCTAGACACCGAGCGGAGACCACTCTTCGTGCTCTTCATCAGGCACACACGCGCATCGTCCCACAAAATGTCAACATGCGTGTAGCAATATTCTCACCTGCTTCCGTCCATTTGATCTCATTCATTTGATTATACATTACTTCTCAACCGCCCACTGAGCCCCTACGCGCGCGTTCATTACACGCTTTCACAATCTCCTTGCTTACTCTCTATTCCCTAGCAAACGTCTCAATTAATAACTATGAATTATCTGTTTTTCTCACTCGCTGATTTGCCTGCTTATTATGTCGTTCTTTTATTCGAATCCTTTTGGATCTAACTCCTCTAACTCACTTTCCTTCTTTTGTCATTTACTCACTCTGAGTCACTCGGTTATTCTCATTGACTTTCAATGAATCATACCTTCTCTTATTCGCCCATTCTTGCTCTATTGCTTACCCAATCGCTGCCTCCCTTTATGCGTGTCCTCTTCTCTATCTCGTATCTCACTCACTCACTCTCTCACTCACTCACTCACTCACTGACACCTTGCAGGCTGGTAATCGCTGTAGTGCCGCTCCGCGAAGAGCTGCGCTTTGTGCACCTCGCCAGAAACTATGGGCCGCCCGCATACGCTAAGAAAGGCTGAACCCCTTTCGCGCAGCCACTTGGTGTTGGGTGTAATGGTAGCTTTAAATTAGCAGCGCCTGGCTCTTTCAGCGAACGCAACTAACCCGCCGGAGGATAAAGTGAGTGCCGCATCGCTGCTGCCAGTGCCGTCCAAAGCGCTCTTGCACATGCACTATCAACGGCAGTATGCACGCGTAGTGTGGTGAAGAAACCCTTTCAGTAGCACGTGTGAACGCGTTCCGCCTTTTGCTTTCGTTCGGGAAAAAAGAGGACCGCACTTTCGCTACATGCCGCCGCAGACCGTGATACAACGTGCCATTAGGGCGCTGAAAACGGGTTTACCTGTTAAAGTGAGCTTTATAATTACACGAGTTCGTCAGTGTGAGGCCTCGCTCCTGCTTATATCGCACACACGATGACGGGGATAAAGTATGCCCTCCCGCTGTGTTCGGCGCTTCTGGTAAGGTTCGCAGGTTCCTCGCACCTCTTTAATTGTTCAATGTTGTTATTGTTGCTTTGTTTCGTTCTCGCACCTTTAGCTGTCGAGAATAAGTGTTCATTCCACTGATTTCGCGTCCTCGTTAACGCAAAACAGAGTAGAAGTAGCGTAACGATGTTCTTTGGATTTGGAACATTTTTACTGCTCATGGCACTGTAAATACGAATAAAATAAGCTGACTAATTATGCAAGACATTAACGTGTTCAGGCGTGGGGCGAACGCGAGGAGATATAGTAATGGTACGGGTAGTGGGACTTTGACCATAACGAAGCCGTATCCGGTAACTCGAAGGCCGCGATTAATCGTACGTGTGCTACAGCAAAAAGCTTCTTTTCGAAGGTGCGATAATACCATTGCTCTTAATTTACGCTTTCAAAAAAGACTACAAGGACAGTATATATACTGTATGGTATTGTATGGTATGGTATGGTATGGTATGGTATGGTATGGTATGGTATGGTATGGTATGGCATGGCCTGGTATGGTATGGATCACAAAGTGTCGTACATAAGTTACCTGAACTCACGCACGCGAAACATTGTGATTTGTGTATTATTTGCGTTTACACATCTGAGTTTGTCGCGTGTCGTATTATGCGTCATATACGACACATAATGCGACACATATTGTACGACATTATGCTCTCTCTCGCTCTTGTTGTTTTTTAACACGAATATGTGTTATGCTGGAGTCCTCCACGTCTCCGTTGACGTATTTCCATCACAAATATGGCGTTGTAAAATGTGTTCAAACAAATTGCAAAGAAAACGAGAAGAAAAAGTTCCTTACCGGGGCGTCTAACCAGAAACCCCTCACTTCTCACCACGTGACGCAAGCCAATAAACCAAAACGTGCACGTTTGTTGGCTTGTTAACAAAAAAACTATTTATATACATCGTATACCGTTGGCGGTCTTCAGAGCTCAGCAACTGCAGCGCGTTTTTCTCATCAGTAGTAGGATGGCTCGAGGGTCGCGCGTTGGGCGCGCGAGCGCTAAAGGTGTAAGCTCCGTGCCACCTCACGCTGGATGGACGGATGGATGGGGACGGACGGACGGACGGACGGACGGACGAACGAACGTACGGACGGGTGGATGGATGGATGGACGGGTGGATGGATGGATGGATGGATGGATGGATGGATGGATGGATGGATGGATGGATGGATGGATGGATGGATGGATGGATGGATGGACGGACGGACGGACGGATGGACGGACGGACGATTGTAGCCACCAGTCAGTTGGCCTCCTCCTAGTTATTTCTACACGTTTAAAGTCTATTTTGCCTTCACTATCCCTTAACCCCAATGCCTTGAAAAATTCCGCGCCATTATCTTGGACTATACGGTGTAGCGCTTTACAGAACAGTATCAAATGTTCAGCCGTTTTCTTCTCCTCTCCACACGCGTCTGTGCGCTGCGATATGTGTGCGCCTCCACACGGCATGGCCAGAGTCCGTATAGATGTTCTCAGGCGAGGTCGCGCTTTCGCGTGCCCCCTCATCTCGGTACTTCGTCGCTTCGTACCTGTTGTGCTTCCACTGCAAGTTTACTTTGAAGTTACTGTTGCTAAAGTGAGGACGCAAGGTTTATTTACTCGCTGCCGCGGCCGCGTTGACGAAAAGAGCGCGCTGCTCACACACGAAGTAAGAATTGTGACAGTTGTTCGCGCTCGACCGGGTATATACTTCTGCGTTCCTTTCATGTGCCTTTCTTTCTGTCTGGGCTGCGAGGTTTAAATGTCGGGCTGTAACAATTGTTTGTCCGCGCTTGCCCCGTGTTTCGGCTTGAGATGCGTGCTTTAAGCTTGATCTGCTTGACATGGCAATTTGTTGCTGTAGCATTCATTCCTTCGCCCTTGTGGTGAAACAACGCACAATAAGCGCTCAGCTACTACCGTGAAGACGCGTTTCCCTGTCGTGTTATACCGATTTTCAGCCACATTTTTTAAATGTCTCTCGATTCATTTGACGAGTGAACTGAGGTGCCTGGGCCACGTCATATAGAAGACTAAAACTAAAGTCTGGCAGGCGAGAACTCAGCTGAGTGGGGTGCATTGTATTGCTTACTCTAAAGCTCCATGTCGTAGATAGCTTCAGTTCAATCATCAACACGCTGGAGTAAACCATTTTCGGTGTAGTTGATAGTTTTGTCGCATGGGGAAATCGTCTACGAGAGATAAATAATAAATTAAAAGAAAGTTATGGCGGTCAAACAGGATTATATAATCCCGTTTGCTACCCTACCTTATAGAGAGGCGGAAAGGGAAATAAAGATGAAAAGAAGACGGAAGAGGGGACTCAAATTGCGCATGCGCCTGTTAACATTGTACTTTGATAACACATTGCCTTTAGTGATTCTTTCGCGCCGCAAAGCGCGAAACTCCCCGACACCTGCGAACCGTAGAAAGCTTATCCGCAGTGACAAGTGCGCTGCGGTGAAGTATTCCTAAAATTCAACTAATAAAATTTAGAGAGAGCGGAGAAATACGATGAGGTTAACGAAAGAAAATCTCTCGTTCGCCACCTTGTACACAAGATGGGGAAAAGGGCTGCGAAATAATGTGACGTTGTAGCCTTTAGAAATGCAGTGCTATTATCATGACTTAGTTATATCTTTACAACAAAGCTTACGAGTCAGTGGTAAGACAACGCTGTTATATCGTTTACACCAGCAGCACTTTCATGGTGAAGATCTATCTTGGGCATCCGAGGGTGCAAAAAAAGGAACTTCGCTGGATAAGGTAATTATTGAAGTCTATGCTTTTAGACCTAAAGTGCTCCTGCTCCGAACAAACCTACTTTCTTCAAAGTTTCATTTTATTGCTTCTTTAAGTTCATACGTGTCGTTAATTTAGCAACTTATACACGTGGCAAAAAAATCTTTCTGTGCTATTGTGCTTTTCTGGCCTATAGAATACGTCTTGTCGTGTCTGAGGAGGGCGATGTTTAGCTGTTTCATTGCGTAATATTGCGGCTAGCCGAAACGGATGGCAAACTTTCAGGTCGTGTTGAGGAACATTCTAACGAGGTTATCCGTTTACCAGAACGACGCCCCGCGTAAATACAGCCCGAGCTGCGTCGAATTGCTCCGCTCCTACACCTTTGACATCGACGATTAATCACTCGAACTGGAGAACGTGCCTCGTAATTTGGCGTATTAGAGCTACTCGGTGTTTATGCTTGAGAGTTGAAACTGCAATTTAGGCTGAACAATGCACTGAAGTGGCGTTGCGTGAGAAACTGGTGTAATTAGGCATTTCCACGGACTGGCTTGTGTGTTGGGCAGGCACAAGTCGCGTTGCTGGGAAGGCTATATTTTGCGAAGTACGCAGTAGTAGCCGCGCATTACTTGTTGTCCAATTATCGCCTTTGAACGGTTAATTAGACCACTGTATTACAATTTTTCTTCCCCCTTCCTTTCTCGCCATGTAATATTTTTACGCTATACTGAGTCACGCACTACTGGGGGAATTAACGAGGCAATTTCAATGTGGCCTCCAAATTAGTGAGGCCGTTTTTTTTCTTTCTTTCAATTTTTCACTTTCTATTTATGTATTTGTTCATTTGCATATTTATTTATTTATCTTCTGTAGACAATTCTGTTTCTCTGTTTCTCTTTATGCCTATTTCTCTGTCTTTATATGTTTTCCCTTCAACCCTTGCTGAACCCGGCACCAGAAGATCGTGTGCTCATTTTGGAGGCGGTGTTTCATTGTGTGCGGCTATGTTATGAGCCGTAGTGAATGAATGAATGAATGAATGAATGAATGAATCTTCTGTTCATGGTGGTGAAGCGCTTGGAAGAACGGAGACTCTTGAAGAGCGCAGGACAAGGCGCCTGTGCTATTCAAAAGTCTCCGTACTTACTAGCGCTTCACCTTTACGAACGTACTGTACACCTACACGCACAACTGGCATTGTTTCCATCAAACAAAAGCGCAGGGTGAAAAAAAAAATCGTAGAAACACTAACTAAAAACCATCGCGAATGTGATCACTGTATTCGTCAATACTTCATGTTTCTGAGTATTGCGTTATTTTGTATTGCTTTTTTTTTTCGCAGCTCAAGATAACCGGTAAGGCGAAGGTATGTTTTTGCACCGCGTGCTGTTTTTCGCCGCACGTTTTGCACTGCAAGGATGTCGTTTTATACTGCAGCTGTGTTCGATTAACAGCGTCGGTTCGTCAATCCGCTCACTCACATTAGCGTGTCTTTTAGCGTGTGTGTATTTGTGCTCGTGTGAGAGTGAAAAGCGGGAAAATGTTTTGTTAAAAATAATAAAAATAGGCTGCTGCTTTTTTTTTTTTCAAGCAGCATAGCTTAGTGCCTCTTTCACAAATGATAGACTCGCCACACAGGCATTTCGTTGCCCCATTACGCTGGTTCTGCTAATGAATCGGTAGTTCATCTCCTACGTTTACCGCACAATCTTGTTCCCATTAAATGAACGCCGGTGGACCTTTGTATGCGGAAGCCTGGCATTCTGTCTCTATTGAACGGACCGTGGTAGAACAGCGTCGTTCCATTTTGTCCGGTAAACACCGCCTCGTCGCGTGCATTATCGTCGGTTTTGGGTACGTATACATCCCACAGCTTCGGCCTTTGTGTCACGGGCAGCCGCTTGCGTGTTCATTTCCATGGTCTGCGGGGCGTTGCATTTCCTTTTCCGCAATTTCCTATTCGCTGGTATTGTAGTATTCGATTGGCCTTCCGTGGAACGCCCATTGTACGATACATATGATAAAATAGGTAGACGCGCTTGTGATTTAAAAGTGCTTCCTTGATGACGCGTTTTCGGCGATGCATTCTTTTGTGCCGAGCATAGTGAATCGTACTTTCTGCGGCGAAGCAAGTCACGTCAACTGGCAGTGATGTTTGAGTCACATCAGAGTTTTGCGGCATTGGAGTGTAGCTGACGACTTAACTAAGACCCCAATGGAGCACTCAGTTAGTGTCGCATCACAAGTTCTGCCTCCTTTTTTCTCACCTTGAAATAGAACTTCGCTTGTGAGGCTGGCTGGATTAATTACACTGTCTGAATTCGTTTAGTTGATAGCTAGTAACGTACAGATTGTATAATTGTCAATGAACTTCGCGTTCTTGTTTGTCGAACGACTCCCAATTTTGGCTCGCATATGCAGTTTTTGTAGCTTCATCACCAGATTCTAATTCATTATCACCGCTGTATTCACTCTCCTTTATAACAGGAAACAACTTTAACATTGTAACGCAAATGGCTTAATGGCTTGGTTAATCAGCGTTTCTAAAGCCTCTGCTACGTTTAGTGGGATCAGTTTGCGAACTTAGCGTCAATAGCAATAATCATTCAACATGACAAACAGTCGTCTGGCTAGGAATAATGGTTGAGTTAACGTACCGATATGAAGATTTATTTTCATGCGAGTACGATTACACATAATTCTATCAAGTCTCTTCTCTTAACGAATTATTGGCTCACTTAGCCTATGAATCTGGTAATAACGCAGTTTGAGTGGTCGCTAAGTCATCTCAACATATCGCAGAGCAGATAAGAAAGTGCTTACCTCTTAGCTGGGACAAAAATCTTGTTCACACGACAGTGCGAGTGATAACGGTGTTTCCGTGTGGACACTGGACGTTCGAGAAGGAGGTGTCCCGAAGTTCCTAAACGTTGAAGACCTCTCATACGAGTGGTGACGGGTGATACTTATATCGGGGTGTTGTATGGGGATACGGGAGCCCGGCGCAACACCGAACGCGGGATAGGTTACGTGGGGTCTCGGCGAGGCGAACGAGCGCATCGCCACGCCACGCTCTTGGAGTGACCGGACACAGCAGACGCGGTCGGTACAAAGCACACAACATACATACATTTATTAACTAATTTAGACGACGATATCGTCCGCTGAATGATACACCAATTTCAACTAACTCGCTATCATACAAACAACATAACGCAGTGACACACTAAACACACAATAACATGATAAACACACACTAACACATACCCAAGGCGGCGTCGCCAACGCCTGACTTTCCACGTGGGACCCCGGCGCGAAGCCCGCGGTGCCGAGCACCGGGGACCCACGCTACAGACAACCGTTCGCGGCAGCCGCCACGCGCAGAAGAGACTCGCTCAACGCTCGCCCACCACCCAGGCCTGCCTTCCGCCAGGGGCCACCGCCGGCGCTACCACTCTACCAACAGTGGTACTCAAAGCGAACACAACGCCATCTATCGCCCGGCGGTGGTCACCACCGAAATAAAGCCTTGGGGCGAGACACGTGCGCCACGCGGCGCAGACAACTTTACAGGGGGGGGGGGGGGGGGGTCAGCACCCTCACAGTTATAAGCCACCCACATGTGCACTGTTGCTTAGCGATTCGTTCGCTTTCGTGGTAGCCTGTCTGTACTTTACGTTTAAAAAAAAGATATATTTGTAACATAACCTGAAAGGAGGAAACAAGGCGAGGCATTCGCTAACATAGTATTTTGCAAGAATACATGCCCCCGACGCGCTACAACGTCAATTTTCTCCTCCTCTTGACCATCTTTGGCTGCATGTCAGGTCAAGGTGGGGGCCGAAATGCGGGGCTGGAGTGTGGCAGCTTGGGCTAGTTGGTATGGCATGACGATAGTTATAGCGCGAAAACAAAACGACGACACAGAGACAAGTGTCTTTCGTGTCCTTCTTGTCTCTGTGTCGTCGTTTTGTTTTCGCGCTGGAGTGATGTGGAAATGATAGTGCTTCATTGATACGTCATCATTGATACAAATCAGAGGATTGTATCACTGAAATAATTTCAGCTTCCACTCTGTGCATTTTGGCAATGTCTTAAATATTTTTGTGCAACTGCTTCGCATAGCCTTCGTCGTTTGATGACGGCAACGTTTGTAGGAGAAGACAAAAGCACAACTATTTGACGTACGCATGTCAATCAGCCCGTTGTTTAACGTGTTGTGAACGACGCACGTTTCTCTTTTCGTTGACGGGGACTCGGCAACAAAGTCATTACCTGTTACGCCGCTTCAGTGGGCCCGTTAGGGGAAAGAGAGGCACCCATAGGGCGAAAAGGGGTGCTCCGGGGTGCTCCGGGGAGATAAGCGGCGGTGGAGCAGACACTCGAATAGTAAGAGCGCTGTGTGAGTGTGTGAGTGATTTTACATGCAAAGAAGAGAAAAGTGAGCCCCGTAACTGTCTCTCAGGGGGAGGACACCTCAACAGTAGCTCACGAAGGATGGGGGTAAAGGAGGGATTAAAAGAATAGGATTAAAAGGTAAAAGATAGAGGAAGGAGAGAGCGAGGCGCAGGGACAGCGAACGACAGAAAACGACGGAAGTAAAGAGGAGATAGGAAAGATGGACATGGTCGCAGGAGTCCGAGGATGGGGCACCACTCGGCGAGAGCTCATGTCGGCGGCAGGAGATGGCGTAGGGGGAGCCCAGTCGGCCAGAGCTGCGCTGTCGTCGGAGATCGCGGGGGCACAACCGGTCGGCACGAAATCCAGCGAGTGAGTAGAAAGAGCGCTCGAGTGAAGACGCATGGACGGCTGCTCAGGTGTTTTCCTTGAGATGTTCGGAAGTGCCTTTTTTGTGCCTGTAAATTTTGTAAACAAATTTAGTCTACTCTTATCAAACTGTGTCTTCTTCCCTGTTCGAGATTCTGACGAAAGAATTCACTACATAGGGATTGCTTTCCACGCTCGTATTTGATGCACCCATCGTCGTCCCTTGACGAGAAACACAGTGAAACTGTCGTTATATACATTTATTATTCATTTTTTACTGAAAACAAAGTGAAATAAACACTACAACATACCGAACTGAATTTAAATTACGAAAACGTCGCTATTGTTTTATCAATTGTACAAACCCGGAAGTATCACTTTATTATTGCACGGTTCGTCCTCTGGATGTCCTTTAGAGACTCGTCAAAAATCACGTGTTGAATGAGTTTGCATTACTACGCAAATGTAGTGGGAAGTGTAGGAATATATATATATATAGCGTTTGGTCTCATGTATTCATCGTTCCTAAAGAGAGTCCGTACGACTATTTTTAAGTGAATCACCTAATGACTGTTACTTACGTGGTCATTGCAGATTGGGATTTGTAAAAGAATGTGCATGCCCATGTTGTATCGTAAGATTAATTTTTCTTTCGGATAGAGCAGTAAGTTAGGAAAAAAATTATGCTTAAACTTCACAGATGTAGAACATGTTCCAATATAGAACCTTTGCCGTGATGCCTGCGAATAAATGTTTGTGGTGTATAGTCATGAATAAATCATTTCAGTGACGATAAATGTGAAAGTTAATGTAACACCTAATGTCATGGCCGCTGTTAAACGATCAGCGGCAATGATTATTTTTTTTTTGCGTTCTTCAGACTCAATACCGCCGTTTTCCTGAAAACGAGATCTTTGAAACCATAGTATCTCACTCTATGACAATTAGCCCGTATTAGATACTCTGGTGGTAACGCAAGTGATCCAATGCGACCATATATACCACGGTATTGTTTTTGTAACGATGTGAGTAACCTACTTGAATGTCTATAGGGTACGGTCATTGTGGCCAGCTGAATGTGATGGTCTGTTTTCCAGCATGAGGTCGTAATTTCGATTCCGAGCCTAGGCTATTTTTCTTCCAATATATTAGTTTAATTCAACCGTTAGAACCTCAGATAATGTTGACGACAAGTACTCACTAAATGGTATGTTTTGTGTTATTTCTTAGGATTTTGAAGTGTACAATTTGGTTTCACATGCTTGATTGCTACGCACAAGCTCTCCAACACCTCCTGTTTGCAAATCACAACGAGGTTGATCGTTGCGGCGCCTTCCCATTAGTTGAGCACACAGCTGAGTTTGCTTGAAATTAGGTACTCCCGCTTCAGCTAGGTCCAACTTGGACTAGTTAGGTTTCGTGCTTCTCCAGTCGTTCATTTCAAGACTACCGATTGCTTGTCCTGGTATGTGTTGCACAGAACTTGCGATCAACACATTGTGAGGTCATATGATCATCGACCGAAAACTTACTGTTGAAATCAAAGCTTGCAGGTTGTCCGCCTCGATGGATTAGTGGCTACAGTGTTCGGCTGCTGACGCGAAGGTCGTGGGTTCGATACCGGTTGCGGTGGTCGCATTTCAATGCAGGCGAAGTGGAAGAAGAAGCTAGTGTACTGGGTCATGTCAGTGCACACTGAATAACACCAGATGGTAAAAAATTTCTGGAGCCCTCCACTATGGCGTCCCTCAAAATCATATCGTGGTTTTAAAACCACGACATGATTTTCAAACATAAAATCCAGAATAATTCAAAGCTTGCAGGTTTTTCATCATTCTCCAATATCGCGACTGACCATGGTATAGAAAGCGACATTCTCCAATATCGCGACTGACCATGGTATAGATTGTTGGCCTAGTTGGGACCAACTAGGCCAACAATCAGTATTATGACCATGGTAGCTGTGGAGCTGTGGAAACATCTGCAGTATTAGGACGGAATGGTCATTATTCCGAAATGAGGTATTAAATTAGGAATTCTTGCATTTTCGTTTTAATGTCCCAATGTCCATTATTTCTGATCACTTCGTTTCGTTGTAGCATACCTAGAAGATAAATTCTAATCGCGCAGCGGGGGCAAGCTAAAATAGCATAAGCACACTGAGTACTATGTAAGACTACGCGCATAAACTCTCAGTGGGACTACTATTTAGGGTTATGCTCAATACCCAGCCGCGTCGACTTCGAGTGACGAGTCAGACATACTTTGTCATGACACTACATACGCGTAACACTATTTTCTTGCGCACTCGCATGGATTCTCTTTCTAAATTACCTTACAAAACTCGTTTTTTTCGTATTGTGGCTTTTATACAAGTACGCAATGGTATGAGTGCTCGTGAGTCTTTCTCGTACAAACTAGCAAAGAAATGCGTGCATATAGCTCCTTCCAGTCACAGCTTGAAGCTGCTATCACATTTGAGCTTTGGTAAATAGAAGCGGAGGCTATGGAACCCGCAATCTATCTGCACACGTGTAATTAACGTTTTCTGTCCTCTGAAAATCTAAGCACACAGTTCCGTCACACAGTTCGTACATTGAGTACAAGTTCCGTACATTGAGTGCGTGAGGAAAATGTTTTTTCACGCACTTTTTTTCTGTGACAGAAAACGACTGTTCCGGCACAGTGCAGTACTGCCATAACTGCCACAGCAACTACCGCTGCTCACCTGTTCTTTGGCGGTATTCACTGTCACTGCTACCCGCACCCAAAGTGCACACGGGTTTGGTTCACAAACGCTTTCTACAATCACCGCAGCACTGTGCGGTACACGGGCTGGAACATGTCCGAGGAAGTCTTGTGCTTCACTTTGTCAACACTTCGTCTTCAAGTTTGGGGCCATCAACTTCGTCGTGCTAGTGTCAGCAAGCGCTTCTTGGTCCTGCAACGTCCAGGGTCGGCCAGCGTATAGTGTTGCAGTAGAGCGTCCGCATCTTTGTGCTCTATGAGGGCACGTGGTCTACTTCTCCTCCGTCGAGCTGTCGTCCCTCGAAGGGTCCGGCGACGGGCTTCGCTCTCCTGGCACTGTGTTTGCAGCGCAAGGTGTGGCTGGTGGCGCCCCGTATGCGAAGCCCGCGGGCGCGCCCAGAAAGGACCCGAAAGCGTGTCCGGGCGCTGCCGCCAGGTAGTGCGGGGCCCACAGCCCCTGGCGCTGAGCCAGCTTCATGCGCGTGGTCATCTGCTTCTTCCACTTTGTCCTGAACAAAAGAACGAAGTGATCTCATTCATTCATTCATTCGTTCATTGTCAGTACGTGACTGTATCGACGTGCAAAGCCCGTATACTCTGGCTTCTCCGTAAACTTATTCAATGTGAGGGGAAGCCCACTTTCTTAGCATGACACAATTTTCGGGATTTTGGACGGAGAGTTCTCGTGTTATGTTTAGTTATTTGTTAGACAGCCGTCAGTTTAACAACTTTCCCGTGGGGCCTCACCTAATGGGATATGGCGCAGTCTGTCCCGACCATTTCGAAAGAGCGCGTCAGGAACAAAACGGCTTGGGACGTGAAAATCGCGACTCATCATCTCATTCAACTGACTTGAGGTGGTGGTTTCCTGCCAGATACCGTCGTCTAGTACTCGTTTGATAGGAGGACTATTTGCAAACTGCATGATGAACACTTAAATATGCCTTTGAATGTTAGGCGTAAAACACAGCAGTCATTACCGTTTCTGTTATTAGGTCTTCGATATCTGATTCTGTGATCGTCTGTTCGGACTTTTCGCATGCTACTCTATTTAAAATTTTCTCTTTCGTGGCCTTTGATGGACACACACACGCACGCACGTAGGGTGAATGCGATAGCATCTCCCCTTGTGCGACGCCTGCCGTCGATGGCTCCTCAAGCCGAGAGCAAACGTCCATCGTTCTTCTGGTGAAGGAGCATGGACGGAAGTTAGTGATGTGCGTGGCGAGAGGGGAGGCTGCGTCGTTCGCGCAGCCGCTGCGATATTTTGTCAAAAGGGTGGTCACGAGCGTTGGCGCACGTGCTATCTCGACAGACATCAGTATACGGTTCGCGTATCCTTTTACCTACAGTGCAAGATGACATGCTCCTTACGGTGACCGTATTCCCATGCTCCGGAGTTTTTAGAGGTACGCGACATCAGGGTTATCTGTCAGCCTTAGTTCGTATAACACTCCAATTCGTTGCTTTTTTTACATTCAATAACATGGCCGTGCGGTAAAACCGATTTTTTTAAAAGAATAAGCACAGCTAAACATTAGCAACTTCCTCTTCCTTCTTTACGCGGAAAGCAATGTTTCGGCTTACCTTCGGTTTTGAAACCATGTCTTGATTTGTACTTCCGTCAGGTTCAGCGTAGCCGACAGCTCCATGCGCTTGCTTACACTCAGGTACTTGTCCACCTGCGTGTGGGGTATTGTATGCTACAGATGTGTCGAGTTCCTTGAATACAATCAAAACGCCTTCATAATGATGTACTGAAGGTTTTGTTGAGCAGGTCAGTTAGTGGCAAATATCGCTAGTCATAAAGCTTGAAATACAGCCGAAACTTTCGTTATGCTGGGGATTTCGTTCTTCAGGCATTCGATGCGTTTGCTTCGACTCTATAGCACTTGTGTTTTCTTTTGTTCATTTTTTATAATTGCTCGGCGTCGGTGTTTTCTCAAAAAAAGATTTGAAAGATAATGATCAATTTTCCTATGTCATGCTTTTTTAAGTTTACTTATTTCATGCCTACAGCAACCACTGCATATATTTATGGAAGCATACGAACAACAATGTTCCACAGTATTAAAAGAGAGACATACGATCACGACTCTTTCGGGTAGCACCACTTTGACACAAGTTTATGTTGATCATGTATACTAGTCGTGATAATTTATGCAGGTTCTAAGGTATTAATTTCGCAAAAGATAGTAAATAAATGCCAATTGTGGCGTCATGAATACTTGTGCCATCATCCTCTATTGTTCAGGCTTGTTATCGCAAACGCAACTTGATCGTTAACAGCCGATAGCGACGCCGTACGGTTAGAACTTGTCGGTAACAAGCGTCGTGTTTATAACGCAACGATGTTTGTTGTCGTCCGCCAACTATTTCAACGTTCGTACTTGCGTGCAATAGTTACGTGTTACTAGTAGGATGGGGCGCATCGTTCTTTGCGGCAAATGAGGAAAAACAAACAAAGGATTGCTTCTCACTTCATTGCTCACCTTGAACTCCGCCTCAAGCCTTTCTAGTTGCTTGGCGCTGTACGCCTGACGAGGCTTTCGTTCAACGCCCGGCTTCCTGGGCCTTCGCCCAGAAGGCTTCGGAGCTCCGATTCCGTACATCTCTGCACCTCGCCAGAGAAGAGACAGCAAAGAGAGCAATGTTGTTAGGCTGGTTGGTTGGTTCCTCAACGTATTGGCGCAACTTACTCCGCAGGATAGCCCATGAATCGGATGGTGCCTAGCTCAGGAAATTAATCCACTTACTGAGAGAAAGGCTTGAAAACGAATTGTTCAGCCATTACATATTATTAATTGGAACTCGCAAGATTTAAAAAAAGAAAATAATCTTTAGAGAAGCAAGACTAACAACGTAGGAGAACAAATATATGCAGCTGTAACTACCACAATTGAGTTCTGATTAGTCTCTATGCCTTTTTTTTTGCTTCTTTAGAGTAGTCTTAGAGTGTTCCATTGCTATGTTACGTGAGTAAACTACGGTGTTAGGATTTCTCATGCCCATGGAAATAATATGTAGCAAACAAAAAAAATTGTTCAATGGTCTTAATATGTATTTGATAGCTATTTAGTTAGTTGATCATTACGGCGCATAAGCCGTAATGATCAAGTGACTAGTCATCAAGTTCATTTTACGGAACGAGTTGAAGCTGAGAGCTTGTGTTCTGCTCTTCTATCTATTTTCGTCGTTTCGCCCGGTGTGTGCTGCCATATTCGGTCAATGTTCACGCCCGCGGATCGAAGGCTTCCTGTTGCTGTGCAGCTACAGGCTTATCTAACTGAACTGTCTGGCTACCAGAAATTTCTACATTCATTTGGAAACCGAGTACACGGACACATTAACAATCATTTCAAATTTTCGCTCTCACAAAATACGAGGTTGTATTTTCTTTGCAAAGCGTCGAGCAATACCATGAGCTGACTTGAAGCAAGAAATAAAGGAACTAAGATTAGCGGAACACAAATATACATACTGTCCACCACTACCATATGCTGGCTGAAACACCGTACTTAATCTACCATAGAGCGTCAAAGATTTTAATACAGCACTAGTGCCATATTTAGGCCTCGATCACACATCTGTCAAAAGACCCCGTCCCGTCACTGTCAAGTGGACTGTGTCCTCCACGACACTCCGTTTCCTTGCCTGTTTCTCCTTTAAAAATTGAAAGGCCGCAAATTTACGAACATTGGTCAACGTCACGCTAGGCATGCATTTTCTATGGAGAAACTGGCAAGAACACGGTAGTTTCATCGTCGACTTTAGAAGCATCTGGTTGCAGCGCGATGAAAGACAAAGGAGGGCACAAAGAAGGCAGACACAATGCTGCGTGTATTCGTTGTGCATTCCTTTGTCCCTGTGCCGAGTTTGCTCAGCAGCAGTTGCTTCTAATGATCCACCAACGAGCCTGCTTCGATACTCCCATCATGGACGCTGGTAACGCCACGGTTGCGATGACGTGACGGGGCATCTGATGATGACCTCAATCAAGACCCAGAGGAAACAATACGCTCCGGCTCCTCCCTTACTCCTAGCAAAATACCTGCTAGCGTGAAGAACAGCGGCCTGCCCGCGGCCAGCCACGCTGCTGGTGTCGTCGCGGCAGCAGCCGACATTCCGTACTGCTGCGCCGCTGCTGCCGCCACAGCGGCTTGCTGCTCGTAGCTGGACGCCGGCGCTCTTAGCGCCGGGTGGTGCAGCGCCAGTGGCCTCAGGCACGGTGCCCCGCTCATCGCCATTGGTTGGTGCGGTACCGTGGCGGCGGTGGGAGCTGTGCGGCCGCCGGCGACCGCACCCGGTGAGGGCCTCAGGTCCAGGGGCATTCTGCGCGACGCGTCCTCGGCCAGTAGGCTGGCGATGGAGAAGCTGCCGCTGCGGCCGCTTCCCTCCGCTTGCGCCGCAGCAGCCTCCGCTGCTCGAATGCTGGAGTGCCTTGCTGGCCGCAGTGAGTAGCAACGCAGATGCCGGAGGCGACTCGGATCTTCTGGCCGGGGACCACTGGCTCGGCTCTGAGCTCTCCATGCGTCTCCGTGTATCGCGTCTGGACGCTGTGTACGAAGGTCGTGTTTGATCGTACTGGTTGACGTAGTGAACCGTTAACTTAATGAACAATTGTATATAAGATACGACTCTGACCGCGGCCATGCCTTCGAAATCTGAGGCTTGGCAGGTTGCTTTACGTGATTGTTTTGTGCTTACAAGCCAAATAGTTTGTCCATAATCGACATGACCATTCATTTTGAAGTGTTAAAACATTTTTACATATGTTCAACGTCACTTGGTGAAGCTTCGCTCAATAAAAAAAAATTGCACCAAAGCCACCTTCCCTCGACATGCCCCGCATGACACTGATTTCTATGGTATGGGGATCCGGCAATTTTTTTTTTAATTTCGTGCTAGTCTCAGTGCCCACAGTGCCAGTGTGATATCGTGGTTTTCAAGAGAGAGAGAGAGAGAGACAAAGCTTTGCTTACAGAAAGGCCGACAGCTATTTTATCTAGCTTCTTCTCTACTGCGAAGGAGTGAAACGGGAAAGAGTACTGAACGATGATGCAAGGTTAACGAGGTGAGTATTTATTTTTTTGTTTCGGCTTTATTAACGCGAGTAAATATTTCCTAAGTATACGCTTGTTTGACACTCGTTCTTTACCGTGGGAAAGCTTTCTGTAAACACTTGCATAGGTTGTCAAAACCCTTGTCGTGTCGGCATAACATGGTTCAGCATCTTCGAAGCGGCACAACCATACTTCAATCTCGTTTTAGGTACGAAGCACCTTCGCAAGGGTTAGGCATGTCGGCGTCTCCTGTTGTCACGGTGCGTCATGCCATGGTGGGTTATCAGAAATACGGGCATGCAGCACAAAGGATACATCCTGCTACTCGCAACTCGCTACCGGCTCAATAAAAAAAAAAAGAGCAATGCAACAGTTAGCACACCGAATAGCCGGCGATGTTAGGGGAGCAGAAACACCCTACCTGGCATGCCGTAGGTAGCGTGGTGAAACGGGGAGCGTAGGCAACTTAACTGAAGAAAAAGAAAAACTACGGCGCTAAAAAAAAAAAAAACAACCGCCCGTTGTTACAATCTCATAACAGCTTTCGCCGTAAAACAAAGCGCTGCCAGTTCTTGCCACAGTCAATATAGCACCTTTCTCGAAACACCGCGACAGTAGTCACAGACTTACAGTAAACTTTCCCACTTGCTTGCCTTTTCAGCTTATCCTGAAGAGGTTGTAGAGACACATCGGAAACCACGTGATGTTTAAAAAAAAAACATGTAGTATGTGACGGCCTACCTCACGAATTCAAATAACTTGCCCTTCCGGAAGCTGTGGTCGCTCAGATGACACGCTATTCACAGAAAATCCCATAGCCATGCCCTCGCGTGTCAGCGACGTGCAGTTTCATATGGGCTCCGCTACTTTCCTTGATATGCCATAGTCTTTATGTGACGTCCACTTGTTCTCAATAAACGTTTTAAAGTGTTTGTGTTTGTACATGTATACCTTTGTGGGTAAAATAGGTAATGTTTAATAGGTCACAACGACGACACACAAGGACGACTCAGTCGAAGCGACATGAGCTAACTTCTTTTAGTCTTCTTTTTTTTTTTGTTCAACAATTCAGGTTAGTTCATTTGGTTCAGAGAGGTCAAAAGCTTCCTGCGAGCTTGGTTCTTTATCTTATACTTTAATTGGTTGTGATACACATTGAAATGTTGGCGAACTCTTCTACAGAACCGTGGCAACTAAGTAACAATATAACGAAAAAGAAAACAAATGAAGAAGAAGATAAGAAGGAACTTTAGAAAAATGCACCTCCCGTTTTCGCTGACATAAAAAAAAAAAGAAAGAGAGAGAGAGAGAGAGGAAGGTCTTTATTTATCGAACTTTACGTTAAAAAAAAGGGGGCGCGGCGTACTCGAGCAGCAATATCCGAGTGCCCCTTTCGTCCGCCACATTTGCTTAAAAGCGTTCGACGAGATTTCGAAAAACGTCCAAATTCAATGGGTCTTGGGGGAAAAAAAATTAATAGCCCCTGAAGCGCCGTATTTGCGCGTGGAGACATCCAAGACATTTATTGCGCTTTCGCCGTGCATGCTTCGCGTAATGGTTCCATCTGGTCACAGACATGTGCCGGGGCAAAACGAAGATGTGCGTGTGAGATCATAATTCCGAAATTCCCGCGGGCAACCCTGCCTGGCCAAATTGAAAGACTGGGCAGATTTATTTCTCGCCGCCGCGGGCTTTCCACCTCGGCGGCTGGGAAACTAATGGACGGGGCAATTCTCTTCGCTCATGGCGCGCTGATGGAGCGTCTCTGTCCGCCGTGCCGCTCAATAGCTGCTTAACGCGCACTGCGCCCAATCAGTGGGGGAGAAACCGGGATTGATTGATTGCCTTCGGTGTGGACACTGCGTACCGCGCGTTTCTCTCTGTGTGCGCTGCTGGGAGTGCTATGAGGATATTAACGTCAAGCGCGCCGCTATTGCCTTGCGCGTTATTACTGGCACGTTGTTATGGCGTTATCAAGTTTTTCCACTCTTCGTAGTGGTTCAGCGAATGCATGCGGCACTTGGACGGCTGTGACATTTTATAAGAGAAAAGGGAACGTAAAGAATGTTTATTTAGCAAGTAAATCAATCAGTATAATAATCTATATTCGGCAGATCCCACGTACCTTGGAAATCGACATTATGCGAAACATGCGGTGGGAAGGCGACCGTGTTGTAATTTTTATTGAGCGACAGGTCATCAAATGACGCTAAATAAATGCATAAATGCTGCATGCAAAGACTTATGTTTAAGAATTGCAAATTTTTATATAACCAGTTGTTTGAACTTGCGCAGCGATGCCGACAGGAACATGAATATTAGCAACACCAGAAGCGATCAGCTGATATGAAGCGCTGGTGCTCTCGAGGATGGCAGCCCTAGACACATGCTACATAAATCAACTCCAGCGCATGGCGCCCAACTACAATTAACCTTAACCCGACCACAGTAACCCGACGTGACGGCCGTAATCAAATAGTACATATGCAAGCTCCATAAAGTCAGATAGAACTGCAACCGACAGCATTGCAACCGCAACTGACGTTTCACAAACATTAAGGGGTCTGTTTGAAAAGCGATTTGGAGGCCTGGCATGGCTGTGTGGTAGAATGCTCGATTGTCACGCAGAAAGCTTGGCATAGATTCCTGCTGGGACCCTGACTTTGAATTCTTCGCATCCGTCGGGCCAACGCTGCCGATGTCAGGTTTTTCTTAACACTGACGCGTTAGAATTGCCCATGTGTGTTCTCGTCGTTCCATGGGTAGATGCTAAAGCTGTGTTCCAATTCCAGGCAGCATCGTAGACAGTCTACGCGGACAGCTTAAAAAATAGCATCGATCCCGTGTTGCCTGAGAAATGGAACACGTCTGGACGGCTTCTACGCGATGAGACGCCACCTCGCGTCGAGAAGAGAAAGCTAAGATAAACAAACGTAACCGTAAATTTTTCACACAACGACCACACGTACCGACAACGCATATGTACGTGTAATCGCACGATCAGCTTTTACCTTGCATTAATGCTGGCATGTACCCGCTAAACGCTAGACATGTTCTCTAAGCTTATGAAGGGACCTGAACGTTACAAAGGCTGTGATCGCCCGCCTGGGTCGAACGGTGATTACGGTGCTCTTCTGCTGACCTGAAAGTCGTAATTTTAGCCATGGCATACGCGGTGGCTTTTCTATAGAAGCGATATTGTTGAGGCCCGGGCACTGTGCGATGTCATTGCACTTAGGAGAACACTAAATAGCTGAAATTTGCAGATGCCACCACAACGGCATTCCTTATGAGCATATCGTGGTTTTGGCGCGTAAAGCCCAATATATGGTAAGGTTTTGATGTTTCGGCTTTGTTATTATGTCGGCCTTTTAATAATCCCCGCGCAATGGGTATGTATATGGCGGCTAGAAGTGGTTTAATGGTGACTGCAATGGTGCTATCGCTGTCTCGGTGGCAAGAAGTGTGTCACTATTGACAGAAACTGTTTTGCTAATGTACAGCGATAGACACTCTTTTACTCTTGCACGGGATATTTTTTAGGTTTTCGAAGTATATCGCATTGCCTTTCCCATGATATCAATCACAATATTAACGGTTATTGCCGCGTGTGCCGCGATGCACGAGATCGTAATAAAACAGATTTGGAGGTGTCTCAAAGCGTGCACGCTAAGCTACTTATAAAAATATCTGAAAGCTTTAGTGCGTACAGTTTTGAATTTACCAATTGCTCGAGAGTTTTATGGCATGCAATGTTCGCCACCTTGATGTAACGATCCTGGTCTAGTTTTCCTGACCCGCGTCCGCTGGAAACTTTTCTAAAGCAAATTGATGCTTAAAATCAATGGCAAAAACCATCTTCTTAAAGCCGGTATAGCTGTCAGGCTCTACAACTAGAAAGGAAAAAAGCCACCAGTTGGAAGAGTCATTGCCCTGCCATCGTTTTCCAGCTGCCATCCTTCCGTGGTCAATACTTTGTCTTGGCCATGCAACTGTCATCTCTTTCATCTTCATTTCACCATAGCTGCACAACACAGTCGTTGCGCTGTCACGGACGACATCGTCGCGCTGTTATAACGTCGGCCAGAACACGTGAACGGCAATTTGTAGTGTCTACATCGAACAACGTCACAATTTTGAACAGTATGCCATGGAAGCACTGCTATGGTTTGATTTTGTGTGCGTCGTCCGCATAAACTATATATTCGTTACACCTTTGCCCCGCTTTTCGCATTTCATTTGTTAATGCGGTAGAAGTTGTGTGGGCACTCTCGGTGTTTTGTTTTGTTTTTATCGCCGTTACTCTCGGTATGAAGTCGTAATTGGCAACATCGCCCCACGCATTGTATGATCTACGCGCCAGTAAAATGATAAGATGAGGACGAACGCGGCTGGAGCAGAGATGAGAGAAGCCGGCCATATCCGTTGCTCGAAGGGTGCATTGGACAAAATCGCGTCACGTGCGAGGCTTATATTCGATGTCCCATCAAAGAGAGAATACACCCTGGCCGTCCTTCGCCAGACGAAAGAGCGCCATCGGAAAGGGGGGGGGGGGGGGGGGGTCTGCGTTTCTCAAGCAGCAACTGCGAACTTGCTCATGAGGACGCGGTCGCTTATGTGGTTCTTAAAGGGAAAAGAAGAGAAAAGTGAGCCCCGTAACTGTCTGCATCAGAGTGCGACACCTCAACAGAAGCTCACAAGGGATGGGGCTAGGGAGGGATTACAAGGATAGGATTAAAAGGTATATATAGAGAGAGGAAGGAGAAAGGGCTGGTGCACGCGCTATCTTGACAAACATCAGGGCACGGCTCGTAAACTTGCTGCACTGCCAGTGGTTTGCGTTTAGAGGGGAAAACTGTTTCTGACCTTGGAGTGGCTGTATTCCGCTAAGCCAGAGTTTTGTTGAATTACGTGAGGTCGGGTCCAAAGGAGTTAGCTGCTGGCGTTACTAAGTATAGCATCTTAGTTTGTTCCTATCACATTCATTGGTTCATCCTTGCTGCAAAACTATGGTTTGCTTTCCCTCTCCAGGATTATCTTTCCGTTATTTTTAGCAGAAATTTTACTTTTCTCCTATATCTTCAGGTGCTTTCTGACGACAATACTCATTGCAGAACTCATACCCTTCAATGCCGCTGGGCACGAGGTTGGCTGTTTGACTACCGGCTATAACGGCATCTGGTGGAGGCAGAGTTCAAAAGGGTTGTTAGAAAAAAATAAATGGCCAAAATTAACGACTATATTATCCAAGCTTAGACATTCCTTGCCACAAAATTGTTTTCTTATGTTAATCAATTTATTAAAATTAGTTTTCATAACGATACTCGAGTTGAACTTATCCTCTGACTCAACAATGGAAGCTGTGTAGCGTTGTTCTACCTTATTACTTCCATCTTCTTCATTACACTTGCTCAAAGTTCCCCGTGGGTGGCCATGCTTTGTTAGACAACTTGCTTTTATTTAGAGTGCGTACGATTAGACGTGAAAAGCTATTGCCGCATGTTATTCTCAAGAAAGAGACCGTATATCGTACAACCTCTTATGCATATATGGGTGACGCTGTCTACTTTTTCAAAGGCTCCTGCGGCTTAAGAGATTTTGTTACGATTTATCCGACTAAAATTCGATTATACTGCCGACGTTTCAACTGCATGGTGGCTACTCATAACCAAATGCTTTGGGAATGCAAAAGGAACCCTTTTCCAAAGACATTTCTGCCATCTTTTTCCCACGTCTCGTGTGGACCACTCTTGACGGTAACTGGCTACCTTATTCAGGCAGGAGATATTCATCATCATCATCAGCATCAGCCTGACTACGTCCACTGCAGGACAATGGCCTCTCCCATGTTCCGCCAGTTAAGTCGGCCCTGTGCTTGCTGCTGCCAATTTATACCCGCAAACTTCTTAATCTCATCTGCCCACCTAACCTTCTGTCTCCCCCAAACCCGCTTGCCATCTCTGGGAATCCAGTTAGTTACCCTTAACGACCAGTGGTTATCCTGTCTATGCGCTACATTCCCGGCCCATGTCCACTTCTTCTTGATTTCAGCTATGATATCCTTAACCCCCGTTTGTTCCCTAATCCACTCTGCTCTCTTCTTGTCTCTTAAGGTTACACCTACCATTTTTCTTTCCATTGCTCGCTGCGTCGTCCTCAATTTAAGTTGAACCCTCTTTGTAAGTCTCCAGGTTTCTGCTCCGTAGCTAAGTACCGGCAAGATACAGCTGTTATATACGTTCCTCTTGAGGGATAGTGGCAATATACCTGTCATAATTTGAGAGTGCTTGCCAAATGTGCTCCACCCCATTCTTATTCTTCTAGTTACTTCAATCTCGTGGTTCGGCTCCGCGGTTATTACCTGCCCTAAGTAGAGATAGTCTTTTACAACTTGAAGTGCACTATTACCTATCTCGAAGCGCTGCTCTTTTCCGAGGTTCTTGTACATTACTTTCGTTTTCTGCAGATTCATTTTAAGACCCACCTTTCTGCTCTCCTTGTCTAACTCCGTTATCACGAGTTGCAATTCGTCTCCTGAGTTACTCAGCAATGCAATGTCATGGGCGAAGCGCAGGTTACTAAGGTACTCTCCATCAACTCTTATCCCTAACTGTTCCCATTCTAGGCTTCTGAAAACCTCCTGTAAGCACGCGGTAAATAGCAGGACATATTAACTGGGCCCAAAGGGTAGTGGCAATGAAACGTGCTAATGTTGAAGACTGGGCCTGTTGAGAAAGCAGGACTACTTTGTAACAAGCAACGGTTCATCAACCTTCGAACCTGTGCCAAGCTAACTTTAACGACCTTATTGTGTTGTGTATAAATTTGTTTTTCTGTTCAACTTTCCTGTCAATTTATTTCTCGGTTTCTGTTTGTCTCTGATTTACTTATTTTATCCTATCATTGACCTGTGTGCCCAGTCATTTCTTACGTTGGGTAGTTACATCATACGACATAGCGAATTTCTCGCACTTTACGCATAGGTTTGTCATACCGAATAAAGCATTCTCAGTGTCTACAGTTACACATATCCGTCCTCTGCGAGGTCGCATCATTATCTTTGTTTTGATCACTGTTCTTACAATAGAACTTTATCAGGACTTGTAATATGTATACATCCTTCAGAAATAACTGCGTGGCGTTGCTATTTACTCTCGTTGCACGCAATATAAATGCCTATGTTTCGTATCTGCACAGACGTTGCAATAATATAATAATAATATAATAATAATAATAATAATAATAATAATAATAATAATACTGGTCTGGGATGCGTTGCGTCCCAGCTTGCATGATTAGACCATAGTAAAGTGTAATATATGGTATTGCATAGTATATGAGCTATAGCAGAGTAGAGTACAGTATATCAACTAGTATGCAGTCTAGTAGCCCCACATGAGCACACAGCAGCAGGGACCTCTCGTGTTCAGTTGTGTTTGAGCCATGTGATAATATCCCAAAACAAAATACCAATTCATGATGGTAATGAAAGCTTGCAAGTCTATTTATCCGAGATAATCACCGACAAAACGAACTCCGGAATGGTTTCCATTTTGTGATCCCCTTGATGTGTGCGTTGAATGCTGTGTAAGGTACGTCAGCTGTTTTGTCTTTCACCTTCCTTTTTGTAGTGTTTTCTTACCGTTCCCTAACGAAGGGTAGGGAATCGCGTACAGCCTGGTTAGAGTCAATGCCCTTCCTTTGCCTTTCCCTCTTTCGGTATACCGATGAGTCCTCATACATCAACACAAACTGTCATTCAAAACGTACAGTCTAAATAGAGAAGTAACGTGTGACGTGTACTATTTTGACGTCATTGGTATTTGAATGTCAAAAGGATGTCGTTCTCTAAGCCGGCTGTGGTAATTGGTCAACAATTGTACAAAACAATATTGAAAATTTTTGGCGACGCTAGCACACACTTTTATGGTTATCGCGTTAAAACTTACCTTGGCGTGTGCTTTTCTTTCACTTACACGGTGTCTCCTTCAGAAGACAGTGAGATCTCCGCGAATAACGATGGGCAGATCTCCTTGCGTAACACTATCAAGGTGGTATATCTCCAGCTCCGGCTCGACAAGCGTCTTTACCCTCCCCCTCATCCATTCATCCATCACTCACTGCGCACGAGGCTCCAACTCTACGGCACATCCAAATAAATTGCCTGATGCCTGCCGTCCCAATTGCCCCTCCCCATATGTCGACTTGTCACACAGCCTATTTTACTGCCCAACTGCTCAGCAAATCTAGCTATTACCCTCCCCCATCCCTTTCCATCACTTCTTGGCTCGACTGGATCGGCGCCTAAGGGGAAGAAGAACAGCGTCGACTGGTCGCACAGGCGCTCGAAATGCTCGGCCTGTAAATTGTGGCTGAATAAAAGTCTACTACTACTACTACTACTACTAGTTTTACTACTACTGCTAATGTCTTAGATTTTGCGCTGCCAAATTTGTTCACTACAAACGTTTGTAGATTGCTTCGTGTAGTGCGACTGAAATTGCACATTATGTCGTAGCCGCATACCCTGTACATGTATGATTATAAGCGCGCGAAAGTTGATCTATAGTAAGCATACTTAACTGCTTACTTTGTCACGCAGTATCATCAGGTAGCCTACAAATTGTTGAAGTGTCAGAGCACATTGTAAAGATAGGCAAAAAAATAGGAGGGGTTAAGGGAATGGAAGTGTTCTTTTGGTCTAACAGTTCTAGTGTACTACATAAATGTTCGCTGTTTGTATTTACATAACCACATGACACTGACACGCAGTGAAGCCAAGAAATGCATGAAAAGGCACGAGAAATATTGACGATATTTTGACTGAAAATATATCACGTAGGTTAAGTTTAGAAACATGCACTGCTTCTGTGTGTTTGTCAGCTTTGATTTCCGACAAAAATATGCTAAATTTACTTCCAAAATACTGGGAAAATAGCTACTGTAAATAGTGACTGGCATTTAGTTTTGTCGTTCACTCTGTTTGAAAACTACATTCGCAAGTATTTTATTTCTTCTTCTAATAAATTTCTTATAGCATATAAAGAGAGATTGGTACCTTTTTGAGGCGCCGGCTACACTTCACTAACGTGTACACGTGTTGTTGTGGCGTTCTGTTTACGCATGCACACACTGTTCGGCTATCGCTGATCCGACAGTCTGTGGAGGCTTTAAAAAGACCGTTTGCATGCTGCCACACGCCACGAATATGTAACGAACTCATTGATGCACGTCAACCGATCGACGGCTACAAGTTTTCAGGTCGAGAAACACTTCGGAACTGCAAAGCACTCACCGATCGTACTCTTTAAAAAAAAGTCCGCTCGTCCTTGCTTGTTCGAAGTCGACGAACCCACAGAATCCAGCTGTCCTTCCACTTGTGTTTTTCCAGTGCTACAAACCGGGGACGAAACAAGAATGACAGCAGCAACGACGAATGCGCGGTGACAATCCGGTGGGTTTGCCACCTGAAGGCGGCGCTCCTCTGCCAACGCGCTTTGCGCGCGCGCGCTTATCGTCCCCAAACCGTACGGCGACCACCGGCACGACACAGCGCTCGAACCCCACGTTTCCCCCGAAAGCGCCGCGCATCCCTCCTCCTCTCTTTCCCGCGGGATGAAGCCGCGCCGGCCAATCAAAAAGCCGCCGCCGGCACGCCGGTAGCATGCCATTGGTTGAACGCGCGGCCGCGGCTCCCGCCCCGTCTTTCCCGCTCGCTCTTAAGAGTCGTAGTTCGGAGATCGCCGTCACCCGCTGTTTCCTTTTTTTGTTTCTCTCCAGCGTCCCGCTGTTTCTGAGGAAAACAATTAGACTTCCGTCTCGCCTAATTCCAGGCAACACCGTCCGCGCCGTACATGGGACGAAATAAAGCGGGACGCCGTTTTTCATCTCCAAATAGGGGGCGTTGCTAGCATCGATCTCTTTAATACTATTTATACCTGACTCGAACGCGTGGAAGCTTGGAGAAGTGATTGGGGCGGTGGCGGTGGCCTCACTGATGCAAAGTTTGATTTGAGTGGCGTCTTCGAATGACTGTGAAAGGCGTCTGACAGTTCGGTCGCGCTGCACGGAACTAAGTCGAAACGGGGATGGTTCCTGCGTACTCGCTGAAGTAGTTTAAACCTTTTAAGTAAAGCGGGTGCGAACACTTTGCCAAATTTTATCTTTGGGGGAGGGGGGGGGGGGGACGAATGAATTAGTCACAACGACGTCGATGTTTCAGACATGTTTTTTTTAACCTTTTCTTTATCTTTGAGGCAGAGCGATGAGGATAACAGTCGCTGCGTGCGAAGCAATGCCGGAGTGCCACTTGTGTGGCTCTCCAGCACAGATGTTGGAAGATGCATCGTATGTTCCCACTTTCTTTTCCCCCGCGTGCTGCACAAAATATGTTCGTCATGGCTCTCTTTTGGTCCGTTTTGGCCTCTGTTCCGAAATGGCGCGTGGTTCCCATTGAGCAGAACGCCTGCCATGCGAACAAAGCTCTGCAGCCGCGCAACGTTTTTTTTGTTGTTTGTTTGTTTGTTCTGTGGCCACCGGAAGAAGGATGCGCCGTAAAACATCCGCTTAACCGATCACAGCTGACCTTGCTGGCGTTTTAAAGGATGTGACAATACTTTAACTCCTTAAAATTTAAGGAGCGAGTCAACAGGAAATGGGCCCACAATGAGACGCACTTGTCGAGAACCGTTGCATTCTCCTTTCTTTTCCCGGGCTCGGTTTTCCGCCATTAATTTAAAGTCGTCGTTGACTGCCACCCTCGCCGCCACCCACCCTATGGAGAAACCCGCCCCGGTGATCTGGTGGTGGTTGTGAGGCTCTACGGCAGACTTGAAAGTCGCGCGTTCGAATCCCGACCACGGTGGTCGCATTTCGACGGAAGCAGAATGCTCGAGGCCTTAAAGAACCGGCTGGGTGAGGTCGCATTTTCTGGAACACTCCACGACAGCATCCATCATGCTCGTAACGCGGGGCTTTAAGACGGGAAACCACAACAGTCGTCGTGATTCCTCCACCCCTTCATCCTGATTGATTGATTGATTGATTGATTTATATGTGGAGTTTAACGTCCCAAAACTACCATATGATTATGAGAGACGCCGTAGTGGAGGGCTCCGAAAATTTCGACCACCTGGGGTTCTTTAACGTGCACCCAAATCTCAGCACTCGGGCCTACAGCATTTGCGCCTCCATCGGAAATGCAGTCGCCGCAGCAGGGATTCGATCCCGCGGCCTGCGGGTCAGCAGCCGAGTACCTTAGCCACTAGACCACCACGGCGGGGCGCCCCTTCACCCTCGATTCAGGCATTGTAACACTTCGGTTTTTGGTTGCAGCAGATACTTGTAACTCAATTTATTCTAAGAGCATGGCTTCTTGGTGTTCGTTTTAAGTGAGGGCCGTTGGTGTCGTATGTTGACGTATGCTTTGACGTATGTCGACGTATGCTGTCGCCGTCGCTTGGCGCAACGCAGGCACAACCACGTAGAAAAGTAGGGGGAGAAATGGGGCGGGGTGGAGAAAGCGAAATAAATATTGGAATAAAAATAGAAGTAAATAGAAAAATATGAATAACTGGGAAAGGGAAAAAGTAGAGAGGAGAAAAGAAAAAAAATGGAAGCTACACAGCTCTGCGTTTCGGCTATTGCGGAAGCGGTCCTTTATTTTTGATGCTCTCCTTTTGTTCAATGAACTTGTATAGCATTCATAATTTTTTTGTCGTTGACCGTAGGTGAAAAACGTCACTTCAATGTCAGCGCGACTGGCGGCCTGAAGCCAATCAGGCCTTCCGTAATGTTAACTACTTAGAAGACTCGTGGCCTATTGGATTTACCACTTTCCTGACAAGATGCGGATCACGCAATTTATGAGCCCGTTGATTGGCGTTTACCTTAGCGGCCGGGAGGCTTCCTGCGAAAGCGACGCATAATATATCATATTAGCACTCATATAGGCCCTCACTCGACATATACGTGTGGTTTGATTACGCAAGACTCCTGTGGTGTAGAATAGTGAGAGCATTGAATTCGACAGCATATGTGGGACCCCCGCTCATGGGTTATATTGATAACCTTGGTACATTGATGGAGAGAGACGTATAGAGTGAGAGATATCTTGAACGTCACAGTGAATTTTCGCTGTAAAACAGCAAGTTTCATTAAAATGTGAGACAATCTACACGTTGTTATATATATACAGACGGAAAGCTCCCCTTTTACAACGTTTCTTTGCGAGTAGTTCATAAACATTGTAACCGCAAACTGCGGCTAAACTAAGTTCGCAGCTCTGGGCAGTAGACCCTCGTTTACTTAAAGGAACTGGCAACTGACGTTTCTCAATCCACTTCTTTACGGCGCATCGGAAAGCTGCTCCTCGGTAGGGGTTAAACCGCAGCTGCGGTTGATTCCAAAAGCGCGTCCATATTTTGTAAGCAGATAGTTTCGTTCCATGAAGCCTCCAAAAAAGTTTGAGTTCCTTCTCCAGCAATGCTATGAAGCGATAGCTATTTGATAGCCCTATTCGCAGCCAGGCCCGCACATGACTGCTTTCGTTCCGTGTTTTGCATGAGGCACCCCAGGCAGTCGCCATGTGTTTAAACATATAACCGGGCAACATAAATTCTATGTTCAAGAATCGGCTTCCCGGTTTTATTCATTGTGCAGATTAATCTCTTTCACGGGCACTGAGGCCCTATCATTTTCTGAAATGACTCATACATGGGATATGAGAAAGGCATTTCCTTATATGGAAACGTTAGCTGACATCCCCCCTCCTCCCCTTCCTGTGTCGAAGCGCTGGAGGGTCTAAATATTGTGATTGCGGCCCCCTAGCTTAGGTGAGATTGAGATAACTGTTTTACCGCCTCACGAGCCTGGCGCTCGTGGCCTCCATGCTTAGCTCCGGCAACGCGCTAATCTTAGATGGCCACGAGGTGCCCCTTCGTACTTCTCTAACTCGTCGGCATGTGCCGCTATGCCTTCAACTAACAACGTTTATGATGCCGCTGGTGAGAATAAGGTCATACGTCAACAGAAGGTAGTGCCACTGGTCTGCTCAGCACAAACGAGGGCTTATCGACACGTTTTAAATTAGGAAAAATTATGATAAAATGTATACTGCATTTTAACGCTAACTTAGAGGGAGATAGGGTGCGAATTTATAGACATAAAGGTAGAGAGAGAGGTCGGCCTGAGCTACAGTTTGCTCTGGCCTATACTCTACACTGGAGAAGGGTGGCAGGCAAGCGAAAGATCCATGAATGACGATGGTAATATACGGAGATGAGAATAGGGTCTTGTAACCCCGGGGTAACTCTAAAGACGTGCATCCAGTCCAATGGCTTCTAAGAATACTACGACGGCTCCTATAACCACAATTGTGCTGCTAGCGCCAGGCCATAGACCTAACAGTATACCTCGTCGGTTAATGGTCGACGAATATATTGCCCAATCGAAAAGATCAGTTGCGGACGTTCTCGTGCACACGCTGGGCTAGTACAGAATATATCTTCAAGCGTTTTCGCCGACTGACAGTACCCTCAATCTGGACCTCTGTCGCTATACAGCCGACCAAGTGGGTGTGACGACTCGTGTAAGCCACACCGAGGCGAACGCGGAGAATAATGCACGAGATGATTCGCTTTAGCTTGCGAGGCATATACGAAACTTCCTTTCTGGGTCCCATTTGTGCAGCAGCTTGTGCCGGTGTTCTGGTTTGTTCCAGCGCTCTAAGATAAAGTTGCGCATTACGCGTCGAAGTAAGGCGCTAGTGTTTGTTCGAGAAAGCGAAATTCACACTGTCGGGGCATTATTTAAAGGTCCTTTAGCTTCAGCGTCAGCCTCTTCATTCTACATTACACCACAGTGAACAGGTATTCACTGGAATGCGACATGATGTCCCGTTTTCGTAGTAATGTCAAGAAGCTCTGCAATTTCTTTCCATGAAGTATGATATGGTCCTTGTTTCGTGAAGCCATCGATAGTTTGAAGAACAGCTTTGGCATTGCACAGTATCGCCCATCTACAAGGAGGCTGTGCGGATGTGACACGTATTGCCCCCCGTATAGCAACGAGATTCGAGGCAGTTGATGTGGTCTTGTGATCTAACTTGAAACGCCAAGCGATCTTTGTTTGCGGGATGACAAAGGCTGCGGCGGAAGTAGCACGTGACGAGGTAGATACATCATTGTATCACCATCGCACTATCGTTCTTCGTGTAAATGTACAGAAGTGTAAGTTGCTTTGGGCCGATAGATATGAACAGATATGAGTATGAGCACCAGTAAAATGTCACGTGTTCGCCCTCGTATACACCTTCACTTTTTTTTTTTTTTCGCTTGAGGCGCTAAAGCTAATTTTGATTGAACAGAAATATAGATCCGTGTTTAACCAGAAACACAGGGTACGTTTTAGCCAGTGCAATAGACTATCTTTAAATTAGAGGAGGTTATCTCAGTTCGTGTTCTGAGCGATTGTCTGTTTTTCTCTCAGCTCCTGAAGCGCATTGGTTGTGCGTTTAGCCCAGGTGTCTTACTCCGCTCGTTTTTGTGACATTTCACTTTATTTTTGGTGATGACCTGCATTGTGCTCTAGTATTTATTTATTTATTTATTTATTTATTTATTTATTTTAGCAGCTTTGCTTTAAGGTTTAAAAAAAACGCGGGTGGTCGCTCTTCGAACTGTTGTTGACTCTCCTCGAAACGAGGGAGACATTATTCTTCCTCTTCAACTACGTCCTTGAGGCAAGGTATTGCGGTGTGGAGAAAAAGAAAAATAGCTCATTTCTCTCTCTCTCCCTCTCTCTCCCTCTCTCTCACTCTCTCCCGTTTCCAATACATCTACAGCGGTTTACTTCTTTTTCATTGTTTCTTTTTTGTGTGTGCGTCTATCATTTAGCCACAAACGCCACCGCCCCCCTGCGCCATGCCTCGTCTGTCAACAGTATTCTTCAGGACAACGGCCCTCCCGCACTCGGCCCTTTTCGCACTCCCGGTTAAGAGCGCCAGGACATTTTGCGGGTTCACAGCCACCAGCTCCACAGGAGGGCTGATTCCGAAGGCCCTCTTTAGCAGTTGACGCATTCCTTGTGTCTTGTGATGCCTGCAGTATTCAGCTAACTCTCGCGTGCAAGCGCGCACACACACAAAGCAGCATTTGTCTCGAATGTTTTCTTCGCTTGGCACGTCGTGCAACAGCCTTCACTTTTCACTCTCTCACGTGCAGCGTCGTTTGGATGCCCTTCTCTCTCTCGTACAGCACCCACGTGCGGTCGCACGGCTCTGTGTAGGGGGCGAAACGACGTGCGGACGAAATGGCTTGACCAGACGAGACTGGCGCATATTTCGCTTTACTGGCATCTCATCCTCCTCCCTGGCCGGTCTTCCTCCGAGCCTTTCTTCCCCTTTTCTTTTCTTGCGGCTGGCACATGGTATCGTGTTCCACTGACCTCGCGTCAACTGTCCTTGAAAATATCCGCACCCCTCTGTGGCTAGTTAGCCCTGTGCTCAAGATGAGGATACTGGTGGCAGTTTACTGTGCCACCTGTTTTCTACGTGGTAGTCTGGGAAGCCTGAGGGCAATAATTTAGCTCGCATTCAAATAAGGGTGAGCAACGATTATGTAAGGCGTCAGATGCGTGTGTCGGGTGCGTTGTTGTCAATGAAGCTTAAAGTTTGGTGATTAAATTCTAGGTGTTCGTTTTAGCGCAACTTCGGTACATGCGTCACAGAAAAATACCGATGCACACATACGCACACACACACACACACACTTACACACACACAGGACTGTGCACCCTTGTAGTAGATAAATTAACCTAATGGACGGGAATCGTCCGAGGGGCTCGTTTCTTTGTTAAACACAACCTGATCAAGACAAGGGAAGCCAAGGAATTAATAGAGGACATTATTCGTCACTTTTATCTGTAGGTACAACATGGCGAGGCTTGCATTAAGTCGCGCAAAGCTTTGAACCGGAAGCTGGACGATCTTAAGTCTAACCTGGTATGATACACATGTCCGCACTACAGGAGAGACTCCCGCTGAAACCGAGTGTTTGCACCTCTTATAAATCTACGGGGATGTCGTCGTTACCGTTGGCCTTAAATTGTTTTGGAGTCTTCTCGCTGTAGCTGCCTTTCCCGCTTCCTAGTATTTAACTGTTGCACGCCCCACTGAAGCACTCTATACAGATGATTCTGCGAAGCTGAAACGTATGACCACTGTGTTTATCACAAGGTTAATACCGACGCTTTATGAAAATTGCTTGAGCACGCAAGCGGCACCATCATGGCTTCGCCACCGGCAAGATTTTGGATGCATGGTACCGCGCATACAAGTTACGTTATGCAACGAATGTGCTCATTTGGTTAAGACACGGGTGTGACTCACCGTCTGTGTTGTTAGCACATAACTGCCGGTTTGTCAACGGCATGAGTGACTTTTCTCTCCGTCTCTCTCTCTCTAACCTTTATTCTCCTTACCGACTCCCCAGTGCAAGGTAGCCCACCAGGCTCAGCCATGGTTAACCTCCCTGCCTTTCCTTCATACTTATTCTCTCTCTCTCTTTCCCTCTCTCAATGACTGGTTGCGCTTGTCACATATACTGCCTGCTATATTTTTTATGGTGCGGGCTGAGGATTTGTTTTTCTTACCTCACAATGAAAAATGTTAAAAATACTAATTGGTGTTCACCGTCCGTCTGTCGCCGCCTTCATTTCTGGTGGACCAGCGGCGATTAGCAGGATTTGCCCAATTTTCGTGGCCCATACCCTTTAATGATGATGATAGTTTTTGCACACACCGAAATTTATACGGCCGGCTTACACTACTTCGCTGTTCAAAACGACTTGCCGTCTCTACAACACTTCAATAACAAATCTGATGCTCTATACCGGTTGAGCTATACCACAGCGCTCGCATATCGACTCCAATGAAGTGCGACTGCCGTAGCGGGATCGGACCCCTGTCATTCTGGAGAGAAGCGGAGTGCCATAACCACACCGCGGCGTCGCCTATTGTGCATCTCAGTTCTGGGCGTCTAAATTTGGCGGTGTGTCTTGCGTATATGAATGTCTTCGCTTTTTTAGTAGATCCATAAGCATTACCAGCCCTAGAGCGAGTTTATATAGATTATTTCGTCGCAGTTTCGTTACACCGTGCTTAACAAAGTAGCGTATGCAGCGCATCAACATCAAGGTTAGCCTACGGTCTTCAGCCAAAATACATGAAAGAAACATAATGCGGCACGTTTCGTGCTTGCATGAAAGATATGCGAGGCATACTGCCCAAAGCGAACAGAAATAATATCGTAGCTCAGAATATAGTAACTAAGCGTACGTAATTTTACTCTAAAGGCGGTACTTTTTAGTGACATTTCTATGACACCCGAGCACTTTCTTCGCATTCGGTACAGTCGGTGCTGTTATCTCGGGCCCGGTTAGGAAAAAAACAACATAATTATCTGTGTCTGGCCATCTGCGTCTGGCAGAGTTGTGCCAAGACGCAGTTCTTTCAGTAATAACACCGAATGAAATCATGTGCAACAAGAGTCGTACCACCCTCCGCGTCACGACTTGGAAATCAAAAACACCACAAAATGCAAGTGCCCGGGCGCCGCTGCTACAACTTCGAAACAACGTCTCGAGATTCCTATCTGTCCGTCGCTGCGATTCCTTTCAGTGAGGATGCAAGTGCATTAAGCCAGTCGATGCAGCTCTCTTTCGGGTGGGCATGCTGCTCACGCTGCCGATCACCGCCTATCCACTCGTCGCCAACAGCGTCTTCTCCGCAGTACAACCGTGAAGGGATGCTAGCCGCCCGCCGTGTTACACGTGGCTTCTAGAAGGAGGCCTGCAGTGGAACCCTCTACTCCCGACCCAGCCCCGCGAAACCCACCCTCCCTCTTTCGGTCGTGGGAACGGGGCATCTGCGAAGGGGCTCTCCCCAGTCGCGGTGTACAAGCGGCTACATTGCCGCAGCCTTCGAGCCATTCGCTCTTACTTCTGGCGCTCGACACCCTCAGTGTGAGGGGTCCAAAACCAAGTTTCCAGCGTGGCATAGCCTGCACTGTTTGTGGTCACTTTTGTAATGGCATAAACATAACTCACGCGATGCCTTTATTGTATACGTATTGCTAGCCTGCGTGACACATGTACGGGCCACCCGCAGGCCCCGAATCACTGTGTGACGGTTCTACTGTGCTGCAAATAAAATACAGAGGTCTTTCAAAAAACTGTGTGGAATGAATGTGATTTCTAGCTTCAGAAATGTTTTTTAGAACTTATAAGGCACTTTTTTAGAATGCAATATAAACGCTGGCATGCCTTAAATATAGCCTAGGAGATGTAAAGACAAGAATATAAAGATGGAGCAAGAATCAGCTGGGAACAAGTTCTGTTGCTTCAGCTTCAGAATGAAGAATAAGATGATAGTGTTTGTTGCCAAAATCCCCGACAACAGGTGCGCTCGAAGCCATCTACGATACGCAGTTATTTTCAGATATCCATTAGCTCAAGACGTCTTCGAGAACACGGGAACTGATCAGTAGAAGTTCCTGTCTAGGTCATCGACCTTTTTAGTGCCCGAGCAACGAGAGGTGCTCTTGTCTCTCCTCCAAGCGCTTCCGGTCTAGCGCTATTTTCAGCTTTTCTGAATATTTAGTACGATGATGTGCTCCCCCCCTTCCCAAAAAAATAAAGCTGGTATGAAATGGATGGGTGTGGTTCAGGTTAAAAGTTATATCGGATGCATGTAAGATATCGGATAATGCCTAATTTTAAGATAAAAGTTGACCAACTGTTAGGATAACTGACGAAAATCAAGCGAATGCGTTCGCTGAGAAAAATCAGACGCTTTTCCTGAGAATAACTGTCACCGTTGTGACAGCTGGCACAACAGATTCCAACCGCAATCTTATTTCTAATAAAAACAATAATTGCTGCGGCTTAACGTCCCCCGCGACACACGAACTCTGAGGTGCGAGTGATAAGTACTATCAGACAGCTAAGTAAATTATTAGGGCAGACTCTAGTTCGCAACAGCAAAGCTGCTTGGAAAATCCTTCCTTGTGAGTCGATCCGGAAAACTATCGTCATCATAATCAGGGTGCACTCTATAGGTCAGGTGCCGGATAACGAACGGCACATAAGCGGCGCGCTCCTGCGTACTGACTAAAATCCTGTGTATAGGGAGCCCAGCAATAAAAAATACCCGTGACATCCGCGCGGCATGGAAGTCAAGCATATAGCCGGTAAGAACAGGCGAGAGACGCCCCGCCGCGGTGGTCTAGTGGCTAAGGTACTCTGCTGCTGACCCGCAGGTCGCGGGATTGAATCCCGGCTGCGGCGGCTGCGTTTCCGATGGAGGCGGAAATGTTGTAGGTCCGTGTGCTCAGACTTGGACGCACGTTGAAGAACTCCAGGTGGTCAAAATTTCCGGAGCCCTCCACTACGGCGTCTCTCATAATCATATGGTGGTTTTGGGACGTTAAACCCCACATATCAATCAATCAACAGGCGCAAGAAGGAAAAAAACGAAAAAAAGGGGAGAGTTGCCGTCTCTGTCGCGCCAGCCTGGCGCCAGGAGCCGGCATCAACTTACGCAGAACCGTTCAGCCACAAGGGTGAGCGCGGAAAAAAAAAAGAGAAAGAACGCTCCCCCCTTGCCATCGCCACGCCAGCTGGGCGCCCGCGTCACGTTCACCGTCGCCTGCATGCCGTGTCATTTGTGCGTAGCAGTTTCGTCCCGCTGTCTTGTGATGGTCGTTTTTCTACAAGGTGGTCTGAGACGGAAACATTTTCCAGTGCTATAAGGCACACTTTAATCAAGATATCATACATCTCTCTGCATTTCGGCATACAATGGGATGTGCAGTCCCATTGTTACTCTTTTGACTTCAATAAAGTGTACAAACAGCTTTCCGTTTATCAGTTGTCGAGGTATGACACTGTGTCATGCATGCACTAAATGAAAGAGTGCTAGTGCATGCGTGACAGCTTTCTGAAACACTGGCCTATGTATGTTGATGCCCATGTTCTACCAAACAAGTTGAACTGATGATTTTAGGAAAGCATGGCAAGAAAAACAAACCGAAGGCCGCGAGACAGAAAGGATAAAAATGGAAAATTTATTGGTCTACCTTTGATTAGTGGTTGCGTAATTTGATGATGAACATCAAGTACAGAAGTCAGAAGTCAGGTGCAGAAGTCAGCAGCAGAGCCCCGCCGCGATGGTCTAGTGGCTAAGGTACTCGGCTGCTGACCCGCAGGTCACGGGTTCGAATCCCGGCTACGGCGGCTGCATTTCCGATGAAGGCGGAAATGTTGTAGGCCAGTGTGTTCAGATTTGGGTGCACGTTAAAGAACCCCAGGTGGTCAAAATTTCCGGAGCCCTCCACTACGGCGTCTCTAATAATCATATGGTGGTTTTTGGACGTGAAACCCCACATATCAATCAATCAGTCGAAGTCAGCAAGAGAGCGTATGTCACCGACGTTTACTAACTATTTTGAATATTAAGTACAGTTCTCATATTACAGCATGGCTAGGTGACAGTGAACCACGACCAAAACAACCAGTGTATCGCTGTGGAGATAATGTACCAGCTATAAAAATCCCCATTTTCTAAAGAGCAACTGCTAGCAGTAAGAATAAATATTTTGAAGTTCGTTCTGCACCATTTCTTGACCGCAACTGCACGCCGACGTTAGTCAAAGAGATGTGCAGAGGCATTATTTATTTGGAGGGAGACCGACCTGTCCGTCGCTAATTTGTGTACGTCATACTTGACCTTGGCGCGCGTTTCGGCATTCACTTGAACAGCGATCTGATGCTGAATTAAAGTAAGAGTGGCCACTCCCCATAAATAAGATCAGTTAAAGACTGAAAATGAGTAAAAAGCACTCTGCATAGCGAAATAATGCGCATAAATTCTACTTCCAGAAATAAGTAATCGTCGAAATGCTAAAAAGGCGCTCATGCCCCAGCGTGCAGCTCGCGGCAGTTCGCGCGTACGAAATGCAAATGTTAGAGTAGGCACGCTAAAATACCCATGCAACGTTTACGTGCGAAAGCGCATTGTCTTCAAACAGCTGAGAATAGGCTGCTGTCACTGACACGCGTGTACCTCCCGACACAAATCAGCCAAATTTCTCACAACACACGCACGTGCGAGAAACATACGCATGCAAGTTTCGACAGCCGAACACAGCATCGTCCGCGAATTTCGGTGAGCGTAACACCCGCAGTTCACGGGGAAGCACTAAAACGACGCACAAACACACGTTAATCGTTCTTGCGGAGCGGCGCACCATAAACCGAAGTCGGAGCCGAAAGCGCTCACCGTGGTTGTCTCGAATTCACGAAGCCCTACACACTATTCGCTCATAAAATGCATGCTTATGGCACAAAAACAGTTCAAGGTTCCGAAGACGGTTCGCAAAAACCCACTTGGTCGATATATACCCGCAAAAAGACTCGCTGTGAAGCGGTGGCGCTGAGGTGCAATGGGTAGAACATCTGCTTCTCGTGCATGCGGTCCCGAGTCCGATTCCAGGGCTGTGCTTTGCATGTTAATCTCGCAAATAGAGATGATTGTGATACTGATTACCTGTAGTCGTATTATCTGCCGCATTCTCGGCGAGAAACCACTCTGAAAAGCGTAAAGTAATACTTTTTTTTTCCGCCACCGCATCAGGGCCGGGCCGCCCTACGGAAAGTCACGCCTAACCGCAGGCCGTATCTCGCGAGGAAAAATTCGACCTAAAATCCCGGCTAATCTTTGTCCCGGCTGTTCTGAAGGCCACGTCACATCGGGCAGGTTTCTCTGGAACACGGCTATGGAGGCGCCTAGAAGCAGCGGTAATTTGACTTGATTACATGCCTGCGGGCGTGTAGTGTAGCCAGGATTTGACTAAGAGTGTACTTGCCGCGGGAATTGTGCGAGTCGCACTACTCACAACCTCCACCGAAAAGTGGTTTAAGTCTTACTTCCCTGCGCAGACGATCAACGTCGAAACAACCTAGAACATGCCATACCCAGCTAAGGCCTAGAAGCAATTCTTAGAAGCATCCATATTAGTCTTTATAACCATCCAGTTTCCCTGTTTCGAGTCTTGCGTTGCTTGGCGTAAGCTTCACAATTTCTTTTTTTTTCTTTTTTTGGAATCTGACATGTATTATCCACCTTGAAGAGCTCGAACACTGATAGGAGTATGTTACATATCTACGGTACAAGTCCTTTCGCTACGCGTCATCTCTTGCACACGCTTCGCAAGGCCACTTGCCGCGTGCACGAAACAGCAAATGGAAGGGGCGTGTCTATTGACCTTTTCTACGGAGAGAAGGATTTCCTCCTTTCTGGGATGTTGCACAAGAGTACAAAAGCTAGTGTCACAGCCTCGGCAGTGCATTTTTGTGGGGGTCACACGCACTAACAACAGCTTAGAAAGGACTATATGCCGTTGCCCTGGGAGCCTTGAGAGAAAAGGTCTGAGTACCGAGGGGTAGGGGCCAGAAAAGTAAGAAACAGGAGCGTAATGGTTTTTGGTACCGTATATGCAACTATATGCCGGCACGTAGGTCACGCCTTTGTCTCTCAAAGATATCTCTAAATTATTTGTGTTTGGTTTCATTTACTATAGCCTCCGATCTGTACTGACTTGCACACAAGACCCTTCTCTTTGTCCTTGTAATATTAATTTCCTCTGGGATATAATTATAACGGACGCTATAAAACGACGAATACTGGTTCAAAGACGTTATGTGTTCGTTTTATAATCTTCCTTTCACTAACTATTTTATTTCAGTTCCTTTTTTTTTCTTTTTTTTTTTTGGGGGGGGGGGGACGTTTCAATATATGCTTGTGGTTTTATAGTGTGACTGTGCCTGAACCATCCCGCCACCCGTCGCGTGACGGGTGACAGGGTGGTTTTGTCACAGTCTTCGAACTCTACAAACGTGGCTAGACAGCTGTCATTCCTATGCGAAATGCATATAAGCATTTTGTGTAATATCAAAGCCGCATGTCGTGTGGATCACACATTTCTTAATTTCCTGGTGTTATAATAACGCTACTTTAGATGAACCTTCTATGTTGTACAGCCCTTCTCAGGAATGAAGTAGGTAACCAGGGCCTTGCTTGTGCGCCAGCACCTTTTTATGTGATGCAAAACAAAAAAAATATGGCGAGATTTCTCGCCAGTTTTTTGCCTTAATGCCCTTTAGCACAAAGTGACATATTTTATTTACTGGTCAATGAGAGACAGTGCTTTCAACAGTCATTAGTCATATACTTGGAAAAAAATATCTTTTGGCATGGATATATATACTTCCACGGCCGCCGTATTACCGTTTCATTGCGCTAGGGGAAGTTAATCATGAACTGATCTGATAACAACCTTAATATTGATAAAAAAAGAAGATAATGACGTCAAGGAACCTACAAGGGACGTTAATTGTAATGTTTTAGGTGTACTGTACTAATTTTTATGTAGATGTGAAGAAAGTAAAGTGGGTGGCGAAAAGACAATATGCCGCCAACAGGGACCGAAGCTGACCTTCGAATTACATGCCCAATTAACAATTACACGTCTGATTATCAATTTTCCCAATCGAGCTATGGGGGCGGTTGTCCCCTAGTCCACTTTTGGGGGTATTTATTACGTATTTATGTGCATGCTAACTCCGAGAGTGTTAGTGCCGCTCGCAGCTATGACTGCTGGTGAGGAACACTCTTTGTTTGCTAGCTGGCGTCACGCCGCACTTGGCCTCATTATCTTCTGGTTTCATCATCAGTGTCCTCAAACGAAGAAACGTACCCTAAATATTTCATTTCTTCGCTCGTCCTGAGCCTCGTGAGTAATTCGACTGCGCCGAGTGGGGCATTCGTGACACATCGAGATATTCTATTAGGTAGTTTATTCTCGTTTACCAGCGCTTTCTGTCAAAGTACATAGGCACGCGTGAAACAGCCTACCCAACCACACCCGCCGTGACATGACCCATGCAATGCCGAATGTGTGCCAACGTGGGCACCTTCTAAGTGGCATGCGTTGAACCGACATCGCATACGTACATACATATACCAGCATTTACCGTTGTTCGCCAACATGACTTTTATTGATTCTTATGTGGGAATTTATTAGTGCAGACAGTTGCATATCTTGTCGCGGCGGCAGCTGCAAGCCACTATGACCAATAGGAGCTTGACGTGGATCGTTGGGCGCTTCGCTTGCTAGTCTTGTTGACATTAGACACCAGTAATACCAATATACTTTTGTTAGACCAATATCGATCACTTGTCCTCTTCTGCCAACAAAGAGAACTCTCGTGTACTAACATTTTGGTCATTAGGAAGGAGGAAAAGAAGAAGAAATACAGAAAATACTGAGTTGTTTACATCATCATCATCATCATCATCATCAGCCTGACTACGTCCACTGCAGGACAAAGGCCTCTCCCATGTTCCGCCAGTTAACCCGGGTCCTGTGCTTGCTGCTGCCAGTTTATACCCGCAAACTTCTTAATCTCATCTGCCCACCTAATCTTCTGTCTCCCCCTAACCCACTTCCCTTCTCTGGGAATCCAGTCAGTTACCCTCAATGACCAGCGGTTATCCTGTCTACGCGCTACATGCCCTGCCCATGTCCATTTCTTCTTCTTGATTTCAGCTATGATATCCTTAACCCCCGTTTGTTCCCTAATCCATTCTGCTCTCTTCTTGTCTCTTAAGGTTACACCTACCATTTTTCTTTCCATTGCTCGCTGCGTCGTCATCAATTTAAGCTGAACCCTCTTTGTAAGTCTCCAGGTTTCTGCTCCGTAGCTAAGTACCGGCAAGATACAGCTGTTATATACCTTCCTCTTGAGGGATAGTGGCAATCCACCTGTCATAATTTGAGAGTGCTTGCCGAATGTGCTCCACCCCATTCTTATTCTTCTAGTTACTTCAATCTCGTGGTTCGGCTCTGCGGTTATTACCTGCCCTAAGTAGACATAGTCTTTTACAACTTCAAGTGAACTATTACCTATCTCGAAGCGCTGCTCCTTGCCGAGGTTGTTGTACATTACTTTCGTTTTCTGCAGATTAATTTTAAGACCCACCTTTCTGCTCTCCTTGTCTAACTCCGTAATCATGAGTTGCAATTCGTCCCCTGAGTTACTCAGCAATGCAATGTCATCGGCGAAGCGCAGGTTACTAAGGTATTCTCCATTGACTCTTATCCCTAACTGTTCCCATTCTAGGCTTCTGAAAACCTCCTGTAAACACGCGGTAAATAGCATTGGGGAAATTGTGTCCCCCTGCCTTACACCCTTCTTGATTGGTATTCTGTTGCTTTCTTTATGAAGCACTATGGTAGCAGTTGATCCCCTGTATATTTCTTCCAGAATGTTTATATATACTTCATCTACGCCTTGATTCCGCAGTGTTTGCATGACGGCTGATATTTCTACTGAATCAAACGCCTTTTCGTAATCTATGAAGGCTATGTATAGTGGTTGGTTATACTCTGAGCATTTCTCTATTACCTGATTGATAGTATGAATGTGGTCAATTGTTGAGTAGCCTGTTAGAAATCCTGCTTGTTCCTTTGGTTGATTGAATTCTAATGTTTTCTTTACTCTGTTAGCAATTACCTTTGTAAATAGCTTGTATACTACAGAGAGCAAGCTGATCGGCCTGTAATTCTTCAAGTCCTTGTCATCTCCTTTCTTATGTATTAAGATGATGTTAGCGTTCTTCCAAGACTCTGGTACTCTTCCCGTCAGGAGACACCTCGTAAACAGGGTGGCTAGTTTTCCTAACACAATCTGTCCCCCATCTTTCAGCAGATCTGATGTTACCTGATCTTCCCCAGCAGCTTTGCCTCTTTGCATGCTCTTCAAAGCTTTTCTGACTTCTTCTATCATTACTGGTGGGGTGTAATCTGGGTTACTGCTAGTTCTTATAGTATTAAGGTCGTGGTTGTCTCGGCTACTGTACAGATCTCTGTAAAACTCCTCCGCTATTTTAACTATCCTATCCATATTGGTAGTTATTTTGCCTTCTTTGTCCCTTAGAGCATACATCCGACTTTTGCCTATCCCAAGTTTCCTCTTTACTACTTTGACGCTTCCTCCGTTTTTCAGAGCGTGTTCAATTCTCTCCATGTTATACCTTCTTACATCGCATACCTTACGTCTATTAATCAACTTCGAAAGCTCTGCCAGTTCTATTTTGTCTGTTGTACTTGACACTTTCATGATTTGACGCTTCTTAATTAGGTTCTTCGTTTCCTGGGAAAGCTTGCCAGTGTCCTGTCTTACTACTCTGCCTCCAACTTCCACTGCACATTCCGTAATGATACTCGTCAGATTATCATTCATTGTATCTACGCTAAGGTTGGTTTCCTCACTAAGAGCCGAGTACCTGTTCTGCAGCGACACTCTGAATTCCTGTACTTTCCCTCTCAGTGCTAGCTGATTGATTGGCTTCTTGCGTATCAGTTTCTGTCGTTCCTTCTTCAAGTCTAGGCGAATTCGAGACCGTACCATTCTATGGTCACTGCATCGTACCTTGCCAACCACTTCCACATCCTGCACGATTCCTGGGTGTGCACTCATTATAATGTCTATTTCGTTCTTATTTTCGCCATTAGGGCTCCTCCATGTCCACTTGTGGTTTCCTCGTTTTCGGTAGAAGGTATTCAAAATCCGTAAATTATTGCGTTCTGCGAATTCTACTAGTAGCTCACCTCTGGCGTTTCTAGTACCGATGCCATAATCTCCTACTGCCTGGTCTCCAGCCTGCTTCTTCCCTACCTTTGCATTAAAGTCGCCCATCACTATAGTATACTGTGTTTTTACCTTAGTCATTGCCGATTCCACGTCTTCATAGAAGCTTTCAACTGAAGCGTCATCATGGCTGGATGTAGGCGCGTAAGCCTGTACTACCTTCATCTTGTATCTTTTATTCAGTTTAATTACGATACCTACCACCCTTTCATTAATGCTATGGTATTCCTCTATGTTGCCAGCTATGTTTCTGTGAATTAGGAACCCCACTCCCAGTTCTCTTCTGTCTGCCAAGCCCCTGTAGCAAAGGACGTGCCCATTCTGTAGCACCATACAGGCCTCATCTGTCCTCCTAACCTCACTGAGCCCTATTATATCCCATTTAACACTCTCTAGCTCCTCGAATAGTACAGCTAGACTTCCCTCACTAGATAAGGTTCTAGCGTTAAACGTTGCCAAGTTTACATATCCAGGACCAACTATGGTTGATCAAGCAAGCCTGGTATGCTACCGAGAGCTGCAACGTCTCTCTACTGCCGCCCGTGTGGCCTATGGACCCAGGCCATCAATTTGCAGGAGAATTAGTAAACTTGCCTCGCTCACTTGAGACCGGAACTTTAACCGAATAAGCGTCTGGTTCGCTACCCTACGCTAAGTGTATGGGAAATGAGAATAGAAATATGAGGGAGAAAAACACCAGAAAAGGACGAAAGCAAGAACGAGAAATGAATTTGCTGACGCGTGCGGATACTAAATTATAAACGGTGTTCGCGTGAGCCCGTCGTTCTCAAGAAGCACAAAAATGCATTCAAAGCCTAGCGGCATACGAGTAGTGACAACGATGTTCCCGTAGCACCTGCATGAAAAAAATTGCTGATCGTGTAGTCTTCGCAACGTGCTGAAAGTTATTGTCTTTCTCTCGCTAATCAAGGATGGTGACATCGCAAATTGGCGCTGTCCCCTTCGGCGCAGGAGACTTCGCCGCACTGCCGCTAACTCTAATTAATGCGGTATATGCCTTCGATAAGGGAACTCTCAGCCAAAGCTGACAAAGAAAGGTAATTGGAAAATAGATTAAACAAACAAATGATCCGATTACATTTAGTTAGCTGAGATATGCTGCATATCGTGTCTTGTGCTTGCCGCTATGTGTCGCATTCATGCTATCAAGCACTTATAGAACAGATTGCGAAGCAGTCCATGTATTGCGCAACTGTGAGCAAAATTCCAATCATATGAGAACGCCGCTAAACAAGCAGTCACTGCAGTTATTTACGTCTTGCCCGACTACATAGCGAATCCTTGTCTCGCTGGAAAAAAGAAACAAAAAAAAACGCAGCAAGCATCGTCTTACTTAGGCGGTGACTTTTTCTTCTTATTTCTTCGTCAGCCGAATTTGATAAGCGGCGCTGGCCTCTCTCCGCCGATGAATTTCAATCAGGCTGCGGCGCACGAACTATCAACTCGGCAAACAAATGCTTATTTCGAGCGCGCCCAGAGAGAGGCGACCCAATGATTCGTCTTGCTTCGCCTGCGGTAAGAGGCGTAGCTGCTCGCACCGCTCCCCCTCTCCCTTTTCCCGATTCCGCAGCGGCGTTCTTCTCCCGCGCGTTTCCTTTTTTACCTCCCTCGCCAGGTAATTGCGAGGGGTTCCCGCACACGGCGGCGCACAAAACCAAACCCCAGTTCCACTTATGAACTCATTTATCGGTCGGGAATATTCGCGTCGTGTTCTTCTTAAACGCACGGAAACGGACCGGCGCGGCTTCGGTGTACAAATGTTCGTCTGTCGCGAGCGATTAAGAAAGTTAAATAAATTTGGTAGAGATTGATGGCACTAGACAAAAGGGGGCGCGCTCATTCTTCCTAGAAGAGCGGCCTCGTCCGAACGGTCTCGGTTCGCTCTTTCTCGGTGCTTGCAGACATCACTGTTCTGAAAGCGTGGGTCTTCAAATCTTTAACTATAATAATAATAATAATAATAATAATAGAATAAGAAGAAGAAGAAGAAGAAGAAGAAGAAGAAGAGAAGAAGAAGAAGAAGAAGAAGAAGAAGAAGAAGAAGAAGAAGAAGAAGTTTGTAAAAGCGACCAGGCGGACTTTATTATAAATATTCACAAAATATTATCTCTCTAGGGTGGGGGGGAGGGCAACCAGTTTTTTTTTTTTTCCTTCCTCGCCCAACACTAAAAACAAGGGTTTCCAATTTCTATTCCAGAAGTGTTCCCTTTCAGCGTTGAACGATATACTCCTAAGCGTCACCGTAGCAATTAAAGTGGCCCGTGATACAATGAGAGTATGATATACTCGTTCTTGAAAGACATTGCTCCATCAAAATCGTGCACTCCTAGAATTATTCAACAGCGGTTCGTGAGTTCTAACGTTCACTTCTTGAGCATCACTGAAAGTGACGTGAGAAAATGAGTATGATTGTGTGAAAACCTTGTGTTGACTAGACTAAACACAGCTGTATAACCACTCTCTTACATGACACTTTGTATAAACACGCACTGATGTTTAACGAATTGATTGATATGTGGGGTTTAACGTCCCAAAACCACTATATGATTATGAGAGACGCCGTAGTGGAAGGCTCCGGAAA